>OX637590.1:2157743-3357743 GCA_951800085.1 Comarum palustre | reverse complement strand
CTTGCCTTGTATTTCGTTATATAAATCTGCTCTTCAATTCTGAAACTAGAAAATTTCAGTTGCACACTACTTCAACTGCAAGCTTCTTTGTTACACTCGGGCACAAACCCTTGCTAAATTTCTCTTCTGTCAATTCTATGGCACATTCATTTTGATGTAAGCATATCTGCAGCGAGTAGAAAGCATGTCAGGAAACTGGCAACACAATAGTCAGACATACACAAAAGAGAATGATGTCCACAGAAGAACAATAATTTTATTCCATGAGATGAGATGATGAAAGGTGATGTTTAAGCATAACTAGAAACAGCCAAGGTATGCGATCACAAGACAATAATATCATCCAGTTTGATTCCCGTACAAGACAGTTGGAAGTGCTTACCTTTTCAACCTCAGAAGTGGAGTTAGGATCGTGGCAGTCACCTTTGGTGTAGGATCCACAGGAGCCTGTAGGATTTCCAAAGCTAGCAAATTTTACAGTAGATATATGTGTGTTCTCAGGGCACTTCAGGTTGATAGTTGAATTGCTTTTGTTACTTTCACTTCCCTCATGCCAAGATTCAAGGTCAACAGAAGGGTAATCCACTGCAGCAAGAGCACAGGCACCTGAGATTTTCCGTCTCGAAAACTCAATTTTCAGTGGATTTCCACCCTTCTCCTCAAATATCACCAGAACATTTCCAGATGGTTTGAACCAAGACCGTGGAACATGGTACCTGTTCCAAACAGAATTAGTGACTTTCTCATCGCAACAATAAAGCTACCTTTTACCAGTGTAGTTTGCTATAAGTTTTAGAACAAAAGAGATTGAAAGCACTGTGAAGATGAGTCTGATATTGTAAAAGAAAGTTTGATGAATTAGATAGCGTAAAAGAAGTACAACTTATACATAACGTGAAAAGTGGTTGGTGAAAAAGTAAAGAAAAGCTTTGTATTCAGTGTGTGTGTGCGCGCACCTGTGCTTCATGGTTCAAAGTTCTCCATGGGCTGGTCATTGATCTCATGACCATTGCATTCTGATAGCAGTGCAACACTGAATACACTAACCAAATACAGACTCTAGCTTGGCTTATTCTTAATCCCTTTTTTATTATTATTTACAGATTTGTGATAAATTTCTGTCTGGCCCAAATCATATAGGAAAACAACTCAAGGGGTTGGTAGAAAAAGACCATTAGCTAACAAATTTTTATTTCGAAAATTAAAATTGTACCGAGTTTGTCTTTTTACCATCTTTGTGTTGGTTCTCCACATCCTGTATTGCATTTGTCTGGATCAAATTTCCCTCTGTAATTGCATTCTTGAACACATCCATGTGTAGGGCTCTTCCTAGGCCAGTATCTTCCAATTTCTTCTCCATTCAACCAAGCCAGACCTTTTCCCATATGAATCATATCGAGTCCAATAGGTCCATCACCTGGCGGAGCATCCACAATGGCCTACAATATTCAAATTTCCAAGAAATTGATTCTTCTTTGTAACCCATGGAACAACTAAGCTTTCAGGCATAAGAAAGACAGGAAAAAGTATTCACCTTATACCACGTCAAAGGTTGTTTGTTTGGCGGTTCTGAGGTTGAAATCCATGTTACATTACTTACGCCATCTCCCTTATAAAGTCCTAGGTGTTCTCCTTGCACGCCAATCTGCGAAAAGGAAGAAAACCATACAGATCATCCTTGAAAATGAAAGTTCCAAGTTAAAGTTCACTCTATCTTAAAATAGTGTAATATTTTTAACTGGTAGTTATAGGAAGTGGTGTATTTGAAGGTCTCATGTTTTCCATTAGCGAAAGTGTGTTTGTGTGTGTGTGTGTGTGTGAGAGAGAGAGAGAGAGAGAGGAAATACCTTGTAGGTCCAATTATGAGCAGACAAATCAAGTGTACCATTGTTGAAACCCTTAATCGTGACACTAGTTACTCCTGCCCCTACCCACTCATAAAATGATCCAGCATTCTAAGAGTACAAAGAGCAATATGTTATTGAAAATCTAGCATAACAGCTAAAAATATAAAAAATTGGCTGCTAAGGGCCAGCTACAGTATAAACATGCCACGAAAGTTATCTGAAGATATCTTCCTTAAAAGAAAAACAGAAGACAACAGAATGCTTTTCAGGTTTACCCACTAGACACATCCCTTTATAACAAATAACCAGGATTACACAGTTACACCCCACCCATTAGTACCTGAATAAAAAGTTGGGAGGTAATTAATCAGGAGAAGCGAAAGGTACCTGCAGACCAACTGTGATGCTGAGTAGAGCAATTTCATTTTTCCCTGCCTTCAGAGAGATAGGACTTTTTAAACTGAAGGGTGGATGTGTCCCATTTCCAGATGCACTATCTGAATATCAAGTATATATGAGATTCACTAGCAAGAGGTTGTTGAGGAAAAAGATTTAACTATTAAATGTTCTCGAACATTAACTCATCAACAGGTAACCAAAAGAATGCACATTATTCTATGGATGAATTATATGCTCTTTTATAGTATCATGGTCAGATTATCCAACACAATACCAATCACCAATATACAACTCCAAAAGTTACACACCGAGTATAAAATGTGAAATATTGTACAATGTAATCTATGGGTATATGTGGGTAAAACAAGTTAAATAGTGAAAGGTTTATACGAGTAAAAGAAAAGACCAAAAACACATGTCCCAAAAATAGCCACAAGTTATCTTTAAGACACAAGCTTATTAGCAGTAAATCTGCATAAATTTCCCATATGAATACTCCGGCGAATGCAACCAAGAAATGAAATACTAAACCATAACTCTTTTAGATGAGAAAATAACCTTGAAGTTTATCATTCACGAAAGCATGGAGAGCATGGCCTTTTGATTCAATTTGAAGAACTGGCGAGCTTCCTTTCTTTAAGAAGTCTTCATTTTCATCAACAAATATGCTGCCATAAGACTCTTAGGAGTCAGAGAGATTACAAATTCGCTTTTAATGAACAATTGATTTAGAGAAACCACAAGCAGAGGTAGTCAAATAGACTATAAAGCTCCAAAGATATTATCAAAGTAAAGCATATCAAACCCATGCAATGCTTTTATTCACATGTCCGTCAATTCAAAATGAACTACCTTAAAGTCAACAACAGATAAAGCTACAGTGTTTCTGTATTTGAGAGATTATTCTTGCATATTCTGATATTTGTTTGTCTCTGAAATAGACTAATAGAGTATTTACAGTACTACATAATTCCATTAACTAGTAATGTTAAAACACTACTCTGGAGGCTAACACCCCTCAATACATATAAAGGTTAATTAACAGTGTACTGGTAAAGGAGGATGAAATTTAAACTAAAATTGAAGTGTCAGTGGGAAAATATTGACGTACTCATCATGTGTGACCTAAAGGAAACATACAATTCAACTTTATAACGTCCTGCAGGTACATTACGTTTACTTTGTATTGATCTGAAGTTACCATTCAAAATCCAATCTGCTGGATGTCCCTAAAATCTTTTTAAGAATTTTCTTGATGAAATGACAGTTTAGATTAATGCATGCAGTTGATTTCATCATGAGGAAAGACAAACCTTGTTGTATACCACAGATAGTCAGTAGTAAATTTTGTGGTATTGATGTGATCTACAAATCCAGATTTCACAAAGTCAGGTTCACCCCAGATCCCAGCTTTCTCCACAAATACCTCCCATTTAAGCCCTTTCAAGCCTTTATTATCAGATATCATCTCAACTACAGAGGTAAGGGATGCTACCTGTTGGGAAATTTTATATTCAGCTGTAAATCTTACTTGCTCAAAATGATAAGTGAAAGGGAATTTCATAACTATTTCATCAGTACTTTATCTGCACAATACTTGTAAAAGTGCAAGGACAATAAACTATTTCATGATGAACACCATAAAATGTAGACCTAGACACAAAAGAATTCTAAACTTCTTATTCAAAACTCTAACAAAGTCATACACAACCAAAACTTGGTTCATAGTTTGAATGCGGCTTGTCTAAGAAGCGGACTGTCTACATCTCTACTTATATGTGTATATATATATATACAGGGATTCTCAGCTTTCCTTATTTATTCTGACGGTACACATTTCCACTTTAGACTCACTTTTTAATCGAATTTTTACATCTCCACCGTCTAGTTTGTAAAGATGGAAATGTGAGACAAACTAGTATAGATCATCTCTGCAAAATTTCAACCAATTTGGTAATCGTTAAGGCACCCAAAACTGTGTTTGTCTGCTATAAGCATGAACGGTTCAAGTTTGACAAAATTATGTTCGTCCATTGTTTTAATTGAATTTGGGTGCCTTAATGATAACCAAATTGGCTGAAATTTTGCAGAGATGATCTATACATTAATATTTAAAGACTAGATGATGGAGATATGAAAATTCAATCGAAAAGTCAGTCTAAAGTAGTGTGTGTGTGTGTGTGTGTGTGTGTGTGTTAATATATGTTTGGAAGGTGGGATAGAGATCAGAATTCTTGATGTTTGGAAGAATACAGGCACAAGAAACTGAGTATTTACCTTCGCTGTGTTAAATACTTCAGTCCTGCAGTCAGGCAGTATGCTGACTGACCATGCAGGTAGATGATATGACACATTACGAAATACTACTGTTTTGTCATTTTTGTCGTCCATATTAGAAATGAAGGCAGCACACGCTCCAGAGGAGTTTGTGAAAACATCAGCCTGCAATGAAGGCAATGTTCCTTGATGTCACCATAGTGAAATAGATTATAAAATCACATTAGAATGCAATTGACAGAACTAACGATTACAAGAGCTATGCGGCAGAGGATATGGTATTACAGCACAACCAAATATAAATATACCCTCAAAGACTTTGCAACCCCATTCTGTGTTCAGTATCATCATGTAATAATGTTGAAAATGCAAATGGTCTTGAAGACAGAATTGCTGAGTTACACATCCAATGTTTTAAACTTGAGCTATTTGGGAAACAAAAAATGTAAATATAATCAGAAAACAAAAATACCTCTTCGGAAGGACCTAATGATACAAGAGTGGGCTCACTGTTGAGCAAAATATGCTCACATAACTTGATTGCCAGGTGTAGTTGCTTAAGATGTGCCCATTTTGGGAGATTTGGTAATCCTACAAGGAATAAAGAAATTAATGTTTACCACAATTTTATGACTTGCACAAAATTTATATAGCATTTTTGAAGATTTGAACATAACATTATAACTGGAAGAGCTCACCATATTCATCGATTGGTGCCTCATAGTCATAACTTGTTGTTATAAATGGTCCACCTGAAGTGCGGCCAAAATTTGTTCCTCCATGATACTAATCACCAAAAAGTGAGAGACAGAAAAGCATGGACAATCACACCAATTTGTAATGCAAACAATAATACAGTTATAAACATGATGAAACTGCAACGAGGAATTTTTTACAAGAAATAATGAAATACCATGTAGTAATTTTGTACACTGCCACCTTTTTGGAAAAAACGAGCTACAGAGAAAGCAATATCTTCAGCTGGCCTGTGAGGATTTCTGGCGCCAAATGTTTTAAACCTAAAGTAATTGGGAGATTGATCTAACCATAAGCTAAGAGGAAAATATCATTCAGAAAGATACGCTGCAAGCAGCCAATAGCATTTGCATGCAATTACAGAACATTTTGTTTTGAGAGAAGACTAGAATAGTTACTATCACCAAATATTCTAAATATGCTCAGACTATGAGCTCCATGGAGCAATGAAGAAATAACAAGATCCATAGAAGGTACCAATGTTTCAAAATTTCCACAATACAGTAGGGAGCTCTCTGCCCCTCGCCAACCCAAGTCAATAAAAACAGCAGAGAGATCCATGCCTTGAACATTGCAATGCAAGGATTAATATATCCAATTTGAAGTGCCATCAAATCAATGGCATCACTGGATCCCAACACATCCTCTCTGTCGTATCTTTTTTTTTCAAAGACTTTGATAGCTAGATCTTCCTATATGGCATGCTTCATATCAGACGCATGGTATTTGACACCCGAAATATAGATAATGAATCAAATGTGGACTTTAAGTGTTAATCTAGAAATAATAAACTTTTTCCTGATAGTCATCTTAAAGGCATTCGACAAGCCTGCAGTTCACCTGACGCTACCATCATGGAGTCAAGAAGCTGAGCAGAAATAATGACAAGTTCAATGAACAAACTTCCCCTACAAAGCTATGCTGTAAATACTTGAAATGTAGATATTCTGTTCATGTAAAAAATATGGATCCCTCAGTTAACACAGATGCTTATCATCAAGAAACCTAATCCATGATAAATGTGCTAGGGTATAATCAAAATTAGGAAACGGTGTTTCTCCGGCATCAGAACAGATATGATTATTTCATTCTGATTGCACACTATGTATGGGCAGTGCAACGCACTGTCCACAACCATACATGTACGCAACTACAAATGGTGAGTACTTGATGGTATAAAATGAATTTTCTCCGTACATATGAATTGTATCGAGCAAGGGAGAAAAGTGAAGCAAGGATGAATTAGGTTTTGCTATGCACATATGAACCATATGCAGCAACTCTTTGAAATGTATGAACCAACAGGTTGATATATAGAGATTGATAGTTTGATACGGTGTCTCAGCCTAAAAACATGGAAAGTGAACTAGGAATCAAACCAAACGTCAATGAATCTATCTGAACTACTAGTGTGCAAAGAAGATGATACAATGATAACAGACAGATGCATATCAAGCTGTAATATAAAAAAAAGATGCAATAACAGAGAGACATGAAAGATATACTACATTACCAGCCAGGCCAATTCTCTGTCCAAATTTTAGGTTTGTTCGGAAAAATTGGTGTAAATTGATCACAGTAGAAGGAGTTGCATGTATTTATCTGCAAAAGAAACATGTGGATATCATATTTTTCATTCTTTCCCAACTTTATATCGCTCTTCTTAGTTATTATTCAACATGGCTCAAGTAAAACAGAAGATTGCGTACACACTGAGTTATGAATAACTTTCTGAACACAATGCTTAGAATCTGGATCATTTTTCTTGTTGATCTGAGAATCATATACAAAAAGTATTTCTAGTACGTTAAAAACAATTCAAATAAAGATACTAACCACAGATTCTGGAGCATCAAACTGTTGGCACATGATCCATGGTACACCAATATTCTGAGCAACAGCCATGCTAGCAGACCACTGTGCATATTTTTTGCCTCCCTCTCCATAATCTTTTTCATAGTATCCATATTCATTTTCTATCTGCAGCAAAAGACAGAATAAATGAAAGCAGAAAGCTAAAAATCTCGTTAGTTTCCTTTCCATGTCCTGCCTAGGAAATCCCAACCTAAAAATAAGTTTACAAAGTCCAAAATTTCAGGCCAATTTACTTGAAAAAAAAAATCTCAGCTTTGAACAAGAAAAGTATGACTGGAAATCAGAGAAAAGAAAAGGAGTGAAAAAAAACATTTTTTTGTGGCTTCCTGAACCACTTTCTATGGAAATTTCCCTTGATAAAAGTTATCCAGATTTAGAAATGAGGGAGTCTCCAAAAGAAATACATCTAAAAACTTACTTCCATATACAATATCCTTTTAAAAGTGAACTTTTCAAATATATTTTCCATATAAGCTATAGCAAGTACTTGAACAATACAGCAATACAGATGAGTAAGAACAAGAAAAGTAAGAAAACTTTCGAATTTATCTTTCATCAGTCATACACTCATATGTCTTGTGATTATTGACCAATAGGTCACCAGACCATAATAGGTGTAGAGCTCCCATTTTAGTAGAAGGAAACATGGTTCATCAGTTATATTTGTTTCTTTTATTCATCTCCTAGTATATTTCCTAGAGTAGATAAGGAATAGGCACATTAAAAATTTATCAAACTACTTCTAAAGTGAAAGATACTTGCCTGGGCCAAAATAATCGGACCTCCTTGAGGTGCAAAAAGCTTCTCTTGTTTCATTAGATTAACTATGAGTGTTGTGAACTTCTGCATGTGGTACTGGACCAGAAGAAGCAAACAAGATCATTAGAGATGCATGAATTTCACATGATAAATATTGTGATGAAGCACCAAAGCAATCAGGAGAATATAGATGAGAGGAATAATAATGACATAAGAGGATGAAGAAACTATTAAGGGAACAGGTTTAATTCATTCAAGTCTGAATAAGTCATTACAATATTGTCTGCATAAATTAAAACCAATTGTCTAGTTATTGTGAACACAGTTGGATGCCATTTGAGAACAAGTCTTATTCGAACACTAAGGAAGTACCTTCTTAATCACAGGGGAAATCATAACATGGATATACATGAATGCAAAAGGAACAACTTGGTGAAATCTAATTGCTATCATAGATAGGTAATAAGAACCTCCATCATAGTTAAATGACATAAGATCATGTCATCATGTTAGGTTCAAGAAACATTTCTAAAATGGGGTTGAACAATTGACTTCCATACCTTAAAGGGCTCATTATCCGTTCGAAATACAGTGTCAGGCACATAATGCAACCATACTGGTACCCCGCTGTATATCAAACAAACATCTCTTAGGAGTTTTGAAGAAAACAGTAAAGAACATGATATTCCTGGCAGTTATGCATCAAGAGCCAACACCCAAAGATCGAAAAAACCAATGTTACAATCTGGAATAGAATTACATACCCAAAGTACCATTCTGCTGCAACGAATGGGCCAATTCGAAGAATCAAATACATTCCAGCATCCTCCACGATCTTTGCAAACTTGACCAGATCATATCGTCCTCCAAAATAATACTGAAACCAAATCAGTATTATGGATTAGGATAAATTAATCGCCTAATGAAAATGCCAAAGCCTTTCAGTATCCTCAGACTTGACTTACATTGCCTGGAGACGGTTCATGACCATTCCAAAACACATATGTCTCAATCACATCAACCCCTCCTTCCTTCGCCGTCTGAACTAGCCCTGGCCACATCTACAAACACCACATTCATGCTTTAACTAACTAGTACCAAGCACCAAGTAACACAATTAGCAACCTTTACCACAAACTGTTCATAACAACAACTCCAAATTCCGAATCCATAGAGATAAAAGAGCAACAGATGAAGCGATGGGGCAGTGCTAATCTACCAAGTAAATGCATAATCCAAGAGATTTAGCAACCTACAAACACATTCTATTCGATTTTTCAAGAAAATAGTAAAGTGGGTTTGCAAAGTTACCGCAGGGACACTACGAGGGTAGTGAATGGCGGCAGAAATCAGCAGCTTTCTTTGGCCATTGATAATCAAAGATCGCCTGTCGTAGCTTACATTGTATCCCAAACACAATGCAAAGCACAGTAGCAAGGAAAGAAGCCAAGCTAGCATTGGCAGCTTCATCTCTCTTCTGCTTGATCAAGCAACGCAGCAGCCACAATGAGAATCAATAGAGCTCAGTAGGGGAGCTGGGGACTTGTTAGGTCATATAAACAAGAAGAAAGGAGGAAGCTTTGGGTTGTGTGTAAGTGAGAAGTGAGAAGTGAGAAGTGAGAAGTGGGAAGTGAAGAACAGAACATGTGGAGTTGTGTGATATCCATTTATGGTGCTTGTTGGGAATTCTCAGTGGGACAGGTGGTGCCTAATACTGACGCACCCAGTCACTTTGTTTTTACCGTTTTATAATTCAGCAAGGACATCTCAGCTTTTTTGGTTTTGGGAAGCGAGTAGATCTTAAAGCTTTGGCCTTTTGGTAGAAGAAGATAGGCTCCTACAGATTTTATGTGCAGACAGTCTGACATGAGTCATAGCAATCTCTTTAAGTCTTCAACATATGTCAATCCATTATTAAAGTCAAAGATAAAATCTCTTTTCTAGTGAGGACCTCTAAGTTGAGGATTAGTTGAGAACTTTTCGGTTTATTCCGCTTTTCGATCTTATATCCACATCTTAACCGTTCATTTTATAAATATTTATGAGTAGATCATTTCTGCAAATTTTCAACTAAATTGAAAATCGTTAAGACATGTGATTTACCAATTATGAACTTGAACGGTTCATGTTTAACAGATTTGGTTCGTCCATTGATTTGATCTAAAACTAGTACTTAACGATCACCAATTTGGCTAAAATTTTGTATGATTGATTTACTTATATAAATCTACAACTTCAACGGTTAAGATGTCAAATTTTGATCAAAAAGTTGGTCTAATAAGTAATTAATTGAAAAGTCATCAACTAGTCCTCAACTTAGAGATCCTCATTAGAATGGCTCCCAAAATAACCATACAAGGATAAGGCGGTGGATTGGTAACTAAAAACACATGTGCCTGGATGTTTGTAGGTGCCGCTGTCGTCGTTGATGTGGGCATTGGCTTAGCGTGGTCGTGGTCGTCGTTGTTGGATCTACTCAGACATGGATGGGCGACGGTAAGTTGTTGGTGGTTCATGGTGCAAGGGTGACGTCATGCTACTGGTGATCTGTCGTGCATGAGCGGCGTCATGCTGCTAATGATCCGGCTTGGCTCGATTGGTGGTTCTCTGTCGGCGGCCAGCGATGGCTGGGATCTGACTATACCGACGTGGTTCTCTTCTCTACTTGGGTTAGATGTGGGCTTGGGCCATTCTTTTGAGATGGGTCTGGCTTCATGAAATTAGTCTTTATAGGGCATTTATGTTTTTTGTTTAATGCTATTTATTTTGTCAGTTAATCATTTACTGTTTTCAATAAGAAAATGTGGGGTTGTTCTGGTATAAGCACCTTGCGTGTCTGTATGTTCCAGATCTGTTGTGAGTTCCTTGATTTGTTAAATAGTCGAAACCTTCTAGTGACAGAATGAAATCTAGTCGCTAGATATGATTATGTGCGGCTACATAGTAGGAAAGTTACATTCTTTGTTATGATGTTTGTCAATAGTACAGTTATCTTTTTGATATGTCATCGTTTTGTCAAAGCAAATAGAGTAGCCGATGATGCACTATTTACTATCTAGTGCATGTTATAATATATTTGTAAGGACCCACCCCAGATTAATCCCCTTTAACCCGAAATAAATCCTACAGGATCCACCTCAAATGAGATTTTACCGCAATTTCCCTTGAAATAGATAACCCTTAACTACTTTTAACTAGCACACCCTGAAACATTATGTTATTTCTAATATTTGTGACTGCACCCGCAAATTCGATTGGGCTATCTACGTATCCTCTAAAATGGATCAAGCCACACGTAGTTCAACTCGAATTTTAAACGAACTCCTTCACTCCTCATCTCCACCGAAACTAAGTTCCCTACATTACAGATTTGCCCTCGTTCGAAAACAATGGTCAATACATGTCGACAAAGCTCTACAGGTTCAACCGATAACCAATATCGATTCATTAAGTATCCATACACTTGAAATGGCGAGTACAGGCTGCTGGGACTACCCATTGCCCCAGAAGAAGCCAGATGTGCCGCCACACGCCGCAACAAGCGGCTGCGCGTAGGCCTCACGCGCCACCACCCTAAAATATACAACCTCCAAGCAAAACCATCTACTATCAATCACAATTACCCTAGAGAGCCTATAGAAATGAAACATAACTCCTAGAACTGCCGGACGCGGCTCCACAAAACTCCCGATTCATGCCACATTTCCAACTACAAAAATGAAGATCAAGGCAAGAGAAGTACTTTTATACATGAGACTTAAGTTCGATTCGGCAGGAATTGCCCTAAAACGCCACTGCAAAGGAAGAATTTAGCTCAAAACTCAACACCTTGAATCGAGCATCAACAGCCCCTAGGATAGAACTAGGACACCAAGACCCTCCTCGCTAGACCGGTATCAGACCTCGTCGCCGTCGCACGCCGGAGAACGAGTCGAATCCTCGTCGTACCCTAATATTTTCTATGTGGGCTTAGATTCTCCAAAACCGGGACGAATCGACCCCTTCCACCACCACAGTGAGGTTCGTACCGTCGAGACAAAGCGAATCAGACCAGCCCCGCCGCCTGGGTTGACCGGATTCGGCTACAAATGTTGGATGGGGTTAGCCGGGTCCAAGTCAAGTCAGTCAAATTTCTGATACTGAAGGAGAGAGAGAGTGGCCTCTAAGAGAGAGCAAATGGTTTTCCCCTTCTATTTATAGCAATTTCCTTAAATAGTAACTTTAGTATTTTTAGACTGTAACTACTTCATACGAGCTCTGATTTGAACGTATCATATGTCCACAAACTTGTATTAACGTCATTTACGACTTTCATAAAGGAAGTTTTTCTAAATTATCGACTTAATAAAAAATCAACTTTTAGGATCGGTTTCAGTTGTGGACTGATTTATTTATTTTAACAAGAAAATAATGTCCAAATTTTTATCTAACAATTCCTTTATGACAGGAACAAATTTTGAATGCATTCAAGTACATCAATGCAAGTCTACAAATTAATGTCACTTAATTAACTAACAAAAACACTATTTTATCACTCAATAAATCAATATATATATATATATATATATCAATTATCTTACATATACAACAACCTATAAACTACAAACTTGAACATAAATAATTTTTTTATATTCCAAACCAAATTTTATCGATTAAAAAATAAATAAAAAGTAATTTGATGTTGTTTGATTTAAAATCGGTTAAAATATAATCTCAAACCGTAACCAAATCGTTTTTATACAGTTCGGAGCGATGTGACCGTTATAAACCGGCACCATTTTGATTCAGTGCGGTTACCGAATTATTTTTTCGATACGGTTTAGGTCGGTAACTGCATTTCGGTGTAAATCGCTCATCCTTATGGAGAGAACCAAACCCGCCAGCCAAGATTGCAAGGACGTCGCCAAGTACAAACCCTAGCAGAGCTCTCGCCATTTTTTTAATATTTAGGAGTGATACATAAAAACTTAACTGGCTAATTTACAATATTTTTTCTAATTAATCGTAACACATGCATGGAGTATCTCTATTGTAAGTAGTAGCTTGAAACCAAGAAACAATCTGTCTTTTTTTATATGGCTTCAAAACCATGCTAAGAAACCCAAAACCTAGCCAAGTTCCACCAACAGCTCCAATTAATAGTCTTGTCAGTACTATAGGATGGTCAATCACAAATACTGGTAAAGTGTTTCTTAAACTTTTCTGTACGTAGCTTCCCATCTCCAATTGCTACAGCCTGCCATCTTATCCTAACCCATGTATGTATACGTACGTACCTTGTAACAACGAACAATGGTGAGTTTAATTAATAGAAGACGACTGGCATATATAGGAAACTAGGAACTGCTGTCTACCAATTAGCTAGACCTTACAGGAAATAGAAGTGCTCCACCCGAAAGAAGATGAGGAGCAGATCGATCAGGCTAGGAGGCCAATCAAATATGATTGTTGGAAGAACTGAAGAACTGAATGCAAACATGTCCAATAATATTATTAGCCCTAACCTATATGATCAACTGTAAATTAAGCTAGCTAATCGTAGCTGATGACCTCCAGTTGCATGTAACTGGATTTGAGTCCAACCACGTACAACTGAAGTCCTCCCCTAGATGATATCTATCTCATTCTTTATCAAAAGTAATTTTGTATAGATCTATCTCATTCTTTATCAAAAGTAATTTTGTAATTAAACAACCAAGTAAGAAATAAGACAAACTTATGGATAAAAAAGTGAGTACTAGTCAAGGTTGGCTGCAACCCACCAGGAGGGGTTTGGTTTTATGTGGGATTACATAGCATATACATGAAGAAGCTTCAAAGCAAGTACCTATCGAGTTGAGCGAGAACATATTCATTTCACGTGGACCTGTTACGACATATATCCAAGCCAGCAGTAGTATATACCGGGCAGGTTGTTGTTGCTGCGGGAAAAATAATATATGTTATTATTGATCATTGACAAATACCATTTTATTGAGAAGAACATTTGTATTAGCAATAAATACTACATTTTTGTTCTTGATAGCAACAAATATTTACAATGTAGAAAAAAATAATCATCCACTTCTTGCTAGGACTACGATAGAGATATTAAAATCAAGAACAACAAAAGAACAATGTAAATAAAGAAATTTTTATTGAAGTAGCATACATCAAACATCAATCCTCCTAAAACTTTGTTCTAAAAGCACATATCAATCTTTCACTATATAATTGAGCACAAATATGAATTGTGGGTTTGGAGAAGAATCATTTACACAACTAACCTGTGAGACCCCGCACGTTTTTACCATGATTAATGACGAGTTACTGAGGTTTAAGTCGCATTCGGTAACTTCACAAGTGAACGACCACGTTCATTTTTGATTTTTTTAAAAATTCTTCAAATTACTCATTTAAGGACTCGATGTCATAGTACGTGTTGACACGAGTCTCCCGGTATTTTCGAAATATTTTTCGGAGCTTCCGTCTATTTTCTGTGAATTTTTGAAGTTTCTAGTAATTTTTAATTACCATTCCGGTAAAAACAGTTTTACCATTTTAGATTTATTTTTTACCTTCTTTAAATCTGGACGGTTGGATCTTTTCTAGATCAAATCTGAGTCGCCCATTTACCTATAAAAAGGCATGAGATCTTTGACCGAAGTCAAAGACCCCTAAATCGGTCAACTATTTTCCCTCTCTCTTCTCCCGAGCTCGGTCATTCTCACCGGCGACCACCACCGTCTAGCGGCCCCAGGACGGCGCACCACCGCCATTCGAATCCTCTTCCTTTCCTCTACAAAGCCCAACCCCCTTAGTTTACATTTTCATCCACAATCGAGAGAGATCGAAATCCATGAATACCCACTGTGTTCATCGAATTCTGCAAGCTCCGGCGATGAGGCAGCTGACGACGGGCACGGTTTCGTTCCTCTTCTCTTCTTCTTCTTCAGCTTCATGCCCTTAATTCTTTGATTCAAGCTCTAGACTCTAAATCACTATTTCTCAATGTTTTTCCTTTTTCCTAGGTTTTGGGTTCTCGAGCTCCGACGAGTCTTCTTTACATTTTTTGACAACCTCTTGAGCCTTTAGAGACGTGGATATCTCTGTTAGAGGCTAGGGGCGCGACTGTTGCAGTGTAGGAGGAGCATGGATTCAAATTCTGGCCGGGGAGCTTCTAAGGGTCCGTTCTAGGGAAGATTGAAGATGGAGGTGAGATATGGAGTTGTTGATGGTGTTCTGCATCGAGGCAGAGTTCTGCTTGTCCTGCTTGTGGAAATTTTGGTATGGGGTAGATTAAGGAGCTAATGGAATCTCGATTTGGGGCAGAGGCAGAGGGTAGGTTTTATCCCTCTAAAAACTGTGTAATTACTGTGTTGTTGATGATGATCTGTGATTGAATTGATGTTGTTTTCGTTGCATGTTGTCGATAACTTAGAGACGAAGAAAATGGGAAAACTCTAGCGAAATTTCGGCAAGTTGACCGGAATCCGGTAAGTGATTCTGGCAAGTTGTCGGAATCCGATGACTATTCCGATAACGCAATGAATCCGACAGAAATGCCGAGGAGGTAGTCTTCGAATCCCTTTAAAATGTATCGTTTCGGTTTAGTCGGGTTAAAATGTCGTAAATCAAAAAGTTATATTTACGGAAACGTACTAAAACAGAAACTAACCGTAATTGCAATCTTTTCAATTTTAGGAAACTTTCTATTTTTGGAAACCTACTAATTTGGGAAACTTTCTATTTTGGGGAAAAGTTTCCATTAAAGCAAAGTTTCCATTTTGGAAAAGTTCTATTTTTTGAAAAAATGGTTTAGTAAAGATTTGAAGTTCGACAAAATTTAGTAAAGTGTTGAATTGTTATCGGAAAAATGGTAACTAGAATTCCAGAAGTGTCAAGTTGACCTTTTTAAGTAAAATTTGTGATTCACGTAAATCGATGTATCGACTCTTGGTAAATAAATTGGTTAATGTGACACGTTAGAAACGTATTATTATGTGACACCCTAACGTCAGACCCTAACGTCAGATTAAAATGGTTAAGGAAAGTTTGGAAATTAAGTCGGACTTTCGGAAAATGAGCAAAGAGTCGATAACCGGAAAAGCAAGTCAAAAAGGTTAAAGAGTCAAAAGGAATCGGTTGGTCAACTTGGTCAATATGGTCATTCCTAGTCAAACTAGGAATGCTGAGGTCTATTGGACTGTTATTGTTTCTTCGTTGCTAAGCTACTCTAATTCTGCAGTGATTCATTGGACGAGGAAGCTTACGCGGTGACCTCGCTTCACCGAGGCGGTTCCTAGATGCTTGGAGCTTACGCAAGGAACGGATATTCCAAGTAGGGAAGCTAAAACCCCTTTGATAGTGGTTTTGCATGATATATGAAAGTGCATGATTTTTGTATGCTCATGTCGATGCCTTGAAAAAGTTTTCTTTATATTATGTGATAAATGATTTATGATTGGGCCAAGAAAACCCGAGGCTAAACGTAAATGATTTTAATGTGATGACTCGGATCGAAAAGTAGTATCGTTGTCTTGATTTCCGGTGCTTGGCCTGAGTGGCGGGACCTAGTATATAGTACTCGTACGGTGTCGATGATCGTGAACCTCCAGAGGAGCAATGCCCTGTTTATTTTATTTTTCCGCTTACGTTTGTCTCGTACAGAGTTAAGCGAGTCGTAAGTGCGGTGTGTACTATCAGTGATGTGTTAGGCATTAGCTGTAAATGGACACTCTCGCTACTATTCGTCTTCGGACGCATAGGTAGTTGGTCCCGGTTTACTGTATAGACAAACCCGGGATTCGACAGTCTAAATCCGTGAAGCCCTGCAGGCTGTATTATTCTTTAAGCTCTATGGTCCCTGTTTTAACATACTGCACAGTTTTCCTGAAAGATATAAAATGATGATTTTTTGTGCCAAAGATTTTCTAAATGGTTTTATTTAGAGCTCAAATCTATATGTATATATATATATATGGTTTTATGGTTTTCAAACCTATCATTGGTAAGCCTATATGTGAGCACGTGAGGACGACGCTCACCCCTATAACAGATTGTTTGCAGGTATTGTGTACTGTGACAGGATAGATAGATAGAGAGAGTTGTGTGTGTGAAGCCTCATTTCCTACTCGATGTTTGGTCTAAGTTGTACTCACTTTTCCTGTTTTATCCTTCGAATCATTTACCAGAGTATTTAACACAAACAGAAAAGGTGTCATCTTAAATTGTTAACCTTGTGCATTCTTAATGTTGTCGCTAAATTAGAAAAACTCTGATAAATGTTTTAAGAAACTATTATAGTGCCACTCGAGTTTAAAAATTTTATTTTATTTACTAAAAAATCTACGACTTTAGGTTAATAAGTTGTCAACATGTCCTTTAGACGTGTTGGCTTCTTATTAGCTTAAAATCGTAGCCACTGTAGTTTACCACTCCATAACCAATTGATCAATTCGTATAGATGTTTTTTTGGTGAACCAACGTGTAAAAATTATGAAGCTAATATTGCTTATCACACGAAATAGTACATAGAACTACATAAAGCAAACTAATTGGACAAAATCCTAAGATGACCAATTTGTCTTCTCTAAATCTGTCATTTTCTTAACTTATATGACTACTTTACTCTGTTATGTTTTTGTCATGCATTACACCTTACAAATAAGGGTTAATGATATAATACTAGAAAAGGAAAAGTATATACTTCCCATTTAGTGAATGTTGGGAGAATATGACTGAGGGCTTAATTCCATTGTAGATAGAGAAATTAGCATAATATACTGGATCACCAATTCTTCCTGCATGTTCAATCTGAAAATTTATCCATGAGGCGATAAAATCTGAAAATCATATGTACTCAGCGGAAAAATTATGCCTGGTAAATGAATCAGCTCTACTTTGACAATATGTCTCTTTTTCAACTAATAAAATAAGAAAAATGTTATTAGTTCATGAAAAAGAAGTTATTGACTTGCAGCAGACGATCATAAGGAATAGGAATGATTAGGAAAAGAATTTTTTACACTGACCTTGATCTAACACAAAGGATTGAAACTTATTGCTAGATTTCAGCTAGCGCCAACTGTGATTGCTTTTGGTAAATGGTGACCTGCATGCTTCTTCAATGATGAGAATGGTGATTTAAATCGTTGTTATATATTGCCTCTGATACAAATTTTATGCAAGGAAATTTTATGTATTATACATCAAATTTTATACCAGTTTGATTAAGGACTCATCTAATTCAACATATCACAGATATGCATCAAATTTCTGTTTGTGAACACAAACTAAATCACGATACTTAAACAATTTGTAAAATTTGGTCATGAGCTAATCATGATCTCCATTGAGTGTGGTAGTTAGGTAGTATGTAAGAAGAGGTTGCAACGTCTATGAAGGTCTATTATAAACTTTCTTCAATAAACCACAACACTTGCACATCAAAACAACATCTCCTTAACTTAGGAAAGGCAGACTATTTTTTTTTCTTTTAAACAGATTAAATATGAAATGGTTCAAGTGAGGAAAACATGCAGACATGAACTAATACTCTAATATCCAGAATACAACAGCTGCTGTCATTTAATTTCAAATTCTCAAATATCATGACTTGAAAAGTAGACTTAAAATAGGAATTCAAATCAATTGAAAGGCAACAAAATAAGAAACTGACTGGGAGCAAACTCATTCGCCATTAAGGCATAACAAATTTCTTCTTTCTTTAAGCCTATCGACTCCATGGTAATAAGAATGGCAGCAAATTCAAATTTCTAATGATCAAATAAGGGTGCACCACATTTAACCTATAGACAAAAATGGAAGGAGCTACCTGTTGTATTAGTTCAACTATTCCAGCCTCATAGAGTTTATTTGTGTCTGCACCACGTCTGCATTCTACAAAAATTGGAAAGTAATGAAGATATGGTTTCATTTCCAAAATGGAATTGTTTTTTAAAGGAAGAAACCACAGTTTGATCTAACTGAACTAACCCAGAAGACTGAAAAGAGTGAAATCCTTGATCTAACTAATAAAATATAAAAACCCAACCATATGCCAGACAAAGATGTGACAAAAAATGATTTTTTTTTCATTCAACTTAATCTAACACAGAGGATTGAAACCTTCAGAGTTAATAGTTGATTTCATCACCATTGCTAGTTTCGAGCAAGCTCCAATTATCTCTTCAATTTTGTGATTACTTCTGGTAAATCTATTAATCAATTTCAAATACCCAAAAACTACTTGGGAATATAAATATCATGACAACTACTAATAATTGGTTCTTATCTGCTTAGCCAAATGAACAGAGATGTAAACGATGAAGAAATCACTATCTAATATCGCATTCAACTGATGTGAACCTATCAACCATCAGTTCTTCAGAGATGGTAGTTAATCTTTGTATATTTAGAACATTCATTCTCAATTTTATTAGCAACTGACCATGCTACTATATCATTTTGATCCACATTATACGTTTACATGATTCAATAACATAAAATTCACACAGCCTTTTAATATTAAAGGATACTAAATTAAACAAAATTATAGTGGGGGCAAGAGAACTCACCACAATATTAGTAATGACCTTCTAAATATCTTCTCTTATAGCACCTGGAGAGGGAAAAAATATTCACTAAATAAGTTATTTGCATAAGAAAATTCCTCTTTGAAATAGACTTCCGCACTTACCTGAAAACATGTTTATGATTGGAAGAAAGAGCCAAAATTTCCCCTCCCGCTTCAGTAAGAACTACTTTACTTTGTGAAGTTTTGCAAGCTCAGAGTCAGTGATAAAAGATTGAAAATGAAAATTCAAAACTAATGGAAACCTCTTAGTTCCCTCTATCTTGTATATTTAACAAACAAATAAGCAATGCTTGGAATTTGTCTAAAAATCTCAACTACATCAAAATAAATAACAAACCAAACTTATACAACTTGGCTATCATCTGATCGATCATGAATAACATCATGAATACCAAGACAAAAGAATAAGCAAAATCAAATTATTTTGAAGATATGACAGCATGATATCAGATTACTCCAACCGGGTATTCCAATACCATAAGCATATTCAATCTCTTAAAAAAGAAGAAAACCCAAACAAATTGACGACTTCAATAGCAGTCTAGCTATAAATCAAAAATTGATTATCCAGAGAGAAGAAGACGCACCTGACAACATCAATTCATCAATACCTCTGCTACAAAGAAATATCTGGTATAGGTGTTGGACGAAATAGAAAAGAGCGATGTAATATGGAAACAAAGAAACAAACCAACATAAGAAACCCCACAGAAAATAATCTGATCACCAGAGCCAATCAAAATCTAAATCATCCAAACCCAAAATAAACCCAAAAATCTTCAAGCTTTACCTAGGCATCAGTCCAAAAAAGTCCTATTTGCGACGCTTTTAGTCACTGGTGCAAATATTGCTTCAAATAAATGACCAGATTTGAGCACAGTATGATAAGCAGATCAAATCCTTGATCAACTTTTCTGATTCCTGAAGAAAATAAAATGATATCAACTACCTTCAAGCATCAGTTGAAGGTATCTGACTCTTCACTCTACTTATATAACCATATATTTGATCAAACGCATCACTTACTCATAAAACTATAGCTTTTTCAAGAGTAAAACAATAAAAAATATATACAAATCTACCTCAAGCATCGATACTCCTACCACTAAGCTAGCTAGTTGGTTATTATATCTTCCTTTTACGGTTATTATTTTGAGGTTATTTTGAGGTTAAATCTACCTCAAACAGTATTATATCTTCCGTTTACGGTTATTATTTTGAGGTTGGTCAGATTAATGACGATGACTATGTTCGTATTACTACTTGCTTTGGGCATCTCTGACTATATAGTGCCCCAAAACGGGTCAAATATTGATGCTGCCTATTTTACTTGGCTGGATTCCGTGGGATATTTCATCAAGCACTCAAAACCTAAAAAAAATAGTGATCAGCATGCATCGAGATAAAAGCAAAAAGGAAAGAAAAAAATTAAAACCTGAAAACTAAGTGTTGGTACGTAAAAAATATATACATATATATATATGAAAAAAAAGGAGTCAATTTAAATAAAAAAGGGGAAAGGCAGATAAAAAAAATGAAGGAGTCTTTATCAAGGTACTACACTCCTACACAAAGGCTATTTGAGTTTACCTATAACTCATACAAGTTACTTAGCCTATTGTGACCCATCTACCACAACCCTATGCAATATAAAAGGGGGACACACGCCAAAAAAAGAAGAGAACACGCAAAAGAGAAGGAGAATACGCAGAAAAGAGGAGAAAGACAGTAGACGCAGAAAAAAACAAAACAAGTCAATCCTAGAGGTATAGTTCATCCTCTCATGCCTTACAAGCTCTTGGTGAATATGTTCTCTGACCCTTGTTACTGGTTACTATGGCTCTGGTTCTATGGTTACTTTGGATGTTACACAAATCCCTTGTTACTGGTTACTATGGCTCTGGTTCTATGGTTACTATGGCTCTGGTTCTATGGTTACTTTGATGTTACTCAAATCCCTTGTGGATACTTGGCTCTGGTTCTATGGTTACTTAGTTACTCAAATCCCTCCTAGTTACTATGGTTCTCATTGTAACATCCCGCACCTAAAAGTTACCTTTTCACAGAGGTTTACGAGTTACCGAGGACTTTTAATTGCGATCGGTAATTCGATGAGTTATCGCTCGAGTTAATTTTCGAGTTTTTCTAAGTTCTCCAAATACCTGAATTGATGACTCGATGTTGTAGTTCGTGTCGACACGAGTCTCCCGGTATTTTCAGAATATTTTTCGGAGCTTCCGGCTATTTTCTGTGAATTTCTGAAGTTTATGGTAAGTTTGGGTTACTATTCTGATAAAAAGGAGAATTACCATTTAACCTTTACACTTTTTACCTTCTTTAAATCTGAACCGTTAGATCGATTAGGGTTTTGATCTCAACCGTTGACTCGAGTATAAAAGGATTTAAGGGGAGTTGACTTCGGTCAAAAATCGAACTGGAGGGTTGACCGCAGTTTTCTCTCTCTCGATTCCGTCCAGCTGCCACTGTGCTCCGATCGCACATCCGTCAAATGTTCACCTCTCGGCGGCTCACCGGTGACCAGAGCTTCGCCTCGCCGTCTCCAACACGTCTGTGGTTGTGGGTTTCCAAACAAAGCTGTAGAGAGAGAGAATCGAAGGAGAGAAGGCAGCCGCGACGGCGAGTCTGGATGGGCCCGGAAGCTTCGCCTCAGCATCTTGATCATTTTTATAACCTTGGTTTTTGAAAAGGCGTTGGGGAGAGATTTTCGAAGAGGAGAAACATTCGGAATTTCTCGGCCATGGATTGGTGTTCTCCGGTCACAGGCGAAGGCAATTGAGGTATGAAAGATCATCTACTCATGAAGCTCTACGTATCTGTATAATTGGATTGGAGTTTGGTTAAGTTTTGGAGGAAGTTGGGTTTTTGGGTATTGTTACTGTGTTCGACAACGAAAACAGTGACGATAGTTATGGTTATGGTTTCAGAGTTTGGGTTCTAGGTTGAGCTTGTATGCATGAGTTGGAGTTCTTGTTTATCTGAAATCTATAGTAGTTTGGTGATGTGAAGTTGAGGCTGTGTTGTTGAAAAGAAAAGGAACATTTGAATTCTGAGCAGTGTGTGTGTTCTTTGGCAGTAGTGTTGATGATTACAATGGTTTTAGAATTGATGAAATTGTAGAGTGGGCAAACGTAGTTTGAATGCTGCGTTTTCAGTATCTTTTTCTAGACAGGGTTGTTGTTGGTGTAGTTGCTGCATTTTATTGTTTGGTGTTATTTGAATCGTTGTTGGGTTGCTGATTTAGTGTTGTTTACGTGGTTTCATGTCGAGAACTTGGTGATCGAGAAACTGGGAAACTCTGGCGAAATTCCGGCAAGTCACCGGAATCCGGCGAAGATTCCGGTGATAAGGTAAAACCGGATGAATGCCGAAGAGGTAGGAATCGAATTCCTGTTAAGCTTTTAGTCGGGCAGTACTGATAATTCCTAAGTTGAGTAATTACGGAAAGATTAGACGTAAGTAGGAAGTTTCCATTTTTGGAAACTTGTCATTTTAAAGAAGACTTACCAATTTAGGAAACTTTCCATTTTGAGAAACTTTTCCTTTTTGGAAGGTTTCCATTTATGAGAAGATGTTAAATCGGGTTGAAAAAGTTAAAGAAAAGGTAGAATTCAAGTTAAAGGTTTTGAAGTTAATCAGTGAAGTGTGGAAATTATAGTATGTTGAACACTCCAGTGGTTGAGGGAGATGTCGACTCCTATTAACAGAAATGTCAAGTTGATCGTGGAAAAACAATCGGATAATTTCATTATCAACATATCGACTCACATTTAGTAAAGAGAAAATACCTATGTTAAGGTGGCGTAAACGGAAACCAAACTTTGAGTCGATAATCGGAATTAAGTGTAATGTTTGAAAAGCTGTTAAAAAGAAAGGAACTTGGTCAACAGGTGGTCAAATAGGATTTCCTGGTCAAACTAGGAAAAGACCAAGTTAACTATGGAATGACTAATACACTGGTTTATTTGTACAGTCTCTGGTTGAACGTGAGACGGGCTCGACTACGTGGTTAGCTCGAGGAGCTTTCCGAGCGGGAAGGGAGTCGCATTAAGTACTGTGAGTGGACTTTGTTTTTAAATTAAACTGCATGATATAGACTTTAATTGTTTTCTCCTTTAATTATGTGATTTCCTCCATTTAATGTTTTACGGTGATTTTGGGAAAATGAGGATTTACTATTTTAAAGATAAACGAGCCGGGAAAGAGGTTCCTACCTTTCCCATGGTTTAAAGAATTTTTCCGGATTATGATTTTTAATGGTTTTTACCGTTTTGGGATTATGGAGGGGATGTTTTAAAAAGGAGAAACTTGGCTCTTGGATTTAAAGGGTTTTAAAGTAAAGGAAGAGAACCGGTTTTGGGTTCCTGGAAAGGTTTTTAAATCCAATGTATTTGGGGTAAAGTTAGGGAGATTTGACTTGGTTTTCGATTTATTATTCCCACGAGGTTTTACGAGGTTTTACAAGTTTTAAAAGGATTTAAAGGATAAGGATATATATTGCATGCTAGCATGGACCCTCTCTAGATGGAGCGGGTACCATCTCTGGATTGTAGCAGGTCTGACCCTCTTCGGTGGTAGCTGGTCATTATGACCCTCCCGGATAGAGCAGGTCAGGACCCTCTTCGGTGGTAGCTGGTCAATTGACCCTCCCGAATAGAGCAGGTCATGGGACCCTCTCCGATGAGCTGGTCAATGGACCCTCTCGTGGTAGAGCGGGTCGGGTTTTCTCGTGGATGAGGTTAACACCCCACATAATTGTTTATTTTTGAGCCAAGACATTATTTATGGTTTACTTGCATGCGGATTTCCTAGAAAAACTTAGAGGGAGAACATTAAAGGTAATAGAGCTTTTATATTTTATTTTTGTCCACTCACCCTGACAGTTTTTCAATGTTTCTCCCCTGGACCCTTCGTTTTCAAATGCCCAGTGGTGCAGGGCTCTCGGGCGGAGGTCGTGCGCGTACAAGAGTCGAGGCATAGTCAATCAATCCGTTGCCGCAATCCGTTGCCGCTTGAAATTCTTTAGGGTAATCATCTCTGTAGACTGCTCTGACTAACCCAGTTTAGCTAATTAAGTAGATTAGGGAGCAGGATGCCTTCATGAGTTAGGGATTGTTGTTAGATACTCATGGAAGTGCTGAGTTGGTATGTAGGATGGGTTGGCCATTTCAAGGGGGTTTCGGTAAGAAGTTCCTTGAGGTGGCCCCCGCAGGATTTACTTCGGGTTAAAGGGATTTAACTCCGGGTGGGTCCTGACACTCATGCTACTGTGTTCTCTGGTCCTGATACTCTGGTTGCTCATGTTCTCATGATCACTAAGGTCACTGGCAGTTTGTATATCCTAGACTCCATGATTAATATGGATCTCTCGTTACTGTGTTCTCTGGTCCTACAGTTACCTTTGCTACTGCCAATTGTAAATCCAAATACCAAACCCATGACACAGTTCCATGACCAAAAGAAAAGAACCAGAAACCTATGATCTGTGTTAATTTTAATCAAAAATCAAGACAAACAGGGACATCAACTACCAATTTGGCTAACCAGGATGCTAAAATACTTGGTGCCTTCATGAACAAACAATCGAAAATCCAGGCAGTGTTGTTCTAACTAATCTCTCAAAGAGAAGAAAAACTTCACAAATGGCATAGCACTCAAAGGAATAAAAAGGGAAGGATTTTCTGTAAAAGATGGGAGAAACTCACCTCTGTGTGTGTTCCTGCAGTAGCACTCCCAAGTCTTAGCTGGCAAGTTGGGATTCCAAATTGCCCCAATCTTTGGCATAGATTACTGACAACAAAAGCAGAAAACAAAATTTAAATTACCGGAAAGAAAATTTCTGCGTCCAAACCCAGCAAGCAGTCATTACACAGTGCAATACCAAATCAAAAATACCTCTACAAAAATAGAGAGCCAGGCTTTTGAGTCTACCTTTAAATCGGCCTCAATGTCCATCTCCAACCAATTTCCATCTCCCAATCCGGCATTGACAGTGATAAACAGAAGAAAAAAAAGAACTGAATCAATTTGGGAAAAGGAAAACAAACAGAAATTGGCGAAATCAAGTCAAGAAAAGTCCTCACCTGTTTTGTGAACTCGAAACCTAATGCCAGGCTCTAATCCTCTCAAGAATATAACACGGTTTCCCAGCATTTCCTGGCTGCCCTTGATCTGTAAATCCATCTCCAACTCGATCCAAATTCGTCTTCGACAGTAACAAGGCGAGGCAAAGGAGAAAACTGAGTCAGTTTTGGAAGGACAGAAACTTTCGAAATCGAATCAAGGAATCACCCTTACCCAATCTGTGCAGAGATCCCAAATCACTGGCTTCGATCTGTCTCGACGAGAATCCAAACGCGACCCCATCTCCGAGCCAATCGACGCACCCAGAAGCCTTCTGTCACTGAGCCCTTCGACCTTCGACCTTCAAGCTGCTCTCTTGGGCTTCGGGAAGAAGAATGAACAGAAGGAAAGAAAGAAATGAAGAGAGGAAGACGAAAGAAAGAAGAAAAGGGCGAAGCAATTGGGCCTCCGATCCTGGCCTCCAACTTGGGCCTCCAAAATTGGGCCACCGAACCAGGCCTCTAGGTTGGGCCCAAACTGGGCCTGCCAAAGAAAAAAACGAGTGGGCCTGCAAAAAAACAAATGGGCCTGGCAGACCGGGCCTGGCAACCAAAAGCCCACTCCACTTAAAACAATTGGGCATATACTGGGAGTCCAATTAAAAAGCTTGGCTCTTAAAGTTATGGGCTTCCAACCAAAAAAGAAGATATGGGCTTCGGTCATCCACCTAATGGGCCTATACAGGGAGTCCAATTAAAAAGCTTGCTTCTTAAAGCCATGGGCTTCCGGCCAAAAAAAAAGATATGGGCTTCGATCATCTTCCTAATGGGCCTTCAACAAAGGAAAGCCCACTTCACAGGCCCATCATCAATACAAGACCAACTCCACCAATTTTTCAGTATGAAGCCCGATCCAAGTCTCAAGGCCCAAATCAAAGATCTGCGGGCCTCTTGCAAATAAAATGGAAACAGGCCCACATTACCCGAAGCAGTACAAAAGCCCGGTTTAAATTCCAAGGCCCAACAACAAAGCTCAACATGATGGGTGCCCAAATCAAATAAAATGTCTCCAAGGAAAATCTATGGGCCTCTCACAAATAAAAGAGAAATAAGCCCACAAAAGTCAATGCAAGGCCCAACTGCAAAGCCCAGAAAATAAGCCCACACAAGTCATTATCAAATTACATGTCGAGTTCAAATCCAGATGCAGGAGTGTAAAAAGCCCACTTCAAGTCTCAAGGCCCAACTGCAAAGCCCAGGATGATGGGTGTCCAAATCAAATCAGCTGGCACCCCACCAAATGAAGTATCGACAAAAATGCGATTGATGGATTCAAAATACATCTGTCAAAACCAAATCCGGGCATGAACTACAATGGTTTGATTCCCACAAGGGATATGTAGGCAGTCTGGATTTAAATCTGGATACAACCATGGCTAAAACCAAATCCTGGTTCTTTTCAAGCCAATTTCTTAAACACAAAATCAAATCCCTGACTTTACCAGTCAAACTCACCACTCCGAACAGAATCTTTGAGATCACCAGTCAAAAATCGACTAGTCCAAATGACTTCAGTCAAATTCTCAATAAATTCTCGGATCTTCTGAAGCCTCACTTCCTGGCTTAAATACAAACCCAAACACTACTCCCATTTCAAAAATCAAAGCCCTCCAATGAGTCATTCACTTGTTGGGGACCTTGAACTACGAATGACTTGATCCCTCCCAGGGTACGTAGGCAACCCATTCGGGTGCAGTCGTAAAAGCAAACAAACACACATCGGTTTCTTGATAAATTGAATCAAGGGGTGTTCCCTTGTAATGAGGGATTGTAATTAAGAGACACGTTCTGTCTTGAATGAGTTGTACCAGACATAATTAAAACTCTATTTTAACCAATAAAATAGAGTAAAATTACGTTGGGTGACATTTTACATTTTTTGTGCACATTTTTACCCAACACTAAGGAACACAACAAAACCCAAAATCGTTTCATCTCGCATCTATCAATAAGAAAACGAAAAGGAAACATATCATACATTTAATTCATATCAAATCCAATCCTTGCTTCTCTAATCAAACACTAACCCAGTTCTTTTCCTTCTCTCTAGAATTAGCCAGAGCTCTCTGATCGGCCGTCTCTGTCCGTTCTCGTTGGATCGGAATGGGAATGGATTGCAAAGAGATGTTGATATTTGGGGTTGAGAGTTGAAATCTGATGGGAATTGTAAAGAAAAAAGAGAGTGGACAAGGCGAGGCCCAGCTCTGTAAGCCCAGCACTGTCTTTTGTGAACACGACCGGCCTCGGCAACGCTTAGTATATTAGTTAAATAGCAGCACTGTATCACTGATGGTGATGTTTCAACATTCATCATCATCCTTATTTATACGGAATGTTAAGATTTTAACCTTTCGAATTAACTATTGCGCTTCCTCCATGGCGACTGATGTAGACCTCTGTCTTGTGCTTTGTTATCCTTTGTTTTCTGGGCTCTGTTTGCCTGCTGTTTCTGTTGTACACCTTGGGAGGTTTGGTGCCTCAGTGTCCGTAAGATCTTTGGTTTGAATAAAGTTTTGTAACCTTTGTCAAAAAGTTAATTAAAACCTCTTTAAAACTATATATACTTTAGTGGTTTAGCTCGTTAAGTAGTTTTTTTTGCTTTTGATCAAAGATTATCATTTACACGGAAAATGTTACCAGTGATATAAATAATACAAGGCGGAGCCACTAATAATAGACCAAAATGCCTGAAAATAACTTCTGAGCTACCAAATTTTTAATACATCATGAGACAAGAAAATGATTATCAAGACAAGAAGACTTGAATCTAACAACAAACCGTCAACGAGGTTGGTGGGAAACATCGGCACCACAAGTTGTGGCTCTAAACCCATAAAGATGAATGCTCTAATCAACTCTGTCCCTTGTGCAGTGAATACTCATCATAGTTGAAAGTGATTACCATTATCACTTATCAGCGAAAATTCTGAGGTGCACCGGGATGCATATACACCATAGGCAATTTTTTTTTTCAATTTACTTTTTTATTTTTTTATTTTCATTGGGTTTTGATTCGTTACCGCCGATCCAAACTCGACGATGCACACTTTAGAGGGGTAAATGGTAATTACATAGCCACCTTCCAAACCCAACAACAAATCACGGCCACGAGTTTTATCTGTATAGTATGTAGTGTTGCAGAATAAAATTTCTCTATTTGATTTGGGTTTGTCTGTTGTACAGATATGTACAACATACAGATTTGGAAATTAACATATCATTGTATATTGAGCACACTTTAGAGGGGTAAATGGTACACAGTCACTTTTCAAACTCAACAATAAATCACAGCTACAAGTTTCAATCTGTATAATGTGCAGTGTTGCACAATAGTATTTTCCTATTTGATTTGGGTCCGTCTGTTGTACAGATATGTATAATATACATATTTAGAAATTGGTATATCATTACACATGATCCACACTTTAAAGAGATAAATGGTAATTACATCGTTATTTTTCAAACCCAACAATAAATCACAACCATAAATTTTAATCTGTATAATATATAAAAGAAGTCATTTCAAATGTTATAATTTATATTATCTAAAGAAGATTATTCATTTATTATTCTAGTTTAAACTCTGACCATTCTAGTCGTTTCACGCCACTAAATATATATAGTTGTTTGTGCAATCTGGCTGAAGAAAATAAGGGTTAAGCAAAGCTTTTCCCCTTATTTGAATTTATTAAAAGAAAAAGAAAAAAAGGACAAAAATTTAGGAGAAGACCAAACTAAACCTCCCTACAAACCAAAAAGAACAACAAACTATCCTAACTGAAATTGAGAAATACTCAATTGGTCATTAGTACATGTCAGGACTCACCCCGGGTTAAACCCCTTTAACCCGAAGTAAATCCTGCGGGGACCACCTCAAGGAAACTTCTTACCGAAACCCCCTTGAATATAGCCAACCCTTCCTACAAAACTAGCTAAACCGGGTTAGTCAGAGCAGTCTACAAAGATGATTACCCCAAAGAATTTCAAGCAGCAACGGAAAGATCGACTATGCCTCGACTCTCGTACGCGCTCGACCTCCTCTCAAGAACCCTGCATCACTGGGCATTTAAAAACGAAAGGCCCAGGGGAGAAACATTGAAAAACTGTTAGAGTGAGTGGACGAAAATCAAATATAAAAACTCTATTTCCTTTAATGCTCTCCCAAAAATTTAATGATTTAAATAACATTTATGCATGCCCACAATTACTAAATTTCCACAAATGCATGATAAGATAAAACAAGTAAGGAATATGGGAAGAGAAATGTTCACCAACATAATAAGTCTGACCTCTCAGACTAGGGTCGGAGCTAAGAGCTCTAGTTGCGCCCTCACGCTATGCTAGCTATATAAAATGGTAATGGACAACCCTTATAATATCAACCTGACCTCTCAGGCTTGTCTGTCCTCTCAGACCAGGGTCGGAGCTAAGAGCTCTAGGTAAAATGGTAATGGACAACCCTTATAATATCAGCCTGACCTCTCAGGCTTGTCTGTCCTCTCAGACCAGGGTCGGAGCTAAGAGCTCTAGGTAAGATGGTAATGGACAACCCTTATAATATCAGCCTGGCCTCTCAGGCTTGTCTGTCCTCTTAGACCAGGGTCGGAGCTAAGAGCTCTAGGTAAGATGATGGTGGACAACCCTCATAGTGCACTACGTAATTTGCCTGACCTCTCAGGCTAGGGTCGGAGCTAAGAGCTCTAGTAGCGCCCTCACGCTACTCTAGCTAGCATATTCATTTGACAACCCTTAATAAAAATGCATAACAACACTTTACTCAAATACTCTTCTCAAAACAAATAAGTAAAACCATTCCTCGTCATATACGCATAAATCCAAATAAAACATTCAAGAACCCGAGGAAAATTATAATTCTCGAAACCATCATAAAAACCCTGCAATAAAATCGATATTTAAGGCATGCATTCATTTAAAAAAATAAACTGTCCACTCACAGTACTATTGCGACCTTCTTCCCGCTCGGAAAGCTCCTCGAGCGAAACTCTCGAACTAACCGCGTCCGACCAGAGACTTTCCCTTAATGGAAACTTTCCCAAAGTGGAAAGTTTCCCAATTAGCAGGTTTCCAAACATAGAAGGTTCCCAAAATGGAAAGTTCCCAATTTACGGTTAGTTTCCGTTTTTACTCGTTTCCTTACGTAAATTCCGATTTACGATACTTTAACCCTATTAAACGGAGACAACACATTTAAAGTGATTGAAGACTACCTCGGCATTTCAGCCGGATTTACTGCCGTCGGAATCATTACCGGATTCTGGCCACTTTGCCTGAATTTTGCCATAACTTCCCCGTTTCCTCCGGTTCACCAAGTTACGACAACATGTAAACAACAACAACAATTTCAGCAACAACAACACCAACACTGTAAGTAAACAGTTGTTCAAGGACAAACACAGGAGCTCTAGGTAACAGTGATTACCTTCAACATTGATCCAAGGGAGAAACACCAGACTTCTGCCTCTGCTCCCCAACTCTCAAACTTCACAGCCCAAAACCGCCTGGCTGCCACAACTTTCACTACCCACTGCCGAGAGGGACTCTCTGCTGCCTACTTCCTCTATAAGCAGTGCCTCCTCCTCTGCCTTATCTAACCACCACCAGCTACCCTGCAGCTCGCCTGAGCTTGAAAACTCACCTGAAAAGGCCGCCGGAGGAGGAAGAAGGGAAACCCAGGAGAAACCCGAAAACTGTGGAAACAGTGAGATGGGGATTTCTCGATTAGGCTCGATTCGACCAGGAAACTGGTAAGGAATGGAGGAGGGAGAAGAAGAAAGAAGAACTCTACCTCATGCTGCCCTCGCCGTCGCCTGAGCTCGCCAAAAACCGGTGAGCACAGTCGCGTCTCCCCTCAGCTAAACTCCTACCACAATGGACACTGGAACAAATTGATAAGGGTGTTTTGAAGAGGAGGAGGAGAGGAAGATATTGGTGGTGGTGCGCCGGTGTGGGTTGGCCGGACGCGCCGGTGGTGTCGATCAGAGTGAAGAGGGCGCCGGTGGTGTCGAAGGGAGAAGGAAACTCGGGTTTGACCCGATTTTGGTCTTTGACCAAAGTCAACCAACTCACTTCCTATTTATACTTGAATGGACGGTCCAGATTCATTCTCCAAATGATCTGACGGTCCAGATTTAAAGAAGGTAAAAAGTGAAAAGATTAAATGGTAATTCTCCATTTTACCGGATGGATAATTACAAGCTACCAAAACTTCTGAAATTCATAGAAAATACCTGGAAGCTCCGAAAAATATTCCGAAAATACCGGGAGACTCGTGTCGACACGTACTACAACATCGAGTCATCAATTCAGGTATTTGGAATACTTTTAAAAACTCGAAAATTAACTCGAGCAATAACTTATCGAATTACCGATCGCAATTAAAAGTCCTCGGTAACTCGTGAATCTCTGTGAAAGGTAACTTTTATTAACTTCAAAAGATTCGGGGTGTGACAATATACACTAAAACAAAAGATGGAGGAGCATCCCACCATATATATATATTGGTCATTAGTACAATATATACACTCAAACAAAAGATGGAGAGCATCCCACCATATATATATATATATATATATATATATATATAAACGGTTAAGATAAGAAAACATGATCTTAAAGTGAGTCAATTAAGGAAATCCGACCTTTTAAATAAATACATATTTAAACCTGATATATATATATAAACCTGATATCAGTTATTAGTTAACACCTTAACTAACCAAGTCACGGCTCACCGATGAGTAGATCATGTCTATAAATTTTCAGCTAAATTAATGATCGTTAAGGCATTCAAAGGTGTGATTTGGAACTAAAAATACGAACGGTTCAGGTTGAACGGTTTCAATTCATTTATTGATTTAATTCATTTTTGATACCTTAACGATTTTCAAATTAGCTGAAATTCTGTAGAGATGATCTACTCATATTTACCTACAATTTGAATGGTTAAGATGATAAAATATGATCAAAAAATGGGTGAAATTAATGAAATCCGTACCTTTTGAATAAATAAGAAGGTTTGTATCTGAAAATTAAAACATATATATATATATATATATATGTTTTAATTTTTGCACTGATTCATAGCCCTAAAACAAAAATGTATCCATGTATACAACGTACGTACATGATTTCTTTTCCCTGACATTGTACGAATATCATCGTGTAGTCGGTGTAGAGCAATAGCCACACATCAAGTGTAGCCAATATAGGTGTTGCAAAAAACTTTCAATTCACCTTAAGTGTGCCATTTTTCTCTCATACTCCACCAATTTGCCAAACTTTCAGGGAATTACAAGTTTACAACACATCTATTGGCTACACTTGATGTGTGGTTATTGCTCGATATTCTTGTAATGAGCCCAACAAATTTAACTGTAAAACAAAATCGAAAGATTGAGTTGTCAATTTCTTCAATTAGGACGTACGTGTGTGTATTTGTAACAAAACCATCAATCTATTCATTAGTGTTGAATATGATGAACTCTGAATTTTGGTTGGGTTTCGGCTTGAAAATAATATGTTTTACGGAGTTAATAATTCGAAAATGGTTGTAACTATAGTATGAAATTTATCCAACTTAAAATGATAGAAAATATCAAAAAATAACTAAAATACTTCGGTGGTGTTCGATAACGTTTTTAATATATCTTTTTTCTAAAAAGAAAATGACTTGAAAACGTGTTCGTTAGCATATTTATAAAAATGCAGAAAATGATTTTTTTAAATGATTTTCAATTTTACATGTAAAATGGGAAAACGTCAAATTGACGTTTTCATATTTTCATCATATTTTCATTTTCATTTTTTTAGAAAACAAAGAAAAATCTTTTCTAAAACTCAAACTTAATAAAATTTGTGAGTTATTAATAAAAAATTAAAAAACGAGAAAAATTATTCCATCAGAGAACGTATGTATATAGATGATAGGATTGACAGTAATGAATTAAGGGTTTCGATTAATTTATAAAAGCCGACTCATATATATACACCTTGGTGCTTGTCACCTAGTATTACTGTCATATTTCTCTTAAGTTTTAAGTATATATATAGTATTAAGGCTAACGTAGTGCATGTGAACACACCCGCAGATTATTAAATAATTAATAATTGATCATATGATATTAATTATATGGATTGATTGTCCATTCTAATAAAATCAGAATTGACATGTCTATTTTAATTAATCTTATTGAGATTACCTTTTTACCTCTGATCTATTATATTTGTTTCTCTCTCCTCTATCACCCATTTCAAATCTATATTCTTTATCGTCTGTCTCTCTCCTCTAGATCGGAGTCTGAGCCAGCTTCAAATCAAAGCTTGACGTCGGTGACTATTTCGTTTCACTGGTTGATGTTGTCCATAGAGATCTGAACGATGGACGGCGACCATGGAGATCTGGACGACGACGACCACAACGGTATCGATTCAACCATGAAGATCTCCGCCTCTGCCTTTGGATTCTGACGCCATCGTGAGTTTGTTCATCTGCTAGAGTTTACTACCCTAATAAAAGTTTACTAAGGGTAGTAACTTTAGTTTTTGCATGTAAGTTGATTTTTGACTGTTTTTAATGTGTATAATGGGCATTAGAGATATTGTTTTACAAGTTTATTACCTCTGGTAAAGTTTACTACGGCTGGTACAAGTTTATTAGGGGTAGTAAACTTGTGATTTACTACCAATGCCTCGAGTTTGTTCATCTGCTCGAGTTTACTACCCCAGTAAAAGTTTACTAAGGGTAGTAAACTTTAGTTTTTTGCATCTAAGTTGATTTTTCACTGTTTTTCATGTGTATAATGGGTTTTGGAGATTCTGTTTTGCAAGTTTACTACCTTTGGTACAAATTTATTAGGGGTAGTAAACTTATGATTTACTACCAATGCCTCGAGCTTGTTCATCTGCTTGAGTTTACTACCCTAGTAAAAGTTTACTAAGAGTAATAAACTTTAGATTTTGCATCCAAATTAATTTTTCTCTTCTGATCTCCTCTCTTTCTAACTGTCACTTACAGAGCCGTCGTCTCCACCATCTCCTATGACCTCATCCTTACCTCCACTATCTCCGACGACCTCATCCTCCCCTCCACCTAATATCTGTCTTGTCCTCACTGGTCGCTGCAACATTGAGTTCGAAGAGCAACGTCAAATCCAGATCTGGTCATGTCGTCTACACGTCGACGCTAGGAAACATCGATACTAGGGTTAGTAGACTTGGATTTGATAAAATACTAGGGTTAGTAGACTTAGTTTTGAAGTATACTGGGGTTAGTAAACTTGGTTTTGATATATATAGTGTGTTATTAGACTTGGTTTGAAATATACTGGGGTTAGTAGATTTGGTTTTGTAGTATACTAGTGTTATTAGCCTTAAATTTGGAGTATACTGGGGTTAGTAGACTTGGAGTTGATGTAGATGTTGCCCTAGTAAACTTTCTGTAAAAGTTTATTGCCCTTAGTAGAAAAAAAAATCCTGTGAAATTCTGGCTACCAGTAATTTTCCGACGTTTGGTGACCGGAGTCCGACGGTTGGGGACAGGAGACCGGAGTTCGGCAAAATATTCTTTTTTTTTCTCCAAGTGTATAAGGAATAAGAGTAAAATTGTCTCAAAAAATATTATTTTATTATAAATTTAATAAAAACTTGTGTATTTGGGCATTAGTAAGTACACCTTGTATTGAAATAGACATTTGACTTTTTAATTCATTAGTGTGAGGTTTGATGTAAATAATCATTCTTCCTTGACTAATTTCATAATTAATTATCGACATGCTAGTTTACGTAATGTTTATATGTAAATAATTACTAAGTGAGCTTTCTATGCATATACATACATATATGGTTATATCGAGGATTCGAGGTGCTAGCTAGCTGATCGAGATGGATCGATGTGAATCGAGTTCTGGTCAAATATTCGCATATATGCATCAATCTTAAATTAGTTGATACCATTCATACCAAGTACCATTCATATTCAAAAGATGCTTTACCCTCCAATTAAGTATGACAAAATTACAATTGTATATATGTACATTGTTGATTGAGCTCATGCATGTCCTTTGAATATCACTCAAAATCTGTTTATTGAATAACAATCTTTTTACACCCCAATTCAGTAGCAAATTAACTTAATTTCTGGAGCTTTCCATCTTTATTTGAATAGCATTTTCCAGGCCTCTGTGGATTTATTCAACAATATATACCAATCTCATGTCAAGACCCGAACCTAATAGTTACCTATTTATCGAGCGGTAAATATTACTGAGAATTTTTGACAACGTTCATAAATACTATAGGTTATTGCTTGAGCTTATTATTCAGTTTTCCTGGAATCGTTAAATAATGTATTTAAAACTCCGAAGTCGTAGGACGTGTTAATACGAGCTCATTGGTATGCTCAGATTATTTTCTGGAGCGATGAGCTATTTTCTGTGGATTTATGAAGTTTACAATAAAGTTACAATTACTGTTTCCAGTACTGGTTTTAGTGTAAAGTTGATTTTTCTTAAGGTCGATAATTTGGAAAAACTTTATACAGAAAGTCGTAGAGGACGTTTATATATACGAACCTGTAGGCATGATATGTGTTTTAATAAGAGTTTGTATATAAAAGTTATAAGTAAAAATGTAAGAAGTGAAAAATAATAGATTTTTACTGTTGAGGAACTCCCGACCCTGTTTTGCACCGGATTTTTGCCTCCTCCGTGTGTCGCCGTCAGACCACAACAGGTGGAACCGTGTTTGTTCGACGCGTCTCCGTCTCTATTTTTATTCGGGGTAAGTTTCGGGGTGAGACTCGCCACCATGAGTGAGCAGCAATGCTGAGAAGCTCGACTGCACAGTGTTGGCTCGTCGGAGTTCTCATTCCTCAGACCACCATCTCGAGCAATCTAGGTATGATTTTGTTCGTCTTAATGAGTATATCAAGCCTCTAGGAGCTTAGAGATCGATTTGAAGTGTGTGAATCGAATTTGAAATTTTAGGGTATTAGCCCCAAAACGTGTTTGATTGTTCTTGATCAATTGAACTGTTTAGATGCTTAATTGGCCTTAGTGTTGAATATGAAAGTTGTTGAGCTTGACAAGATGTACAATATGTGAAATTTTGGTAGCACTGTCTCTTTTTGGACAGGCTTTTTCATGCTGATAAAATAGTATAAAATTAGAGAAGTCTGATTGTATAAGTTTGGTAATTTTTGGAGTAATGATGGATAAGTTTCAGATTTTTCAAACGTTAGAGAACTTAACGGATATAAAATGGTTACCTGAGTATTGAAATAATACCATTTTACTCGAATAATTGTTTTAAGTAAATTTATCCTGACGGAGGGTTAAACTCTGGATTTCCACTAATATTAGGAATGGGTGAGGACGACCGATGATTATAAATGCTTATTTGGCTATTATGCATTTGTTAATGATATTAATGATCGTGGTAAGTGAGGTAATGACTAAAGCTATATATATGTATATCTGCGCGCTTTCTTGGTTAAAGATGTCCCTACCAAGAGTTTGTTGCTGATTTCTTGACTTGGCCGACTTTTAGATTATATTTTCTCATTTTAACCATTTAGTTTCTAGATATATATGAGTAAATCATCTCTACAAATTTTCAGCTCATTTGGTGATCGTTAGGGCATTCAAAACTGTGATTTACAGAGAAGAACACGAACGGTTCTAGTTGAACAGATTCGGTTCGTTCATTGTATTTATAAGTTTTCAAGGCCTTAATAATTACCAAATCAGCTTAAATTTTACAGAGATGATCTATACATATATATCTAGATTATGAACGGTTCAGATGATAAAATTTGATATAAAAGAGGGTCAAATTAAGGAAATCCGTACCAAATTTATGGTAAGTACATCCTTAGCCAAGAAAGCCTATATATATATGTGTGTGTGTGTGTGTGTGTGTGTGCGCGCATGCGCTTGTTTATGCTTGTGTTACGTATTGATCGAATGACGAGGCTTATTTGATGCTTGTCAGATAAGTTATGATCATTGAGGGAAGAAGAAGGAAATGTTAGAGTTGTTGAACTATGAGTGACTTGATCCATTTTAAAGGGTACATAGACAGCCCGACCGATAGTGCGGGTGTAGTCACAAATATTATAAATAACATAAAGTTTTCACGGTGTGCCGGTTAAAAGTAATTAAGGATTATCCATTTCATGAGAGGTTGCGGTAAAATCTCCTTTGAGGTGGATCCCTCAAGATTTATCTCTGGTTAAAGATAGTTAATCCGGGGCGCGTTCTGACACCTCAGATATGTGAGCTATGGGTTACTGCATTTGTGGCTTTATTATGGGGCATTTGGCATTTTCGAAAACCAAGCTAAGTTTGATGGCATGCAAGCGAGCACTAGTGTTGCTTGTAGATTAATTGTGGGGCAAGTTGCTTTCTATAATAGAATTGCTTCTGGTTGCATAAATGTGTACAATACGATGTTGGACCTCACTATTTTAAATAAGTTTTTTATCCCTTGCAAGCCTCGTTGAGCTCAACATATTGTTGAAGTTAACAGACGGTGTTTGGGGTATCTCTTCAGATCGTACAGGCTATGGAGGAATCTTTAGAGACTACAAAGATATTATTATGGGTGTGTTTTGCTCTAATCTTAGTATTCCAAGTTCTGTAGCGGCTGAAGTTATGATATTTATTAAGGCTATTGAGTTGGCCTAGGTGTGGGATTGAAAACATATATGGCTAGAAGTTGACTCTGCTCTTGTCCCTTCATTTATTCATTCTCTTCACTTGGTACCCTGACAACTTCGAGTTAAGTGATACAATTGTTTATTTTGTATATTCCAGATGCAATTTCGTTATTCACATTTATCAAGAAGCAAACCAGGCAGGTGATGCTCTAGCTAACTTGGGTATCAATTCAGATGGTTTGACGTGGACATGCCCCCAGATCTTATCTGTTCTCATTACATAAGAGATTATTTGAAGTTGCCTAATTTTCATTTTCACTAAGGTTTACTTTCTTATTGTTTTCATTGTTGTTCTTCCATGTGTGGTTGCTTTAAGGAGCTCGATTTTATGTCCTCTTTTTTTTTCTTTTTTTTTTACAGAGGTACAGTTAAAACGGCTCATCCTATATTGATTTGTATTTCAAAGAAAAAGAAAAGTACAATCTTTTTAAGTACATTGACATAGTCCATCACTTAGTGGCATCCGTATTCTCTATGTATAAGTGAGAGATTGTTTGTTCTGCTGGTAATAGACTCGTTACATATGAGTTATTTGTCTTTAACAATGTATATGGAAACTAACCCATCCTCTAATTAAATTAAACTTAGCATAGGTACTAAATAATCGAAGGTATTATTAGAAAGGGAAAGAGGAGGGGACATATGTTTGTTTAGTTTAGGGCAACGAGGGCGGCATGCAAACTTGATCGGATGGAGATCAGGACTCGGAGAATGGGAAAGCAATCGAGGTTGTTTAGGGTTCACACTTCAGACTAGTATGTTTGAAGACCAGTCTACTAAAAAATTCAATCTTCTTAAAAATTGTTTCTCATTAAGGAGAAGAGAGGCCAGCACAGCCATGACGATTTTCCCAATACGTCATCCTTGGCCGCCAAGCAACACTGACTTGACCTTCAAGCTTCGCTGTCGTCTCAATTCTGTGATCCTCTGCGGTCCAGCACCTCCTACAGATCACTTGGTTTGGTTTTAGATGACTCGATCAGGAGGAGGAAAAGACCAAAAGCCTTCGGTTATACTCCTTTCGTTCTCATAAGGTTAATTTGGACGATTATACAAAATATCCAACTTCAACACATGATGAGGCTTAAAGATGAAAATGACTCGGTCGACCTTTTGGAGGTGTCCTTTTGAGAAACTCTATACCCAAATATCTACTTGATCTAAGATCAAATTTGATATATTCTTAATTTGCTGTTGTGTACACTTTTGTACTAGATAATATTGATAATAATATCCGCTAATGATGTAGGACGAGAACCAGCATAGTGAGAATACGGTTAAAATAAAGAAGCGACGTATAATCAAGAAGAATAATTTAAGGATTGATAATTCACATACAAAGAGGTTGCTAGCTGCTAACATATTGAAAAATTGTTATTTTAGACTTTTAGGGTTGCCCTTGCGAAACGTCCGTTTGAGACGCATGATACCTTTTAGCATGAGAACGATGAGATCTACAAAACCCACTAAAGTGAGCCTACCAGATTTAAGCCAAATAATATCGTTTTCATAATCCGATTTGGAATTTAATGTTTTTATGTTTTCTAGTTCTATTTGGATTTGGTTTTATTTCATTCCTTAAGCTTTTAGGCTTCGTTGTTAATCGCACTAGGGTTTTGTTTCTTATATATAAACACACTTATGAGGGTAGCTGAGAGGAAGTTTATCAATTTTAATCAAAAATCCTAAGAGTTCTTCTCTTATTTTCTGGTTTACTCTAGATTTATCCTATAAAGTTTTTCGTTTGAAATCTCTCCATCTATTGAGATGTAACACTGGTTAGCCCTCCATATTTCTACCCGATCAGCTAACTAATTTGCAATATAAAATATAAAATTTAGTGAATATTGAAGTATGCAAGTTTGGTTGAGCTTTGTCAACCTTACACCCATGTTATTTGAATCCTGTGGACACTGAATGAAGTTTTGGTGGAAATGCATGTTCTAACTACATGTTTTAGTATGAATTAGTTTATGAGCTTGGAAATAGATAGAAAAAAAAAGTAAATTCATTTCTGGTTTTGCAAAACTTCTGTATGTCGACGCTAATATCAATGAGGTGGAGCAAAAAGTGGCCCATTCTCATTGGAGACACACCAAAAGCAACACCTAGCAGCTTCACAGGAGATCAAGTGCTGACTGGGGGCGTGACTGTCAACGATCAACTTGAGCGAAGACCCGAAGCTTTACAAATTGTACAAACGTCCAAACTAGGTGACGGAGGCAATGACAGAACTCACACGTGTCACGAAAATACTAGACCGTGGTGTGACCCACCTGGCTGCGCTTCACGCTTATGTGTCCCTCACTCACTATCCTCCTACGTACTTTTCCGTCGCGTATATACGACTCGCTGGCGCCCACGTGTCTTATTACAAAACCTTTTCCCTGTGCCTCCTCCCTGCTCTTCTTAAGCCCATTCGTTCAGCGATATTTGAGAGCAAAAAAACACACAACTACAACTCGAACAAGATTCGCAGGCAAATTACAAGGTTGACCGGAAAATGACGGCTGAGTTGGATTTACCGGCGGGGTTCAGGTTTCATCCGACGGATGAGGAGTTGGTGAACCACTACTTGATCAAGAAATGTGCTTCCCAGAATGTTTCTGTTCCCATCATCAAAGAGATTGATCTTTACAAATTCGATCCATGGCAGTTACCTGGTACGTCTTGGGTTTATGATTCTCTGTTTTTTCTATGTATCAAATTCGTGCCTGAACATGTGTTCTTGTGCACCACTCATTTCCAGAGTCTAAAAGCAATTTATTTTCTCTTAATTAAATCCATTAATGAGTTTCAACAATTGGGAAACGCCTGAATTTAATCTGGGAATCTATTTTATTATATTCCATGATTAAATTTTTAATTTTACATTTTTTCTGATTGTGTTTTTGATTTTGTGATGCAGAAATGGCGCTGTATGGTGAGAAAGAATGGTACTTTTTTTCTCCAAGGGACAGAAAATATCCAAACGGTTCAAGGCCGAACCGGGCGGCCGGAGCCGGTTACTGGAAGGCGACCGGAGCAGACAAGCACATAGGAAAGCCAAAGGCACTTGGGATCAAAAAGGCTCTTGTTTTCTATGCCGGGAAAGCCCCTAAAGGAGTGAAGACCAATTGGATCATGCATGAGTATCGACTTGCAAATGTTGATCGGTCTGCTTCCAAGAAAAATCTAAACTTGAGGGTACTTAATCCTAACCCTTCCCTTGTCCTCTGTTTTCGATTTTTTGGTTGTCGGACTATGAATCTCTAAGTAATAGAGGGATAAGAGAACATTACCTTAGCAAGCTTAGAATTTAGACATTTAACTAATTCAATGGTTTTGGTAGGTTTTCACTCTCAATTAGTTTGACCCCTTAGCAATTGTGTATTTGGACCATGTCAATGTCATTGAAATTTCCCTTAGTGGCTAAGATTATGGGTTTGCAAACTTTTCAAACTTGCTCAAGATTAGTCATTTGCATGTTTATTCATGACACATTATCTTACAATGAATTTCATGTTCATATTGCAGCTTGATGATTGGGTGCTATGCCGAATTTACAACAAGAGAGGTAGCAATGAGAAGTATAACACTGCTAACGTCCAAAGGAATAGATTCCCTACTTACTCGGAAATAATGGACCATGAGGAGAAGCCAGAATTGAAAAACATACAGTTCATTACAGCACCATCACAAGTTCAACAAATGCCATCAGCTGTAGCACCAGTTACACAGCACACAGATGTGCTTTCCGGAGATTATTCAGCACCGAGATTGCAGCAGACGCAACACACGACAGACTATTCTAGCTGCTCCGATCATGTATTCTCGCCGGAGGTCCAGAGTGAGTTCCAGTGGAGCAGTAGTCCTGAATTCAGTGAATTGGACAATTCCATGAACATGAACTTCCTTGCTAACAATGACCATTTCAATTACATGGATGGCTTCTCACTAGCAGATATTGATGATCCTTTTGGCAACCAAGCTCAAGCTCAAGCTCAGACTCAGTATCAAATGGACCAGCCGGACCTGTTCATGTACTTGCAAAACTAGATTTAATTAATTTCAATCTTAATTAGAACAAAAGAACAGAGAAAAAAAATGGAGGCAGATGTAAGGGATCCGAATTTTTTTGTCTAGTTGGTATGTCTAGGTGTTGGCTCTTTAATTTAATCTGGTCCATGAAATGATTAAATTTTGTGACGTCCGGACAAGCGTATGTGCAGCCCTTGATAGATTCTCAATGTGAATATTGTAGGGAATGATTCCTTTACGGAGTTTTTATATTTTCAATAGACAGACAATTTTTTAATTTTTCTTCTTTGATTATGTCATATGTAAATTCTCAGGTCCTTAATATGTCAATGGCAAATTAAGTCAAGCAAACATCCTTGATCAATGACGCTTATCGTAGCTACCAACTTTGCAGAAGGGCCTGCCATTGTACTCCCTGCAAACCATTTTCATTTCTTTGTGAAAATTACAAAGCAAACAAATGTGTATTACCAAGGGCTCGGTTCTCTATCTTCAAAACTAGATGAGAATGAGAAGTTGAGGATATCTTCAAGCAGGCTTGAGCATTTCAACACTTGCTTTGGGAAGAGCTAATGACTAGCCCTTGAGGCACTGCTTGCAAGCATACTGGCGATATATAGTCCTTTCTATGTGTAGCTTGTCCTAAATCCGACCCACCACTTCTTCGCCAACGGACTCTTCCATAAACAGCCATATTTCAGACAAGCAGAATCATTTTATGGACCATGTTCTGAATTCGACTATGTTCCGATCAACTTTCCTTCACGCCGAGCATGCACTTCGTTGTTACACTTTGAAAAGTTTTCGCTACCACATCCAAAACTCACCAGTCAAGTTATGTATTTGAGGGTTAGAATCATCACGCCGTTACTATTCTTGAAACTGCAGATACAAAATAATTTTATAAACACAGGAAAATTACTTTCTTAGTTTCGTATCATATTTCTCTCGAGGATTTTGAGCCCAATCAAAGGCATTCCTATATTTTCTAATTATCCACCCCAATAGTTGTTGATACTAGCTTAAGAGAAAATTTTGTGAATGATACACCAAATATGATTTTAGTACAACAAGTTTTAAAATATAAACTTTGATACATGATCAACATATTGTATGTACATGACGTTAATAACTTCGTTCACATATTGACCTTTAACAGATTTCTTCGATCTCTTTCCTCACACTCTGATTCTCCTGCTCTCACTTTTCCCTTTTCCCTCTCTGCCGCTCGAGGAACTTGAAGGAGGTACGGCCTCCGCACGGTCGATCTAGCTCGGTAAGATCTCCTCCGACGTCTCTGATTCCAATCAGCCTCTGTTCATGGCCATCAAGTGTAAGATTTATTGCCATCACGGTAGATACCTTTTTAGTTTTGTTCATATATGTTTTGTGTTGTTCATTCTGGGAGGATTCAGATGCCATAGGCCTTATCGTTTTTGGAGTGGTTGTTTCAATTGTAGATGGATGTTAAGTCAATCTTGAAACACTCATAGACTTAGGATCTTTTTGCTACTGATATCTTGAGATAATTACTTGGGTGGGTGTATAGTCCAAAATGGGTAATATGGATCCACTTGGAATCAATTGAGGGAATAAATTGGATACATGATCAATTGATTCATATCATTCTCTAGAAACTGATGTTTCTTCATTGTTATTTCTCTCGGATGTACCATGTCTTGTGATAGAACCATGCAGACTGGTGAAACAATAACACATTGGTTGTTTATTGTAATTGAGTTTGAGTTTTGGCTTTAGGTGCTATAGGGAGGGAAGCCAAGTATGTCAAATCGTAAGAATGTGAGAACCTGGGAAGACCAGTGATGAGGAGCTATGGTGTCAATCTGGGCTGCAGTAGTTTCTAAACAGATTGAGAGAGATGGAGCTGGGTGCCAATAATAAAAGAGTGCTCAGGGTAAAAGACTTGAAGAGACTACACTACCCTTCAAAGTATGATGTCTATCACTAAACTAACACTGTTATTGACGTTGTGTATGCAAAATAGATACGATTTTATATTTGGTGTACTAAAACTTATGTTTTAGAACTTGATGTATTAAAATTCATAATGGACCATAGGGTGGAGCTCGATCAGTAGGTCCATTATGGGTAGATTTGGGTTAGGACCCGCAAACAGTCTTGAATGTCAAAACTATTACCATAAAACAATGCATTCAAATTTAATCAATATAACAAAGATTTCAGTCGATATAACACAGGAGCTTACGGGAGGGGAGCAACCCACCTTCCTGACCCCATCGGCTTATTAAATCAACAAAATCATGTTGTTTAAAAATTTTCATAAATATTTGAGCATGCACGGTTTAAAATGAAAAGTCCACTCACAGACTTAGACCTTAGCCTGACGAAATCTGAATCGTTTTTCAAGCGAGAACTCCTCATCTCCTGTTCAACGAATAATAGTAAATCTTAATTTGACAAAGGAATAAATATTTAAAATTGGCAATAACGTTACCCTCGGCCAAAACTCTCAAATTTAATCAACAAAAATCCCCGACCTTCAACAATAGCTTAGGTGTCCTTAAAATATTTCCCAAACCTTATCCGGTAATAATCTCGATGGTCAAAATAATATTTAATTATCCGCCAATAAAACTAAACTAGAAAAATTTCAAAACCTAACCAAAACTCCTCCAAAAAGTTACCAAATTTAAACCCTAGACTTCTCACAATATATACTATTTAATAGGCATGAAAAACTGTCCAAAAAGTGGCGGTACCGCCGCCAGCTCCGCCGGCGGCGGCTGCAGGCAGAAATTCCGGCCAAAATTCCGGCGAACTCCGATCGCCACCAAATTTTAACAGTAGCTCCGTGTCGTCATTTGGAACAACTTTTTAGTTCAACTCAAAGGTCAATTCGGCCTCTAACTAGGTCAAATACGTGATGAACAGTAGAACCCGAAAATTTACACTTCAAAACTTCAAATCCTCAATTCTCCCTCCACACTCCAAATCAATCCACCAAAATCTAGGGGATTATAGTACTTCAAAAATCCATCATATCCATATAAAGAACTCACCAAATGGTGATGTAGGGAGGAAGAAATTCGATCAAGAATATTCTACTATACACCTGAAAAACAAATCAGAATTTTCCCGATTTCGGCGAGTTAGGTCGGAAAACTTACCTAGAAATGAAGTAGACTCGGAGACCGATCTTTTGGGACCGGTGCAACGGCGAGTGGTGGAGCGACGGCGGCGCTGTGGCGGTCGAAAGCTTCGGCAGCATTTTCCGTCGGGAGAAGAGAGAGAAAAGGCCGGGTGAAAATCTGATTTTTCACCCCGGTAACTCTTATATATAGTCATTTTACCGCACAGTAAATTTACATTTTTGTTTATAACTTTCCCATACGAACTCCGATTTGAGCGTGCTACGTGTTCACGAACTCGTAACGACGCCCTCTACAACTTTCATGAAAAAAGTTTTCACAAATTCCCGACTTAATGAAAAGTCAACTTTACGATCATTGTACGGTTAAACAGTTACTTTAAATGGGAAAAGACCAAAGTAACCAACCGTAAAATAATTCTAGCATCGGGAAGTGACAGGTTAATTAAAAACTTTAGCGACAACAATAAAAGATAAAGACGGTTGACTAGTTTAGAAAGACTTTACAACTCTTAGGTGACCCTTTTTATACAGAAACTCGAGCAATAATGATGAATAAGGATGCACAACATAGCCAAGACTCCAATTGGTTGAAGAGGCTTCACACACCTAGCTCTCTCACATAATCCCATCACTCTCTCAAATAATCCAGTCAGAGTACACAGTACCTGCAAACAATCTGTGTAAGGGTGAGCGTCGTCCTCGCATGCTCACATATAGGGCTAGCCCACCAATGCTAGTTTTGAAATCCATAAAACCATATGTAGATATACATATAGATTTGAGCTCGGAATAGAATCATTTTGAAATCTTGACACACAAAAACCATCATTTTATTTCTTTAGAGGCTCTCCATTTGCAATAGATACATTTGAGATGTTGGCGACAATTTTTGGTTTGGTGTTTCTTGCCACATTTTTCACATCTCACTTCACGCTCATTAGATTGAACCTCACATTCACTGGAAATATTCAATTTAGTGCCTCATTCAAAGACCAGAAAGATGTTATTTCATTAACAGAGCCGATGGAACAAAAAGGAGTTTTTTAGAGTCCTTGATCTTATTCATGTCAAAAACAATCTTACGGCCTTGATGGGTGTGGTAGCAAAAAGGAGTTTCTTAGAGTCCTTGATCTTCAGCAGCATCGGCAACAATGACATTTTTGGATACTACCATTCAAAGAGTTCCATTCCAAAGGAAGAGTTCTTGTGCACTTTAGAACTCGCTTATGAGAACCACTTAAAGGTTGCATACTTTGTTTTCATGTTAAGCACAATATTTCTTAGAATCATAGATAGAGATAATTTTCAACTTGATAGTATATGTCTGGAGGAGTAATGATCTCCAGTGTTGAAACTGCAGACTGTATAATCTTGGAGCAAGGAAGTTTGGCGTCATCAGTGTTGCTCCAAATTGGGCGTTGTCCCTTTCAGAGTATTTTCAATGCTACTGGGGGATGTTTGGAGGAGTTGAATGAGTATGCAGTAGTCTTCCACCAGTAGCTGGACTCCTTATTGTGCAAGCTCAGCACTGAATACGAAGGGTTTAAGTATTCCCTTGGAAATTCATATAAAATGACAATGGATGTCATACAGAACCCTCTTCCATTCAGTAAGCAAAGTCATAAAGCTTAACACTATTATGCATGTCTATAACATGATATCAAAGAAAACGCTTGCATTATAAATTCTAATCCGGTTTCATTTTTTCAGACTTTACACAAGTGGAAGCTGCATGTTGTGGAGCAGGGAAGCTCAATGCTGAATCCTACTGAATACCAGGTGCTACACTTTGTTCAAATTGCGACCAATACTTATTTTGGGATCTATTTCATCCAACATGGGCTGCTTATAAGTTGGCTGATGTTACCCTTTACTTAGCTTTACTTAGCTCTACAGTGGTGGAGCACGGCTTGTATCTCCAATTAATTTTCCTTAGTTGGCCAAGGCTTAGAGAAAAGCTTAGTTATTTGGTCATGCATGACTTGACCTTTTATCTGCAGTTGCAAACTGTTTACATCATTCTGCTTTTTAAATCATCTTTCTTTTATTTTAAGCGAAATCTATGTTACAAGCATTTTGTAACTAGCAGCAGCTTGAGGGGATAAATCTTTCAAGTCCAGTCCAAGTTATTTCCAGAGAGGAATTGAGGAGCTCATACATGGTTATGTAGTTATATTTGTGTTACACATGATTTCCACATCGAAAATACGATCTGAGAAACATGAATGATGAGTATGCTTCCAAGACTCATGAATGACGAGTATCCTTCCAAAAAGGGGAACCTACTTTGTAACATACTTACAGGGACGGGGTCGACGGGCAATCAAGAAGACTCATTGGTGTAGACAAGTGACCTCCATTGCACTTGGCAGGGGTGCTCCCTGAAGGTCTCTCCAAGAGGAAGATCCTATGACATACTTACCTAGACGGGATCAACGGGTGATCAAGAAGATTCATGGCCTAGGCAAGTGACCTCCATTGCACTTGGTAGGGGTGCTCCCTTAAGGTCTCCCCAAAAGGGAGATCCTATGTCATTATTTGTTTGCTAGGGGGCTTGCGTTCGTGCAGTCCCTACAATTTTTATGTCTAAAGCTTCCAGAAACTAGTTCTAATCAAGTCCCATGCGGATTCAAAATTTGTTACTCAAAAGCCTTCGTTTTTTTAGAAGAAAGAACTCAGTCAAACTTACTACACTCAAAAGCCTTTGGTCCTCAATCATAGCAAAACAGCCAAATCTAAACTTAACCGTGTTGCTACCTATTCACTCTTTTGTGGGAGTACCCTTACAACTTATAAGCCAGCTTCTATAGAAATGATTAACACACTAAATCGAAGTCTCAGTTTTCAAACTTCCCTAAACATGACACATTATACATTTTCATCAGACATTTAATTAGCCTAGCGAATTAGTTAGGCCATTAACTAGAACAAAGGGTTCAGTTGAAACCATAAGAAAGTGTTGGAGATACCTAAAGATACGGTTTATTGGTATTTGTTGGCTAGCCGTTGGTAATGCATGTAGTAAGTATATCAATGTCTTTTATTGTTTTTAATAGTGCTGCACATGGATCATGAATGACATATACATAAGAATGAGTTTAGGACTATATATACGGACTCTAACCTACTTAAATTGGGGTTTTGAGCATAAAGATTCTACCCTATAGTTCTTGCTTTTCAGGACAGGGATTAAAGTGCAAGTGTAAAATAGACTCAAAGAAGTTAATGTACAGTAAAATGGCATACCAGTCAGACACCTCTGGTGCGGATCTCATCTTGTCGATAAGCACACTGCAATCCAAAATTTGCAAAATGTCAGGATCATGTTATTGTCTTAATATGTGAGAAGGATACAACTAGCAAAACTATCTACGGGGAAAAATTCATTATATAATTTTGTTTCCTTCAAGTCCGGTCCAAGATACCTTCGAATTAATATCTAAGCAGCTTTGTCGATAATGTTGCCGTTCAAAAATTAAACTCCAGACAACACCAAGTCCCTGAGTGACACACTCAGTGTCCCTAACATTTTTTCCATATATGTTGATCAATGACATGAGATCAGCTGGTAGTTTCAAAGTGGAGTTAGGTAGGACTGGAACTTCTCCAAGAAATCTACTAAACGACTTGCCTGACTTTGGTAAGGACTCCAGCAAACCCGCCTGTAAAAAGGTCCTCATATGTTCAGTTCTAATAGAAAGAAAAGCAAACACAAAGCGAGAAAAGGTAATGACGCAGCCATGAGTTGGCTGGATCAAAAATATCCTATCTGGAAACCAAAGGCTAAGCCCAATTCTTTTTCGTCAGGGAAGTCTACTTGGTAGTTTAATGGTCTTGTCAGTTTTATTTTCAGTTATAAATAAGAATAATTGTGAGTAGTGTTTTAAGAGTCTTGAGTGTGTATCTTTATGTCTATTTAAGTCTTACTATTAAGAGTCTTATTATTAATAAGTTACATTAGTCTTTTGGTATACTAGGAGTCTTAAGGGTTTTATTTGAAGCCTATAAATGGTTTTCTAATGTAATCTGAATGACAGATTAGAATGAATTAAGATTTTATCTTGTTGAAGGCTTGCCTTTGTATCCTCTCCCCTAACCTCTCTTATTCTATTTCTTCCTTCTAAAGCTAAGGTATCTCTATTTCTTCTAAAACCATCTGTTTCCTTAATCTCTAAACGATCTCTAGCTCACCTTAATCTCTCTCACCAACCCTCGCTTCCGTCCTGCATCAGTCTTGGTATCAGAGCCAAAACATCCTACTTTTTACCTTCACCTTAACTGTAGAACTACAATGGTTACTAACGCAGAGCTTGCATCCAAAGTGGACAGTTTGTCTCAAGAATATGAAAGCTAAAAGAAGTTCCACGGTGCTTGAAAAAATGACTTCTTTAGAACATTGGTTTCAGTCTATGTCTGCCTTGGTAAATGAGAAGTCAAAAGACATCGATCAGGATTCGTTTTTATCGTCGGATTCTAGGCGTAATGACTCAAGAAAACCTGGTTCAGAAAGAGGCGTCAAACTAGACGTTGTTGATTTCAATGGAGACAACAATCCTGAGGTCTTTCTTGATTGGCTACATGGCATAGAAAGCTACTTCAAGGGCATCAGTTGGCCGAGGAGCAAAAGATATCATTTGCAGAAGCTAAATTGAAGGGAACAACTAGAGTTTGTTGGGAAAATACCAACAAACTCATTTTGTAGTTATTAGGACTTGGGAAGACATGAAGATGGCTCCGACACGTTTCTTTGTGCCACCTAACTACAAGCAACGACTCCACCTACAGTTTGTGGAATTGCTGCAACGGAGCCTCTCAGTTGAAGAGTATACTAATAAGTTCTATAGTGTGGCTGCAAAATCTAATTTTCCATGGAATGAAGACATCATGATATCAATGTACCGCAAGGGCTTGAATTCCCATATTTCTTTGGGATTAGCAGCAAGCAGAATTTATACAATGAATGATGCTGTCTAGATTGCCTACTAAATTGAGGAAGAACATAAGAAGAGATCGTCCTTGTCATTTTCCAACAAGGGGAAGACACCAGATAAGTCTTCTGGAGGATTCAGCGGCTTTCAGCCCTACATATGGTGATTCAAATGAAAAAACTCTTAATGAGTCCTCATCTTCCAACCAGTTAGTAAGTTCATATGTTCTTAAGAGTGCGTAAAAGGCTATTAGATCTACCTCTAATACGAGGACTGAAGTTAAATGCTGGAAATGTAAAGGCGTTGGACACGTGGCAGTATAATGCCCAAATTGTTTAGTTGCCTTTGCAGGTAAGGAAACTCCTATTGCAACTACCGAGGCTGAACAAAAGGCAAATGAAGTTATATAGGAAGAAGAAAAGGAATTGTTGGAAGAAGAAGTGTATGACCCATTTTTGTTTTCACTACGCAAAAGGAACATGAGGAAGATTAGCGTAGAAGTAATATTTTTCAAACCTGTGTTCGATGCAGTAATCAACTGTGTACCCTAGTCATAGATGGAGGGAGCTGCTCTAATATCATCTCTGAGGAAGCTGTTAACAAACTTGGGTTGCCTACTAAACCACATCCAAACCCTTATAAGGTGGCATGGGTAAACAACACAAATGTCAAGGTCAATGATCGTTGTTTGGTGACCTATTCTATTGGAAAATTGGTTGACACGGTGACCTGTGATGTGCTTCCCATGAAAGTGTGTCATATTCTGTTGGGGCGACCATGGCTATTTGATAAGAAGGTGCAACATTGTGGTTATAACAACACATATTCCTTTCAAGATGGAAGTCACGAGTTCAAGCTCGTACCAGCTAAAGATTTGCCCACCTTAAAGCTCAAAAAGACAGCATGCATGTTCCTCCTTAAGCAGACCGAAAGTGATGACTCTATACTTGGTCCAGTTTCAAACTCAACCAAGTTGGTTCTTTTCAGAGGGGGAGAATTAATGACGCAGCCATGAGTTGGCTGAATCAAAAATATCCTATCTAGAAACCAAAGGCTAAGACCAATTTTTTTTGGTCAGGAGAGTCTACTTGGTAGTTTAATAGTCTTGTCAGTTTTATTTTCAGTTACAAAGTTTATTTTTAGTTATAAATAAGAATAATTGTGAGTCTAGTGTTTTAAGAATCTTGAGTGTGTCTTTATGTCTATTTAAGTTTTATTATTAATAAGTTACATTAGTCTTTTGGTATACTAGGAGTCTTAAAGGTTTTATTTGAAACCTATAAATGGTTTTCTAATGTAATCCGAATGGTAGATTGAAATGAATTAAGAATTTGTCTTGTTGAAGGTTTGGCCTTCCCACTGCCAGGAGAAACTTTTCATTCAAAACAACAAACGTGCAGCTTTCAGATATCAGAATAGCAACAAGATATGCAATACTAGCTCAGGCCCCTAAAATAAAATCAGTACTCTAATCAGATTACACAACATCAAATAGCCATTATGGTTGGCCATAATGTTTCTCCAAGGAGAGATGAAAGCTCTAAGTTCTATACTTCCATGAGGTATATCACACGATTATCCTCATGCACATAAGCAAACTAAAACTTTTTTGCCTATTTTTTTTTTGTTTAATTAAAAACCTGACAAAGTGCATTCATGTCCAAGAGATAACTACTAGAGAACGGCACAAATACAAAGTTCCAGATGTTCAGCAAAAACTCCTTGCTTATTTTTAACACAGTAAAATCATTTCTCTTTAACAGAAAAAAAGGAATCAGAAGATTTTGAATCAATAAACCTTCATAACCAACATACACAATTTGCGAACCATTTCCCTTAACATAAACAAAGTAATTAGAACATTCCATATACCTTCATAACCAACCACACAATTTGCAAACTATTTCCCTTAACATAAACAAAGTAATTAGAACATTCCATTTACCTTCATAACCAACAGAGACCATTTACAAATCTAAATCAGACTAATTCATATCACCAAAGCTTTCATTTTACATTTATTCCTAGTTTAGACTTCAAATTCAAATTGTAGGTATCTATGTAGCACAGTGACAGCTATCATTCCTGTATTACCTAAATTAGAAAATTTATGAATTATTAATAAAAAATAAACATACCTTTTTCTGTCAATAATCCACATCTATATGTTTATGCAACATCACAATAATTTCATCATCTGCATCATTCTGTGAAATGAAAACAGTCACAAATGATTGTACATAGGATCTGAACATATAGGAAAAATGCTATTCAAAGAAAATTCAGAAAGATGACGTTTATGAAAGAAACGTACCCTGACTTGGACTAAAAAATAAGCTGATTGTGCGTTTGAGTGCATACAATCATAAGATTTATCCCTACCTGAGCAACCAATCAAGCTAGTAATGCTAAGCTCATCCGACTACAAAAAATTTCGTGCAAATGCTTGTATGACTTAATTATTCTCTCAACAACCAAAAGTCCTAGTCTTTGTTTCTGCTTGTGTCGACTCAATATATATGGGAACCTCAGGCAGGTCCTGACATATATCTTCAGATGCCAGTGTTTGAAAGGGTAGGAGAATGAGCGTAATCAATGGCTTGTTTGTTAGAACCCCAAGCTGAACATAATCTCTTGAGTGGTACTGGTACTAATCTTTATAAAATAAACGGACGGGGCAACAATTTCATTAGTCTCCCCCAACAATGCTTTAAATCTCAGAGGCAACCTTGAGGGATCAATTCCGACAAGTCTTTTCAAAACATTATGCAATAAATCTCGAAGGCATCCTTTTGGGGACTAATTCCGATCAGTCTTTTTGAAAGATTCATATACCCTTGTTTCGATGGGAGCAAATGACAACCTTGATGTTACTTTGAAAAATAATTGTGGGGCTGATGAAAGAACCTCAGAATCTCGATCATGATAGCATGAAACCCAGTCTAAGATGGTTCCTCAACCCCAATAAAAGAGGGAGCACCAATATCTTGAACTGAGATTTCACGCATGTCTCCATTAGATTACTGGTTTCTTCATCATACCTTGTAAACTTACTAAGACAAACCGAAAGGGCTAATCAGTAGCAAGTAAATCATTAAAGCAAACCAGAAAGCATATCAGTAGCAAGTAACATGTTAACACAAATTTTTTTTTCCTTTTGCAATCAGCAAAACTATTGTATCATTGTGCAACAAGGTGCTCATATTGCTGGGGTTTACAACTGCAGGTAAGGATCCTTGCACACCCTTCTTTTTGCATTAACTCTATGACCAAGCTTTAGACCATAAGCAGCTTTGATTTCTGGAAAGTCACAATCGATGAAGTATACAATATGATAGATATCTAACTCTTGGGAAGCATCATCACAATTAATTTATATTGGGAAAGAGAACCGCTGCAGCCATGCTTTGTAGACCTCAAGTCTTTTTCTATGCCACGACAAACATGTAACTTGTAGCAGACATATACAACCTTAGGAACAACTGTGAGTGGCTTCACAATGAAGCCCCAACATATGACATCGTCATAGCTCTTGACTCCACATGCATGGAACTTTCCTCCTATAAATGAATACATTAGGTCCTTTGGAGCCACATAAACAATACCTTGACCCAAATATGCCATTGTAAATTTTTCTACAACATCCAAGCTTCATCCCTAACAAAATTTTCTAGAACTCACCCTCTGAAATCCAATACATGATAAATTTCTCGGCTATGACCACCACTGTATTGGAAATTAGCACCGGTTTATGAGAAGACTCCATCATAAATTCTAGGCCAGTTATATAATAGCATAAGTCAATCACGGCATAACATGATCTTGGTGCACATATGTTGCTGCATTAAGTTTTCAAGATTCATAGATGTAGCATGTCCTCGTTTGCAAAAAGCAAGTTCACAATTCCTTGAGATGAAATGTGATTTCGCAGCCCACCAATTCATGCACCATTTTCTTAAATGCAACCACACACATATATCTCCATCTTTGCTTCCCGGAGCAAGATATTTTCCATCTCCACTAACAAACATAACGACAACAGATCTCTTATCTAGCATGTTATGTCCAAATTTCTCCAACTCATCAGCAAGCTTTCTCCAGTTTGTTCTGAAGAGGTAAACATAGAATATTACCATTCTTATTAGATACACTGGCAATGCATATAATCTCAAAGGCAACAATTCTTATGAGATAAACATAAAATGCTTTAATGACACTATATCAGAGGCAACAATTAGGGACCAAATCCGAGACAACAATGCTATAATATCAGAGGCAACAGTTATGGACCAAATTCTGAGGCAACAATGCTAATAAGACAAACCGACAATGCTTTAATATTAGAGGCAACAATTAAGGACCAATTCCATGGCAGCAATGCTGATAAGATACACCAACCATACTTTAATCTCAGAGGCAACAATTGAGAACCAATTGCAAGGCAACACTGCTTATGAGATAATCCAACCATGCTTTAATCTCAGAGACAATTAGGGACCAATTCTGAGGCAACAACGCTTATAAGATAAAACGACAATGCTCTAATCTCATAGGCAACAATTAGGGACCAATTATGAGGCAGCAATGCTTATGAGGATAACCCGAAAATGGGACCAATTATGAGGCAACAACACTTTAATCTCATAGGCAACAGTTAGGGACCAATTCTAAGGCAGCAATGATTATAAGATAAAACGACAATGCTCTAATCTCATAGGCAACAATTAGGGACCAATTCTGAGGCATCAATGCTTATGAGGATAAACCGAAAATGCTTTAATCTCATAGGCAGCACTATATCAGAGGCAAATAGCACTATATCTGAGGCAAAACCAAAAATGCATATAAGCTAAACCGACAGTGCTTTAATATCACTATATTAAAGGCAACAATGCTTTAATCTCATAGGCAACAATGCTAATAAGATAAACCGGCAATGCTTTAATACTCAATTATGTCCAAATTTAATCTCAACCATGTTAAGGCAGCAATGCTGATAAGATAAACCAACCATACTTTAATCTCAGAGGCAACAATTGAGTACTAATTTTAAGGCAACAATGCTTATGAGATAAACCAACCATGTTTTAATCTCAAAGGCAACAATTAGGGGCCAATTCCGAGGCAACAACGCTTATAAGATAAACCGAAAATGCTTTAATCTCATAGGAATCAATGCATATAAGCTAAACTGACAATGCTTTAATAGCACTATATCAGAGGCAGCAATGCTTTAATACATAAGAAAAAATTAGGGACCAATTCCGAAGCAACAATGCTAATAAGATAAACCGGCAATGCTTTGATCTCGGAGGCAACAATTAGGGACCAATTTCGAGGCAGCAATGCTTATGAGATTAACCGACAATGCTTTAATCTCGGAGGCAACAATGTATATAATCTAAACCGACAATGTTTTAATCTCAAAGGCAACGATTCATATAAGCTAAACCGACAATGCTTCAATCTCAAAGGCAACAATGCATATAAGATAAGCCGACAATGCTTTAATCTCATAGGCAACAATTAGGGACCAATTCTGAGGCAGCAATGCTTATGAGAGAAACTGACAGTGCTTAAATCTCGGAGGCAACAATACATATAATCTAAACCGACAATTCTTTAACCTTAAAGGCAACAATTCATATAAGCTAAACCGACAATGCTTTAATAACACTGTATCAGAGGCAACAATCTTTATTCTCATAGCCAACAATCTTCAATCTCATAGGCAACATTTATGGACCAATTTCAAGGCAACAATGCTAATAAGATAACCTGGCAACAATTAAGGATCAATAATAAGGCAACAATGCTGAAAAGATAAACCAACCAATACTTCAATCTCTGAGGCTACAATTAGGGATCAATTCCAAGACATAATTGCTAATATGATAAACAGAAAATTCTTTAATCTTAGAGGCAACAAATATGGATCAAATCAGTAATCTTCCCCAACTTTTATCTTATAGGAAACAAATAGGATCCAATTCCGACTAGACCTTTCAACCTTGGCACAAAATTGTTACCTTGTAAGAATAATTAAGGGAGAGATTACACAAGGACAGCATGAAACCGAGTCAAAAATAGTTCCTCAACCCCAGATTAGAAGGAGCACCAATATTTTGAATTGAGGTTTCACGCATACCTTGTAGATTTACCGAGACAAATCGAAGGGGCAAATCGAGACCATATCACTGATTGATGATCAAATGTTAAAACCCATCTGAAACCCACACCATCCGAAACGCACCATCGCGAATAGATCTGAAATTGAATCAACAAAAACCAGAATCAAAATCATAGACATGAAATTTAATAGATCAAGGATCGATTCAATTGAAATTGTAAAAGATGATTACCAAAACTGTAAAGAACCAAAAAACAAAAGAGAGAGAAAGAAAGGGGCAAAGGCTTTGACTGTGTTACCTTGAGGAGGTGAAGCGGAGCCACAGCGGTGGTTGGCCGCACCAGAGCGGCGGTGGAAACCCCTCACACAATTTTGAATTTCAATAATCTCAGAGAGATAGAGAGACGTTTGAAATTCGAAATTGAAGAGAATGAGAGAGAGAGAGAGGTAGACAAAGCGTTACTGCTATATATCTCAAACGTGAAACCCAACGGCTGAATGGTTAAGACTCATCATGCCAATTAGAAGGCGACATGTGTATATCTGTTTTGACCTCTCTCTCTCAATTGATTTTTATTTTTATTTTTTCCGATATTCATCAAGCATATAGTAGAGTGTCTAGATGTTGATGAAGACAATAGAAAATCTCTATTAATAAAGGTAGAAAGATTTTTTGATTTTGTCGACCCGATTAAATTTTTAAACTTCTTTATTAATAAAGTCAAAAGTTTTTTTTTGATTTTGTCAGCCCGGTTACATTTTTAAACTATCAATAATGTCTTTGATTTATTAAAATTTTAAAATATATTTTTTAATAGATTAAAGACAAATTAGTAATTATAAATATTAGAAATAATAAAAAAAACTTAAAACGTGAGAAAGAAAATGGGAAAGAAAATCAGACTTTGAGTAAAAAAAGTAAAAAAATTACACACGCACATGATGCGGGTCTAGATGCTAGGGCTGGGCTCGGGTCGGGTTTTTGAAAAACCCAACCCGAAACCTGAAATTTTCAGGTCGGGTCGTATCAGATTTTTTTTAGATTTTCAGCTTGATTGGACCCGGAAAGCTTTTTATTTTTTTTCAGGCTTTTGATAATTTTCGGGCCCAAACATTATACTTTGCAACCAAGCTTTAAACTAACAAAATATCATCTTCATACATCTTAAACTTAATCCTAAATAGAAACCCATAACATATATGAGATCAAGCTTTAATTGAACATACATCTATGAATTCCGTGTATAAAAAGAAAAAAGAAACTAAAAACTCAAATGAAACCAAAATTAAGAGAAAATAAACTTACCTTCCTCAACAGATTCATAATATTCCATATCCTCAATAGTTGGAACATATTGAATGTTGTGGATACTCTCAGACCTAATTCAATTTTGATAGTAGATTAAGGCCTCCACTGTTTAAGGAGTTAAAGAACTCCGAAATGGATCAATCACCCTTCTTCCAGTACTGAAAGAAGACTCGGTTGCTACTGTGCTCACTTGGATGACCAACACATCTTTAGCAAGTGCAACAAGACTAGGATACTTGTCACCGTTCATCTTCCACCATTCTAAAATGTTGAATTTCTCAGGATTTGGAGGCTTCTCAATTGGGTCTAGTAGGTATCGGTCCACTTCATGTACAACAACAGCTTCTTGAGAGTCTTCCAATTGTCTCTCCCATTCTTCTTCTATGTCTTTTATGATTTCAGTAACCTCTACGCTAATCTTTTTGGATAAGGATTTTTTGGCTTGGCTAAGTATGCTTTGACTGCTCTCTCCAATCCTAGATTTCCCTGATTTGGAATGTCACGTCCTGGCCCAAGTTTACCTTCCTAAACTTGGGTTAGGACGTGCGGGACCCATCTCAAGAGAGATTTACTCAAAATCCCCCTTGAGAAGGGATAACCCTTATTCCCAAACCTTTTTTGACAATCCAAATGATACCGGAATAGACCTCACAATAGGAGGTTATCCCGATTTCTGCATTTGGATCTTAAACCATTCACTTTAAAGGACCTAGGGTTCTAATAATATTTGTGACTGCACCCGAATCCCGGTCAGGCTGCCTACGTACCATGTCCTCAGGGATCAAGCCACACGTAGCTCTTATTTTAATTAATGTCCTAACCGGGCAAATCTCGTTTTCTATTTATCGGTAGAAAACCTATTATGGATGGCGTACGACTAAGACCATTCCAGAGTTTAACCTCTCCGATGAGGTATACCAAAAACTAGCTATCTATTAGCCGTAACAATCAACCATACTAACAAACAACATTAAAACACATAAATATGATGTAAAGACAACCACGTAAATAAATAAGTCCCCCAAGGGCATATAAGTAACACCACCCAATGGGAACCCTAGTAGTTAACTTGAACTGTCAGGGCATTTAAAGAAATTTCGACTACAGTGACAACCTTTGTAAATAGAAAAAACTGTTAGGGGTATTTATGAGATTGCACCCTCAGTAAAAATTACTCACCTCGAAATCCCGCTGTGTCAACTACCGCCACACGGCAAATCCTCAACACTTGGTCGATCAATATACACCTACAACTATATAATCGACCTTACTTACCACACGAAGGTAAAAAATGACTCGATTCAACTGAACGTCACACTAAACGATAACCGAAACATGCAAATTATATACTCACGCACTCGTATCGACGAGTACATAATCCTGGGACAACTCACTGCCCCTGAGGATGTCAGACGCGTCGCCACGCGCCACCACAGGCGGCTGTGTGTGGGCCACACACGCCACCACCCTCAAACCGGTCATCTTCAACAAAAAACCACATACATGCAACCACAACAACCCTAGAAGGCCTATAGGAGCAACCATAACTCCTAGAACTACCGGACGCGCCTACACGCGCAGCCACAGCAGGCGGCGGGTGGGAGTCACGCGCCTCCACCCAAAACACCGAATTTCAACAAACTCAAAACATGAAAGTTGTAGATCATAGCAAGGGGAACAATTATATTTGAGGTTTTGATCAACTCGACCGGGAAGTAGCCCAAAACTGCCCCGAAAGGAATGCCTCCTCCTCAGCCGTTTCTGCTGCCGTGTTGAGCTTCAACACCACCGGAGATCCGCCCAAAATGCCTTGAGCGTCCTTTCTGGACTGGTTTCATGTCTCGCTAGTGGGGTCGAAAACCGGGTTTCGACGCCTTACTGTTCAAGCTTGGATGCGCAGATCCAGGCCGAACTGGACCATGTCACCACCACAAGGAGGCTTGCACGGAGGAGGGGAAGAGATCCCGACCGGCCTCGACGTCTCTGGTGGCCGGAGCTCGCCGCAAAAGTCAGGTCGGGTCGGCCGAGTTCGGGTCAGTTTGAATTTTCGGATAGTGAGGGGAACGCGCGCGCATGTGGAAGGAGAAAAGAAATGGGTTATTTCTATTTTTGGAAACCCATCCTTTCTATTTATATACTTTCTAAAAATGGAAATCCAATTTATGTTGACCGTAACTTCTCCACACGTTATCCGATTCACACTTGCCGCATGTCCCTGAACTCGTATCATCGAGCACTACAACTTTCATGAAGGAAGTTTTCTGAGAAACTCAACGTGGCAAAAAGTCAACATTTGACCCTTTAAATAGGTCATTTTTGAGCGTCCCTTGACTCTGAATACTTTGGCACCCTTCTCGAAAGTACGAATACACACCAATACCACTAAAATTTTCAAACTTTACACTCATTAAACTTCAGGGAAACTAACAGCGCAGTTGCAACCCTCTGTAACCCGTCTAATCCCTGTAAAAAGGTAAATTTCGGGACGGGGTGTTACATGGAAGATGATGGAACATTAATTGGGCTACTGTAAAGATCACAAAGCTTCACCAAAAGTTGTTTAACTCCCATCAAGTTTAGCAAGCAATCTGTCAATCTCAGTTTTTATGGCCATTATATCGTGAAAAGCTTTCCATGAAGTTGGATGATTAGAGGCACTAATCCTCATTGTCACATGAAAGAAAAATTTCAGAAACTTCACAAATATAGCAATCTTTTCCCTATCATGTCTAATTGGTCTTCCAACCCTTTTCTTAGTGGTACAGTAGAGAAACTTTTCTTATTCAGACATTTTAGATATAAGCTATTTCCTTATTCAAGAAATGAGACAATTGCATGGATAATTTCTTTTATTCATGAAATCTACACTGACAACATAATACAGAAACTTTTATCAACATATTGAAACGGTGAAACCTACTGCATCAATCAAGTAACCCTGCATGCTCTATAAGGATTATAACCACAGAGCAGGTATATATATATATATATATATATATATATATATGTGTATATATATATACTACTCTTCTATACATTACTAGCTACTTTATAATTCATTTCTTCCTATTTACAAATCCTATTAATAAACGAAGCAAAGCATACACAGTCCATCGTAAAGCAATTGAACCATACCTACGGAAGAAGAAGCTAAGTGGGAATTTGGGAGATGGGCTCCTGACTCCGACAAAGGCGACAACGACGGACGCAGTGGTGTGAGCCTGTGAGTTGTGATTGTGAGAAACAGAGAATGAGAGGAAGTGAGGAACTAACTAGGGTAGAGTGGCGTATAGCTTTTTTTTGGTAAAAGTGGCGTATAGAATTAAGGTTAGGGTTTTTTTTTTCTGATTTACATGGACCAATAAAAGGCTGACGCATGATCAAATCTAGATATTTCGGGCCTAAAAGGGCTTTCAGTCTGGGTCTGAGCCCGAACCAGAGACTAGACCAAACTGAAAGAAATTAGGTCGTTTATGGCCCGAACATAATTTTATTCTTTAGGACTGGCCCGATTTGGGACTGATCGGGCTTTTTGTTTCTGTTTTTAGGCTTTTGGGCCCGAATGCCCAGCCTTACCAAATGCTAGTTTGAATAAAGGCACGTTTACTTCCCCTCAAACCGCACAATAATGTATGTTTACTTACCAACATAGAATGGAGAGCTGCGTAGTTCCCACCCAGATATTAGGATCTAATTCTTCGTTTTGATTCCGGACCAATACGAAATGACTTATTTTCAAAAATTGTCCTTGCAGTTTTCATGGTAATTCAAAAATACTCATTTGAAAACCCTAAACATATTGTTGTTTTGATATAGAGGTATTTTTGTAGTTAACTGAATTTTGATTCTCATTCTTATGTAATGGTAAATACGCGAATAAGAATGAATCATACTCATTTCTCATTCCAAATAACAAGTAAACGAAAGAATGTGAATCACTCTTCCTCTCATCCACTTCTCTTCTCCCCCATTATTCCTCTCTCTCATTCCTTATAATTTCATTACGGATTAGTACAAGTGCCCAATGGATCGAAGGCTTTTGACCGGAAAAAAGATGAAACGAAGGTTTTTTTATTGTGTAAGAAAATTCTTTTTATTGTAGCCATATTTATATTTAACCTAAGGTAATAAACTAGTAATGCAATTTATATAGTTAGATAAAAACAGTAACTAAAATATTTATAATTATGAAAATTTTAGTGGTTTGAAAAATGAATATATCGATGGATATATTGAGAAAATATCAAATATGATAATTTTTTTTAAATTATATATTTAACTAAAATATATTAAATATAAAATATCAGAAAGATATAAAAATTAATATTTATACTCGTAAAAAATAAATTTTTTAAAAAAATATCAAATATATTTTAAATATTTAAGTCTATTGTTTTTAATGTCTCAGTTTTTTGTTGGTCATTTTTTAATAAAGAAACCAAAAATCAATAAGAATTTAATAAATACAAATTTTCATCAAAAACCCAGAGGCACAGGTAAGCAGATTCTTCTTCTTCTTCTTCTTCTTCTTCTTCTTCCCATTTTGCTTCTCCAATCCAGTCCAAAATTGGGTCTTTCTTCTTCGAATGATGCCAGCTTTCTCTTCCTTCCCAGTTGAACCAACGCCGGAGCTCCCCAATTTCGAATAATCCCGATCGGCTCAGGTAACACCCGTTAATCTTTGCTTTCCTTTTAAATTCGAATTCTCTTTACAATTTGGGAGCGCTAATGTGAAATGTTTATACTACTTACAGAAAGTTTTCGACTTGTGTGTGTTTTTTCTTTCCCAAATTATTTGGAGCACCAAATTTGCATTTACTGAAATTTGAGTGAAATGGAATTGCAGGTGAAGAGTTTTGAAGTTTGGAGTAATCAGTTGGGTAGAAGGATGTCAACGCCCGACATTGTGGGGATACTAGACAAGTCGAAAGAGCTTGATCAGTTGAGGAAAGAGCAAGAGGATGTGCTCATTGAGATTAATAAGATGCATAAGAAGCTCCAAGCCAGTGAGTTGCTCTCTTTTTTCGACAATGTCGTTTTTTGTGCATTTTGTAGGTAGTTTTGTTATTCGATTGATTGTCTGTTTACTGTGTTTTTGCTGTAGTCTTTGTGTGATGACTGATGATAAGGTTGTTGGGCTTTCAAATCTTTTGTTGCATATGATGGTGTAGCTCCTGAAGTAGTTGAGAAGCCTGGAGATAATTCGTTGTCGAAGCTGAAGAATTTATATGCTCTTGCAAAAAAGCTTTCAGAAAATGAAGTAACGTACGTTTGTTTAATTTATTTTTTGTTTTAGTTGATTTGTTGTTTCTGCAATCTATGTGTCAAGATTATAAGAAATATGATGATTTTAAGCTTTCAATTAGAGTGTCGAGGTTATAAGAAATATGATGATTTCAAACATCATGGTTTTTGTCTTAAAAGCTTTTACTTAGAGTTACGTTAGTTGCTTCTAACCTGTTAGGGTTGTTGATTCTATTGGTTGCAGTGTTTCAAATTTGTTGTTGAGTCAGCTTGATGCTCTATTACCTTCTGGACCTCAAGGGCAGCCACGGAGAAGGATAGGTATGGATCCATTCCTATGAGACTTAGTTGCTTCAGTCTGTATTTCATGACAATTAATTACATTCATAGTATCTCCAGTTGATATTCACTTGGATTTACTTTGTCAGTAAACCATAAAAATTGATGTACTGAAGAAATATATATCTAATTTTTATGATGACAAGTGTTTGCTTTACATGCTGAAGTATCCCATTTCAAAGTTAATTGGCAGTTACAGAAGCTTTTCAACTGCCAAAAAAAATCTTTGTAGCAAAACTTAAATTGCAATTTAGTGACTAGTATTCCTATGAGATGGCACTACCTTTTTCTCTCTTTCTTTTGTTTTATTTATTTATTTATTTTTGTGAAAGAATATCATATTCTCTTCATTTAGCTGATTCATATATACTGCAGAAGGCAATGAGCCGAAAAGGAAGAGAATGAAGACTGACTCTGAGATTCTAAGGATTTCCCCAGCCCTCCGAAATCAACTTGAGGCCTGTGCTAGTTTAAAAGGTGAACAGGTATGTTGTTCTATCAAATCTGGTTCTCCTTATCATGTCCAACTACCCTAGTACTCTTTGTTACAGTGCTATCCTTCACATGATTGATCCTGTTCATGCTTGTGTTTTATTGGCATTTACTATACTTTTAGGTAGCAGCCAGGGTCACTCCTGAAGATGCTGATAAGAACGAGTGGTTTGTTGTAAAAGTGATACATTTTGACAAGGACACCAGAGAGTAAGTTTCGAACCTACATAAAAGCTTTATTTTAGTTTGTAATGATGACAGATTGAGCAGTCATTACCTTCCAGCAAGTTTGTCTGTTTATTACGACGTAATGGGGTGCTAGTTAATAAGAAATGAATAAAAGAATGCCAATCCTCTGATATATTGACTTTTGCACATCATTTGCAGATTTGAAGTACTAGACGAGGAGCCTGGTGATGATGAAGAAGGCAGTGGCCAAAGGTAAATTTTTCATTTTGGATGATTATTTACAATTCCTATGTCAGTTCTTTGTATTGAATGCCCTGTTCACGTCACGTTTTTTGAGTAGCTTACCATATATTTTGTTCTTATACAACTTAGTTCCTTCTTATATGGATATATTTTGCATCTGGGGGTGTTTGACTAAGGGGATAATGGGAAGCCATTTCCAAACTACAAAGATCTATTTTGAGATCACTACGTTGAGAGACAGTATATTTTTCTTGTTCTCTTCTGTTGATCACCCTACACTATTATTTCATCTGAGGCAGTATTGTTTTTGCACTCAGAAAGTACAAGTTGCCTATGTCAGCTATTATCCCTTTCCCCAAGAGAAATGATCCTTCCCCTACCCTAGATTTTCCCACTGGAAGACATGTTTTGGCGGTTTATCCAGGAACAACTGCACTATACAAGGCAACTGTGGTCAATGGTCATCGCAAGGTGGAAATTCTATCCATCTATTGTTCTTTATATTATTTCATTTTGTGAATGCCTCTTGCAATTCTAATGCAGAGCTAACTCTTATTGTTTTCTGCATGCTTCCATTGGATGCTAAAATATCAGAGGAAGACAGATGAGTAAGTTGAATTTTCATTTGCACTTTATTTGCATACACAAAGTTCGGTAACATTACATTGTTATGCTGTGGTGAATTCCAACCTGTATTGTTTTGCCTACTTGAAAAGACTCCTTTACCCATATATGGGGAATGAATATAATGACGACACATAATTCATCTGGTGCAGTTATTTATTGGAATTTGATGATGACGAGGAAGATGGGTCTTTGCCTCAAAGGACAGTGCCTTTCCATAAGGTGGTTGCCCTACCAGAAGGACATCGCCAGTGAATTATCCCTCAATTCAAGATTGTTGGGACTAGTATTATCCACTCCAATATCCAGAGTTGAATTCAATCACCCATTACGGTTAGCCAATTATGTAGTGTCTATATTTATGATTATAGGTTTTGTAAGAAGCAATATCATGCGTGTTTAGGAACACTTTCCACTCTTCTGACCAGTGGCGGAACCTCAAGTTTGTCTTTAAAGGAGCCAAAGATAAATAATAAATTACTGATGGGGCCATAATCATGATTTTTGATCTAAATAACTTTTCATTCATTGGAAAAATACAAGTTACCAATAATATTTAAACATTTTCTAAAATTGTTGTAAGGGCCGCAGCCCCCTCTGGCCCTCAAAGAGATCCGCCCCTGCTTCTGACTAAGTGGAAGCGAGCAGGGGTCGGAAATGGATATGAATATGATAGATTAAGATTAAAGTCAAGTTGCCCCGCCATCTCTTTACTTGCATTCCTCATGTATATGTGCTGTATTTTCTCATATTTCATCACTGCCTCGACCTTTGTTTGCACACACCAGTTTCTACCAGCATTGTATTTGTTTCTATTGTCACAGTGGAATCAATTTTGACGGTCCAGGATGTAACTAATTTGTCGGTAGCATAGAATGATGATTATTTTATTTGAACCAACAGAACAGGACCGTTTTTGAGTCGGTGTCCGACAGCAAACTCGCCTATGCCAATCAGTCCATACTTAGCGGCACAGGCACCCCAGATGTTTATTTGCAGCTTCTTGGAGCTCAGAACTTAGTTTGATGACTAAACTCGCAGGACCAGTGTGGTGTATCCAAAACGTCTCCCTCCCCCTTCATAATAAGCTGAATTTTGTGCATCAATCATCAACCATTAAAACTAAGCGACATGTTCTACTTTTCCACACCTATTGCTAAATGGCTCATCGTATAAGAGCCCGTAGTACCATGTGATAATGTCTAATGGTGCACAATTTAATTAAAACAATACATGTGGATTTATTACAATTAAACTTAAACATGTAGATTTTGGCTATATTGTTAAAGACCATTTTAAGTTTCTTATTGTTTTTTAAATACTAAACCCTAAGTCTTAAATCCTATACCCAATACCCTAAACCATATACCATATATCCGATACCCTAAACTTAAATCATATATCCTAATATGAACTCACTAAATACCCTTGAATATCATTTCACAAAATATAAAAAACATTATTTTTATTTTATTTGTAATAAATCAACATGTCTTGTTCTGATTGGAATGTAGCATTATTAGGCATTGTCACGTGGTGTTACAGTAGCATTAAAAAAATCTCCATCGTATATTACAATTGTCGCCAACTTGGAATGCTGCAACACCAGCTGGTTTATGGTTGCTGCATGACAATGATGTTCAAATGGAGCTTGTCAGTTACCGTATGATCTATATTGTAAGGCTTAAGTTTGGTGCACAAATCGATATGAAACAAATCTTAATCCTAGGATATAGATCAGACGGTAACTGACTAAATGTAATTTAGTCAGTTATGGTCCATTTGATCATCACCGGCTGCACGAAGGCGGTGGAAGCTTAAGTTTCGAAAACTAGCAGAAATATTAATTTCCCAATTCCCATTAACAAACGTGTACATAGCCCGGGGCAGTTCTATTAACTAAACTCGGGAGATTGCCTTGAACCAGTTTCTTAGTGTTGTCAACAAGAATAATTTTTCAAGATAGTAGACTTTCAAATATAGATATCAGAGATGCATTCTTTGAAAGCAGAGCCAGCCATCTGCATATCAAGCAGTTAGAAGGAACTCTGCTGTTCTTGAAAATTGCCTCATTCTTCCAACGCTTAACTCTCCAGACGCACAGTTGCACTGGCCGAAATGAGGAAGAAATATTTGAAGAACTTCAAGTTTTCTCTCATTGCAGTGAAAGCAGAAGAAATGTGGTTGGGAGTTCACCCTTGCATATCACGGTTTCCTTTTTCTATAGCATTGCATGGTCTCATTATGTTGTTAAAGAAGCATGTTTATTTTCTTAAGGTTTGGAATCAGGAAGCTGAAGTGCCTCCTTAGACCCTTACTTTTCTAGTCTACAGCTTCGGTGGTTAGATCGAGCTTATATTTTCCTGTTTTTATGATTGAGTTTGTGTATTTGGTAGTTGTACGACTGCAGTTTTGCTTCAGCAGTAATATATTTCGGATGAGTTCTGAAATATACCATGTCGCTTAAGCTTAAGCATGTATATTTAGTCATTGCTAATAGTTCAAGAAGACGGTCAGCCCTAAAATCTTGGCAATAATGAGTTCTGGTTATTGAAGTTGTCAAGTCTGACTCCATCAGGTTCAGTGTCCATGAATTAACATCGCACTTCTCCAAAGCCGCCAGCAGCTCCGGCCAAGCTTCTTGCAACTCCGATGAACGGCTCTCAGAAACGGAAGCAGAAAAGTTACAGGTGACACTTCCTTGTCGTCGCTTTTGAGTTGTTTAATTTGCTTCGATCGGGGTAGAGTTTCTGAGAGAAAGGAATTGTTTTGATACTAATTGATACGAATGAAGCATGGAATGACGACTCCAATTTATAGTTGTTAAGGTAACATCCTCCACGAATGAGGAAATCAAATCGGTACTCCAATAACAATCAGGAAACGGCTAGTGATCCCGCATAGACTAGGAAATGGAAACCGATAACAAACTGAAAAATGTACCGATCTAGATAATGTCAAACGATGACAAGCGTGGCTCGTGGATCATCTGTGTACCGATATTGTCTCAACTTAATCACATTTAAGGTGTTGGGTTTTAACCACAAAAGCCCTCGGTACAATTAAGAATGATTCACACACATATATTTTATATTTTATTTGTCATTTTTTATGTGTGATCTCTCATTTCTAACACTCTCACTCACGTGCAACCTAACTTTTAGGTCTGTACGTAAAATTGATTAAAAAAATGAACCTGGGTGGTCGTGGAGTTCGTGTGGCCTTTGGGCTTCACACGTGTACGTGGTAACCCGCTCTGAATGGCCTGTGGATCACCCTAGTACTGATACTGTCCCAACTTAATCACCTTTAAGGTGTTAGATTTTATCTGTTTCCGGGTAGACTCGTGGTCCCTTTAGCGGGCTGCACGGTTCCAGAAATAGCGAACTTCCCTGTACTCCGAGTTTTCCTGTGTAAAGAACAAACACGTCAAAGAGGCGTCGACCCCGGGTTTACCGAGGGAAGCCACTCCGATGCTTAAGTTAGACAGTCAGCTAAGCATAAAACTCGGGAATAGTCAAGAAGTTCCATCGTACCTTTATGGGGAGGCATGTGCCGGTATTTATAGTAGCATTGAAGGCAGCATTCCTGTCCCTTTCCAATGTGGGAGTAGTTTCCCTTGCTTTACTTAGCTCTATGGCGAATTGGGCCCAGACAAAGGGCCCAGAGTGGCTTCACATTTAATTGTAACCCGGTAAAGGTGAAATATTAGGTTCCACCTATAAACAAGTCCCCCAAGTCCTTAGTCAAGGGGTACGCTTGGGTGGGGACTTAAAATCGTTTCTTTACCGGGTTACAAAGGTAGCAACCAAACCCGGGGTACCCAGTCCCCCAAGTCCGTACGCAAGCGTAACCCGCAGACATTCTTTACGTTGAGAATTCAAAACGACGTCTCCGGGTTGTAGTGGGGGGAAACTGAAAAGTTTTTCGGTTTTGTGAAGCGGCATGCGTGACACGTGTCGTTTCCCTCGAGAAACTGAAACGTCTCCTCAGTGCACGCCTCTAACTGTATAAATAGGGGTTGAAGGTGACAGTTTTGTCTCACCTCCAAACCCGATAACTTTTTCGTGCTTTTTGCTGTCGCTTTCTTTTGTCGCTGTTTCTTTTGATTCTCAATCTCAAATCGATCTCAAAAACCCCTTCAAACACTCAAAATTAAGGTACTGTGTCTTCTTCCCTCCTTTTTGATCGTTTTGGGACGATTTGTGTACTGTTTCTAGGTTCCCAAGAAGGTTTTCTGGGTCTCTGCGTCTGGGAATTTAGCTTTGTGACGCCGGGTTACCTGAGTTTTGTTGACGCCCCCGTGTTTTCTTGTTTTGCAGATGGCCAACGAAACAATGGACACTCACGTCCCCGAGTTTGCCTCCGTAACCTTCACTGATGGGACCGCTCTTGACCCTCCCGGGTACTCATTGACAGCGGAGGAGATCGTGGAGCTAAGGAGCAACTGGAAGATCCCCGAGTCTGTAGAAATACGGCCTTTAGAACCCGAGGACCAGTTCTTCGCTCCCGGGGATGGGTGGACGCTGTGCCACGAGTATCAGCTACGCTGCGGCCTGTCACTCCCGCTGAAGGTAGAGGTGCAGTACCTCTTGGCTGCGAGCAACTTCGCAATCGGGCAAGTTGGACCGAACATGTGGAGGCAGCTACTCGGGTTGTGCGTTATGTACAAGGTGCTGAAGCAGCAGATGCCCACCTATCACGAGTTACATGCCATGTACCGGGCCGAGTACTCCCGGAAGACGGGTTTCAGTGGGACAATCCAACTGAAGTCCAAGGTGGTTTTCAAGAAGATCATCGAGGACTTGCCAACCTCCGTGAGCCGGACCTGAAGGGAAAAAAGTTTCTTGATAAGAAACTTTCAAGACCCGGGACACGCGCTTCAAGTACCGGGTGACTTCCAACCGCTGATGAGTAAGTCCTCTCCCTTGGGGTTTCTTTTCTTCGTATCGAGTTGTACTTACATACGTTATGTGTTGCAGACGTCCCCGACATTCCTTTGGAGCCGGTGATGGAGAAAAGGATCCGGAGGATGCTATGGGCCTTTCGGGGTCAAGATGACCGGAGTTCGTACCGGCTTTGTAGGCTGTACGTGTACAGCAGGTGCCGGTTGATGGAGCTACCAGGTTTGTCCGGTGTCCTTTCTAATTTTTGTTGTCACATGCTCGTCTAACGGGTTATCTCTTTTGTTGCAGCTCTTCTTCCGATGGAGTTCACGAAACGGAAGAACCCGGGAATATACGACGGCTTCGAGGACAAAGCTGTATGGGCCGAGATCCGGCGCAAGGGGCGGAGGGTCTAGCATATGACATCGACCTGACGTCAAAAGCGGCTTTCCTGCGCCCAGACGCCGAGCAAGGGGATGTTCAGCAGTTCCATGTCAACACGTTGCACTACAACGAGATCCCCGAGTACTTGGCTGAGGTTCTCGGGCCAGAGGTTTTCCAGGAGGGAGAGGAAGTTGAAGGGAATCCCTCGGAGGCGGGTGAAAACCCGGTATTCGAAGAACCGGTGGCTCAATTTACCTTCGCCGATGAAGAGACTGAAGAACCGGTGATGAGCGCGGTGCCCTCATCTGTGCTCCCGGGTGAAGAGGAGTTGACTGAAGATGAGGCTGACGACGGGGGTGAAGAAGTTGTCGGTTTCGAAGGGGTGGCGAGTGAGAACCCTGAGGGGAGTGATGGGAGCGACGAAGTGCACGAAGTGGAACCCGTCCCCTCCCACAAACGCACCCGGGAGGCATCCAGCTCGGCAAGGTCCGAGAGGAAGAAGAGGAGGAAGGAGAGGAAAGAGAGGAGGGAGAGAAAGCAGCACCGGGACACTACTGAGATAATGAAGGAATTGGCGAGCGGGGGAATGGCGGACGTGGCCATCCAGAGGATGGTAGCGGACTTGAAGAATTGTGCCGCCGACTCCTATGTCCTAGAGCATCAGGACCCGTTGATCGTAGCCCGGAGAACGCAGGAGAAACTGATGCGGGTAAGTTTTTCTTCTTCCTTAACCCGTTCTCCTTTTTTGTTTTTTTATACTAACCCGTTATTTGTTTTATGTAGGCTGTCAGGTTGTCGTACTTGGCAACTGACCGGCTCATAAACGAAGGCATCCCCGAGAGAGAGAGTTCTCAGGGACAATCTCCGGGAGGCCCGGGACCAGGTGACTACGAGCGAAGAATGCCTGGCTCGGTTCCGGGAAGAGGCCAGTGCAGCAGCGGCCTCGTCGTGGGAGGAGTTGTCCAAGGCGGAAGACCAAATGGCCGAGTTGGTGGCCAAAAACTCAGAGCTTGAGAAGGTCATCGAGGGTCACCGGGAGGACCGGTGTGCTCAAGATGCCGCTATTACTCAGCTTACTCAACAGAATCAAGCGCTGCAGCAGCAAGTGACTTCTCTGGAGCAGCAGAAAGGAGAATTGGTGCAGTCTGTTTCACGGGCCAGGGACTCTGCTGTCTCCGAGTTTCTGGCGAGCCCCGAGTTTGAGCTGAAGCTGCGGTCGGCAAGGGCTGAGGCTCGTGCCGAAATTGTTAACGCCGGGATTCGCCAAGGCTGGCTCGACAAAGCCGGTTATGATGGTCACCAAGGTCATGTCAGACCCGATGAGGCTGCAGGCACCTCCCGGTCGACTCCTGTGGCTGCAAACCCTAGGGCTCCTACAAACCCGGTTCGGAGTCCCCCGGTTCGTCCTTCAGCATCCCGGAGAGGTACTTCCCATGGTGGGATTGTCGGTGTTCCTCAAAACCGGCCACCGCTCCGTAGGGGACAGTTTATCATACGGCCCCGGGGAGGACGTGGCGGCTCGAGCACTGGCGGTGGTAGCGGGTCTGCAGCGCCCTGAGCGGGAGCCTAAGTATTTGTCTTTGCTTTTGTAGTGTAGTCTGTTTTGTAGTGGTTTACTGCTCTTGTAATTGACCTCTTTGAATGAAAGTATTCAAGCTTTTCCTTCGCATAATTCTTCCTGTCAAATGACACGGTAACCCGGTGCATAACGGGTCCGTTAGGACTTTCGAGGGCCGCTAGGGCTTTACGGGTCCGTTAGGACTTCCAGCCCGATGCATAACCTGCAAGTGTTGACAAAATTCACACATATAGTGCCGGGTTGGCATGTTAACATTATAAAGTGAAAATGGGGCCACTAGGGCTTTACGGGTCCGCTAGGGCTTTACGGGTCCGTTAGGACTTTACGGGTCCGTTAGGACTTCCAAGGGCCGCTAGGGCTTTACGGGTCCATAAGGACTTCCAAGGGCTTCCTGCCAAATAACACGGTAATCTGATGCAAAATATGCAAATGTTGACAAAATATACACATACGGTGCCGGTTTGGCATGTAAATAAAAACAATGCCGCTAGGGCTTTACGGGTCCGTTAGGACTTTCAAAGATTGAAATAAGGCCGTGAAAGGCTTGCAATATTTCAAGTTATGGAGATTACCGGAGATTATCGGAGCTTGCCGAGTTTGACAGTGAAATAAGGCCGTTAAGGCTTGCAATATTTCACGTCAAATGGAGATTACCGGAGATTATCGGAGCTTGCTAAGTTTTGACAATGAAATAAGACCGTGAAAGGCTTGCAATATTTCATGTCAAATGGAGATTACCGGAGATTATCGGAGCTTGCTAAGTTTTGACAATGAAATAAGGCCGTGAAAGGCTTGCAATATTTCATGTCAAATGGAGATCGCCTGCATTCACTCAACAAACTGATTGATAGACATAACCCGGCCGGGTTTTATGTGGTCCTGAAAGGTTTTATATATAACATCAAAATATAATGAATTTGGACATTTGTAGATAACTCGGTACCTACTTGGCATGTATGTACTGTCAATAGTTCGCGGGTTTTCATAACCTGGAGGATTCCCTCCTAGGGTCATTACATCAGCAAGTCTGGCTGATGTCTCATTGGCATTTCCACCATTGTTCTTCAAAATATCGAGCGAGAGGTCTTGAGTTCGACTCTCAACGAGAGCACCAATTGTTTCCGGGTAGACTCGTGGTCCCTTTAGCGGGCTGCACGGTTCCAGAAATAGCGAACTTCCCTGTACTCCGAGTTTTCCTGTGTAAAGAACAAACACGTCAAAGAGGCGTCGACCCCGGGTTTACCGAGGGAAGCCACTCCGATGCTTAAGTTAGACAGTCAGCTAAGCATAAAACTCGGGAATAGTCAAGAAGTTCCATCGTACCTTTATGGGGAGGCATGTGCCGGTATTTATAGTAGCATTGAAGGCAGCATTCCTGTCCCTTTCCAATGTGGGAGTAGTTTCCCTTGCTTTACTTAGCTCTATGGCGAATTGGGCCCAGACAAAGGGCCCAGAGTGGCTTCACATTTAATTGTAACCCGGTAAAGGTGAAATATTAGGTTCCACCTATAAACATTATCTATAAATAGTCTCGGTATAATTAGAAATGATTCACCCACATATATGTTATTTTTTATTTGTCTCTTTTCTGATGTTGGATCTCTCATCTCCAACACTCCCCCTCATGTGTGACCTACCTTTTAAGTCTGCAAGTGAAACTGATTAAGAAACTGAACACGGACCCCATGGTTAACCGAAATAATTCCAAAGTCTGAACCCTAAACTCCAACTTCGAAAGAACGCCAAACCAAACTCCGAAACAACTTCAACCAAACCAGTCATGTCCTCTGAAAGAACGCACCCGGACTCGTGGGAGAAGCAATTGGAGAGGGGTCCGCTCTGATACCATGTCAAGGCGCGAGCGACAAATATGACTCGTAGATCATCCTTGTATTGATACTGTCCTAACTTAACCACCTTTAAGGTGCTGAGTTTTATCTACAAAAGACCTCGGTACAATTAAGAATGATTCACCCACATATATGTTCTATTTTACTTATCACTTTTATGACGTGAGATCTCTCATTTTCAATTGATAAACATAAAAATAATTAATAACTACATACATATAAGGATGTCAAAATTTATAGATCCTCTACGCATGAGGAATTCAAATCCATACTCCAACAGCAATCAGGAAACGATTATTGATCCCACATTGACTAGGAAATGGAAATCGGTAACTAATTGAAATATATAATTAAAACCTCGACCAGTAAAAGGGTTAATTTAGGTTAGATCTGGTGATTCTAGTGAAAAGACAGAGACTAGTTTTGGATTAGAGAGAAGGAAGAAGATGCTGGCAGTAAAGCTGGTACGCTCTCTGGTACTGGGAGAAGCCATCAACAACAGCAACCCTCTCCTTGACGACTCCGACTCCGATCAAAACGACGTCGTCCAACCCAAAACCCCGCTGCTGCTCTTCCTCCCAACGAAAGAGCTCGTCACCGACACCTACCGACTCGCCACCATCGCCCGAGACATGGGCTTCGACCTCCACCCAACCCCATCTCTCTCCCACATCATCGTCTCCCACCCTCCTCCGCCTCCGTCGACCTCGTTCCCTTCCACGTGGTCATCCACCTCTCTCTCCTCAACTTCCTCCCTCCCGGAGGACACCGTCCCCCTCCCTTTCCCTTCCCTCATCGGAGCTCCGCTGCCGCATCTCCGCGCCTTCGTCAAGCTCTCCAATGGCCTTTTCAAGCTCGTCTTCGCCCCCGCGGAGCTCGTTGCCGGTGAATCGGCGAGCGCCGAGAGCTACTGGGACTGCTGCTCCGGCTCGCTGTTTTCGCGGCGGGCCGGAGTTAGGATCGGCACTATGGAGGGGTTTTCGAGGGCCCTGGCCGGAGCTGGGTGGAGTCTTTTCAAGACCAAGGAGAATGGCCGTGGGAAATCGGTGTATTTGTTCAGGAAGGTTGATGTCAACCGGGTGAGGGCCGGGGAGTGTAGGATAAGGGAGCTGAGGTTGCCTGCATTGGATTTTCGGAATGCTCCTTTGCGGATTTTGCAGTACATTCTTCTTATGACTGGTGATATCTTCTATCTCGCATGAAACCGTATGTGCTCTACTTGTACTTTTATGTGTTTCTGTATATAATCTGTACTAAGAGCAGAGTATGTTAATGCTTTTCACCAAATGTATGTTGATGCATTGGATATTTGTTGGACCAGCATTGCACATTACTGCCATTACATTGATGATAGTAGCTTATTGCAGAAATGGTTGATGACTTATTGTTATATCATATATGTAGTAGACTTTGCGCTTGTTCTGGCTTTTTGATTATGTACACCCGTTTCAGCATTCTTTTATCAGCTCCTGATCTCCATACATGATGCTGCGCAATTGCTGTATTCTTTTGAGGAATTTAGGGAACATTTATACAAATATGGTAACTTCCAATGTCTTGCTTCACGCCAATAGTAATAGTAAGAAATGCCTTATAGAATTCATATCAGTATTAGAGGGGGGTGTCAAGCATTCAGCCCATAGTATTGCTCTTTCCTTTATAGCATCCAATCGCCGTCATTCTTGTATAGCCAGCAGGTGTGATTTCAATTCCTGGTCTTTCAGATGTATTCATTTCCATTATTACCCCTGATATTTCTATTTCCATTTCTAGAGGTGAGAAATGAGCGTGGTGTGTTAAATTTCCATTAAAGCACATTGTGCAAAGGTGTACCAGAAAGTTAGACCACTTATTCCTGCATTGACCTCTGACTTTTAATTTGCAGTGCAACCTACTTGAGTCCCTAATAGCTCCATCCTTTTGTTATTGAAAACTTTTGCGTGTTTACTAATTGAGTGCAAGCTTGAGGTAGTGATGCTATGTCATATTTGGGAAAAAAACTGGGGGTTCTCTTTTGATGGACTGCGCTTGGATGTAGTTTAATAATCATCACAAATTCACAACTGATAAAGATTTTCTTGTATTTATGTCGAGAAATTATTTATTCAGCTACAGGACTAGGACTTCCTACCAAAGAAGGATACAGAACTTACTGGAGAGCCCCTCTTTAGCAAGTGAATCTTGTTAAATTGATATGCTAGTGAAGAATGTGATTTCTTCCAACCCGGTGTTAGTTTAATTCTTATTCTTGTTTCATTTACCAGCTTCAGTCAGTTTGAAGCCTTGTTGAACCTTTCTTGCATCTCTAATCCATGGTCTCAAACTATGGACAAGTTAATTTCAGGTCCAAGATTTGGAAGAGGTATAATGTGGACAGTATACATTGAAGTTTGCACTTTTTTTAGGTTAAGTGGATAAAGCAAAAAAGAAGGGTTGTTGAAGAGGATTCGGGTCAGTTGTGGATGTTCATTTGTTTCATTTTATTGTGAGCATCGGTTTCTGTATGGTTCAAAATTCAGAATTCAGACAGTGTTCCATATCAGCTCTACTGTTAGACTGGAAGATGGTGTATAGTTCATGTATTATATATTTTATTAGCTTGAATCATAGAAAATAGAGATAGCTGATTAGAACATAGATGCAGTCAGTGGAAAATTTCTATAGAATTTGCTCACATTTTGACCAGAAAAGAAAAAATAGGAAGCTTAATGTTAGTAGGAATCTGTCCAAACATCCTTCATGTCAACTGTGTTTGTGTGTGTTTGGGTGTGTTTGTGTATGTGTGTGGTCCAAGTATAGAATTAGAGAGTTTACTTTCTGTGTGATCCAATTACAGAATTAGATAGTTACATTCTGTAATCTGTATCTATAAGTCTTCCAAGTGGTGTGCTTCTTTGTCTATATGTGTCTTTTTGTTTGACCATTTACTTAATTTGTTCTCTGTGCGGTCTTGAACGTTTAATTTCTCTGCTATGCACTTTTAAAACCCAATTGTATGTTGACATTGTAATGCAGAATGAAAACAAATATGAAAGTTTCACTAATGTGACTGTGAGAGTTTCATAAACAGGCACAGGAAATATATTTAACAACTGATTAGAATTAGGGTCTTTTGTTATTTTTTCTGATCTTTTACTCGCCTCTCATCACCAGACCTGCTAAGCTGTGCATTTGGTAGGTTGGGTTGTCTGTTTCCAGTTTGGCATTCCTTTATAAGATCCCATCCTCAGAAAACGGTGTGGTTGGTTTTCCTGTTTTTAATTATTTTAAAAATTCAAAAAATGAAAATGTCACCCCATAGAAAGAAAATATGGAAAAATTGGAATCAAACGTTGTTTTCCTCTTTATGTACCGATTTTTGGTTTTCTCTTCTAAAATTTCAACTCGTTGAAAATGGTGAAAGAATTGTATTTGTGAGAAAATTGAGTCAGGAATTTCTGTTAAATGAGGTCTTATGTAGCATGTGTGCTTTCAATTCTTGCTATCAGCCTAACTTTTTCCTAGAAGCGTAAGAGGTCGTGAGATTGGAGACCTCATCCCTGCTCTCCTTGTTTTAGAAATCCCTTTATATCTTGTAGAACCAATAGAAGAGCCTAATGTCTTAAGTTTTCATAAATATTCACTTGAACTTCTTCAACTGTGCATTGGATGTTGCCATAGAAAGTAGAATCCTGTGATTATTCAGAATTTCATTATTTGTAGCAACATCTGCATATTTCAGTTTACATGATTGCCCGTTTGCCCTCATAGTCATGATTTGTAAAGCTGCAGCGTTGTCATTGAGTGTAGATTGGGTCATCAGAGTTTTGTGTTTTAAGTTTCTATGTTTTATTTTGTCAGTGTTGTAGAACTTAGATTTGGTTAGTTGCTTTGTGTATGTATATTATGTGGACTGCTTGCTAGTCCATGCTTCTTCTGTACAATACATACAAAATTACATCCACTAGAACAGAAAGAAACCCTATTACAAGACATGTTCCAATAGTAGATGACAGTGAAATTGGAGCGCAGACAAATTCCCTAATGCTTTGCAGTTTTCAATCGTTTAGTTCATGAAATAACCTTTTCTCCTGGAGTCCTACGTTGCAAGAGGTAGTCTTAGCTGCTAGGTGATTTTGGTTCCATTTATCATCTTGTACTAACCTTTGCCCAAGTATCATCTTGTACTAACTGTGTTTTTTTCATACCTTTTGGCCCTGTGTGTTTGTTAGCAGTATAAATTAGTTTAGAACATTGATGAGTATGTTAGAACATTGATGAGTTTGTTAGTATAGACATTTTTTTTTCATAACTTTCAGTTGCCATTCTCTTGCATTGTTCTTTTGGCTGTGTGAGTTTGTCGTTCACATCCGTCGCCTCATCTTCTTCTCCTGAGACACAGTTCCCCTCCCCTTCCCTTCTTTAATGGAAGCTCTGTTTCGGCATCTTCGCGGCCTTCGTCAAGCTCGCCAGGAGCATCTTTAAGCTGTTGTTCCCGCCTGCGTAGTTCATAGCCATTGAACCTGCTGCTTGGCATCGCTGTTTTTGCTACTTCCCAGAGATAGAACTGACACTCTGAATGGCAGTGGGAAATCTGTGTATTTGTTCAGGAAGGTTGATATAAACAAAGTTTGAGGTGTCCTGGATTGGAATTTCGGAATGCTCCTTTGAGGATTTTGCAGTACATTCTTCTTATGGCTGATGATATCTTGTTTTTGGCATGAACCGTAATTCATATGTGCTCTGCTTGTTTTTATTGTATTCGTAGACAATTTGTATACAATCTGTACTAAGTTGGTATAAATTGTCTATGGTGTTTGTTTTGCCAATGTATGTTGATGGTTGCCATAATTTGGGAATTGTTGGACTGTTATTGTGCATTACATTGATGATGGTAGCTTATTGCAGATATAGTTGATGACTGTCATATTAAACTTTGCATTTGTTTTAGCCTTTTCTTTTATCAGCTCCTTTCAGGATAATGCTGCTCGATTGCTGTCTTCTTCCTAGGAATTCAGGAAACATGCATAAAAATAGGGTAACTTCCAATCTCTTAGTGCTATTCCTCCGGATTGTAATAGGCATGAACTGGTTAGTAAAAATGGCTTGTAATATTTGTATCAGTATGATAAGGAGGTGTCTAGAATTCAACCCCAAGCATTGCTCCTTTCCTACTTATAGCCTTCCCAGTTTGTCACCTGAGACCTGGAGAGGCCAACCGGCAAGGCAAGCCAATCGACAATCGTGTAGATGGAGCTTCTACCTTGAGAGGACTATGAGAGTGATTGATTTGCATACGACTGTCACTAACTGATAGGATAGAGTAATTTAGCTTTCCTAGTTCGACTAGGAGAACATGTTTTTCCTTTTGTCAGTGATTGTGCAGTCATTGCAGCCTTTTTACTGTTATTTGCAGATCCTAAAACGCAGTGTTTTGACACTGCCACCTTTTACAGTGATGAGTTGTTGCAGCCAGTGTTGACTTGACAACTGTCACTCATGACAGCATCTGTGTCACGTCCTGACCCGAGTTTACCTTCTTAAACCCTGGAATAGGACGTGCGAGACCCATTCTAAGAGAGATTTACTCGTAATCCCCCTTGAGAAGGGATAACCCTTATTCCCAAACCATTTTCAACAGTCCAAACGGTATCGGAATAGACCTCACAACCGGAGGTTATCCCGATTTCTGCATTTGGATTTCAGTCTAATTACTTTAGAGGACCTAAGGTCTAAATATTATTTGTGACTGCACCCGAATCCCGGTCAGGCTGCCTGCGTACCCTCTACGCAGGGATCAAACCACACGTAGCTCTTATTTTTATTAATGCTTTAACCGCGCAAAACGCGTTTTACTATATATCGGTCAATCTATTAATATGGATAGCAATCATCTATTGCATATCCGGAGTTCAACCTCTCCGCTGAGGTATCCACCAACCAACTATCTATCGGGATTAACCCGATTATTCCACCATACATATCTATAACATCTATACACATAAAAACAGAAAATAATGGCAATCACATAATTATATAAATCCACCAAGGATATAATAGTTAATTTATCCCCAATATGTCAGGACTCACCCCTAGTTAATCCCTTTAACCCGAAGTAAATCCTGCGGGGACCACCTCAAGGGTTTCTTACCGAAACCCCCTTGAAATGGACAACACTTCCTACGAACAAACTCAGCACTTTCATGAATAATTTAAATCAACTCCCAACTCCTGGAACCATCCTGCTCCCCAAACCACAACTACGCTTTACAAAAAAGTAAACTAAACTAAGTTGGAGTAATCATAGCAAATCTACATAGATGAGATACCTAAGTAAAATTGCTAGCGTCACCGGATTAGTTGGCTATGCCTCGTCTTCTGTACGCACGACCTCCTCTCAGCATCCCTGCAACACTGGGCATTTGAAAACGAAGGGCCCAGGGGAACACATTTAAAAACAGGACGCTAGAGTGAGTGGACAAAAAGAATATCCAAGCGTGTGAAATAATCAATTTATGTTATCCTTTTGAATTTCTAGAAAATCCATATGTATGCCTCAAGGTGAAAATCAACAAACACTTACTCTAGTCTCGCTAGTTAACACCATGAAGTAAAGTGAGCCTCGCTCAAACACATGACCACACATGTATATCCAAACCGGCTACGACGTTTGCGCCTCACGCTCAAGTCGCGCTCATAATGGGGACAGTAATGGGTAACACTATTATGAAGGAGTGCTCCTGATAGGAATATAATATGTAATCATGATTTGACTATATATATATATATTAATATATGTATACTCATACGGGGCTATGATGTTTGAGAATATCCGATTCTGTAGACATAAGTACTCAAAAGTTTTACTCCTCAAAGAAAATTTAACGCAAAACTACGTTAAACCCTTTCTAATGTCCACTCTAATAAAATAAGTCTGGATCCCCCCTTCTCCATCAAAACCATACGCATAAGGCTCAGTTGACATATCCAAACAACAACCGTCAACTAATGCAATCTCGAGAAAGTCAATAATACTCCCTGATTCTCTGATATTCAAGCCAATAACATCGAGGGCAAAAATATTCAATCCTCGTACACCTCTTAGGTGTCACTACTTTCCCATTGATAAAAAATCTAACGAACAACTGCAACAATAAAAGTCACACCTTATCTAGTTGCACTGAGCATCAGAAATGACAACGTCTGAAAATAGCCTTGGATGTTCATTCTTCTGCACTACCCGTGCGATAAATATCGAGTCACATTTCATAAACGAAATAATTTCCTCGCAAGAACTAGCACCACAAATTAAGCTCGCCAACTACCCTAGTTTGATACCTAGGACAGAAATCAAAATGCACTTCCACTCTCAGCTCCCGCTCGAGAAGAAACCAAATTCTAACTTCAAACTCGAAAGTCTTGTACCTCGCCAACATTTATTAATAGTCCAATTGAAATTGTAACCAAGACCATAAATCAACATAACGATTCGGCCAATTGTCGTAACCCATATTGATGACCACATCCGTAAATAACATTGACCTCATAGGTCATCCTTGGATCAGTATGGGATCTCACCCTAATGCAATCTCTAAAAGATCACCGCTCGACATAGCGGTAAATTTGCCACTTTTAATATTAAATCTCTTATAACCCTTGACTCATAACACTTCTTAATTCAACATCTGTTCCAACAGCTCATATTCACTGCTCCCGCAGTTCATACTAAACATCTAATAAACCCCACTTCACAACTCTCTCGCTGCACTTAATTACTTGTGGCTCAAGATTTATCACTTAGTCGGATCCTGATTCACACAGAATCGCCACTTAATTATCTATGACATCTGTCTTCCGCACTATAATCAAGTCTGCCCCCTCTTTGGGAACCCAACAAACCATCTAGAATCTAATATTTCAATTATGAAGCCAACACCTTTGCAATTCTTGTTACTAACTCAGTTCCAACCCGTAGGAAATATCATACATCAACGGAATGATTTCAGCCAAATATCCTAATATTGGTTGATGAACACACTCAAAAAGCGATGACATCTCAGGTCATACCGAGATTAGTAAGTGGTCTCACCACTCAATGATAGCCATAGGGAACGCCGCCCTTTTTAGCAATCTGCTTGCCAATCACAAATTCTAGGCTTATAAGAATAATCTCATAGCAACATATCTTAAATTAACTATGGACATCAACTCTCTTACTCCATGATACAGTGGGCTTCACTGCACCACTATTACTACTTCTAGCGCTACTTGACTATAACCGAATATAATTAAACTCCATGACAACACGTATTAAAATCCTCCATAAGTTGTCATCCAGCTGAAACGACCACAACCATCTTGTTCCGATCTATCATTATTATTCAGGACCATTTACAATTATTAACTTACCAAGAACACCCGACAAAACCCAGAACCAACTTCCAACACGACTATCCTGGAGGATCCTTAACGACATTACCATTATAAAACCATAACCACGGTCGTCGCTAACGATTCAAGCCGAGCTTGAGATTCTAAAGCAATTAAGTGACACCATCCCGTCTCTCGAAATCTTGGATTACGCCACATCCAAAACTTTAGAAGCCTGACCTCCAACTCCAACTATCCTGGAGATCTCATCAAGGCCTTATAATTAGCATCCTTTAACTGACACATTTTACAATTCAATAATCAAATAAACAACAAAAAAATTCATGCATTTAGTGACACAATTTAATAACTAAAATTCCTCATCTGAACCACAATATCCCATTAGCCACAGTGCTAGGGCCAACGACTTTTATTCGACCAAAATCTCGAGGAATAAAAATACTAAAATCGCAGTGTAACGTTTTATTCAACTGCAATGTCTGTCCTTAGTTGAAAATAACAATAATTATTATTCATCGACTACTATATCATTTATCTTCTCATTTCCCACGATTTTTTATTCTTATGGGCCACTTATAATAGTATCTGAATCGTTTATCAAAATTCTCCAACTCAAGCACTTTCTTCCTTTACTCATGGCCTACATCAACTATTCCAGGGCATGATAATGTTATTAAAACACAACCTGTAGACATCAAATGCCCTACTTAACATTTCCACCACAGCCCAAATAACTATCTCAACTACTCCCAAACCACATCTAGATCTCTTACTGTACACTCGGTAATCAACTTGAAATTTCTCCTAAACCATGAAGAGATAAGTCGAAAAGCTTACCTAGAATTGAAGTAAACTCAGATGCCCTCCTTTTGGGACCGGCCTCACCATCTGAGGTGGCCTGGATTGGCAGCGGCGACGCCGAGAAGGTCCGACAGAAAATCTGCCCGATTTTCTGGTTTTGAGGCTATTTATAGCCTTTTTACGAAATTACCCATATGCTCCTAACTTCGGACCCTTATAACTTCTTCATACGAACTTTGATTTGAGCGTGCTACATGTCCACGAACTCGTATCGACGTCCTTTACAACTTTCATGAAGCAAGTTTTTCCAAATTCTCGACTCTACGAAAAGTCAACTTTACAGTCAAACAATTACTTTAAATGGTTAGACCAAAGTAACATACCGTAAAATAATTCTAGGATCGGAATGTGACATAATAGCACTCTTGTAAATACCTAGAACTGTCAGGGGCAATATTGTCAATTCTGCCTCCATGACAGCTTGGTAAATATGCTAAGCTGCCAAGGGTATTTCTGGAACTTCACCCTCGAGGACAGCCCTGTAATTATCTAAAACTATTGAGGGCTGTAACGTCTTTGTAACCTTAATGGCAGCCTTGTAATTAAACAAAACTGCCAGGGGTATTTCCAGGATTTCAGCCCTGGTGGCACCCCTGTAATTACCCCAAACTGCCAGGGACAGTTCTAACATTTCATACCTACGATAGATAGTAAATTACCAGATCTACCGGGGTAAAAACTCGGAGATTTATCCCTTTACCTACATATTGCTCCGATCGGCCTGCCGGCCAATCCCAACCATTTTCGGTTGTCTCCCCTTTCTTCCTCCCATCCCCAACAAGAACAACAACAACAACAACGACAACAATAACAAATCACAATAGCACAGCAACTCCAGAAATTTACCACTCACGTCTACTCTGCCCAAACCCGAAAACTAGCAGCTTAAATGCTCCCCTAGATAACCCACAAGCCTCCAGGACTCACCAAAATCTGAGGAAGGCGCCTAGGGCTCGAAGAAACATCCTCACCGGAGGAGGAACTGAAACCCAACAAAATATAGAGAAAAGGGGATTTTCAATCTAGAGCTTGAATCGATCAAACATACACACAGAAATAAAGAAGAAGAGAGAAGAAGAAACATACCATCCACACGCTGTCGCGCCGCTTGGATCGCTGGGATTTCACTGTTGACCGCCGAGCACAGTGGTGCGCGATCTCCCGGCACAGTGGCTGCTTGGGTGATCTGAGGGCAAGGCTAGGTAGAGGAGAAGGAGATGAACGGTTTGGAGGTGGTGCGTCGACGTGGGGCGGCCAAACGCGGCAGAGCGCCGTTGAGGAGTTCGTCAGAGACGAGAGCTCGGGAGGAAGGAGGGAGGAGAGGTTTGACCGAGTCAGACCTCTCTTCTATATATATATATATATATATAGGTAAATGGATGGCCAAGATTAGATCTTGCTAAGATCTGACGGTCTAGATTAAATATTAAAAGTTACCATGAGCAGTAAATATATATTTTACTATTTACTTTTAACGCGTAGTAACTATACAATATCCTGAATAACTTCTGCATACGAGCTCTGATTAATTCATAGGACATACCCATGAGTTTTTATTAACGTCCTCTATAACTTTCTCAAATGAAGTTTCCCCAAATTCTCGACTTATGCAAAGCCACCTTTTACGGTAAAGTAAATAACATTCACTATTTTCGTAAACTGAATAAATTCATATCAAACAACTCGTAGCTCCAGAAAATATTCCGGACATACTGGAGGGCTCGTATTAACATAATCTACCACTTCGGGACATAAATTTTATCTTCCCCCATAATCGAGAATATCTCGATATTAAACTCGAATATTAATTCAGGGAAGCTAAAAGTGCGGTTACAACCCTCTGTAACCCGCCTGGTCCCGATAAAAGGACAATTTTTTGGGGCGGGGTGTTACAGTCTGAGTCCCATTTAAGGACGAAGAACAGCTGGAGATGCGAAGGAATGAAAGTTTGCTGCTTTTATTTCTTGTCTTAAGCTTATTTATTTGCTTTCCACACTCAAAATCCAGTAGCTAGGTTTTTGAACCTATCACTAACAGTCAAAAATAACATCTTCTAGACCACCTCAGTATTGAGATAAGCTAAAAGCACCATCCGTGTTAGCTTTAATCCAACCGGTGAAGGACGCTAATGAAAAAGAGGTCGGTTAGAAATTAGCAGCAATGTAGCTACGTTGTTGCTTTCAAGAACAAAAACTTACTTGACCCTTACTTGGCAACTTGCCTTTGCCATACTCATCACGCTCTTTCCAAATAGACCAAAGTTCCCACGGTAAGCTTGCAGAAGCATTCTCCTTTTGAAAGATTTGGGTAAGATTCAATCCATTCCAGAGAAGAAGCTTCATACGTACCGCTCATAAGTTAATGTTATGTTGATACTGAGATTGAAATCTTTTTGACTGCTGAATCCTTAGGTAATATGTAGTGAATAATTTTTTATGTATAAAAGATAAAGATAGTAAATATTGAAGGGGATGGTAAAAGACTATGTTAGTATGCTCATATTGGTGTCTCTATACAAACTGGATTGAGGAAAGAAATCTTATATCAGATAGGATACTCTTTATGATAATATCTTATGAAATATATATTGAAAATCTTGTTTCTAATTGCTTCCTTCTTGGACTTGATTAGGGTTACATAATAAACAAGAAAGATTGGGCCAGCTCGAGTAGAAGATATATAAAGGAGTCGACATCTATTAGATGCGCAACCCTCTGCACACTGAGCATAGAAAAGAACACATTGTTCCGTTGTTGTTCCTTGTTGAGTTGAAATTGTTGTTTTGTGAGTGATTCTCGTGTTGAAGAGAAGCTTGGTGAAGTCTTAAGGATTCGAAGTGTGCCTTGAAGACAATAGATGAAAACAGTCTGTCTAGAGAGTAGGAATTTGTAATATAATAGTGTTTACGTGTGTTGTAAGACTCTCTACGAATTCATCTAGTTGAGAGTGTTTTCAAAGCTTGTGCTCCGCTATATTTTTTCCTCTAATTTGAGATTTTTACACAACGTCAAAAATCTTATGTTCTTCGTTTATTTTTCTGTCCAATTCGTCAGGGATTGAAATCAGGTTTCAATCCCCAGTGCACGTTTCAGTACCTTCAATTGGTACCCGAGTAGGTTCTGGAAGCGTCTAGAAGATCTAAGGGAAAATGGAACGTGACAGGAACAGTACTGCAGTCAACACACCTCCTTGTTTTGATGGTGATAACTATCTTTATTGGAAGATTATGATGAAGTCATTCCTTTATGCACAAGATGATATGTGTTGGTATGTCATTAAGAAGGGCTGGACTCATCTCATGAAGGCAAAAGGTAAAGGAGAGGAGGGATCTAAACCAGAATTGGTGGAAAAGCCGTATGAAGAATGAGATAAAGATGAAAGTCGTTGGTATGCAGCTGATGAGAAAGCCAAGAATAGTCTCTATCATGCATTATCTCTGAAGGAAATGAGACGTATAAGTCATTGTAAAACTGCTAAAGAAGCATGAGAATTGCTGAAAATGGCACATCAAGGCAACAAGAAACTCAAGAACCTAGAGCTTCAAAGATTAACTTAAGAATTTCACATGATGCCCATGAATGCAGATGAAACTGTTGACGACTTCTATGTGAGATTGATGAATGTTGTAAACCAATGTCGGAGTTGGGAGGCAGTCATTAAAACTTTTGAGTTGAGGATAGGTAAGGATGAAAATAAGGTTAAAAATTCAGCTTTTTCTTCTGTTAAAAAGAAAACGGCTGATGTTGATGATACTATAGATTTGGCTTTTCTGTCAAAAGAATTCAAAAATTACTTGAAAACTAAAAATTCATCTTCTAGCTTTTCAAGAAATTTTTTCTGATAAAGGAAAAAATAATCGATTTGAAAACAGACCAAAATGCTTTGAATGTGGTGATGTTGGTCATATGGCCGTTGACTGTGCAAACAAGAAAAAGAGCTACGAAAAGAACACGACATTGAAATCCATATGGAGCGATAGTGATGAGGAGTTACCAACAAAGCACTTTGTACTTGTCTCGTCTCTTCATCATGAGAGGTCAAATGCTGATTCTGATAATGAGGATTTTGATAATGATGATAAGATATCAGATAAAGAAGATGACATATACCTTTAACTTCTTGATGTTACAAAACTTATACATAAGAAATATTATGAGTTGAAAGAAGAGACGGAATGCATCAGAAAAGAAAGAAAGTGAGGTCAGTTTTGATTTAGACCATAATACTTGGTTAAAAGAACATACTAACTTGATTGAAAAGATAAATTCTTTACAGGTTAAGAGTAAGTCACAAGTTACAAGCAAAGAAGGGACAGATTTTGGGAAAAGATTCAAACCTTGCAGGTTGAACTCAAGGCTCAGATTAACCTAAATGTGGCACTAGCGTGTGAGAATGAAAAATTGTAGGCTGCGTTATCTAGAGCTTTCAAGAGATTCAATAAATTTGAAAGTAGCTCAGACAAAGTAATAAAAATGATTGGGCTTGGGAAGAGCTATGGAAACAGAGAACGACTAGGATTCAGTGGAGAAATGATCGGTTATTTTTTAACCAATTTTATTTTCGTTATTCACAACTAAATTGTCGTATATAAATCATAGGTAAACAAGGGTTTTTCCCGTAAAAGACTAAGGAATTCCAACTATTCAAATAAATGTCACAAAAGTGACTACTGATCCTAGCGACCAGAATTCGAAATATAATTAGTTGACTAACCTAAACTAGTCAGAAAAATACGAAAATGTATAGAAACAAACTAGACACACAGATGAACAAGCATACAAAATTTTAAATGATTCAGAGTTTATTTTCTATGTCAAATAAATATGAAAACACAGAGGACAGAAGAGTGACGAAAACAGATTTTAGGTTTTGGTTTTGGAAAACAATGAAAATAAAGATAGTTAGGGAAGATGCAATCCACTCTCGAAAATCACACAAGACAATTTGTTTAGTATCTAATACAATCAATCTAGATGAAGATGCTCAGGTTGGTTCGGTACGCTTGAAACATAACCTATTATCATTTCTTACTTCGTAAGCCAGACAGGAAGTGCTCTACACCTAGACTATTCTCAAGCAATGCAACCTAAAGGTACGCTTATTAGATTAAACATGCAGAGATCATTAAGTTCCAAAAGAGTTTGAGACATCACAAGGCATCACAATAAACATAGCGTCTTGCTAAACCTAGGACTTAATTTACTTGCTAACGAAAGCTAGCAATTGATTCTCTAGATAGTTTGAGGAGTCTGATATTAACATTGGCATCAAACTATCAAAGCAATAGAATCCTAACATGCAAACTAAGTGTGCACTCAAAGCATACAAGAAAAGAATTCATCAATGAAATAATAGTAAACAAAGTATCATCTTGAATTGAAAGAAACTAAAAACCAAATCTCAAATCATCATGGAGTTCATGTCTTAGGGCTTCAAGCAGCCCCTAACTAAGGAAAATCTAAATAAACATAATAAAAATAAGATACATAGGAGATTGGGGAGGAGAGAGGATAAGAGGAAGAAGAAGAGAGAAGTCAAATATGATAGAGTAGGGTTTATATTGCTTTCTTCCATCAATCCTTCTTGATTAGGGTTTCTTTAGATATCTTGATTGGTTTGGACCAATAGAAGTATGCCAACTCATTTAATTCTTAAAAATCAGCTTCATATCGAGGTTATAAGTTGGAATATGAAGTATAAACTCGTGCATGGGCTTCTCAGTGTGTTTTGGGCCTCGAAACACAAATTCCGTCAAGATTCAGATTCGCACGCAGATTGACCTTCTAATACTAAATCGGCCATAAATTCCTCTAGTAAAATGCTATTAATGAACCGTAAAATTCTCTGGAAAGATAACATCAATAGCTTTTCAAAGATATAAAACTCATCATCTGGTTCTTCTCGAGCTGCCCTCAGTGTTCTATCGAAGTTGGCTGACTTTCATAGGTAGATTTCAGAAGTTTGCATTCCAATCTCTATTTTCCTTCTTTTCTTCTTATTTGCTTCAGAACACCTATAAAACAAAGAAACAAAATAAATAACTATAAAACACACCAAACAAACAAATGAAGTATAGAGGAATTTGATATAAATAATGTATAATTGTGCACCTATCAAGAAACTTGCAAATTAACCCGGTTTGTAAAAGAAAGCTGCAAGAAGGACAGAAACGAGTTATCAATCATAAAGAAGAAAGCTGAGAGTGACGACTTAGAATCTGAAGGTGTGCCTCTGAATTTATCTCCACCTCATATTAAGGTTACTTAGAACTAAAAGATCACTTGATATTGATAAACAAGATTGTAAATCTGGTTTCAATCTCCAAAGAACATAATTCGAAGAAGAAGCAAATCTGGAAGAAAAAGGGTACACAAAATTGTTTCTTTAATAGCATTGATAATATTGATTGTCCAGAAATTGTGAATGCTCCTTGTTTGTTAGCTAAGTGTATTGCAAGTCAAGTTGATGAATCTCACAGTTGTGGCATTGGTGTGTGCTCTAAGTATTAATGGTCTCCCTTAAGTTGATACATTTTGCATACATTCATATTGTATGATATCATGTCAGCTTATATAAGTGCATGTGTTTTCATATTTTTAGCAATTAGTTACTAGTATTAAAAAAACAAAACAAAAATTGTTTCAGATTTTGTGATGATTGCATGTTGGGTTCAATCCAGAATTGTTTGAAAATGTGAGTTGAACTAAGATTACTAAGTTAGTTGCCATGACTTTATATGTATAAAATTGATAAACTTGTTTGCATGTTTCAATATTGGTTGACATGGTTTTGTAATCTTGAAGCATGTTAGAATAATCATTGTTGCCTTGAAAAATTTTACATGCACACTCTCTTTTACTGTGGTGGTATGAGAATAACTTGATTTTCTAATGTGATTTTGGTTGTTAGCCCCTGAGTAAAAATAGAATAATTGTTGTGAGCAGTGGTCTAAAAGGCACTAGGCGGTAGACGGGCGACGACCTATAGCCTAGAGCTTGGACAGCTTGGGCGGGGATTAGACGATTTACTTTTTTCATATATATTAATTAAAAATATATATTTTATGTACTCCAATATTTGAAAAGAGTCAAATATGGATAAATTATTCAACACAAATCTTGCTAGATCTATTTATAAAATAGATCAGCATAACTTCATTTAAAAGTGAGAAACAGCAACAATAAACACATACACTTCTAATTCTAAAAACATTATTTACACTTATACTCTCATGCTCCCCACAATGTAACAACCCCACCACTACATGTAAATAAAATTAGCGGGAGAGCTTATAACCCTAAACGGCTAGGCGGCGATTAAGCGGGCTAGGCGGCCGCCTAATTGCCCACAGCCTGGCATAAAAGATTTGAAGAAAAGCGAGGCGGCTTGTTGCAGCCTGGAGCCTAGGCGGGGACTAGGAGGTGCTAAGCAGGGCCTTTTAGAACCATGGTTGTGAGTATATGGAGCTAGACCAAACTATTCCCAAAGTAAACATGTCTTGGTTGAGAACCAATACAAGGTACCAGGTGACCTAAAAACAGGAATGGTCTGAAGATTGACCTGCTATTCCCAAAGTAAACATGCCTTGGTTGTGATGAACGATATGATGTACTGGGATAGAAACATGAATGACTTGGCTACCATGAAGGTTGATAGACTTGACTCGAGTGAATGTTCCATGGGGTGTCCTTGTTACATCTAGTATCCTACAACCAACTGGCTTAGGAGCTACTGGCATTTTACTCATTACATGGGTCACAAAGTCATAAATAAAAGCTAGTGAAAGGCTCAAAAAGAAAATAGAGAATATGTAGTGCCGACACAGAGAAATAAGAGATATAATGTTCTGTTTTGAAGTAATATTGTCTTAACATTGAGTTGTTTCTCACCCCATCACAAAAATTGTTCACTTTTTCACACAAGATACATGATTGACCAATCTATGCTTCTTGCTTACAGGGTTGTGTAAATTAAGTCGAGCATGAAAAATAGAGTTTATCTATTTTATATGTATAAAGCTATGTCTTGTTCTTGGTTGAATGTTTTGCTTCCCATCTTCAAATATTTCATGGAAGACAACCTAAATCATTATGTGTGTTGTGTGAGTGTGTTTGCATATCATTCTTGCATTATTCATATCATGATCACTCTTAAGGAAAGTATATTGCTCGGGTGATTCACCCTTGTCATTCCAAGACAAAAATGAGGAGAATGTTCATTTAAGGGAGAGATTTCTTCTTAGGGGGAGAATCGATTATATCCTATTTAAAATATGTTATGATCATGTATGAGTTTGGTATTCTTATGAGTATCTATTCCTCTTGCTCTTTACTTGGTTGTTTGTTTAAATTGTTGTAGGTTACATGAATTGGATGTGAGCAAGAAGACACGACGAACTGTTCCAATATGGTTTTGTATAGGAATGCCAAATGGGAAGATTGTTATTATGATCATATTGGCATCCCTATACAAACTGGATTGAGGAAAGAAATCCTATATCGGATATGATACTCTTTTATGATAATATCTTATAAAATATATATTGGAAATCTTGTTTCTGATTGCTTCCTTCTTGAACTTGATTAGGGTTACATAATAAACAAGGAAGATTGAGCTAGCTCGAGTAGAAGATATATAAAGGAGTCGAAATCTATTAGATATGTTATCATGTAGTAGAAGTGTAGAACTAATTGATGAATTATGATAATTTGTTAATAAGATTTGGAGACAAAAATATTTCTCCAAATATTTTTTTAATTATGAGAAAGATTTAATGACATTGGAAAAAATGTCATGAAAACATTTTCAATGACATTTAACAAATGATATGGATTATTTTTATGACATTTGAAAAACGTGGTGCAAGAATGTTCCATAACATCTCGGAAATGTCATTGAAACAGATTCAATGACACTTACTAAATGTCATCGACTATTTTATGGCATTTTTGAATTGTCGTTGTTTTAGTTATGTTTCCATGACTGGTATATATGGCGAAAAGGATGACTTTTGATAAACGTCATGAAAGCTCTATAATGACGTTTGAAAAAAATATCACTGAAACTTTTTTTGTAGTAGTGCCTACATAAGGTGATGAAGAGTACCCCTTCAATTTGAATCTTCATTAGCTTGATTAGGTTGCTAGTGAGTATGTTCACATTTTTGCACAAATTTTTTGGATTAGGTTTCCCTTTCACTTTTGCATTTGTATTTGAATAATGACTTTGTTCTAAGCTTGTGTTGAAGCTTACATCTGCCTAACCTAGCAATAATTCGTCGTATGACTTTTTCGGCCACTAAAATAGATTCCACAATTTTCAAAAAGAAATTGTTGTATTGGCAAATACTAATAAAATTCAAAGTAATAGACAAGAGTTGAAAATATTTATATTTTCCATTTTCCATGTTTGAGAAATGTTTCAACAAATACATTTGTATCTAATTTTCATTTTCAAAAATGATCATACAAGCGTGAAAACGTTACTGAATGCCACCTTAGTGTCCAATATGGTAGGGTGTAATTGAATGAGGGGAAGTCAAAAACACTAGCCCCAACATTTTAGAAAGAAACATTTTCTCTCTCCTCCCTACCGAGGCTACACGCGATCCTCTCTCTTCTCCAGCTTCTTTCTCCGCTGCCAGCCGACACCCAATTATGAGCCACCTACCATTTTGTTTGGTTTCTCCTCCCTTACCCAATTATACCGGCTTTCAATGATATCGATCAACGTGGTCGACTGACGTGAACAACACATCAAGACTTGAAAGGTGCGCTGAAATCACCCTCTCGTTAGAATCTTAATCTGGCGACCTTTGGTGAAGCCGCAAACCCGGAAGGCTAGCATTTCCCATGTGAAGCTTCCTAACAATGTGGGTTGCTCTGATTTTTTTCCTAGGAAGCAGTAGGAGGCTGAGCTAATGTGGGTAATTATGTGTGGTTTATCAATTTATTGTGTTTAATTCAATTAAAAGAGAACGATAACCTATCTCTGCTGTGCTAGGGGCATTGAGTTACTGTGGGTAATGATCGGGGACCTAATGGAGTTACGGTACGATACGAGAAAGAAGGGGGTAATGCTCGGACTCCGACTCAAATGCAGTGGTTCTTTGGGGCCCCTTTCACCTGGAATGGGGGAGACGTTAGTTGTCGGCTTGATAGGCTAGACATCTTTCCTGCAGCCCGAGTTCACCACCTTCCTCCAATACATGGGATCATGTTCATTTGTTGTTTGGTATCTTCAGGTCTTCTCCTGGTCCCCATATAAGAACACCATATTAGTTCATCTTTGAGTCGTTTTGGACGTTTCATGACGGTTGTAAGGAGGTGGTTGTAAATAGATGAGCACAATGTTTTCTGGGAAGGCCAATGTATCAAACCATGTCTCGCGTTGCAAGTACGAGGATAGCCTTACAAAAATGGCAGAAAGTGACTTTTGGTTGTAGGTAGAAGGAGATTGAGCTCATTAAGAGTCGGCTGCAGGAACTAATGTTTTTGTCATTGTCGTCGTATGCATGCGGTTGTTAACCTAGTTCAAACCTGAGTTACAAGTGATATGAATGCCAAGCTCTATGCAGCGTATTGGGATACTAAGTTCTATGCGTATTTGTTCTAAATGTACCCAACTAAGTCTCCAGGGCCTGATGGGATGCCTCCTGAATTTTTTCAGAAGTATTGGGATACTATTAGTGCTGATGTTTGTGTTGTAGTTAGGAGTTTCTTGCAATCAGGTCAACTGTTGAGAGATGTGAACTACACACATATTTGTTTGATACTGAAGGTTTCCAATCCAACTCAGGTGGCCGATTTGCGACCGATTGCTTTGTGTAATGTTTTATATATGATTTGTAGCAAAGTGATTGGAAACTGGTTGAACAAACATATTTCAGACATTATTTCTCCATATCATAGTGCGTTTATTCCAGGAAGGTTAATCACAAACAACTCCCTGATTGCCAATGAGGTCTCCCATTTTATCAATTCGGATCAGTCTGAGGACACTATGTCCTTGAAGCTGGAAATGAGGAAGGCTTATGATAGAATGAAGTGGCTTTTTTTCGTAAGGTAGTACTACATCAGTTAGGGTTTCAGGACTCCTGGGTGAATTCGGTTATGCATTGTGTGTCCACATTTCGGTATTCTTTCATTATTAATGGGAAACCTTGTGATTCAGTGATTCATACCAGAGGCTTACGACAAGGAGATCCTCTCTCCTCATATTTGTTTCTATTATGTGCAGAGGTGTTTTCAACGTTGTTGGAGAAGAGTGTCTGAAGGCTGGCTTCAGGGTATTCAAATATGTGGAGGGCTCCGGTTATTAGTTATTTATTGTTTGGGGATAATAGCTTGTTGTTTGGGAGAGCTACTATAGAGGAATGTCTAACAGTGTAGTTAGTTCTAGAGGATTATGAGGAGGCATCTAACAGTGTAGTTAGTTCTAGCAGTCTAACAGTGTAGTTAGTTCTAGCCCTGGATACCTCCTCCACAGGTTGGGTGAAAGCTAATTTCGACTGTGTTTTTAACAGTACCCTTAGGCAAGGAGGTATAGGGATCATATTTAGAGATTCTAGTTCGGAGATTGTTAGAGGTAAACTTTGTAGGGTGGAGAATGTGATCTCAGCTGATATAGTTGAGGCTATGGCGCGACGTCTGGCTTGTTAGGCTGCTCAAGCTTTGCAAGCCTTCCGGTGGTGTTCGAGTCTGATTGTCTGAAATTGGTTCAAGCTACAAAAGACGATGAAGTTAATGATTCAGCCTTTAGTATTATTGTGGAGGATATTAAGCATGTCATCCCTAGTCTTAATTCTTCTTTTTTCTCTCAAGTTCTCAAGGAGTCCAACTTATTGGCTCATAAACTAGCTAAGTTGACACACAATAGCTCCTTTGATTGTAGTTGGTTAGGGTAGTCATCGAGCTATTAAATCAAACAATACTTATCACTATAAAAAATAAATTAAGATGAGAAATAACCATAATTTAATTTTTTATACATAAAGTTAAAATGAGCGAAACTGAGCCCATTAAAGCTCGAGGTCATCTAATAAATTGAGCTGAGCCGAACGTAACTCAAAGTTAACAAAAATATCCAACCCCAAGATGAGCTTGATCATGGATATAAAAGTTTAACCCTCGTTACATCAGTAGTCATCGTTAGGGAAAAAAGTAAGAAATTATGGGAAAAAGGGTTAAGAAAGGGAAAGCACACACTACATGGCTTAGGCCTCATCATTTGACCCTTCGACCCTAGCCCGCCCTAAAACCCACCCTACCCTCTAGAACCGAAGCCCTACCCAGCCCTCTTTTAGGGCGAGTCGGCCCTAGCCCTTTTCAAGTAGGGTAGGATAAGGGTTGAGCAAATGAAACACGACTCTACCCTACGTCCTTACCCTAATCAGCCCTTTAGGGCCGAATCCGGCCCGACCCTAAAAGCCCACCCTTTAGGTTCTAATAATTTTTTATTTTTTGTATTGTTTTAATATGTTTATTATTTTTTAGATACAATACAACTAATCTTCTCTTTTGTAGTTGATTTGCTAGCTTTGTTCATTTGATTTTCTTTTATTTTGTTGATTAACGATTGTATTTTGATGATTTAGAGCATTAGTTCGGAAGATATATGGGTATAACCATTTAGTTTATAGATAGATGTCTTAAATTAAATATAATGTGTATCCATGCATGTTAAATATAACACAAAAAATAAGGTTTATTACATATAATTCTAAAGCTAAATTATGAGAAAAAAACAAGCCTATCTCGGCTCTGTTTAGCCCTATTTAAAGGACCGGTCCTACCCAACCCTATTAGCCTTAACGAAATAGATCGCTAAGGTGGGTTAGGGTTTACATATTCAAGCCTCGACCCTACCTTACCCGACCCTAAATAACACAAATCTTTCTTTATATGTTTGAGGTGGTGAGTTCCAATCATTATAATATCGTTATTTAACTCATAAGAAACAAACTAAACAAAGCCTAAACTACATGAACCGACAACTATTTCCCACAAACTATGAGGGTCCACCATGCTTCTTATTTTCTTACCCTATTCTTTCTCCAGAAGATATTCACACAGTGACAGAGATTTCAATCACTCCCTCACTCAATGTGCGTGCGCTTTCTTCCTTTCTCTTAACTCTCTCTTTGTATACCCAATTCCCATACTTGATTGTATCTTTAGTTTTCTAGCAAGTTGAGTCCGCCTCTTAATTCTAGCACTCTCTATTTCAATATCTGAATCTGGAGTTGGGTTTCTGGGTGTTTGAATTTTGGTGGGTATGACCATGTCTGGTTTGTTCTTAATTCTTTATGACAGTCCTTAACTGCAGCTTACTTACTAGATATATTGTTATATTATATCTGACTGCCATTTCTTAAATGATATTTGTGTTGAAATAGTCTATATGCTTTCATATTGTTGGGCTTATTTCTCCTTGAGATGAATTGGGGTAGAATTATTAGGATGAGATTAAACATTTGGATGAATTACTCTTTTTTGTTGTTGCAATTATCTAGTTACTGATATCAAAATGTTGACAATTCACTGTGATATTCTGTTGTTGGTTGCTGAACTTATTCATTTTTCAGTAGGGTTTACGGTTACTAAACTTGAATTGGTGTTCCCGCGAATGAAAACTTATATTGGTTATTAGATGGCATTGTCTTGTCTTTTGTTTGCTATGATACGTCCATCGCATGCCTCTGGCATATCTCTCACGCAGCTGTTTTCTGAATGTCAGAGGATATAATAGTAGCAGAGTTTATAATCATTCTACTTGGAGCGACAGTTAGCTTAAAGTCCTCAGTGGAAGTCACGACCAGATAGTAAGGTTGGATATCTCTACACTATAGTGTCTTTCCTGTCTTGCACCAAGATCTTATATTATGCTTAAGGGTTTAAGACACTTTGAGTGTTGAGACAAAAACTTGTGTTCCCTGTCGACTTTTTACTGGAATGGTAATGCTTATCTTATGTTTCTTAGAGTTCACATTGGAGAATTGGCCTCATTAGCTTGGATTAGGGTAGTATGTAGAAGTAACGTGGTGGAATAATTTGCATATCTTTTTGGAATAAAAGCCTCGACTTGTTCAATGGGAAAGGAAAACTTGTCAGAGGCTGAAGGTGGCTTACCTACACAGAGTGAATATCTAGGGACTCATCCACGCCATAGTCTTGACAAGGAGGCCGGATTTCCCACTTGTCGTGTGTGCCATTGTGCTGAATCTGACAAAAGGGGAGATGCAGCCTTAGAGTTCTTGGGTATCACTCCTCCTTTACAAGAATCACGCGTAAGCCACTGGGAAGTAGATCCTGACAGCAAGGTAGCCCTGAAAGATGCTGAAAGTGATAGTTCTGTCAAGAAAAATGTTGGACAAGAATCTCAGTTTTTGGAGTTTATAGGCCCTGACGGAGAAGTTTTCATTTGTAGTGCTGATCTAGAAATGGGCTCTTGTCAGCGTCAGGACACTTTACTGGAGCTTGGTTGCTCTTGCAAAAATGACCTTGCTCTAGTACACTATTCATGTGCACTTAAATGGTTTATCAACCATGGATGCACTGTGTGTGAGATCTGCGGACGTGTTTCAAAGAACATCAGAGTTACAGATTTCAAGAAGGTTCTTGTTTCATTAAAAGAATATGATTCATTGAGGGAAAGAACTGCTTGTGGACAAACTGATCCGCCACATGCCAATACAAGTACAGGCGTAGATCCGGATGCTGTAGCTGCTATCAGAAGGCAACGGCTGAGTGAGATTTCCTTGTGGTTTAGGCCACATAATGGTCACAGTAATAATAATACAAATGACAATTCTGTTGCAGCTTCACTAGTTGCATCAGAAGAACATCAGAATACCGCGGTTGTCCCTGCTGAAAATCGTGCAACCAAGTGGGCTACGGAAGCTACTGCTATTCTGCTTGCTACAGGGCTGCTTACTGTTACTGTAGCGTGGCTTTTAGCTCCTCATGTTGGGAAGGTATGTCAGTTTTTTTTCTTATTTAAATTTATCATAAGTTGTCTCAGATAATAGTGTATTTTGAATTCCTTACCTTTTGTGTGGAACTTCATTTATACATTTGTTACTATATTGCGTGCTAGTCAAATTGATTTTTTTACGAAAACACAAGCATGAGATTAAGGTCAACATGACAGCAGATCGGTGAAGAGATAATCTATTAGTATGTATTGGACATGAGAGCTGTCTTTTCATATGTTCAAGTCTGTTGAAGGTTGAGCATCTTTTTAGGAACCACAAATTTATACATGTTGAACATGTACCTCAACTTGAAGAAAAAAAAAATTAAATTGTATCTGAAGGAATAGTTTGGTTTTGCAGAAAGATTTTCAGCTCTTCCGCAGAACATCAATAAAAAAAGATAATCTTAATCAATCTGTTGAACTCTTTTGATTGTAGAGATTCAAGTAGTAGGGTAACGGTTTGGCTTTGTGTAACAGCAACTGCCAAATATGCTTTACTGACTTATTTATCATCCTGCTGTTTGAGTTTCCACTTTGCTCTTTGTACATGGAAATATGAACTGTAATTTATAGTGATCATTACCATATTCTATGGTCTTCTATGCTCATACAATATATATCAACTCATATTTTGTATTAGCATACCATAGTCATCCAAATTTATTGCTCTACAGTAGCTTTTGTGATACTTTTCCGGTTACAATTCACTATAGAATGTGCTTTTCTACATGTTCTGTATGACTAAAGTTTTTGTTTACTAAGCTGTATGTTTCTTCAGCCTCAAAATCTGTGCTAACCCTTTCTAACCATAAACTCGAGGAAAAAAAAGAGCATGTACGAGCTACTTCCTAGACCACCATGTTACCTTTCTTACGAAAATCAGCTTTGAAAGTTCTCATAACTAGGAGAAAACGGCATCACCTAATTAATGCTGGAGATGGACCCAAAAAAAGAAGCTCCACTTGTCCTAGGGAACTGTGCAATGCAAAGGATGCTGATCTACAGAAGACAATAATAAGGTGCTGGAACTTCATTTGAACCGAATCAGAGATGAACCTATTACTAAAAGCAGTAGAGGTTGAGGACAGACCTATTCAAAATAATTTCTCTTCCACCCCCTCACCCCTCACATTCTAAGATAACTGTCTTTCCTTTCTGCCCACATCAATCAACTAATGTAGCCATCACTCTAGATGAACCCTTTCACCTCAAAATGCAGTCACACACTCATCTGGCATGACCAAACGCAGATTCCCTCAACATCCTCACACTCATATAGAGTAGTTCACGCTCTCTGCTCCATATTTGCACATCAAAGACCATTGAGGAGAAACACAAACTGGTCTTCTCCTCTAAACCCTCCAATTAGCATTATTCTTACTTATACATGTACCTAAGTAGGTGTTTTTGAAGACATGTATTTAAAACACCTAACTTTTCTATTTCTAATTTACAATAGTCAATCACTTTTTTGTGCTCAAGAAATCTTTATCTTGCAGAAAAGTAATCCATGTCTTTGTCTTGGATGAAAGCATGTGCACTTATTCAACTTCCTTATCGTTTCCATTGGATCATTCTTTTAATTATATCCTCTATTGCACTATGTTTCATCCTTTTATCACAATGCATTAATTACGTTTTAATGGATGATCTTGTTTGATTTGCAGAAAACTGCTAGAAGTGGTCTTCATATTCTCCTGGGAGGCATTTGTGCTTTAACAGTCGTGGTTTTTTTCCGATTTGTAAGTAGCTTATACCTTTTTTTCTTATCTATTATATACCTTCTATCCTTTGATATCTGCATTAAGTTTATTTATTTTTCATTGATTGGTACATGTCTAAATTAATTCTATACTTTCTGGTGGTTATTTCTGAAGTCTCACTTATATCTTAAGTCACTATGCATATCCCATGGAATATATGCAACTATGATGTGTATTTGTTGATTCTTGATTTGCTTCTTGGTTGAGATCTTCCTAAACATTTGCAGTGGCACCCTAGATCCCTAGGGAAGGGAATTGTGAAACCTGTTTTCCAGATTTGACATCCTTTTTTAATTTTTATTTCCTGACCTTTCTTAATCACTATCAAGTTGTATGTACCATGGCCATTCTGCTAGGAAGTTCAGAAGAATTTAGAAGATTAAATGCGTAGTTTTGACCCACAACATATCAATTTTCAGCTTCTAGTTGTCTTTACGGCTACATGAATGTCTTGAAATTTTCTTCAAGGGTTGATGCTGCAAAAGCACCAAGGTCATCATCTAGTGCTAGTTTTCAATCCCTTCAAAGTAGACATCCCGGCACAGCCTAGCATACCACCACCTATAGAATGGTTCTGTCTCCCTTCATGGAATGGTCCAAAGTTTATTGCTTCTCAAATTCCATCTCAGTAGCAGATCTTGTTCCACACTGTCTATACTCCCCTTATTATGCCCATGGGAACAAAGATAGCCAATTCTCTCGAGACTTGGAGGTTGTGCCAAGATAACCAAACTTTGATAGCAGTGGTTATGTATTTGCCTTGAAAACAAAATCAAACCTCAGATTTCAGTCAAGTAAAGTATGTTTGTGGTGTTCAATTGATTGCAAGACATCTAGTACATTAGTGAAATCCTGGTTCTTTTTTTCCACTTCATTTTGTACATAAATTGTGGATGTTATTTTTCAAAGGAAATGAGGCTATGGAGGAAGTGAGGGAAAAAAGTGAGTTTAGCTTTTGAATTTGACTTTGGAAAGGCATCTGATTTATGAACTGGGATATTCTGGATTTAGTATTGGAACAATAGGATTTTGTTGCAGTTCGAAGTAGGGAGGATAGGAAGTTGTTTGAGGTTAGTCGAATTCGGTATTACAATGAAGGGCAGCCACAGGATAAGTTTGGAGCCACTAGAGGACTAATGCAAGAAGAGATGTGGTCACCTTTTTGTACTTTGGTGGTCGATTGAAGTATAATGGTGGAAAGAGCGAGTCAGGTGCATTTGTTTGAAGGGTTGGCTGTTATTGGGAAGAAATGATAAATCTTACGGTTTATGAATGACAAAATATTGTTCCTTCTTAAGAGATCAAAGTTTGAGAAGTTTTATTCCTCATTTTAGAAGTGTCAGTGTGATATTGGCCTAAAGTTTTTGTTCGATTTCAAGGATAGTTAAGAGAGAAAAGTGGAGGAGTTGGCGAGTGGTGCTGGGATGTGACATGGGACGGTCTTTAGAATATACAGGTTGCCTCTTACAGGTTAACCACAAGCTATTAGTGTTTAGGATCCAGTGTTGGAAACAGTAGTAGGGAGATGAAAAGGATGCAGTCAAAATTTCCTTTGAAGAGGGGAAGGGTCAACTTGGATTGGATCTGATTTAAGAAATCTGGAAATCCACTGTACATCTCTTTGTTGGGATGTGTAGATATGGCCAGAAGGGAAGTTTTGGTGGAATTGAGTGTGTTGGAGACTTTGAGGGGGAAAAGGGTCATTTAGTCAAGTGGGATGTGGTTTCCTCAAGCCCAAGGCAAAAGGGGTGTTATTATAGAGGAATGAAGTTATACTTGGAAAATGGCTTTGGCTCTTCAATGATGTGAGAGATACCCTATATGGTCTGCTGTTATCAGATGCAAGTCCTACATGTTAATGGTTGGGATTCCAATGTTTGTTTGGAGAGTAAGCCATCAGAGGAGACAACATTCTTGGTGCCGGTTCGGGTGCTGGCGTATGATGTGTAATGGCTGCTTAGATTGCAGATCATGCTCTTCTTCATTTTCCAATTGCAATGAGCTTCATTTATTGAGGCTAATTTCAGATGGAATGCTCCTAGCTTCTTGCAAGGTCTTAGTGTGTGAGGTATAAATTCTTTGGAGGAAAGATGAAATAAATGGTTTTGAGAGGCTGTGCTACATTACCGATCATTTGGGTGGTGGTGCGTATGCAATGGAATAAGTCTTTGAGGGAGCTGGGATGAGAAGTTAGAACACTTGTAATACATAGAGTTTGGCACATGGCTTCGCTCCAAGATAGCATTTCTCATCGGATTGGGAAGTTGTGCTTTTGCTTAGGTGCCCTCTGCCGTAATTGTATTAAGTTTGTGTTTGGTTGTTAAGATTGCTAGTTTAATTATGTTGACACCTTGATCCTACTTTTTGCGTCCTCCCTTCTGTTAATAATAGTCTCTTAATTATCTTTTGATAATACTGCAGTTTGTGCTGACAAGAATCAAGTATGGACCGGCACGCTACTGGGCAATATTGTTTGTCTTTTGGTTTCTCGTTTTTGGAATTTGGGCTTCACGAACACATGGCGTTCACAAAATATAATTCTGCTCTTTTTGTATATATAAGCTTGCCTATTCATCCTTTTTATTTTTCCCATCTCGGAAAAAAACTATAGACCTTTCTTTATCTTGGTCTGAGTTTGCAAGTGTTTCAATGCAAATTTGTAAAGAGAAAAATTAAAAAATAATCCATCAACTTTAAGTTACTGATAATTAAGATTTTTTATTTTTTTAAAATTAAATATTAGTACTTGAATTAACAAATTTAACATTATTTATACTTGTTAAATTTTTTGTTAAGTAGCACTGTGTAGGACAAATTTGTACATAAACAAATAAATCCTCTCCCTCTTTATATTCTGTGTTCTACTTAAATATTGAACCCATGCCAGTCTCTCCTTCACATCGACACTAAGAGCAGTGATTACCTTGCAGCCGAACTAGATCCTCGGTACTCGGCCATCCTCGACCGATATCATTAGACTCTACCCAGATCCTACTCTATTTAGTCCTTCAAGTTTCAATTTAATCTAAAGTCTTTACATTTTAATCTAAACGGTCATTCTGTTACTGTTAGACCGATGACAAATTGCCACATCAGTGCCAAGTCAACCGAAAATTACTCTTATGCCATTGTCTATTTCACTCTTTTTTTCATCAGATCTATTGTAAAAAACAGATCAAAACCATCGTTCTTCTTTCTTGTTCAAAAAAACCATCGTTCTCTCTCATCAAAACCCAAAATTCGTCGTCAACTACCATCGATCGATGCCAACAACTCGTCGTCTAGAGTTGACCAAAACAGACAGGCAAGTGTTGTCGGAGACATAATTCCCAGCGACCTCAATCATATCCAGTCCCATTTGAGAACGACGGCTTCCACCAATCCACAAATCAAGATAGAATCTTCGAATCAGACCAACAATCTCAGAATAGTCCATCGATTGCAGCTAGCTCATCAATTACAGTAGAAAAATGTCACCGAATATGAAGTCCCTCCATTCATATATAAGTGCTCGAAACCCTCCATTCAAAAACTGCCTGAGGTTCCTAAGGTTGATAAACCACTTAAAAATGTAGTTCAACTTGGTTGGCAAGGTTCAAATGGTGTTGGACTGTCATCTAGTAGTGTTGGGTAGTCATCTAGTTGTGTGGAGCAGGGCAATATGCAAGACTTGGATGAAGAGGGTTGTAATGATGAATCTACAGATAGTGAGGATTCTTATTATGAGCCTCTACCAGAAGATGATGACTATGACAAGTATGGAGACGATGAGGATGATTATATTGTTGAAGAAACTGTGGAAGAAGAAGAGCAACACAAAAGATTACTTCTCATAGGTTATGATGAATCAAGAGTTGGAGAAAATATGCAGCATGAAGGTTGGAGAAAATATGCAGCATGAAGGTGTAGAATTTTTTGACAATGAGGATATGTTTGGTGGAGTAGAATCTGATGAAGAACTACCCAACTACATTGTGAACTCTGATGGTGTGAGGGTAGAACAAGGGTTGTACTTCAACCCTAAAATTGACGTGGTCAGCCAGTTGAATATGATGTTTGGTACTGTTGATATATTGAGGGATGCTCTTAGACTGATGGCCTAGGGGGTTGGGAGTATCAGTTAAAGAAAAATGACAAGGTCCGGCTCCTGGCTATATACAAGCATGCCCTTTTAAATTGTTGCCTACAAATGGATGATCTTAATGATGATGCCTACAAATGGATGGCACGTAAGTGTTCAATTTTGGTTCTTACATTTTCATAAGCTTCAGATTTTGTTTGGAGCTTTGTAGTTTAACTACTGTTTTGGTTCCTTTTGTTTTGCAGACAAGGATAGGCCTCCAAGACATTGGTGTCGAGCATTTTTCAACACAACCAGCAATTGTGACATTATGGATAACAACATATGTGAGAGTTTCAAAGTAATTCTCTGGGATGCTAGAAAGAAGCCTTCAATTACTATGCTCGAAGAAATAATGTGGAAGCTAATGAAGAGGATTAAAACGCGAAGGCAAATAATGGACAAGAATGAGTATGATATTTGCCCCAAGCCAGGAGACACTTTGGAGAAGAACAAGATCAAATCTGCATATTGTTTTTCAACTTTCAATGGTGGAGATAGATTTGTGGTTGACAACATTCAAGGAACCAAGAATGTTGTCAACCTAAGGCTGAAAACATGTAGTTTTAGGATATGGGATTTGACTAGAATCCCATGCAAGCATGCAATTTTAGCCATTTACTGGAAGAGTGAAGCACCCAAGAATTATGTTGCCGAGTGTTATTCAAAGAAGACAAACATGGCTATCTATAGAAATTTCATCAATCCTATTAACAGCATAGACATGTGGTCAAGGTGTGAATGGCCATCAATCTTACCTCCTTCATATTCAAGAATGCCTGGTATGCCAAAGTCTACAAAAGGAGGAAAGATTCATATGAAAAGTTTAAGGATGCGTCTGGAAATATTATAAAAGGTAAGTTGGGAAGGAAGCAGAGGTCCCTCAAATGTGGCCATTGTGGTATACTAGAGCATAATAGGACAACATGCCAAAGCCATTTGCCTTCAAATGAGAGCAAGAAGAGAAAGGCCAGCAATGAAGTTTCTGATCAGGTCTTTCTAATAATTTTAGAGTACTCTTTACTAATTTAAAGGTTATTTGTGTTACTTATTGTGTACAACAATGTTGCAGCCAAAGAAATCAAAGCCACCTCATGAGGGCAAAAACAAGGTTGGATGCCAAGAACCAAAAGGTAACAATTCAGCTATATTGAATCCATTAAAATGATTCAAAAATATTTTCTTTCTTCTGTATAAACTCTTTACATCCATGTGTTTTTGTTGGCTTAGGAAAAATATGTTGCTGCCAAAGCTACAAAGCTGGCAGCAACCATGTCATCCTTATCCTCGGTAAGGCCTTCACAAGTTGGAGCCAGATCAGTCCAAATCGCGGCTACCCCAACTTCAAGGTCATCCTAAAAATCAGTTTCCCAGACTTTAAGGCCAGCAAAAAGCTCAGCTGCACCAAATTCGAGGCCAAGACAAAGTGCATTTGCAACTTCAACAAGAGCATCTCAAAAGTCAGAAATAGGTCTGGTAAAGGAGATGAGTAGTGCTAACATGGGCGGAATATTAGACATCCCATTTTTGTGCAACTAAATGCGATGTAATTTAGTTGCTAGCTCTAATATTTTGCTAGAATGATTAGAGCTAAATCATACACACTACAACAATTTATGAGGGATGTAGTATGGCTTCGTATGCTAAATTAATGGATTTCTGCATATTATTGTTGGTTGTTTTTATGGATCTGTGAAGTGTAGGATGTTTTCATGGTTGCAGGTACATCTTTTGGTATATATATTTTGGTATAGGTTAGGGATTTCTGCTGTTATTGTTGGTTGTTTTTATGGATTTGAAAAGTGTAGGATGTTTTCATGGTTGCAGGTACATCTTTTGGTATATGTTTTGAGAGGAAGAAGGATGGGTTTTTATATATATATATATATATATGTCCTTCTAACGAGGGATCTCTTTTTTTGTTCATTTCTAGGGATAGGCCCACACCATTAAATCTGTTTTTAATGAGTTTGGATGGTTGAGATTAAAACAAAAGGCTTAACACTTATGTCAAACCTATACCGTTCAAGATCATTAAAAATAAATCGAAGCTCTGGATGCCTTAACGATCACCAAATCACATGAAATTTTATAGAGATGATCTAATCATGTAGCCCAACAAACTAAACGGTGGAGATGTCGAAATTTGATCGGGAAGTTGGGTAATAACTTATCCCTAGAAATAGTCAAAAGGGATCCCTCATTAGAAGGACCATATATATATATATATATATATATATATATATAAACAAGGGTATAAGAGTCAGTTCATATAATTTTTGGTTGACTTGGCACTGACGCTTCAGCTTTTAATAGCCATGTCATCAGTCTAACAGAGTCACCTAACGAAATGACTAACTGGATGACGAAAAAATGATTTCCAAGGACTAAACAGATGTTGGGCCAACGAATCAATTTTAACGGTAAAAATCTATAATGGCTCTTTGACTAGAACCATCTGATTTAATCCAATGGCTATAATTAAACCAACAGTCTGATTTTTTCCATTATGTTTTTACTTCAAAATTTAAATCTAAAGTAAAAATCAGAAACCTATTTCTATAAATACTCATCATCTTTCTCTAATTTCTACACCAAAACTTTTGGAAGTTTTGCTTCTATTCTTCTTCTTTCTCTTCTTCTTTCTTCAACAATATCTGATATATATTTCTGGATGATAACGGTATTCGAAGTTGACCCGTGTCAAGTAAAGATTGGACAAAAATCTTATCAGAAATTATAAGATATTTTACAATAAATTACCAAATTAAATAAAAATATCTTTTAACAGTAATCATAGTTTGAAGTCCATTATGATTTACGAGCATTTTGATAATTGTTTAGAGATTCAAAATAACCTAAATTTATGAAATAAGTTCTCAGTAAAATCGTCAATCGAAGTCTTAGACCTAGAAAAGACACCTCTCAGATCGAATCACATTTGGTATGTTACAATTAATTAATAGGTTAATTTTGAAATTGAAAAAAAATGTAACAGGTTACATATATATATATATATGAATTATATATAAAATAAGGGTATGAATTAAAGTAATTATTGTTGTAGAATAATATTGAGGGAATGAATTCTCCTTATCTTATTGATAGAATGAAACCACTTTATATAGAAAAATACATGGGCCTGTTGGGCTATTACATGGGTCAATGAGCCCATTACATGAATATGTGTAAAACCCTATTACTACATGGATTACTACAGAAAACTCGTATACAAGGCATGGACCAAGATATATATATATATATATATATATATATATCAAATATCCTATAACACTCCCCCTTGTGTCGCGTGTCTTCATGCCGGTATGATGCTTACGGTGTTGCCTTATCAAAATCTTGCCAAGTAACAAAAACTCTGTGGGAAAACTAAACCTTGGTCGAAGGAAAAAGAGTACAACGCACCAACAACTCCATTGAGAACTCGTCATGTGATGCTTCCCCTCATGTGTACTTCAATCAGATTTTCCTGATGAATGGTGCATTCCAACATGCTTCTCAAGAGTAGATGTGAGCCAAGACTTGAACAAGTCTGCCATGATTAACTACAAATGGGGATCAATGGTCTTAGTGGTGCATGCAATGTTGCCTCGTTAAAAACCTTGTCAAGCAAAAACTCAGTGGGACAAAAAGCTTCGACTAAGGGAAAAAGAGTGCAACATGGTTGACACAAACAATCACACCCTTCACATTTGATGATGACATATATATGCTAGACTTTCTTTCAAATCTACATCTCCCTCTGATCTTAAGATCAATCATAGGGCGGTTCCGGATCCCTAGTGACCATGGAGCTGTTTAGACAATCTGGCATTTGTATGCTCTTTTAACATGTCTCAAATATGGCATTACTCAGTGCTAGCAGCTATTTGTACGGTGCCTAGCAGTTGTGTGCATAACGCTCGACAACTAGAGTGCACAGCGCTCAGCAGCTAGGTGCACAACGCTGGGTATCTGCGTGCACAACGCTCGGATAGTGTCTGGCACAACACTCGGATAGTGTCTGGCAGCAGTGCACGTGTGCACAAACAGTGCACGTGTAGCGCTCAGGCAGCGCACAGACAACGTGCACAGGCAGCGCACATGCAGCGTGCTATATGTCTAGCAACTCAGCCACTAAACTGACCGGTGCTTAGATCATGATTCCGCTTCCTATGCATCTTGATTCATGCATGGCTAGCGATGACATAGGCAACAACCTTTCTCTCATGTCATATAGATTGAATATGTCAGATACTCTTAGAATATTCAAGTGATGTCCTTTGCCATATCATTGGCATTGCGTGGGCGCAAAGCTTCTTAGCTTTATAATGAATGGAGGAGAGGTCAAGCCTTTCTTTTGATTAAACAGATCACTCTCTCTTGGGGTAAAGACCTTGACTAATCATGAGAGCATATGAAGGTTCCACTCTTCTTCAGAGAACCTAAGCCGATTGATGGAAATACATCATCAATACACAATCCATCAACTTCAATACGAGATTGTGTCTTTCCCAAGATACTTTTATTCCAACATCGGATATCCAGCATATACTGCGATCATCCGGAATCAATATGCAATGACATTATTCATCATATCCTATATGAAATCAAGGAGTCATGTACTATGCGTCCAAAACACTTGGCCAACGCAAGTTCCACTTGATTTGGCTTATGAAGTCTATTTAAGATCTTCATGCATATCTCTAATCTCATAGAAACGTCATTATGATCATATTCATAGGGCTGCATGTACAGTTATTGAGGAACTACCAAACTGACAAGGTGGTGGAGTGTAATAACATCCAGTACGAGAGTGCTTCTCATCCTTCATGAGAGCATATGAAGGTCCCATAACTCATGACACCATAATCATCCATATTCTTGAGTAACCCACGTCTTTATACCTTGTAACTTAAGAGTCACTAACTCGTAATACCACTAACTCATAACTCATGAACTTTTTACATTCCTATCATGAATTAGTGGTATAACTTATAGGTCTGGATATTATAACACCTTCCTACAAACCAACTAAGCACTTCCACATATAATTTAATTCAACCACAACACCTAGAGCCATCTTGCTCCTCAAATTACTACTACGCTTGACCAATCAATTCAACTAAACTAAGTTGAGATAAACAGAACAATCTGCATAGAAGCAATACCTAAATAAACATGCTAGCGATAACAGGTTAAATGACTATGTCTCGTCTTCTGTACGCACGACTTTCTCTCAGCAACCCTGGAACACTGGGCATTTGAAAACGAAGGGTCCAGGGGAAATTTTTTTTAAAAAACATGATGTTAGAGTGAGTGAGCAAAATAATATCCAAGTGTGAGAAAATAGTCAATTTATATGTTTTTCCTCTTGTTGTTCAAAAAATCGTTCATGCATGCTGCGTTGGAAAAAATCCCCCAAATAGTCATTAGAAAACAAAATGAGTCATGACAATCTCATCGGCTTAAAAATCAATATCAAAAATAGGAGAAGAGGTTTCACTATGACAGAGAGTCTCCCAGACTAGGGTCAGAACCTTTAAGGCTACTACGTAATATGACAATCATTCATGGTGAAGAGATTCCACCATGACATGAGTCTCTTAGGCTTGAGCCGGAACTTTTAAGGCTACTATTGTCTTTCTCCACTTCCTTTAGTCGGGGCCGTATGGCTAGCTAGCATTTTTAATATATATATATATATATATATGAAAAAAAAACAAAACAAATACGAAAAGTCATTAAAGACTCTTCCCTAGTAATAAAGTATGATCTCATGCATAAGGTACGGTTCCCAAACCGTCCTCAACACAATGACCATAAACAAATCATTTCCAAATATGATCATCATAACATAAATTCTAGCAGACATAACAAAGGACCTTACGGGAGGGGAGCAACTCACCTTCTTGGCCCCACTAGCTTATTAAATAAATACAAATTATGTTGCTTATAAATTTTTATAAATATTGGAGCATGCATGGCTTAAAATAAAAAGTCCACTCACGGACTTAGGCCTTAGCCTGACGAAATCTGGAATCTTTCTCAACGAATAATATTAAATCTCAATCGTCAAACTAATAATTATTTAAAATTGGCAATAACGATACCCTCGGCCAAAACTCTCAAACTTAATCAACAAAAATCTCCGACCTTCATCAATAGCTTATGAGTCCTTCAAATATTTCTTAAACCTTAATCGGCAATAATCAATGAACGAAATAATATTTTATTATCCGCTAATAATATTAAACCTGAAAAAATTTCAAAACCTAACCAAAACTTCTCCAAAAATTATAATCCTCATACTAATACATTCCTCTTATTTAACACAATTTTTTCAGCAGGAAAAACTGCCCAAAAAGTTACAGCTCCGCCGCCGGCCAGCCGACAGAAATTCTGGCCAAAACTCTAGCCACTACCGAATGCCTTCAAATTTTAACAGTAGCTTCATTTCATTATTTTGAATAACTTTCTAGTTCAACTCGATGGACAATTCAACATCTAAACAGTCTAATCGAATTAAAATCCAAAAATCTCAAATTACAAACCCTAGAAATTCAAATCTTTAATTCTCCATACACACTCTGAATTAGACCACCATATTTCACAAGATGTTTGTACTAATAGAGATCTACAAAACTATACGTAGATTGTCTAGATTGGTGGTCTGAGGAGGGAAAACTCTAGTGACGATGAATATTGCACAACCGCTACTTTGGGTCGATATTCCTCCTTATCGACGACGAGTTGGCTTCAACTACCACCACCGGCTTGTAGATGGATGTCCCAACTTCAAACCCATACCAAGTTTGCAGCTTAACTCCAGATAACAACGGAGTTCTCCGGCCATAAAGTCGCCCCTGAAACGGGTTTTTTGACGAGCTACAGTAAAAACTTTTGATTTTTGACTTTTTACCAATTCACCTCGGTAAGTTTCTATATTTATATTGTTTTTACCGTGAACAGCAATTTCAGATATTTTAATTTTTACCGTTTTACCGCACGTTAACTTCCATTTTTAGCGTGCTACATGTCCACGAACTCATATTAATGTCATCTATAACTTTACAGAAGGAAATTTTCTCAAATTCTCGAATTTACGAAAAGTCAACTTTAGTCCACACTCGGTCAATCGGTTACTACCAATGGTTAACAGTCAAAGTTACAAAAATTAACTGATTGTAAAATCATTTAAGAACTAGAATATAACAAATAAGCCTAGATGTCAATATTTAAAAATCTCTAACACTTAAAATTGTGAGGCGCTACATCGACAAATGCCTTTAACTACATATCGGCGATGATATTTCATGGCATCATGTTCCATAAGCCTTTGGCGGAAATCACACTACGCTCATGAGATAAGCGTATTGGACTATTAGCCTGCACATGTGAGATTATCCCCTAGTGTTGTGAAGCAAATGTGGGTTACGAGACAACGACAAAAGAAGCCGCGTCGATGTTTAGAAGAAAGGGTGAGGCACTACTGACCCTAGTGATGGCTCTCCTGATCTAGATACGAACTTACCAAATCTAATCACACCAGCTCATGACAACGTTACCATTGTGGATCAAGCGATCACCGATTTAAGAACTATCATGAGATAAGTGTATTAGACTATTAGTCTGCACATGTGAGATTATCCCTTAGTGTTGTGAAGAAAATGAGGGTTACGAGACAACGCCAAAAGAAGCTGCGTCGATGTTTAGAAAAAGGGGGAGGCACTGCAGAACCCTAGTGATGGCGCTCCTGATCTAGATACGAACTTACCAAATCTAATGACGCCGGCTCATGACAATGTAACCATTGTGGATCAAGCGATCATCGATTCAAGAACTGTCAAGCTAATTCTATAATCGTGACACCATATAAAAATGTACAAAAGCATCGCTGGAGATTAATTGTACGAAGAATTGAGATGAGGACAACAACTTCAATCTCACGATCGTAAAATTTTAAGATTTGGATCCTGCACTAGATGCCCCAGACTTCGATGTCATCAACCAAGTTTGTTTTCTCCTTTCGAAGCTATGTAATAAGGCATCATATGAATGCGATGATTAATGTTTACTTTTAAAGTATCAAGACATCAATGTATAACACTTAATGAATGAAATTTCTTTATCGAAATTGTTTTTTTTGTCTCCCATGGTTTGTATTGGTTTACAACAAAGATGTACAAATTTTACATCGTCCTTAGAAACATAGCATATATCACAACCTAAAAGAGGTATATTGTGCCGCTTTCAAACACTCCTTAGGGGAGGTGACACACAACATCGTGCACCCTCATGGAGAAGTGTCTCGCCTGTTTTCGATTAAGTCTTCTATCTTATAACGGATTTTCCATCATTGATTGTTCAACTAGGCTCATCCAAGTTTAGTGCGAATTCTTAGAATTGTCTGAAATTAAGGAGCTAGTGGTTTTAAGTGTGACTCGCATTACCGATCCTCCATGGACATGCATGGTCATGCTAAATTTAGAGTTACCGAAAGTTTTTGATTTTGGATCCTCATACGCTGTTTAACTAATTGTCGTCTTTCATTAGACGTTAAAGACTTGTTATACCACATCATTGATGAGTAAACACGCCACGTTTGGCTATGGCATCAGCCTACACGCCTCTTGCAAGCTTCAATTGCTTTTCATAGTAATCTGTCTCTTTCTGGATATGAACTTCAAACAAGCATTGTAAAATTATCTTAATGAACTAGAATGCTCATTTTATATCATCGGAAAGTTCTACGAGTCTAGTTTCCAGAACATCTCATGGTTCGTTCATATCTATTTTAACGAAGAAGTTATGACTGTTTTAGTGCACAAAGATCATTATGCCAAATTTTTTTCTGCACAATGAAATCAATGTATAACACTTTATGAATGAAATTTCTTTATCGAAATTGCTTTTTTTGTCTCCCATGGTTTGTATTGGTTTACAACAAAGATGTACAAATTTACATCGTCCTTAGAAACATAGCATAGATCACAACCTAAAAGAGGTATATTGTGCCGCTTTCAAACACTCCTTAGGGGAGGTGACACACAACATCGCGCACCCTCATGGAGAAGTGTCTCGCATGTTTTCGATTAAGTCTTCTATCTTATAACGGATTTTTCATCATTGATTGTTCAACTAGGCTCATCCAAGTTTAGTGCGATTTCTTAGAATTGTCTGAAATTAAGGAGCTAGTGGTTTTAAGTGTGACTCGCATTACCGATCCTCCACGGACATGCATGGTCATGCTAAATTTAGAGTTACCGAAAGTTTTTGATTTTGGATCCTCATACGCTGTTTAACCAATTGTCGTCTTTCATTAGACGTTAAAGACTTGTTATACCACATAATTGATGAGTAAACACGCCACGTTTGGCTATGGCATCAACCTACACGCCTCTTGCAAGCTTCAATTGTTTTTCACAGTAATCTGTCTCTTTCTGGATATGAACTTCAAACAAGCATTGTAAAATTATCTTGATGAATTAGAATGCTCATTTTATATCATTGGAAAGTTCTACGAGTCTAGTTTCCAGAACATCTCATGGTTCGTTCATATCTATTTTAACGAAGAAGTTATGACTATTTTAGTGCACAAAGATCATTATGCACAAATTTTTTTCTGTACTCTCAGGATTGTTGCTTTCTATAGCTTCTTTCAATCCTTCTATGTAGCTTGAAATCAAACAATTTACTCAACTATCTATTCCTTTTTCGTAGATATGTCTCTTAGTGACATTGAATGCCTCACAGATAGTGGAACTACCCACAACATTCTCAAGAACCGGCAACTATATATGGATTTGTGCCTTGTAAACTTTCTGTGACTACTATGATTAAATCATACCGGTCATCCAAGGACATGGTTTAGTTTGATCCTTATTGCCTCATGACACCATGATCAACGTGATAGATTCCCTCAATGCATTGAGAGGCAACCAAACCATGTTGAGCTTCAAAGGACATTCACGCTAATGACTTTCACTTGAAAACATTTTGTGAGAATGAACAAGAGTTCTTTTATTTATAACTTCTCATGAATGTGGACTGAAGCACATAAAAATGTTTTTGGGACATCGACTCATATAAGTTTTGGTTTGACTGATTCGGTCACCGTGGAAGAGAATCTTCCGTTGATGTTTCAGTGACCCCTACAATGCTAATTTCTTGTTTTTTGAAAGCCTACAAAGAATATAGGCTATTCTTTGCGAAAGTCTATTCACAAAATAACATAAATAAACCTAAGAATAATTGTAGCTTGAATATCATTGGATGATCTTATGTATATGAGTTGTACGACCTCTAGCTTGAATAGCGAGGCATTTCCATTTGAGGAAGCCCTTCTAATGAGAACCCTTAAGTTGAGGAATTTTCAGGTTATCATACTTTTTGATCTTATATCGACATCTTAACCGTTAAGTTGTTAGGTATTTATGGGTAGATCATTTCTATAAAGGTTCAGCCATACTGAAAATCGTCAAAACATTCATAAATATGATTTACCAATTACGAACTTGAACGGTTCATATTTAACAGATTTGGTTCATATGTTAATTTGATCTAGTTTGTTACCTTAACGATTATCAATTTTGTTAAAAATTTAAATAAATAATTTACTAATATACTTAAATACTGAATGAACAAGATGTCAAATATTATAAAAAATAGGTATATTTAGCTATAAACCAAAAATTCCTCAAATTAAAAAGTCCTTAGAAGAGCTCTATTCTATTAGAATAGTGTCGGAAACGAAGGCAGTTAATCTTAATTCAGAATTTACTACCTCTATTTTACAAAGAGTTTATAGCACCAACAGTGTCTGAACTCTTGATGGACTGTGAATCTAGTGCCTGAACTTACAAAGTGTATAATATAGTACTTAAACTCTTCTTTTAGTATAAATGACATACTTGTTAGGGTAAATTTGTAATTTTTTTGCTTGTATTTAGGATATTTTACAAACTAAAACATATTCACCTTTTAATTTAAGAACTAGCCTTCAACATGCCAAAACTTCACCTAACGACTTCTTGTCTAAATGGTTACTATACTGGCGGAATCACTGGTGTCTTAAATTGAAAGATTCATAGATTTTAGTGTGCAAAAATATATTAAATACAAAATTCAAATTAACAACTTAAAGTAAAATAATTCTAAAACAAAAATATTTTTGTGACGGAATTATGGGCACACGCTAGAATTTATTTAACATAACACAACTACAAATACAGAACTTAGAGCCTCGCTCTTGGGTAAACAGCTATAAGTTGTTTAGTTACTCATAATTATAATTACAAGCACAAGATACTTACTTGTAATAAAAGCACATCACACCGAATGATTATAGACTGAAATCTTCACACAATACTTACACTCTTATACTAGAGACACTGTTTACACACAATACTATTCTGACTTTCTGACTTCGAGAGGAAGGTTAAGAGTGTTTCCAATTTCTATTCCAGGTTTTTCGATGCCTTCTCTCGGAAGCTTGAAGCTCCTTATATAGCACTCGGACTTCAAACCTGAATTAAACACAGCTAAGAAAAAGTGGGGGACAAGAGGAATCAAGCTTTACTTTAGCAAAAGTAAAGTTCTTTGTTTTTATACGTCGGCAGCAAAGAAAAACGCACAAAATTTAACAAAAGAAAAGTCTTTTGTCGTGATGCGTCGGCCACCGTTCCTTTCTCTATCATGTGAGCACACTAACTTTAACAAAAGAAAAGTCTTTTGTCTTGGTGAGTCGGCCACCGCTCTTTCTCCATCATGTTTACTGTATTGTAGTATTCTTCATCAGTGCAATCATAATTAGCCAACGAATCTTGGCTCTCTTTTTCGTCAGATATTTTTTCTTCACTATCTAAGTCTGAATCATAAGTAAAATGATAAGGAATCCTATATCCTTTTTCTTTTTCCACTTTTTCAGCCATTCTATAGTAGCTAGGGTGCAGTCTACTTCGTTTCTCATAATGGCTGAGAAAAAATCATAATTCACATATGGAGGATGATTGTAGCATTTTTTCTCCATTTGCCAGAAGGCTTGACTCATAATCTCTTCGCACCATGTTTTTGATACACATGATTGTCATGACTTTCATCCATGGAATGCTCTGATTAGGACTGCCATTTCCACTCATCCTGCTTACTCCTTTAATCGGTCCTTGAATTATCCTGACATAATGATAAGGAGAGATATAGTTCATTTGTTCTTTCAGCATTATCCATTCTAATGGAGTTGCTATGAACTTTAATCTTAGGATACATCCATCTAGCCTAATGTTCTTGACAGCTTGAACTATCAATTCGGGGAATCCATCTAAATCTTCATTAGATTTTGTCCAAAGATTATGCACAAAACCATTCTCTAGTAACCATAGTTTTTGTTTCTGAGGATGTTCAACTAGGACATTAACCAGGTATCTCCCATAATATGGGCCGGAAACAACAGACAAAGTTGATGGAAGCATTTTTCCATTTCCTAGATGCTCATGGAATTTGAACCATTCAGACCTCTTCATTGTTGTCATAGGAATCTTAGCACTCTGGATTTTCAAGGTATACCACCTTAGACTTTTCCTTCTCTTTTGCATGGATTCCATGCAATTCTTTTGTAAGTGTTTCAAGGGTTTCAAGCAGATGATCTTCATTTTCTTCATGAAATGCATAAAGAATATTGTCTATGATAATCTTTTGCTTGAATGCTAACAACCTTTTTGTCTAGAAAATTTGTTCTTTAAAAATCTTCAAAGACTGACCATGAATAGTTTTCTTTCTAGTAACCACATGTGATCTGTTTCCCCTAAAAGGGGCAATTGTGTTTTTGGCAAAGCAGCAGTCATTAACGGACTTGATATGCCTTTACCGTCTGCCATTTGAGACAGGCTAGTCGGTCTTTTACCCTAAGACCGGTTAGTTGTGGTTGTATCCTTTGGATACAACAAATACTCCTGAGTGAGCTTTTCTTCTTCTTCACCTGATTTCGCGAACTGACTTTCATCTTTCAAGGAGAGGTCTGAGTTTTTATCTCAATCAGCTGGATTTATCCTGTCATGACCTGTTGCTTGACTTGTTTCAGCTGCTCCATAAGATACGATGAATTTATAACCTGGTCCGTCATGGAGAGGACCTACAGTCTTATCACCGCTCTTGTATCTTTCTCAAAGATTTTTCTCTCTTGATTCTGGTTTTTTGTTTCTTGGGTTGCGTCCTTCATTCCTGTCATCTCTTGGAAACATTGTCATTTCTCTTGTAAGGGCGTCTGGTAGGAAATTCTTGTTACCTGCAACCATTTTAACATCATATTCATACTGAGATAAAAATATTTGTCATCTCAGCACTTTTCCGCTATCTACAACATCAGTTAATTTGTAGTTTTTGCAATTTCTCTTTTATTGTCTGTCCTTCCTACAAATTTGTTTTTCAAAAATGCCTTAGCTCCCTTTATACTTTTAATAAGAGCAAGAACTTCTTTGTCTCCAGTAGAATAGATTAACTCTGATGCGTTAAACTTTCCTAAGAGAAATTTACAAATCTTTTCATGATTTGTATTTGGGACAATTTCCAAGACAACTCCTGCCTAGTAATAATCATTTGCATCAGTCTACAAAATGATCGAATCTCCTTTTTCAGGTAGCTGTAAAGGAGGTAGGTTTTTTGTTAGCTCTCTGATTTTTCTGACAGTATTACTACCGTCCTCTGTGAATGACCATTTCTTTTTTGAGCTTGTTTTTGGAGAAAGTAGAGCAGTAAGGCTACTAACTTGAGGAAAAAAATCTCTCGCAAAGTTGACAACTCCTAAAAACCTTTGCAATGACTTTGCATCAGGAATATGATCTGGGAACTGACTGATTTTTTTGACAAATATGATCCTGGAGATGAATCTCTCCATCTTTAACATGAATGCCTAAGAAATCGATTTCTCCTCTTATGAGGTGAATATTTTTTTGTCCAAGGATGATTCATTTCTAGACAATCAACTTGCATACTTGTTCAAGATGTTTCAGATGTTCGTTCATAGTTCGTGAGAAGACAAGAATGTCATCTATATAAACTATACGGTTTGAAAATATTATCCATTTTCCTTTGAAAAACAGACGGGGCCTTCTTGAGGTCAAATGACATAATCAGCCATTTATAGTGTCCTTGAGGTGTTCCAAATGCTCTTAAAGCAATGAAGTCTGGATGCATCTTGACTTGCCATAATCCTGATTTTGCATCAAACTTAGAGAAGATCTTGGCTCTTTTGAGTCGATTGATAAGTACTCTTACTTGGGCTATCTGGTAACCGTCTTTGACCGTCTTTTTGTTTATATCTCTGTATTCAATTACCATTTTAGCCTTTCCTCTTACTTGCTCTGCATGATTTCTTACCAAAAAGGCTGGAGCATGATGAGGACTATTAGAAGGCCTGATCAACTTCTTTTCGAGCAACTCTTGAATTTGGCTTTCCATCTCTTTTTTGTCATCTTCCCTATAATGAGGGATTGCTTTAACATGACAAATAGTATTTGCATCATGCATTTTGAGCTGACAGTATACTGGATCTCTTTCCCAGTACAACTGAGGATCTTCACTGATTACTGGTTTCAGCAAGTTTTCTATTTCTGCAATAGTTGGCACTTTCTTCTGCTCAATTTTGTTAGCATAAACTTTTAGGTTGTGCTCTCTGATAAATTCTTCTTCTCTATTTGAGCTTTCTTGTTCTAATGAATCTGAATCTGACTCATCTAAAGGGGATTCATACTCTTCCTTAGAATCTGCTGAATTCATCCCTTCATTTACCAATATTTCATTGTGACCCTTCAAATGGTCTTTCAGTAGCAGAACTGGTTCTAAAACTGGCTTATAATCACCACTCTTCGCTGACGATCTCTGATATTGGTCTGTAAATCCCAGCCCTGTAATGCTTTCAGCGTTGTTAAGACGAGATTCCCAAAAGAATTTGTTATTCTTTTCAAAACCAATCATCTGTGGATTCTGAACTATCGTCTGTTGAAGAATGAAGTCATTTCCAATTAACACGTCTGCTCCTTAACTTTCACATTGCCAGATGATTTTTAAAACAAAAGTTCCTCCGCCTAAGGAAACTTTAATGTCACGAGATAGTATCCATGATTACTTCATTTTCTCCCATGGCTATTCTAGTAACTGATCTTGGATCCCTTTTCCAATATTCTTCAGTGATGGTATATCTCTTGGCAAGAGAATACCCTGATCCACTATCTACAAAGGCATGTAAATGGTATTTCCTATGTCTGGGAAATTTCAATCTTATAGTGATGTAATTACTGAATCTGCTTATCTAAACCTGTTTTACTTGTTCTTTGCTTTCTGCAGTTTTGCCAGACAATTCAATGAAAGGATTGCTTTTTCTTTCATCGAGCTTGTTGATGGGATCAAAAAGCTTAACCTGTTGTATAATAGGTTCGGTGATAATGCCTTCTTCTTGCATTCTTGCAGATCCATTGATATAATCAAAAGACTCTTTTAATTCCTTATTCTGACTTAATGAAGTTACTAACTTCATTCTCTTCAAATCTTCTTCCAAGTTATGTCCTTGTTGCTCCTTGGCTTCGTAGAACTCTTTATATTCTTGTTCGACCAGGATGTGAGCTTCATTGTCTTTGGTTTTTCTTCGTAATTCTGCAATGAAACATTCTTGATGATAAGTTTCATCTGTACTTTTACAGTACATGGGAACTGAATTACTATCATCGCAATTGCAGTAATCACATGTAAATCTTTTTGGATTAGGGTGGAAGTTATTGATAATATCAGTAGCCTCTTCCTTCCAATTTAAGACTTTTAGGACAAACATAGGACGAGATCCATCCTCTTCTTTTTCAGAACTTTCTGAAGTATTTCCTATTTCACTTTCTAATGGGAACTCAAGAGAATATATTGAATCATTCTCTTCATCAGAATAGCCTATCTCAAAACCTTTCAGGTTTGCATATTCTATTGCTTTGTCATATTCTTCAATTAGAACCTTCGCAGTTCTCTTGTATTTTTTAGGATATTCGTTTGCATAATGTCCTTCGGCTTTGCAAAGCCAACATCTACACTTCTTACCTTCTCTAAAGGAATTCTAAGAATTAGTTCTTTTTCTTTTAAAAAATCTCTTCTTAGGAGGAGATCTTTCTCATGCAGAGCTCTTTTTAAATGAGCTTTTTCTGAATTTATACTTCTTTTTAGAAGCAAAATTTTTCCACTGCTTGTTGTTGGGGAACCTTTTCTTGTATTTTTTCTCTGTGTGACATCCCCACTGCGTTAGTGTCTCCTATATCTTGGGACACATATTTTCACTCATCTGAGTTGCTTCTTTGCAGTTTTGGATTTTCTGTTTTCAACACATTGCTTTCTCAGGAGATCCCTGACTCTTTTAGCAATTCCTCCTACCGTAAAAAACGGCAAAGGATTTTCTTCCAAAGATTGTGCTACTGCATCGTTCCATGGTTCCGGTAACTTCCTGTAATAGGTTCTGACTAGATCTTTATTATCTAGGTCTCTAATGGTACAGTAATAATTTTGGAACTCATTAGTATACTCTTCAAAGTGTCTCATGTTGCAAATACTCAACTTTTGAATATTTTCCTTAGCTCTTTCTTTAGACTGCTCACTATGCCCAGCAATGTCTCCACAAAGTTGTGCATAGATGAGGCATGCAAAATCTAGATGATTATTAGTTTGAGCTAATTTGATTGCCCAGTCAGGCCATTGAGAGCTTCGCTTGTAAGACTAATACCATTTCTGGACTATGCAAGTTAAGGTGGACTCATAATATGCATGAGCTTCCTCGTAGGCATATTTAGACAGCACCAAAGCCTGAGTTAGCCTTAGGCTAGCTACCCAGTTGTCTGTTGTCTTTCTCTTATCTCCTACCCTATCGAGATCAAGGTAAACTCCTCTTTTAGATACTTACTGTCCCCATTTAGGTACCGTAGGGATGTACTTCTGAGAACTTCGTTCTCCTGGTTTCCTTGTAGGAGCTTGCCCCTTAAGAATTTTAATCTTATTTTCTCGAATGATTTTAGTAGGGTAGTTCGTGATGTTCTGAACTACAGTGCTTCCTCAGGGAATATTTTCAGTTTCCATTGTTGAGGATTCACCTGGTTCTTCCTTAGCTGCATGATAAGGAAGAATCTTCCTTCTGTTCTTTCTCAGTTGCATCTGAGAAATCTTTTTCATAATCTTTTGAAGCTCTTCTGTAGATTCACAGATTTCCACTTGTTCATACAAGCTCTTCAGCTCTTCTGATTTTAGTATCATCATAGGTCTTTTAGCATCTTCTTCCTCGAAAGATTCTTCAAGACAAGAAGTTGGTTTGGTTCCAGAAGTACTAGCTTCCTCATAGCTAGCGAATGAATGCCTATGAAATTGTAATCTTATTTTTCCTCTCATGTCTTCATAGATAGAAGGATTAGTATTTTCTACCTGTCTAGCTGGAGATGTTAGATTTCATTCTCTTGGGAATGTTACTTCATGTCATTTTGTGATATGCTTCTGTTCAGTATGATTTCTTGGATTGGTGAGGATTGATGTTGTAATCCCAGGGCTGTTGAGAAATCTGGTGTTTGGGTTTACATTCGAGCTCATTAGTTTATAATAGATACGATAATCTATCGCAAGCTCCATCATTCCTTTCTTCATGGAAATTCCATGTCTTGATTCTCAATCTTAGACAGTGTACTGTATCTCTGAGATGTATGGTGAAGTTTGGGAAAACATTGAAATATGCAACTTGGTTGCATATAGAAGCTTCTACTGTTCCTAACAAACTTTTCTTAAAGTCTGTTATTCTATCATCTTGTAAGACACATAGAACAAAACAGTCTATACCATCTCTGGCTAACAGCTTTATTCCTACTTAAACTGCCCCAATATGCATGTAGGAATATTTCTTCTGAGATGTTTCACTTACTTCTTTTGGAGTGATTAACTTGATATCGGTTTCTCCTCCTGTGGTAGGAACTGTTAGTTCAAGAATCTTGAACCTATGAGAATCCATAAGGAAAAATCCTCTCTTATAGATCTCATTAAACTTGAATCTAGGAACCGATGCTTCTCGCATACTAGATTCAATTTCATTGTACTCGAATTCTTGAGCATTGATCAGTTGTACATGCATAGTATTTTCTTTTACTGAGTATTCTACTCAATATCTTCACATCTCTTCTGGTTGAAGATATAGATTTGGACGAGGACCAAGTAAGAAGTTTAGGTTCACTAAACTTAAACTCACTCTCTCCTTTTGGTAAAAGGGTATGATTATTTTGCTAGCTACATTTTGAGCTAGTTGTTCCTCATTAATCCCTTCTCCTTCTTGTATCTTCATTTTTTTATGTTTGTAGTCTTGCTATCCTGTTGTTTAACTCCTGGAATTGATTTTCGGGATCAATACTCATCTCTTGGAGATAAGCGATCTTGTAATTCTGCTGGTGGATTATTGTCTTAACATTATCATGCACCGTTTCTGTAGGAAGGACAAAGCTTAAAGCTTTATCATCTTCCTTTTTTACTTTTAGTTCAACTTTGTGATTCATCCTAATCGGGTGATCAGAGTTTTTAAAAGTCTTTACAGTGATTCTTGAGAAGATTTTATCTCAATTGCTTGCTGACGAATGTTGTCGGTGAGATGCTCTGTGTGAACTAGTTTCTTTTCAATATCCAATAGATATTGTTTTTCTTTGAGATAATTAAGCTTGGCTTCAATCTTGCCAAGTGTAGAACTTATCTCTTCAAATTGCTTGAACTTGAGATGAAATCTCTCAAGTTGTAATGCAACCTTGTCTGAAGTCGTGCTCCTAGATAGAGGATCTAGATATTCAATTAAGCTTGGTCTGGAAGAATCAAGTTCATCAACCCCAACTTCTCTATGGAGGTAAACAAGATAGTCGTAGAGTGTGTTTACTACTCTACAGATGTACTCTATCAAGTATTGGTCTTCCTGAATATGCCTTGAATGAAAGCACTTTTGCCACTTATCAGTACTTTTTGTAATACAGAAGGACTGATAATTTTTGAGTTTGGATTCTCTTTTGTTAGACAAGAGAAACCAACTTTGTGGCATAAGCCTTGATAACCTGCTTTTGAGCCAAGCAGACTCTGATACCAACTATGACGGATCTAACCGAGACTCAAAACGTTCAGCGGAGTCTGATCATAATCAAAAACTTCTGGTAGAACTTCAATTTGTTCTTCAGTTCGTTTGATTCTTTGCTGAACTCTGAGGATAATATCCCAGTAATTTTTTGTTTTTCTAAGAAGATTATCTCTATATTTTATCAATCTTCTTAGTTTTCTTTTTTCGTCTTACAATTCTTTGAGAGAAATTTTAGCATAAGCTAACAAATCAAGTCGGGTAGCTATTAAATTTGCTATCTGATGATAAAAAAAATAACTGTTCACCTTCGAGTGAGAATATGAGTTTATATTTGCAGTATGTTAGATAAACAAATTTATAGACCTAGTCTCATCATACTCCGTTAATTTTTAAAAGAAAACATTAGAACACACAAAAATAAATGTTAAAATGGTAATTTTAGAATATTTTTTAATAAAATATTTCTTACCAGTATCTTATTGATATCAAATTAATAATTTAAGTATTACCTTGTTACCTTTAAAAGTTCACATATTATTTTAGCATCAGCTTAACACATAAATTAGTTATCAGTTGTGCCAAGTGATGGGCAAACACCATTTGCTTCATACATAAAAACACCACAGTTTTCCTAACCCTCTTCATCCACACTAGCTCTTCACTCTCGACCTCCACCGCCACACAACCCCGCCCAAATGGCCGCCTTCGCGCCGTTCTCTTCTTCTCTCCGCCTCCGCTTCCTCTCCTTCTACCCCATCAGACCACTCCTTCGCCGCTCAAAACCTCCACCTCCCGGCCGCTCCTTCTGCACCGTCGTCGCCGCAGCTCTCCACTCCGGCGAGACCACTGCTCCCCCAATTTCGTTGAAGGACAGAGTTGGCCAGTTCCGGAAGAAGCTCAAGGTCGCGGATATCAAGGGCGGCCCCGACGAAGGCCTCGACCGGCTCGGCCAGACTCTGGTGGTCACCGGCTGGGTTCGTACGCTTCGGGCCCAAAGCACTGTCACATTCATTGAGGTCTCACTCCAACTCATACTCTGTAAATTCCAGAGCTTTGCTTCTGTGTTGGTTTAATTGTCTAATTTTCGGTTTGAATTTCATTGCTTTAGGTTAATGATGGTTCATGTCTCTCGAATATGCAATGTGTGATGGATTCCGATGCAGAAGGATATGATCAGGTATTTTTAACTATTGACTTGTGTGGAAGAGCCACATTGTTTCGTTGTTTTGTCAATTTATGCCTGCATTTATTTGGAGTGATTGGTCTTTGCATTAGCATGTGTTTATCGAGTTGGTTCTTTTGCGGGAGTGGGGAGGAGATTCAATTTTATGTTGCATATGTGTGATAGCTTTTGTGGAATCTGGCATATCGTCTTGGTTTTACTAAAAGCATGTGGGATGTTGTTGATAGGTAGAGTCTGGCTCAGTTGCAACTGGTGCTTCGATATGGGTGCAAGGCGTTGTAGCTGCTAGCCAAGGATCAAAGCAAAAAGTGGAATTGAAGGTCAAGAAAATTGTGGTGGTTAGTATTTTTCTTCCTTTATTTTAAGTTATTCAGATATTGGTTGTATATTTGGAGAGCTTAATATTGACTTTGTGTGGACTGCATCATGCAATTATGTGGGTGTTCTTCCTCCTACTTCTAGATACCATATGATATAAATATCGTTTTAAAGTTATTTTGTCAAGTAGTAGAGAGCAATAGATTGAAATCCTTGTGGAGCAAATTTTTTTTGTACTGAACCTAAATTGGGAGCAAACCTCAACCATCAAATAATGGGTTTTATAAGATGTTTATATCCACTAAACAACTATTTATTTTTATCATTTGAAGTAGTATTTATATTTCAAGTCTTTGTGCTGCTCTTTCTGCTCAGCTAACTAGCATACTAGACGTGTTCATGTTGAATATGTTAGTAGCTTAGTATATTCTACTCTCGCTCTCTTGATCAGTAATCCTACCCTGAAAAAAACAAAAAATAATAGAGGAGTGATCCTGTATTATTTAGACAGAGATTGATTAATCAGCTGTAATTAATTCACAAATAAGGTGTCGCTGAAATAATGGCCTCAATATCTGAGCCCTTTTTCTTTACAGATCACTGTCTTCATTTACTGTGAATCACTGCTAGATTTCTGACCAACAAATTGTACAAATCATGTGCTTTTTTTTTCATGTTATAGGTTGGAAAGAGTGATCCTTCTTTTCCCATCCAAAAGAAAAGGGTCAGCAGAGAATTTTTGAGAACAAAAGCTCATCTTCGGCCAAGAACCAATACTTTTGGTGCGGTATGGCTCTGTTTTTCTGTTGCTACTCTTTTCTATGATTTCACAGGTCAGAATCATGTAGACAAATCTTTATGTCCACTAGGTTAAGCAATTTGCTTGTACATCATTGACCATGTCATTCACCAAAAGAAAAAAATATGAACATGTCAAAAGGTTACTCATTTTTTGTGCATCCTTTAGGTAATTTCTCTTTGGAGCTACGATGTTTTGATACCTTTTATTTCTATTGTGTGAAGGTTGCAAGAGTGAGAAATGCTTTGGCTTATGCTACTCACAATTTTTTCCAAGAAAATGGATTTGTGTGGGTCTCCAGTCCCATTATTACCGGTTCAGATTGTGAAGGAGCCGGCGAACAATTCTGTGTAACTACTCTGGTGAGCACCACGGCTTATAAATGCTAATTCTTGTACTTCAAAGCGTTACTATTTCTAAACTTATGAGATCAAATATTATTATGTTAGGTTTGTTCTTTATACTATCATGCTCTTTGCAAGTGTATTACATTTGTTCAATCGTTTTTTGTTTTATTGTCTTTGTAAATGTATGCTAGCCTCCTGAGTCCTGAGATGCACTGTGCGGGTGATTTGTTTTTTTTTCCTTTCAAAAATGTGAAATTATATAAATTTAAAATGAATTATAACAAAAAAGAAAGAAGGGGGCAGTGGTAGTTTTTCCTATGGCTACGGCTATATAACATATGCACACCTGTGCTTTTGCGGGGGGCATTTTTGTATTTTGGGACTGAACACTTCTGTTTTGATAAATTCCTCGTCTCTACTGCCTTCTTGGAGACATGTATCTAAGTTACGTAAGCAGTCATCATTCTGAAGATCATGCATTGTGAAAGAGTTAACGGTAGATTATGCTACACCCTCTCTTCAACTAATCAAGACTAATAGCATAGTTTTCTGATTTTTGAAACTTTGTTTTATAGAGATTTTCTTTTTCTTGATGTTAGATTGTATTGGTCCCTTGGAACAACTAGTACTGAATTCCGAACCTTGTAAGGTATCTTGTATGTTTGTTTATATGTATATAAACTTTGATATTTGGTTAATGCTTTAATGAACAGATTCCAAGCTCCACAGAAGTCTCTGATTCCCCTATCAATGGTATACCAAAAAAGGAGGATGGCCGAGTTGATTGGTCACAAGTGAGTTTGATGGAGCTTCAAATTTTTTAATGTACAACAAAGCAAGTGAATTATTAAAAGTCTCACTCTTGCCTTGTTTACCCTGCATATAAAAGAAATAAGAAAAGTATGTCAGACATATCAATTTTTACTTTAAAATGATCCCCATATGGCAAACATTGTGCTCTATACCATAATTTTCGCCTCTATATTTGAGAATTATCATAGTTCTGTCACGCCTAGATGTTGTGTTGTGAACTTGATATTGCCAGTTTTGGTTGACTTGATATTGCCATTGTTATTACTCCATTTCGAGTTTTGATTTCAGTTGTTGATGTCAGGATTTCTTTGGGAAACCAGCATTTTTAACTGTTTCTGGCCAACTCAATGCTGAAACATATGCAACTGCTCTTTCTGATGTAATTTTTTCTTTCTTCTTCACCTTATCTCATTTTGGTAACAGATGGGTATGACAATCATTGTATCATCTTATTAAGATAAAATGATTCTTTGTTTTCCAGGTTTATACATTTGGTCCCACATTTAGGGCCGAAAATTCCAACACATCAAGGCACCTGGCTGAATTCTGGGTAAGTTTTAGTATTATTATTATTATTTTTCTTTCTCGGATGCACCTTCTTTTTGACTCTTTCATATAACTTCTTCTTTGTTAACTTCTTTCCTTTTCCTGCCTTGGTAAAGATGATTGAGCCTGAACTTGCATTTGCTGATCTGAATGATGACATGGCCTGTGCAACTGCCTATCTTCAGTATGTAGTATGTTACCTTTCAAAACTAATTTCATCACCACTATCATCAAATACTAATTATACCTGTGCTAACTTGGTCAAGTGATGTTTTTATTTTGGATTTTAAAGTAATGTATTCTTCCATTCTTGTAGGTGAGACATGTGCTCGATAATTGCAAAGAAGACATGGATTTTTTCAATACTTGGATTGAGAAAGGAATCATCGATCGACTGACTGTATGTCCTCTTGTAAATTGTATTTTGTTACTTATTTTAAGGCATTTTAGTCATTATCTTATATTTCTGAATAGATTATTTATGTGGCAATGGAACTATATGCCTTGCCTTTCAAATTTTGAATAAAAGCTATGTTGCCGGCCCTGATAATATATCCATTCCTTTTGTGGGTCCAACCAACAGGATGTAGCCGAGAAAGACTTTGTGCAGTTGACTTACACTGATGCAGTTGAACTTCTTCTTAGAGCAAAGAAGAAATTTGAATTCCCAGTATGTAAGCTAAAAGCTTTCAAAAAAGAAATATGTGGTGCCTTGTAAATGCACCGTGTTGTTTATCATTTTTTTGTTTAAGTTCATTGGTATTTAAAATTCCTCAGGTTTTGGATATACCATTGGTCGTAGTTTTGTCAATGTGCAGAGGGAGTAATAGACTTCCTTTTCTGGATTGCCACTTTCTGATCTTTTGAAATTATACTGCTTGGCAAGTGATTGGTGGGCTGCTGTTTCATGAGACATACGATTCCTCTTCAAGCATACTTTGAGTTAGAAAAGAATTGAAGTTGATTAAGTCTCTGAGTAAGGAGATAATTATAATAATAATAATAATAATAATAATAATAATATATAGTAAAGGAGTCAGAAGTTACCATTTGTTGTTTTTAGCATTTTCAGTTTTGAGACATCTGAGTCTTGCGACCTAGTATTCAGTCGTCTTTTGGTCATGAAAGATAGCAATTTACTTTGATTTTTGTACTGGTAGTCATTATATTACAAGGTATTTCTATTGTTCTATCTCTCTGAGTCGGGAGATACTAATATATATAATGTGTCTGAAGTTACCCATCGATTGCATTTTCAGTTTTGAGACGTGTGAGTATTGAGACCCAGTACTCAGTTGTCTTTTGGCAGTGAAAAATAGCAATTTACTTGGATTTGTCTAAACCGGTAGTCATTATTTAACAAGTTTTTCTTTCTCAGTATTGACAAGGTAGTCGTTGTTTCATTTTAGGTGAAGTGGGGATGTGATTTGCAGAGTGAGCACGAGCGTTATTTAACCGAAGAGGCATTTAGTGGATGCCCAGTTATTGTCAGGGACTACCCAAAGGCATGAGCTTTCATTTCTCTTTTCTCATTTTATGGAATTACTGTAGAAGGGGAAAACTAATTCCAATGTTTTATTCCAGTTCTGAAATCACTGTTCTAAAGCTTGCCATACATGTTACTTCTTTCAGGAGATAAAAGCATTCTACATGCGGCAAAATGATGATGGAAAGACTGTAGCAGCTATGGATATGTTGGTTCCCCGGGTAAACTAGGACAAATCATTTTATGTGTCATCTGTATTGTTTCTTCACTTGTAGAAATATACTGCTGCCTAAAGTTATTCTAGAGGTTAAAACTACTGTTATTGGATGTGCCAAATACTTTTCAATTCCAAATTACTTCTTTGAGAAAAAAATATAAATAAAAATACTTATTATGCTACACTGATTTACACAGCATGAAAATGCATGTTTTGGGTCAATCAAATTGCAAAATAGTTGGGATACAGAGTAAAAGCAATCTAAATCTCCAAAGTTGTCTCTGGTTAAGCAATCAATCCTGTTGACAGTGATGTCTAGGTTTGAAAATTCATGTTTTTAATTCAAGCCTTGTCTAAGATTGCAAATAAGAATGAATCTGTCTAATAGACATAACTTCAGAACATGATATGTTTTTGGTGTGTGAGGAGGGTTTGTGATTCATTAGTCACATCCTTCAAAACTGTGTGTTTCAATTTTGCCAACTCAAGTCCTTTATATCTCGTGTTGAAAACTGATATGAGCATGACATGACATTATATAATATATTCAAACAGTGCTTCAGTTATCATGCCATTTTCAAGCTATAATTATAGCGGTTCTCAACCTAATTTGAGCATGGTATATATGTTTCCCCGTGGATATACTTGACAGTGTGCCCTCTATATGTGATGGGAATGGCTTTGAATGAGCTTTAGACGAGTCTTATGTTTATCAATACAGTTGTATACCTTTATTCTCACTAGATATTGTGGTTGTGCTTGTCAGGTTGGAGAGCTTATCGGTGGAAGCCAGAGAGAAGAGAGGCTTCACTATTTAGAAGATCGGTTAGATGATTTAAAGCTGAATAAGGAGGCATACTGGTGGTACCTTGATTTGCGTCGTTATGGGTCAGGTAAGGAATTGTATTTTATGAAGGTAAACAATAATAAAGAATATTGAAGTTGGTTGCTCTTGAAAATATTCCCCCTTGAAAATCTATGATTAATCTTTTCGGTGACATGAAAATCTGATGCAACCTTCACCATAAGACTATTGCATGACATTGAATTGTTTTACCATATATCACAGCAGAGTACATGGGATAGTCGAGCTTTGTCCTGTATATTAGCAGCTGTAAGGCAAAAAGTGCCAGTGGTCGATCTTAGAATGAGTAGGGTTAGCCTGTCAAGACAAAGCTGACTTCGGACCAATGTCTTCCGGCCAATCTTTAGAATTAGTAGTTAAATTCTCTGTCTTGCTTTTTTAGCATGAAATATGGAACCTTCTATCAGTTTCCTGTTTTTTTTACTATTCAAGTTCCTCACTCTACTTTTATCTGCCAGTTCCTAGCTCTAAATCAGCAGAGCCATAAACAGACCCACCAAAATCTAAATTTAAAGTCAATGCAGAGTTTGCTAGTGTTGGGAGAGTTACAATTGTAATCCTGTATTTTCAATGAATATTGACATATTGATATAGTTACATTTATAATTGTTTGGAAGAGGTGTAAATATGACATGTTGGAACTAGGAAGTGATTTACAATTTTTGATGTTTGATCTCCTTGTTTTCCCAGTTCCTCATGCAGGCTTTGGCTTGGGTTTCGAAAGGCTTGTACAATTTGCAACTGGGATGGAGAACATTAGAGATGTGATTCCTTTCCCTCGGACACCTGGTTCATCAGAATTTTGATGAGGTTGTATACATTCTTGGACTCCCAAACAGTTTCTGCCCCCATTGTGTATTGCAGTCATTCTTTTAGGTCTGAAAGTGAAGGTCACACTTGCTAGAAGATGTTTTAGGTAATTGTCCATATTACTTGACTGGCTCCTCTGTATTATCTAGTGTTTTTTTTCTTGATTGAACGATGTAAGCCCGTTATTTAATAATAGGGATTAGAGACTATTACAAAGCAGAGATGTCTGTGGCAACTGCAGCAGCAAGAGAATGTGGAACTGCAAAGACAAAACTAGGCTTCTGCAAGCCTTTCCCATACACAACCAAAGCATCCCTAATACCAATCCAGGAACATGGAACTTTCACATTATGGAAATTGAAAGGCTGATTTAGGGCCTGTTTGGTACAGCTGTGGCTTTGAAAATAAGCTGGCTGTGGTTTATTCTGAGAATAAGCAGCTGACAAACAAAGCTGCTGAGTGTTTGGTAAATTGACTTTTTATAAGTGCTGTGAATGATAGAAGCAGAGACAGACTGTTTGGTAAATTAGCTTTTTAAAAGTGCTTTGAGTTTGTAAATTACTAGTTACAGCCAGCCAGCCTCTTTCAGATTCATGTCCTAATTACAACCATGAAGTGGTTCTAAGTCAGGGGCAAGTCTAAATACAAGGCCCTCCATTGTATTGAGCTGCCCATCTATCATGACATATCATTCTAAATTTCTATTGTTGATTTACACAATTCACTGACTCAGTTTAAAATAAAAATTGCTCAACTCTGGACAAAGACAAGGGATTTCATACCAGCAATTGTTTCATCAGTGTCGGCTTTCACTTCGTTTCTCATCAGAACTAGATGGTAGACGGAAAGGATAATGTGCAAACTGAATCCTTAATGGAAGGGAATCGGGTTTTTTGTCATCAAACTTGTAACCTGTGTACAACCATACATCAAACTTGTAACTTTGATATCCTAAAGGAGATGGATAACCAGCCCCTGCTGTCACAGCAAGACCAGGTTCAGCATGAACACTGGCACTCACAGCATCTACACCATAAGCCCCCGGTGCTATTGATCTCACCTGCACAAACAGAGACATTAATCACAATTCTTTCATACATACAATACAAGCAGAAAAGTACACAAAAAATATCACAAGACTCAAAAGTAACTCACAGCAACTCCCTGTCTCTGGCTTCGATAACTATCTTCCAAAGGATCATATAAACTAGACCCTGCTGTCACACCCACACCCGACTCAGGACGAACTCTACCGCCCACACTATCATCCACACCATACGGCACAAACCCCAACGATTTCTGCAGTAGTAAAGTAGTACATTTCTTCACACATGCAGACATAAATCTACAAGCATTGTAGACATCAATAATCATAACAGTCGTATCAATCCATAAATAGCAGCTTAACTTCTTACACCTCTCTGAAGAAAATCTGAAGAATAGCTTCGCAAATCAGTAGGGGTAAAACTGTTAGGGCTGGCATGGTACGGTTACCAACTTTTTTTTGTCATTACCAATTACCAACCAACTATAATCGGTAAACAAAATCCTATTACCATTACCAACCATCAAAGTCGGTATACCGACATGTTGGTACGGTACGGTACATGTTGGTACGGTACGGTTGGGCCGTGTACCAACATTAAATTGGGCCAATTTTTTAGAGTTCTCCTGCTATGAACCGGTGCATAATTTCAAAATGTAATATGAAATAATCAACAAAGAGTTATAAACCAACTTAACAAGGTTCATACAAATAAATTATACAACCACAAAGTCACAAACACAGTTCAAAACTATAAATTGTTCAATATTCATCAATTCATCATCATCATTCATCAACGCTGCACTAGTAAATGAAAACAAGTTTCCCTTCAATTCTTCAAACTGAAAAACAAACCTCAATGACTGTTACACACTGTTTTGCCCAGAACTTCCAGTAAGCTCTATTGGGGTTTGTGCATCAAATACTTGACCATCATTGAAAGTTTCTGCAAAAAAAAAAGAAAAAGAAAAAAAGAAACCAAATTCAGTAATTCACATAGTTATAAAAAAATTTAAGGTATGATATTTCATGTCAATTGACAGTGTTAAAAGTCTAGTTACCTCTCTCAAGTTCCTCTAACTCATAGTAAAAATTGAGTTCATCTTCTGTAGAATCCTTGTATAGGTTTGGTGGATCAGCCCTTAGCCAATCACTAGTGCACACAAGGGCCTCCACCATTCTCGGTGTCAATGATGCTCTAAAAGGATCAACAACTCGATCACCTAAACTAAATGCATTTTCACCTAAACATTGGGTGTGACTCACATTTCCTCACATGGTTCCACATTGAGCTTGTCCCATTTCTCCTAACTGCACACAACACATCAGTACCACAAGTGTTGCAGCTGCACCATTCTAGATCTATTTCACCATTTGGTAACCTACATCGAGTAAAGTATTCCCAAAGACGACTTTTGTTGACAGGTTCTTTTCTTTTTTTCCCACAAGAAGGTTGTGAGCTACTTTCTGGTTGAGAGTCATGTTGAGGTTCAGGGGCAGGGAGAGGAGGGAGTGGAGGTCGTTCAGGGGCAGGGGGAGGTCCTAATGCGGCTACATGTGCAGTTGACTGAACAGATGGAGATGAGCTACTAGTTCTACTGCTTTTGAATGTGCGACAATGGTGTATCCACTATGAAAATTGAAAAAAACAAAAACCAATAAAAATCCTAACCATTTAAACAGAAATACAAAACATCAGATGAATCTAAATTGAGAAAGAGATCGCACCTTGCGCGCCTGGGCTGCCCCTGCCTTGTGCACCTTGCCTGCCCCTCCCTAATGCGTTTCCGGTCATCCTAATCCTTTGGCGACCCATCCTCGATCTATAATTAACAATTCAACAATTTAGCAAATTAAAAAGCAAATTACATACAGTATATCATCACAGTGACACCTCAGCAGCCTATTAATGCCAAAATCTATTAATGTTTCACAGAAACACAGAAAAGCAAATCTGATAACCATTACACAGAAACCTGTTAATGCCAACTACAGCAGCCTATTAATGCCAAAATTACACAGAAAAGCAAATCAATAACCATTGCATCTTCATACCATTGTATCAATAACCATTACACAGAAACACAGAAAAGCAAATCATACATAACCATTGCATCAATAACCATTGCATCTTCATACATAATCAATAACCATTGCACCTTCATACCATTGCATCAATAACCATTACACAGAAACACAGAAAAGCAAATCATACATAACCATTGCATCAATAACCATTGGATCTTCATACATAATCAATAACCATTGCACCTTCATACCATTGCATCAATAACCATTACACATAAACACAGAAAAGCAAATCATACATAACCATTGCATCAATAACCATTACATCTTCATACCATTGCATCTTCATACATAATCAATAACCATTGCATCAATAACCATTACACAGAGATTACATACAGTATACAGTTTAGACCGCGGTATACAGTATCAGATTATTCACAATCTACAGAGGAAGAGGAATTACTTGGTGGAGGAGGAGATCGGAGAGCTGTCGAGGAGACCGCGGTCGAGGGAGATCGGAGAGCTGGAGACGTTGACGACAGATTGAGAAGAGGAGAGATCGCGTCGAACGGCTTGAGGTTGAGGTCGAGGACAGATCGAGAGGAGGAGGAGGACTGAACGGCTTGAGGTTGAGGTTGAGGACAGATCGAGAGGAGGAGATCGCTGAGGACAGATCGAGAGGAGGAGATCGGAGAGCTCGGTGAGGAGGAGAGATCGGTGATCGCGTCGAGGGGAGCGGAGAGCTCGAGAAAAAACAGACTAAGAGGAAGGGCTGCGCGTTAGATAGGTTAGTATAGGATACCGATAGACGGCTAGGATTAAAAGTCTCTAAATCAACGGTTAAGATTAAAGGACTTAATATAATTTTAATTATATATTTAAATTGCGGTTGGTACGGTAATCACAATCAATTACCATACCGTACCACCAAAATTAAGTTGGTACGGTTACCGTACCATAGAAGTCGGTTACCGACTATGTCGGTTACCAATATTATTGGTTCGGTTGGTTTTGCGGTAATCGTGATAAATTACCATACCATGCCAGCCCTAAAAACTGTGATTCGATAGCAACGACGGTGGCTCGGATGATAGGAAACCAGGAAAATTGGACTTTGCTACACTACCTAGCAAAATATACACTAATAATCAAAATCCTTCGTAAGAGAGTACATGCATTATAAACCAAAAATTTAATTGAGTAATTCTGATAACGACCGGAAATTGACCGCAATTTTGTTCGGAAAGTAAGAATCTGTGGCCGTGAAATTAGGGATAGGGGAGAGTGAACACCTCGTTCCGGAAGAGCGGCGAATCTATGGTAAGGATCCGCCATGGCTTGCGCACCGGTTTGGAGTTCGATTGGCTGAGAGTCTGTGACGCTCCGTTGAAGCTGGGTTAAATTGGAACTCAAAACGAAGCTCTTTTGCTTTGGACAATGGAGTATTAATCCTTCCCTGATTAGAAACGGCAACCACCATAGGTCGGAACAGCAGTGTCGAGGTAGTGACCAGAGTTCTTCGCGGCGACGGGGTCGGTAGAGGTTCCGATCGATCGAACAGCAGCTTCGGCTTTTGGCTTCTAAAAGCTGGGGTCGAGCAGCTTCGGCTTTTTAAGAGAAAACACCGGTGCTTCTAAGCGAAGCCGGTGAGAAGCTGCTTACCAAACACAATAAGCAGCTTTGCTTCTAAGTGAAGCCGGGGAGAAGCTGTACCAAACGAGCTCTTAGCTTTCATTACATCTCTGGAAGAGCACTTCTCCGGAACTCGGATAAATTTTCTCAGACATGCAGTGAGTTACCCAGTACTACATCCAAGTAACAATACCCCATCGGCCACACAAATTTTGTGAGGACTAAAAACATACATTATTCAACATGCTCCCTGCATAGGTGACAGTGCAGCTAAATGAACAGTTACTTTTTAAATTTTGTTTTTCTCGTTTTAAAAAAAAGGAAATTACAAAGAGAAACCTCTTTTTTTGAAAGAATTTGGAACCAAACAGCCTCACGTCCGGTTTTATTTATTATATTAATATTAAAAAACTACATCAAGAGACATAGTATTGGTTCCCTGAGCTACATTAGAAAAATGTCAATTATCTTCATAGAGAACGTCCTGAATAATAACAGGAGTCCTCTAACCAAACATCATCAACAAAACCACTACTAGCTAGATGCGCAAGTCTATCTGCAACATCATTTGCTTCACGGCCAATGTGTCGAATCCGAAGAGACTGAAAACCCTAATATGAAGAGACTGAAAAGCGCTCATGTACTTTTTACAGTCTCCCAGGACTTGACCCATCTCCGAAAAATCCTCTTCCTCCCTTCCTAATGCAGCCACAAGTAGGATAGAATCACTCTCAATATCTATGTTTGTCCAACCTGACGAATGCCAAGTAAAAGACATTCTCTACATGCTTCAACCTCCATATGTAATGCGGAGTGCGCATGCTCAAAAGGCTTTGCCAATACTGTGATTCTGACACCTAACTCATTCCTGACAATAACACCAACTCCTCCATGTCCATTATGCTCCAAGAATGATCCATCAATATTCAATTTCAGACGCCCACTAGGGGGCACTCCCATTTCATCCTCAACCGTTTCTGTTGACTACAAGGCTTCTCATGCACCTTCTTGAATTCCTCCAACATTTGTGGCACCCATTGAACCAGAAAACAAGAATTAAACGAGGAATGATGCCAAAGTACCTTGTTCCTCTCAGACCATACTCCCCATAAACTCGCAAAGAAAATCTCCTGATGTCCATTTTCCAACCTATCCATACTCAACCAAAGTCATTCCAGAAAACTAACCTTTGGCAGATTAGCTATGACAGAACAAAGAACCCCTTCTGTCCAAAAGGCCTTCATCACATCACAATCTCTAAACAAATGAGATGTCGTTTCAGCCATTCTCCCACATAACACACAATCAGTATCTGTAAGAGGAACTCTCCTCTTTGCCAAGGCAGTTCGTGTAGGAATAATTTTGCACTTCCAAACAAAGACCTTGATCTTTACTATGTTCTCAACCTCAACTGGAGTGAATAGTTCTTGAAGTAGATTTACCTGCCAGGTCCAATCAACAGGATCGATTAGCTCTTCTACTGTAATCTCTTCCAACCCCTTCATTGCCTGAAAAACGGCCTAAACCTGCCAACGAGGTTTGGCTCAGTTGGCAAGGGCGAGCTTGTGGTGGAGACCCCATCCGAGTTCGATCCTTGCTCGTTTGGTCACGGGATCCATTTGTCAAACCATACTGAAATGCTGCTTCCATTGCCCACCTGGAACCGCACACCTTGTTCAAGAACTTGCCTACCTGTTTTAATTGTCACGCCTCGACTCAAGTTTACCTACTTAAACCTGGGTTAAGACGTGCGAGACCCATCCCAAGAGAGATTTACTCGAAATCCCCCTTGAGAAAGGATAACCCTCTTTCCAAACCAAATTCAAACAGTCCAAACGATACTGGAATAGACCTCACAGCCGGAGTTTATCCTGATTTCCGCATTTGGATCTCAAACCAAGCATTTAGAGGACCTAGGGTTCTAATAATATTTGTGACTGCACCCGAATCCCGGTCAGGCTGCCTATGTACCCTGTCCTCAATGGCAATCTTGTAAAAATACAAATCTGCCAAGGGCATTCTTGGGATGTCAGCCTCAATGACATCCCTGTAATTTTATAAAATAGTCAGGGGTATTTATTGAAATTCCAACTCAGTGGTAGCATTGTAAATAGACAAAGCCGTCAGGGGTTTTTCTGAGATTACACCCTCAGTGGAAGATTACTCACCTTAAAATTCCGCTGTGTCAACTATCACCACAGGGTAAATCCTCAACACTTGGTCGATCAATAAACATCTACAATTATGCAATCAACCTTAGTTACCACACGAAGGTAGTAAAGACTCGATTTGACTAAACGTCATACTAAACGATAACTGAAACCGGCAAATTATATATCCACGCGCACGTATCGACGAGTACATGATCCTGGGACTACTCACTGCCCCTGAGGATGTCAGACGCGCCACCACCCTCAAACCTGTCAACTTCACCCAAAAACCATTTACATGCAACTACAACAACCCTAGAAGGCCTATAGGAGCAACCAGAACTCCTAGAACTGCCGGACGCGCCTACACGCGCAGCCACAGCCGGCGGCACGTGGGCGTCACGAGCCTCCACCTAAAACACCGAATTTCAACAAACTTAAAACATGAAGTTGTAGTTCACAGCAAGGGGAACAACTTTAATACCTGAGGTTTTGATCAACTTGGCCGGGAAGTTGCCCAAAACTACCCCGAAAGATTGAACTCTCGATTTGCACCTCTACACTCCAAATTAATCTTCAAGGGTGGTATGGTTGTGCTCAGAAGGAGGATACGAAGATGTTAGGGTCGTTTGCAGCCCTTAAACCCACCCCAAACAGCGGAGCAACCACTAGGTCAGAATTCGGGGTCGCCACTGCTAGTGTTTAGGCCCAGACGCACCGTTCTAGGCCGAACTGGACCACGCCACCACCACAGGGAGGCTCGCACGGAGGAGAGGAAGAGATCCCAACCAGCCTTGACGTCTCCGGTGGCCGGAGCTCGTTGTAAAAGTAGGGTCGGGTCGGCCAGGTTTGGGTCTGGTCAATTCGAATTTTCAGATAGTGAAGAAACGCGCGCGCGTGCATGGAAAATGAGAAGAAAAATGGATTATTTCCATTTTTGGAAATCCACCCTTTTATTTATATACTTTCTAAAAATATAAACCAACTTCCGTTAACCATAACTTCTTCACAAGGTATCCAATTTACACATGCCGCGTGTCCACAGACTCGTATCGTCGAGCACTCCAACTCTCGTGAAGGAAGTTTTTCGAGAAACTCAACGTAGTAAAAAGTCAACCTTGGACCACTTTAAATAAGTCGTTTCCACGCGTCCCTTAACTCCGAACACTTCGGTACTCTTCCTGAAGGTACGAATACGTACCAATACCACTAAACTTTCCAAATTTTACACTCGTTAATACTTCGGGGAAATTAACAACACAGTTACAACCCTCCATAACCCGCCTAGTCCTGGTAAAAGGGTAAATTTTGGGACGGGATGTTACAATCTACCCCCCTTATAAAAATTTCGTCCTCGAAATTTTCACTACGGAACGTAAAACTAACCGTCATTTCAAATGACAACATTTAGTTAAAGATGGTCCACATTCCAAGACTTATTTGTTCAACCGACAAGGAATGTCATCAAATTTCACTGGACAGAACTTCAAGTAAATAAGAGTCACCAGCTCTATGCACCAATTTCTTTTGAAACCAAAGTCTTCTCATAGTTTTAATACGAGATACAAAGCTACACCCGCTTTGATACACTTTCTCAGGCACGATACCCTCGTCATATCACTTTCGTCATAAATCAACTCCATAAGACTTGCCTCTTAACTCTTCTCGAGTTAATTCCCGAAATGGTCATTAAGACAAGCTAGTAGCTTTCCGAGACATAAACGTAGACCAACTCGTAGTCAATGCATAAGCTCTACTTTTAGAACTGCCATACTTAACGCTAATGTCCTCCTCGTGGAAGGATGGAATTGCTACAGTCCATCACCGTAAGGGAAACTCACACGTCTCTCGCACCTTTAGAGACAATAGGAACATGCACTTTCTACACTAGGCCTTGAAACCATGGACATATTCTCTCCTGCATCCTTCGCTCAAAAGATTCCCATTTCTCGTTCCTCGTACCTTAACTTTCGATTTCAGGGCTCGAACGAATGCACATACCCCAATGCGATCTCGAAACTGCTCACTCGAACTAATGAATCCGCTAGGTGACTTCACGCCAACATGGATGTCATCTTCACCTACTCAGTCACAATGAATTTCTTCATCCTACTCCACTCTCTCGGAAAAGAGTCTATAGTAGGGCATTTCACAACAATAAGAGCTAACAAACTCACACTCTAACTCGTGTGTGCTCAAGTCCTGACTAAAGGACAAAAGTTTAGCTCAACATATCTCAAGTGTCACGTCCATACTTATTTACTAATCGTCAACCCAAAATATCCTTCCTCATGAGTGGGTTTTCCTCTAAGAGATACTCTGATCTCTTTTACCAAAATTCAATCACCACTAATGTAACCAGACATCCACGTGACGTGTAGTCTAAGGGTTCACTGCATGAAACATATTTTCATTGCTCTGTGATCCAATCCGATACGTGATCACAAGCAAACCTACCCGCCTTTAACTATGACCCCAAAAAATCAGGAGTACCCCACACCTAAATTTTATACACCATCAATATTTCGCGTGGACATGTCGGCCTCCCTAACTAGGGTTGAACTTCTCAGATGTGGAAAGCTGTAGAGTGAGTGGACCAAAAATCAATGCCAAGAGTAATGTTTCAAAACCATAATTTCAAATTTCATTTTCATTTTTCTGAAAACAATTCAGGCCTTACGCCTAAAAACTAATAATTTCCCGGCCCACGGCCAAACATAAATCCAATCTGTGGCCTGTAGCCGCATAAAAATCAAATCATGGTCTGCAATCGTGTAAAATCAAATCATGGTCTGCAGCCGTATAAAATTAAATCATGGCCTGCAGCCGTATAAAATCAATCATTGCTTGCAGCTGTATAAAATCAATCATGGTCTGCAGCTGTATAAAATCAAATCAGGAAAAACATTTCGCAAATGATAGATCACACATAACAGAGTCAGAGCTAAGAGCTCTGCGTACCTCTCTGTGAGGACGCAATCCAACGCTAACACTACCATCTCCCGAATGAAAGAGGAGCGTAACGAGTGGCGCACTTCCACTCCGCCGAACGAGGAGCACTGCCCGCTAGCTAACAACAAACATACATATGACGACCCATCATGACAGTGAGCCTCGCAGGCTAGGGTCGGAGCTAAGAGCTCTAGCGTCTCATCCACTGTCTAGTGAGAACGCAAATCTCGCATAACATCTACTCTCTGTAAGAACACACATATCCCACGCTTCCACTCCACCGAACGAGGAGCGCCAGGTAGGCGCGCTTCTACTCCATCGAACGAGGAGCGCCGTCCGCTAGCTAAAACCATTTGACGACTCTTTATGGTAAAATTAAAACAAATTCCCGATATTTTCATAAATCCAGGCCCGAAGCCCATTTATAAAATCCAGGCAATTGCCAAAAACACTTTAAATCCTGGCAAATGCCAAACATAGAAATCCCAGTAAAACATCGGGTCTGATTCCCATCTGTACGACGGGACACTCCCGTCAAAAACCATTCAAAACCCAAGCGAAAAATAAACAAGCTGAAATCCATAAATCAAATGGAAATAAACGAATAAAAACCCTCCACTGGGGTGCTCACAAAACCAAAGGAATCGAAAATGTACAGAAACCCAAAAAAAATCATTTGTTATGGGAACATTTTAAAACCATTTAATCTTTAAACCATGACATGTATTTCTTTAAAACAAATCAAAGGTCCACTCATCGCACTGGCCACGCATCTCCTGCTCCAGGTACGGTACTCAGAACGTCCTCATACTAGGTGACGTCTCTCTTGCCCGAAAACGGTTCCCTGACCATCGTAAAATATTCTTCCTCGAGCTTTATAGACTCACCACGCGTCTGCTACACCACCATGATACCTTACTTCAACAGTTTCTTTTGACCTCATCCAACATCTCGATTACCAGATCATCCCTGATTCTCCTCGAATATAATTACACAACACTAATGTGTTGCCAAAAGTGGTCATACATACTCTTTTAACCCATCAATCAAATGTAGGATGTGAAACGACTATCAAATAGTCTAACAGTCCAATTTGTCCCAGTTTGACCAGGAAAAGTCAATGATTGACTTTAGGTTTGACCAAGTCTTTCCTGGATTGACCAGGAAATTGACCAAAACTTTCTGACTAATCGACAAAGATCAAACCCTAATAAGCTCGAAAATTGTCGATTTATAAATTCGAATAGTATTAGTCGCACTTTTAAACATATTTGTGCCCAAAACTGTAATTCGAATTTACTTTTCCAAATCTTGCTCGTTACTAAACTTACGAACATCTCGACTTTTCACTCCAACAAAAAGTCTAGATCGACATCTAAAAGCAATTGATGTCGTAAACCTTTTCATTACATTTAATTTAACTAATTTCAACCCTAGGTGACAACCCTTGCCACCACACATACTAACAAGGTTCTAAAACTCGCTAGTCGTTAGTCGGTCGGCCGGTCTGGGACTAACGAGTAGAGGAGTAGTCGGGAGAGTAGTCGGGGAGTACTCGGTTTTTAATTTTTTGGATTTATTTTTATTTTTAAAACATATAATTAAATATAATTTTTTAAAAGGTAATATAATGTCCAAAATAATAAAAATAGTTAATAAAATGCCGAGTTTGGTCGTTTTTTTCTGAGTTAGGCCGATTTTTTCTGAGTTGAACCGATTTTTTTACCGAGTTGGGCCGATTTTTTACCGAGTTGAGCCGATTTTTTCCGAGTTGGGCCGATTTTTTCCGAGTTGGGCCGACTACTCGACCGATTTTCTTCTGTCCGACTTTGTACTCCGATTTTCTTAAAATCGCCTCGGGAGGACGCCGACTAGCGAGTACTCGCCGAGTACTCGGCCGACTAGGCCGAGTTTTAGAACACTGCATACTAACAAATATAACGACTTGTTCCACTTGGGAAGTCGATAACACATTAAAACATTTCCAAAGACTTTAACTGCCCAAACCTTTGGTCCGAGCTTTGAACCTAAGTTCTGATACCAATTGTCACGCCTCGACCCAAGTTTACCTACCTAAACCTGGGTTAGGACGTGCGGGACCCATCCCAAGAGATATTTACTCGAAATCCCCCTTAAAAAAGGATAACCCTCTTTCCAAACCAAATTCAAATAGTCCAAACGATACCGGAATAGACCTCACAGCCGGAGGTTATCCCGATTTCCGCATTTGGATCTCAAACCAAACACTTAGAGGACCTAGGGTTCTAATAATATTTGTTACTGCACCCGAATCCCGGTCAGGCTGCCTAAGTACCCTGTCCTCAGGGATCAAGCCACACGTAGCTCTTATTGTAATTAACGCCCTAACCGGACAAATCCCGTTTTTCTATAAATCGGTCGATCTACTAATATGGATAGTAATGCCTATTACCTATTTGAAGTTTAACCTCTCCGCTGAGGTATTCGCCGACCAATTAACTATCGAAATATCTCAAACCTTCCACCACAATTATATACAACATTCATACATGAAATATAATATAAAAGCATCCACGTAAATAACAAATCCTCTAAGGTAATATTGTCAACTGAAGGGTACCCTTGTAATTATCTTAAACTATTAAAGGCAGTATAGTCAATTCACCATCAATGGCAGATTGGTAAATATGCTAAGCTGCTAGGGGTATTTTAGAAATTTCTGCCCCAATGGCAGCCCCTGTAAATAGATAAGACAGCTAGGAGCAGTATGGTCTTTTCAACCTCAATGACAGTCTTGTAAATATACAAATCTGTCAAGGGCATTTTTGGGATGTCAGCCTCAATGGCATCCCTGTAATTATATAAAACAGTAAGAGGTATTTATAGAAATTCCAACTCAGTGGTAGCCTTGTAAATAGACAAAGCCGCCAGGGGTATTTCTAAGATTGCACCCTCAGTGGAAGATTACTCACCTCAAAATTCTGTTGCGTCAACTATCGCCACTGGGTAAATCCTCAATACTTGATCGATCAATAAACACCTATAATTATGCAATCGACCTTAGTTACCACACGAATGTAATAAAGACTCGATTCGACTGAACGTCACATTAAACGATAACCGAAACAGACAAATTATATATCCACGCGCTCGTATGGACGAGTACATGATCTTGGGACAACTCACTGACCCTGAGGATGTCAGACGCGCCACCACCCTCAAACCGGTCAACTTCACTCAAAACCCACCTACATGCAACTACAACAACCCTAGAAGGCCTATAGGAGCAACCAGAACTCCTAAAACTGCCGGACGCGCCTACACGCGCAGCCACAGCCGGCGGCACGTGGGCGTCACACGGCTCCACCCAAAACACCGAATTTCAACAAACTCAAAACATGAAAGTTGTAGATCACATCAAGGGGAACAACTTTAACACCTGGGGTTTTGATCAACTCTGCTAGGAAGTTGCCCAAAACTGCCCCGAAAGATTGAACACACGATTTGCATCTCTACGCTCCAAATTGATTTTCAAGGGTGGCATGGTTGTGCTTAGAAGGAGGATACGAAGCTGTTAGGGTCGTTTGCAGCCTTTAAAACCACCCCAAACAGCGGAGCAACCACCAGGTCGGAATTCGGGTCGCTGCCGCTACTGTTTAGGCCCAGACGCACCGTTCTAGTCCGAACTGGACCAAGTCACCACCACAGGGAGGCTCACACAGAGGAGAGGAAGAGATCCCGACCGGTCTCGACGTCTCCGGTGGCCAGAGCTCGCCACAAAAGTTGGGTCGGGTCGGCACAATTTGAATTTTCGGATAGTGAAGGAACACGCGCGTGCATGGAAAATTAGAAGAAAAATGAATTATTTCTATTTTTGGAAATCCACCCTTTCTATTTATATACTTTCTAAAAATAGAAACCAATTTTCGTTGACCATAACTTCTTCACACTGTATCTGATTCACACATACCTCGTGTCCACGGACTCGTATCGTCGAGGACACCAACTCTCTTTAAGGAAGTTTTATGAGAAACTCGACGTAGTAAAAAGTCAAGCTTGGACCACTTTAAATAAGTCGTTTCCACGCGTCTCTTAACTCTGAACACTTCGGTAATCTTCCCGAAGGTACGAATACATACCAATACCACTAAAATTTCCAAATACTTCAATACTTCAGGGAAATTAACAGTATAGTTACAACTCTTTATAACCCACCTAATCCTGATAAAAGGGTAAATTTTAGAACGGGTTGTTACAATAATACTCCTCTATGTGTAGGAAGCCCCTAGTTTTAGAACAACCTCCATAAACCCTAAATTTGGAAAATATTTAGCTTTCAAGACCCTAGATAGCAAATTTTCTTATTTTTACATAATATGCCAGTCCTGCCTAGCAAGGGGTGCCAAGTTATAGTCGTGCATATCCCGAAAACCCAAACCTACTTCCTTTTTAGGAACACACAATTTCTCCCATGAGAGCCAATGCAACTTGTTCTTCTCCTCCATATGACCCCACCAATACTGCGCCATCAGTCTTTGCATATCCTCACACAAATATCTAGGGACATTGAAACAATTCATGACATACGTGGGATTGCTTGAGCAACTGCTTTAATCAATATTTCCTTCTCAGTCACACTAAGTAGATTCTCTCTCCACCCCTGCGTTCTGTTTTTCACCTGCTCAACCAAGTAACCAAATGCCTCCTCTTTGGAATAGCTTATTTCAACTGGAATACCCAAATACTTATCATACTTTTCAACTCGTTGGACACCCAATAAATCTGTGAATCTTTCCTGCTCCTCCTCAGGAACATTCTTGCTAAAAGAAATAGCACTTTTCTGCAAATTAATCTGTTGACCAGAGACCAATTCATATGCCTTAAGGACTACTTGTACTGCCACACAGACCATTGTCTCTGCTCTAAAGAAGATAAAGGAATCATCCGTAAAAAAATAGGTGTGAAATACTTGGAGCACCTCTACAGATATCCACACCTCTTAATCGACCATAAGTCTCTTCTGATGAAAGCAACCAGGAAAATGCCTCTGCACAAAAAAGGAAAAGATATGGTGACAATGAGTCCCCATGCCGTAATCCACGTTTTGGCTGCAAACACCCTCTCGGTCTACCATTAATGAGGAAAGAATAAGATACAGTAGAAATGCATCTCAAAATCTACCAGATCCATGCTTCATTGAAACCTAACCTTCGCATCACTACCTCCAAAAAGCGTCATTCAACCCGATCATATGCTTTGCTCATATCAAGTTTTAATGCACAATAACCCTTCTTCCCTCTTCTTCTATTTTTCATATAATGGACCATCTCAAAAGCAAGCAAAGCATCATCCGAAATAATGCGTCCTAGCGCAAAAGCTCCCTAGAATGGCGAAATAATGGAATCCATGACAGGCTTGATTCTATTGGCAAGAACCTTAGAACCTTAGTCCAACACCCACATCATAAAACAACGCTAGTTTGGATCGTACCTCTGCAATTTCAGTCTTGAAACTCCCAAATTTCTTGCCACTCCATAGCTCTAGAGCAGACAGGGTCTTCTTAATCTTGTCACAGACTCGACTGAATGCGTCGGGGCCTGAACCACTCTCCCAACTCTCATGCACGACCCCTTTACATTCGGCATCCAACAACCATCTATCATCGAACCGAATGTTGGCTAATTAAACCAATCTTGTTGGTTTGCTTTCCTAGAATAATGTTACAGTCACTTATAATCCTTTAGTTTCCATTATTTTCAGTTTCATCTGTTATGAGTCTTTTCATCTTCATTATCATGTAGTGGATGTTTAATGTCTTTGTCAGTTACTGAGTTTTAGAGTCAGGTCTTGTCCTATATAAGTCTATGTAATCTTGTTGTTTGATAGGAGAGAATAGAAATATTCAATAAGAATTCAAAGCCAAAACACTTGTTCTGTTCTCTTCCTTCTACAGTTCTACATTCTGGTATCAGAGCTTCTAGAAGCTCTGACAGCTCCTATGGCAAACGAAAACAGCTCCAACTCCAATATGCTGTCACTCATTCCTAGTTTCAATGGTGAGAAGTATGATTATTGGTGCAAGAATGTCAAGGTCTTGCTAAAATCCCTAAAGATATGGAACGTTGTCAAAGAAGGCTACGTCGAACCGGAGGATGAAGGTGCACTTAATAACCAGCAGAGGAATGCTTTGAAGGAGAATCGAAAGAAGGATAGCAAGGCGCTCTTCTATATTTACCAGACAATTCAAGAGTCTGTGTATGAAAGAATTGCTCAAGCCGAGACCTCCAAGGAAGCCTGGGACATCATTCATGCAGCCTACAAAGGCAAAGAAAAGGTGAAGATGGTTCGTCTTCAAACTTCAAGATCGGAGTTCGAAAAGTTGGAGATGAAGGAGACAGAAAGCATCAGAGAGTATTTTACAAGAGTGAATTCTGTGGTTAACAAAATGGCATCAAATGGAGAGATTTTAGAAGATGCAAGAGTGGTTGAGAAAGTTCTTCGGAGCCTGACACCAAAGTTTGATTATGTTGAAGCTACTATTGAAGAGTCAACAGATTTGTCTACTCTTAATTTGGATGACCTGCAAGGAAGATTGGAAGCTCATGAGTTCAAGATTAATAAGAGGAACTCTACCTCTTCTCAACCTGATCAAGCACTCAAGTCCCAAGTCATATCCACGGGAGGCCATTGGAATCATGGTCAAAGATTTCAACACTGGAATGGAGGAGCTGGTCGAGCAAGGGGACGAGGACGTGGTTTTAAATCATTTGGAAGAGGAAATAATTTTCAAGGAATTGGAAGAGTCTCATCAAGCAATCAACATGAAGATGACAGAAGTGGAGACGTCACGTATCCAAGTAGAGGAAGAGGCCGAGGCTACTATCATGGAAGAGGACGTTTTGGAGACTCTTATTATTATAAACCAAAACCTGTCAAGCACAATTATTGGCGCAAGCAAGAAGATGACAAGCAAGTACGAGCTGGTTATATGCATGAAAGCAACATTGGTAACAATGAGCAAGACACTTTGTTAGTGGCAGCATGTCATGAAAACTGCGTGGAGGAGTTGTGGTACCTTGACAGTGGAGCGAGCAAACATATGACAGGTAACAAAAATATTTTCTCCACTCTCAAATTGGTGGATCATGGTGAAGTAACTATTGGTGATGCTAAAGCTTACAAAATAAAAGGAGTTGGAGAAATCTCATTTAAATCAAAGTCTGGAAGCATTGAGGAGATGTCAGATGTTTATTATGTTCCTGGTTTAAGATGCAATCTGTTAAGTGTTGGTCATCTCTTGAGGAGAGGGTATGATATTCATTTTCATGATTATGCTTGTTTCTTGTCAAAGAATGATCAACTTATTGCAAAGATTGGAGTGGCTGGAAATAATCTATTCCCTCTCAAGCTTGAAACAACAAATCTATCATGCCTTGTTGGTCGTGAGAAAGAAAATTCCAAGTTATGGCATGACAGATTTGGGCACTTGAACTATGGAAGTTTGAAGCTGCTGGCAACTAAAAACATGGTGAAAGGGTTACCTGAGATCAATGTAGAAGATGGTGTGTGTGAAGAATGTCAGCTTGGTAAGCAGCACAGGAATCCATTCCCTTCGCACTCCTCTTGGCAAGCAAAATATCCATTGGAACTTGTTCATTCTGATCTATGCGGTCCTATGCCAGTTGAGTCTCTTGGAGGTAGCAAGTATTTTATTTCTTTTATTGATGATTTCTCAAGGAAAGTTTGGGTTTGTTTTCTGAAAGAAAAGTCAGAAGCATTCCAAGCTTTCAAGGATTTTAAAGCAGAAGCTGAGAATATTGTTGGCCGGTCAATCAAAGTTTTGAGAACTGATCGTGGAGGAGAATATTTGTCCAAGGAGTTTAATAAGTTTTGCAAAGATAATGGAATAAAGCATCAGCTGACAACTCGCTATACACCTCAGCAAAATGGTGTGAGTGAGAGGAAAAATAAAACTATAATGGAGATGGTGAGGTGCATGCTTAGAAGGAAGAAAGTGCAGAAGGAGTTGTGGGCAGAAGCAGTGTCATGTGCAGTCTATTTAATCAATAGATCACCAACAAAATGCTTGAAAGATTGCACGCCTCATGAAGCTTGGTACGGAGTGAAGCCAAATGTGCAACATCTGAGAGTTTTCGGATCAATTGCATATGCCCATGTTCCAAAAGAAATTAGAAACAAGCTTGAAGACAAGTCGGAGAAGTGTATTTTCATTGGATATAGTGACCGGAGCAAGGCCTACAATATGTACAATCCGGAGACAGAAAGGATCATAATTAGCCGAGATGTTTTGTTTGATGAATATACTGTTTTTGATAAAGAAAAGAAAGTCACAGTAGGCATTACAACCCAAGAAGATGAGAGCAGTACTTCCAATACTCATGATTCAGATGAAGATGACTCACCTGAAAGTCCTCCTCCTAAATTCAAAAGCATGCATGATCTTTATGACTCCACAAAACAAGTAAGTTTGCAAAATGATGTTATTTATTTTGCATTCTTTGCTGGAGAGGACCCAGTTTGTTTTGATGTAGCTTCTAGAGATGAAAAATGGAAGAGAGCTATGGAAGAAGAAGTAAAAGCCATTGAGAAGAATCAAACTTGGGAGCTCACAAAGTTGCCACCACACAAGAAACCCATCGGTGTAAAATGGGTGTACAAGACAAAGATGAATCCAGATGGCTCTATCAACAAGCACAAGGCGAGGCTTGTGGCAAAAGGGTACAAACAAAAAGAAGGAGAAGACTATACTGATGTGTTTGCTCCTGTGTCCAGACTTGACACCATTCGCTTGGTGATTTCTCTTGCTGCTCAAAACAAATGGAAGCTATTCCAAATGGATGTGAAGTCTGCGTTCTTGAATGGCTCTCTTCAAGAAGAAGTTTATGTTGAGCAGCCCCCGGGTTTTGTGAAGGAAGGAGAAGAAGATAAAGTTTACAAGCTCAAGAAAGCATTATATGGACTGAAACAATCACCAAGGGCCTGGTATAGTCGCATCAATTCTTACTTTGAGAAGCATGGTTTTCAGAAGTGTCCATATGAACACACTCTCTACGTCAAAAGTAGTCCACAAGGAAGTTTTATAGTTGTAAGTCTTTATGTTGATGACCTTATCTTTACTGGAAATAGCTTGGAGATGTTGCATGAGTTTAAGCTCTCTATGATGAAAGAGTTTGAGATGACAGATTTGGGAGAATTACTTCACTTTCTTGGAATTGAAGTTCAACAATTCAAGGAATGCATTTTTATTTCCCAGGAGAGCTATGCAAAAGAAGTTGTTAAGAAGTTCGGGATGGAGCATGCTAATCCAGTAGCAACACCATGTGTTACAAGCTTAAAATTAAGCAAGAAAGGTGAAGGAAAAGCTGTGAATTCCACAAGGTTTCGGAGTTTGGTGGGAAATTTGATGTACTTAACTGCGACAAGGCCATAAATCATGTATGCAGTGAGTTTGGTGAGCAGGTTTATGGAGAAACCATATGCTAATCATTGGGAGGCTACAAAAAGAATTCTTCGTTATGTTATTGGAACCATTGATTATGGTATTTTCTATCAGGCAAATGTTCCAGTGAATCTTGTTGGTTATACTGACAGTGATTTAGCCGGAAGTATTGATGACAGCAAAAGTACTTCAGGTTATGTTTTTAGTCTTGGAAGTGGTGCGATTTCATAGAGTTCGAAGAAACAACCAATTGTTGCACTTTCTACAACTGAAGCAGAATACATTGCGGGTGCTTATGCAGGATGTCAAGTTCTTTGGCTGCGAGGTGTTCTAGAAAGTTTACATCATAAGCAAAGCAGTTCAACAGTTTTGTTTTGTGACAATAGTTCCACAATTTCAGTTGCAAAAGATCCTGTTCTTCATGGAAGAACAAAGCATATCCGTATGCGGTATCATTTTCTAAGGGATTTGGTGAAAGAAGGAGTGATTGAAGTGAAGTATTGCAGGACAGATGAACAAAAGGCTGATGTCTTTACTAAGGCTCTCGGTGGACAAGTTTTCAAGGAAGATATTGCAAGATTGGGTGTCAAGAGCAAGTTTGGTTTACGGGAGGCTATGTTGGCTAATTAAACCAATCTTGTTGGTTTGCTTTTCTAGAATAATGTTGCAGTCAGTTATAATCCTTTAGTTTCCATTATTTTCAGTTTCATCTGTTATGAGTCTTTTCATCTTCATTATCATGTAGTGGATGTTTAATGTCTTTGTCAGTTACTGAGTTTTAGAGTCAGGTCTTGTCCTATATAAGTCTATGTAATCTTGTTGTTTGATAAGAGAGAGTAGAAATATTCAATAAGAATTCAAAGCCAAAACCATCTATCATCGAACCGAAACCCTCTCCCTCTCTTTTTCTGACATTGTTGTGTCTGGCGAAACTCCAATAAGATCGGGAGGTGATCCGATTCATTCGGGTGCAGATGAATCACTTTTGAGATTACGAACATGGAACTCCAGCTTTCAGAAGCCACGCACCTATCCAACCTTGTTTTAATCAAAAATCACCCCTTTTCCCCTGCCAAGTGAATCGCGGCCCAGTAAATGCAATTTCACTCAGTTCACAAAACTCCAAAGCCGAAGTTAACCCTTCTATTTATCTACGGTTCCGAAACACTCCCCCTTCTTTATCCTCTCGTGAAGTAATTTCATTAAAATCACCACCCACCCATGATAAATTCCCATGCAGGCTGAGCGTACGTAGGAGAGACCAAGAAAGATGTCTGTTTTCTGCGTTTGGCTACCCATACAAACTCGTAAATCTCCAATTATTAAGAAATAGATTCCTACCAATCACCACATCAATATGACTTTCTGAAGAGGATTGTAAATCCACTTCTAGCTCACCGTTCCAAAGCAAACACAAACCTCCCGCTCTTCTCACACCTTTATCATGCTTAGTATTGACAAAGCGACAATTCACCGCAAAACTATTACGAAAACCCAATTGTTTCTGAATTTTCTCCATCTCGTCTGAAGTGCATCTTGTTTCACTTAAAAACAGCAATTTAGGAATGTTTAGGGATAACATCCCTTTGAGCTTCTGAACTGTCCAAGAATTTCCAATTCCTTAACAGTTTCAACACAAAATATTCATTGGACTTGATAGGTCAAAACCGGATCCATCATGGAGGAACGTTTGAGAGCACGTTCATAGCTCAGAATACTTCTCTTCATACCACGCCCAACCGGATTCCTATCTTTATTTAGAAAAACTCCCACGGCAAAACCCCTCCTTGATTTACACCGACCACCCCCTTTCCTATTTCCCCGAGGCCTTGGACAACTAGGGCTCAAAGCATCCTGAGATTGACCCCCATTTGAAACAGAAGACAATTTCGGCCATTTTAAAATGCTACTCTTTTCCACCAGCCCAACCTTCCTAACCTCCCTAGCAATAGCGAGTTCAGCTGTCAACCTAACTTCCTGGCCCATTTTCACTCGTTTCAACTCCAAGTCCACAATAATTTTTCGATTTACCATCACCTCTTCATTAATACCAGACTTGGTTGTTTCCACTTCAAAACCTCCATTAATTACCAAATCCTCCATCACCGCATCATTCAAAACCATATCCATTCTTCCCGCTCCAGAATCCCGCTTAAATTGATGTGTCAAATCTCCATCCTTTTCCGTAACTTTCTGCCTCTCAATCATCATTAAACAGTCCAAGGAAACCGGAGTGTCTGAAAAGGAAACACCCCTCACGGATCTCACCTTCCATAGAAAGTTCCTGACGGAGAACCACCACGCGCCGCCTCTTCCTCGCCGTGTCACCTATTGACTGCTCGTGTTCAACCTCTATGGATTCGTCCCGAGTACCACCCGTATTCTCCTCCTCCCATTCCACTCGCATACGAACCAAACCAGACATCGACAGGTCCGGTGCTTGCATCTTCCAACCCCCTGTAGGATTCTCATACAAACCATAACGGCACCCCATCCGGCCTGACTAACAACCTATCCTCCACAGGTTTTCTTTTCTCCTCTAACAGATGTCTCGTTTCTCAGTGGATAGAGTGGCATCAAACTGCATCCTAGTAATCTCCCCTGAAGCAAACCTCCTACACTTGCGAGTTCCATGACTGAGAAGACCACAATACTGACAAAAAGAGGGAGGTCTTATATAATCAATCTCAAACTGATAAGCTCTTATGTGTCCGGGGAGCCTAACCGTGGCTACCCTTCGCAGCAGTTTATTTGTATCAATTATAACTCTCACCTTAAAATTAGAACCAAAAAACATTCCCTGAACATCATCCTCTTCCATTCTAACATACTCCCCCACAGTAGCATCTATATGACGACCTGTTTCCTTCACCATGTGAAGCTGGGGAACACCCCATGCTCGTTTCCAAAACAGCTGCCAATTTAAGGATACCAGAGTAAATCTTATCTCCCATCCATTGCAGAAACAACAAACAAGATGTTTTCAAAGTGCCAAGGACAACCTCTCAAGATCCTATCTCGATCATATTCCCTTTCAAACGAGAAAACAAAACGGTCACTCCCTTCCAACACCGAAGCAGTAACCCACACCCTACCACTTTGATCATTCTTCGGAGTCCACAAGACTTTCATTATCCTGAACAAACTCTCCTTCCTGAAAGGCTTGTCTGTAAGCAATCGACCCACCAGCAAGAATCTATGTGGCCACCATTTATCGACGTCTTCCGGCATCACCACCTCTAAAGCCTCCTCTTCTGAGAGCGAGAGCCGCTGCACCATATTACTAAGAACTTACTCCATCTCACAGAGCACCGTTTCACGGTCATCAACACCGTGGAACTATTATATACTAGGTCTCGTCACTCTCAGGCTAAGCACAAAAAATAAGGATAACAATACTATTTTTCGATCCGAATCATCACATAAAATCATTTGCGTCTAGCCTCGGGTTTTCTTGGCCCAATCATAAATCATTTGTCACATAATATATTGAAAACTTTCCCGAGCCATCGACCATGAGTTTACAAAAATCATGCACTTTCATACATATGCAAAACCACTAACAAAGGGGGATTAGCTTTCCTAACCTGGAATTACCGTTCCTTACGTAAGCTCCAAGCTTCCAAGAACCGCATCGATAATCTGAGGTCACCACTTAATCTAACTCGTCCAACAAATTTCTGCAGAATAGAGTAGCTTAGCAACGAAGAAATAATAACAGTCTAGTTGACCTCAGCATTCTTAGTTTGACTAGGATTGACAACATTGACCAAGTTAACCAACCAATTTATTTTATGACTCTTTAACCTTTTTAAATTGCTTTTTCGATTATCGACTCTTTGCTTATTTGCTGGAAGACCGACTTAACTTCCAAACTTCACTTAACCATTTCAATTTAATGTTAGGTTGTCACACAGTAATTCGTTGAATTACTATGGACACCCAATGCATCACAATGACCAACTTATTTACTAAGAGTCGATACATCGATAATGTGTATCACCAATTTTTACTTAAATGGTCAACTTGACATTTTCAGAATTTCAGCTATCATTTTCCGATAACAATTCAACATTTTACCAAATTTCGTCGAACTTCAAATCTTTACTAAACCATTTTTCCAAAAATGAACTTTTCCCAAAATGGAAACTTTCCCTTAATGGAAACCTACTCAAAATGGAAAGTTTCCTAAAATGGAAATCAGGACAACAATACCAATTTTTGATCTGAATCATCACATAAAATCATTTGCGTCTAGCCTCAGGTTTTCTTAGCTCAATCATAAATCATTTATCAAATAATATATTGAAAACTTTCCCGAAGCATCGACCATGATTATACAAAAATCAGTCACTTTCATACATAGGCAAAACCACTAACAAAGGAGGATTAACTTTCCCTACCTGGAATTGTCGTTCCTTACGTAAGATCTAAGTTTTCAGAAACCGCCTCGGTAATCCAAGGTCACCGCGTCAGCTAACTCTTCTGACAAATCACTGCATAATAGAGTAACTTAGCAACGAAGAAACTATAACAGTCTTGTTGATGTGAGACCCCGAGAATTTAATTTAATTTTCCGACACATTTAGGGATTAATTTCGATTACTTTTCAATACGTCGTTAATTTCGTCTAACGTTTTTACATTAAGACACACGTCGCCACATGTGTGAAAGTATTTACGGAATATTTTCCGGCACTTCACGTATTTTTCGTACAACTTTTACGTTTGAATTTGACGTTTGGTTATTTTAAATGAATTTTCCAAAATGGATTTGGTTTTAAAAATTATTTTGGAATTGGGATTAAATCGTAGCCGTTGATTCGATCGACGAATCGTGGCCACTCATTTTCTTTTAAAACCCTATCTCTTTCTCCCTTATCTCTCCACCTCTCATTTCCCTTCTCCTTCACTTTCCGCTTCGGTTCCTTCTTTTTTCTCCACTTTCCTCTTTCTCCCTTTCCTTTTCGAGACAGCTCTCTCTCTCTCACTTTCTTCGATCCAGCAGCCGGCCAGCCTCTCAACCAACACGCGTCGAGCTTCACCGCCGCCCCCATCGGCTTCGTACTGCCTCGGCGACTTCAACCAAGCCACCAGCGAAGCCAGCGCCGTCGCCAGCGCCGCCCAGCAACGAGGAGAAGAAGGAGAAACACTGTGCAGGGCAGATTGAAGTGAACCAGAGGATTTGAGGAGCTAGGAAGCTCCCAGGAGCCATCAGGAGCGAGGAGGAAGGAGGAGGTCAGTGGAGCTCCGCCGGAGGAGGATCGCCGGAGAACAGTGGAGCTCGACTTCAAGGGTATAAATCTCCACCTTTTCTCTCGATTCTTGGCCTGTTGTGTTGTTGGAATAGTGTAGAAGTTATCTTGCAGGCCTAGGAACTCGATTTGGCCGGAAAACCGGCCAAATCCGGCGAAACCAGTCGATCGGAACCAACGCGGTAAAAACTCTGGTTTTTACCGTGTCAGTTTTACTTTTACAGTTTACCCAGGGGTAGAGTTACCAATTTACCCCTGACTGTTTAACTAATTACAGTTACTGTTTTTACTGTTTACTTTCACTGTTTTACTGTTTACTTTTACTGTTTTACTGTTACAGTTTTACTTTTACTGTTGACTTTGACCGTTGACTTTTTGACCGGTGACCGCTGACTTTACTGTTGACCGTTGACTTTTACTATTTCAAAGTTGACTTTTAACTTATATCGTAGAACACCTATTTTACGTTTTTGAACATTACGGTTAAACGTTTTAAAGACTTTTGGTTCACAAACGTGACAAAACGACGTAAGTACTGAATAAGAAATAATCCCGACTTCTCGCTGGTTCGAGAATCGGAGTGGTAAACAAGTCAAACCCTAATGTCAGAAAGATAAATAAAGAATGTTTATCAAGTCTTAGTCGTAGATAGTAGATCCTTGAATTTCTTATACCTGACTATCATTGTTATCTCACCCACAGACTCAGGAGCTCGTCAACGTAGGCTTCAGGAGGACCAGGAGTTGGAGCGCAGCCAGCTGTACCGTCATACCAGGTAGTAGGGGGCACGCCCAATGGGTGAGCCGAAACCCTCTTGGGTCGGTGGCTCTTTCACTTTACTTATATCTATAAAAATACTGTTGCATTGTTTTAAGCTTGACCACACGCTTCTTATAGCATTTGATGTGAGTGTGTGAGTTTGGATCGAAAAGTAGTGCCGTCGTCCTGATTTCCGGTGCTTGGCCTGAGAGCGACGGGACCTAGTATCTAGCACTCCTGCGGTGTCGATGACCGCGAACCTCCGAAGGGCTATGCCCTGTTTATTTTATTTATTTATCCCTCTTACGCTCGCCTCGTACAGAGTAAAGAGTGACGTAAGTGCGGCGTGCTGTTTGTTGGGCGTTAGCTGGAAATGGACGCTCTCGCTACTCTGCGCACTTGGGCGCTTAGGTAGTTGGCCCCGGTTTGCAGTGAAGACAAACCCGGGATTTCGGCCGCCCAGATCCAGAAAGTTCTTTCATGTGTGGTCACATGTTTTACCTAGCTTTGTGTGCGTGGCTTGCATTTACATTTCCACATGCTCTTTTCGTATACTTACGAGTACCTACATATATAAACTAAAAGTTTTCTCATGGGTTTTAAACCCCGACTTGGTTGGCTTTGGCCCCATTTGGGTTAGCGAGGACGAGTTGCTCACCTCTACATCTTTTCAGGTCTACAGCACCCATCACTAGAGGAGCTGGACTAGGAGATCGCGGAGCGTCGACGGTTATCCTGCATTCCGGTTTTTGAGGGCACCCATTCTGGTGTGGACTCCATATCATTTGATTTCCGTATCTTTGATGTTTGTTATTCTGTTGGATACTTTGAGACATTATTCGGGCTCGTTGTTCCGAGACTTTTCCTTGTATTATTTTCGTCTCGGATATTTTCCATTATCTTCCGCTTGTATAACATTTGTATGCTACTCTGTGTATTTGTCATTTCGTATTTGACATCTATTCATTCATGTGTTGATCATTTTATTCATAGCCTTGTAGTTTCGGTCCGGAGGGTTATCAATACGTCAAATGACGTATTGATTACTCGCTAGATCGGGGTTACGGCGGTTACCGTCGTGTTTCGGGGCCGACAATAGTCTCCGGGATGCGACAGTAATTACTTGGTATCAGAGCATCGTTTTGGTATCTTCCATGTCATTGGTGTACGACCAGTTTGTTTTCTTCGAGTCGTATACTTCGAGTTATTTGTGTGCGATGCAGACGTCATTGCACGATCTCATGAGGTATTCCTTCATACGGAAATCAAAAGTTCATTCATGTTCCAGTAGTTGACATCTTCATTATCTTTATTGACTAGACATTGATTCGGTGACTAATCCTTGTTTCTTTTCAGAGTCAGTCACGATGCCGCCTCGCTGCTAGATGGATGAGGTTACGCGAGCGTTCCGTGCCATGGGAAATGTTCCACCTCCTACTCCGCAGGACTTAGAGTTAGAGAGGAGGTCTAACTGTTTAGTGACCTTTCTGAAAGTTAGGCCACCTAACTTTACTGGCCTTACAGAGGCTGTTGATGCTGAGATCTGGCTTAAGCACATCAAGAAGCTACAGGGTACAGTCAATACCCCTATCGAGTACCGAGTTGCCTTCGCAGTCCACTGCCTCACTGGAGAGGCTGATAGTTGGTGGGATACCGTTGCAGACCGCCACGATCCTGATCAGATGACCTGGGATCAGTTTGAGGAGTTGTTCTATGAGCAGTACTTTCCCCCCGGTTTTGAGGGACCAGAAGATGGGCGAGTTTTTCAGCTTTACCCAGGGGAGCTTGACGGTCCACGAGTACGTGGTGCGGTTCACTTCATTGCAGAAGTATGTCCCAGGCCTCACCGAGAAGGTGAAGGCCCAGCGATTTGAGTTTGGTTTTCGGGATTCTATTCGCCGCGAGTTGTTTTCCAATACCACTCGCACCTACAGGGAGATTGTTAGTGCAGCCTACAAGATTGAGGCTGACCAGGCGACTTTTCCTCAGGGCAGAGATGAGTATGGTAGCAGATCCCACTCTCGGAGTAGAGACAGGAAGATGACCAAGAAGAACAACAGGAGGTCTTTTGGCGGAAACGTCAGTGCTGGTAGTAGCGGTAGTGGGTCCTCAGGAGGCCGATCAGGGCCCTACACTTGCTACGAGTGCGGTCAGGTAGGACACACCCGTTGGCGCTGCCCCAACAGAGACCTTGGTACGGCTTCAGCTTCAGGTTCTTCTAGCCGTATCCAGCCACAGGGTCAGCAGCAGTACCAGCAGGGATCGCAGCAGCAGTCTTACTCACAGATTCCTCAGCAGCAGCAGTATCAGCAGGGCTATGCACAACAGCCGTATCCACAGGCACCCCAGCAGCAGCAGCCTGTCCCGAGTCAGGGTAGTCAGGCCAGCCAAAGTTCACGTACCAGAGGTCGGAGTGGACGCAGTGCTAGAGGACATGGACTGGTTTATGCTTTTGCAGGGGGCAGCTAGCTCTGGACGCCTCGACAGCTTTGGATGGTACGATTATTGTTTCTAACTCAGAGGCTAGGGTATTGTTTGACACAGGAGCTTCTCATTCTTTTATTGCCACTTGGTTTGCGGATGCATTGGGACTAGAGTCTGAGTCCACGGGTAGCACATACTGTTTCAGCTCTGCCCTTGGAAAGGGGGCAGCTACATATAGGATCTTTCGTAAGTGCCAGCTGCTGGTTAAAGAAGGAAAGTTACTAGCAGATGTTTACCCGTTGGACATTGATGGGTATGATTTGATACTTGGAATGGATTGGTTGGAGAAGTATCGAGCTCTCATAGACTGTGAGAAGAGGACAGTCACAGTGAGGACTCCAGGCAAGGATAAAGTTATGGTGATCAGAATGGATGAGCGACTCACACAGCCGAGTCCACTCTTGCGACCATGTTTTCGTGGGAGGAGGACTTTGACTTGCTACAATATTGTGAGATCGACAAAGGAGACAGATAGATCCAGTAGTGACAGATACATTCCGGTAGTTGATGAGTATCCCGGAGTATTTCCTGAAGATTTACCAGGTTTACCGCCACATCGGGAGGTAGAGTTTCAGATCGAGTTTGTTCCAGGAGCCACACCGATTTCGATTCCACCTTACCGTATGGCACCAGCAGAGTTGCAAGAGTTGAAGCTTCAGTTGGAAGATCTTATGAGAAGGGTTTTATCAGGTATAGTTCATCACCGTGGGGAGCACCGGTGTTGTTTGCCAGAAAACATGATGGGACCCTTCGACTCTATATAGATTATCGGAAGTTGAACAGTGTCACTGTGAAGAATAAGTATCCACTTCCGAGGATTGATGATTTGTTCGATCAGCTTGCAGGAGCTCAGTTCTTTTCTAAGATCGATCTGAGGTCTGGTTATCATCAGCTTCGGGTACGGGATAGTGACATAGAGAAGACAGCTTTCCGTACACGCTATGGGCACTTCGAGTTCCTTGTCATGTCATTCGGATTGACGAATGCCCCCGCGGCTTTCATGGATCTCATGAACAGAGACTTCAGGCCTTATCTGGATCAGTTTGTGATCGTGTTCATCGACGACATTTTAGTCTACTCCAAGACACAAGCAGAGCATGAGTATCATCTTCGCACCATTCTACAGACCTTGTGGAATCACCAGCTTTTCGCGAAGAAGTCAAAGTGCGAGTTTTGGCTTTCAGAGGTGCAGTTTCTTGGGCATGTAGTCTCAGCTTCAGGCTTGTCAGTGGATCCTTCGAAGATCGAGGCAGTTCTAGATTGGGAACATCCTCGGAATGTTACAGAAGTGAGGAGTTTCCTTGGTCTAGCTGGATACTACCGCCGTTTTGTACAGGACTTCTCAAAGATTGCCACGCCACTAACCAACTTGACAAAGAAAGGAGTAAAGTTTGAGTGGAGTGACGCGTGTGAAGAGGCCTTTGCAGAGTTGAAGAACCGTTTGACTACCGCCCCAGTCCTCGTTCTCCTCAATGGTGTAGATCCGTACCAAGTGTATACGGACGCTTCAGGGACTGGTTTGGGTTGTGTGCTCATGCAAAATGGCGGAGTAGTTTGTTATGGCTCTAGACAGTTGAAGCCACATGAGAAGAACTATCCTACACATGATTTGGAGTTGGCAGCTGTTGTACATGCTCTGAAGATCTGGAGGTGTTATCTCTACGGAGCCACCTTTGAGATCTACACGGATCACAAGAGTCTACAGTACATCTTCACTCAGCGTGATCTTAATCTACGGCAACGGAGATGGATGGAGTATCTTACAGATTATGAGTTCACTCTACGATACCATCCAGGCAAAACAAATGTTGTTGCCGATGCCTTAAGCAGGAAGCCGAGGTATGAGCTTGCGAGTATTTTTCTCTCTCGCATGGAGGCTTTGGAGACGTTGGAGGATTATGACTTGGATGTACGGTTTGGGGATTCTCACGGATTCTTGGCTAGTGTGTCACTCAGGCCCCACATCCTACAGCAGGTGGGGGAGTACCAGTGGAATGATCTAGAGAGCCACTTGGTTCGAGCCCAGGTTTACTCAGGTGAAGCCGATAGCAAGTGGAGCGTCAGTGTTGATGGACTTATCAGGTATAAGGACGTGCCTTTGTCCCTAGTGATGATTACATCCGGAAACTTGTGTTAGAGGAGTCACACCGGACTAGTTTCACCATGCATCCAGGGGCTACGAAGATGTATCAGGACATGAAGCGCCAGTTTTGGTGGAAGGGCATGAAACAGAGTATTGGGGAGTATGTATCTAGATGTGACGTGTGCAGACAAGTAAAGGCAGAGAACAGACATCCAGCAGGACTTCTTGAGCCTTTGGCAGTTCCACAGTGGAAGTGAGACCATATCACCATGGATTTCGTCACTGGCCTACCCCGTTCACGGGAAGGTCATGATGGGATATGGGTGATAGTTGATAGGTTGACGAAATCTGCACACTTTCTACCTGTCAAGATGAGCTCACGTACACAGTACTTTGCAGATCTGTACATTAGTGAGGTGATCAGACTTCATGGGATACCGAAGAGCATCATCTCAGACCGTGACCCACGTTTTACTTCCAAACTCTGGAAGTCATTGCAGAAAGAGTTGGGTACCGAGTTACACTTGAGTTCAGCATATCATCCTCAGACAGATGGACAGTCCAAGCGTACGATCCGTACCTTGGAGGATATGCTTCGAGCCTGCATAGTTGATTTTGGTGAAAAGTGGCATGAGTGCCTGTCACTTGCAGAGTTTGCCTACAATAATAGCTACCACCGCAGCATTGGTATGGCTCCATTTGAGGCACTGTATGGTCGACCATGTAGGTCCCCTACGTGTTGGTTGGACAGAGAGGACAGGGTTTTACTTGGTCCTGATGTGATACAGGAGACTTCAGAGAAACTTCTGATTGTCCAGGAGAGGCTTAGGGCAGCCCAGAGTAGGAGCAAGTCGTATGCAGATACACGTCGGACACCCCTTGAGTTTGCAGTGGGAGACTTTGTGTACTTGAAAGTCAGTCCCCGCAAGGGAGTTAGACGATTTGGGGTTAAAGGGAAGTTGGCCCCAAGGTTTGTAGGGCCCTTCCAGATAGCTCAGAGAGTTGGATCCGTTGCATACCGGATTCACCTGCCACCACGACTGCAGCATATACATGACGTGTTTCACGTCTCACAGTTACGGAAGAGCCCACCGGGAGCCCCACATAATGTTATTTGGACTGATGTACAGCTGCGCAGCGATGCTTCTTACGAGGAGACCATACCGCATCTTGGATCGTGATGTGAGGAAGCTCAGGAACCGTGAGGTCCCAGTTGTGAAGGTGCAGTGGGATCACCATAGTGAGGAAGAGGCTACTTGAGAGCTTGAGTCAGTCATGCGGCAGGCTCACCCACACCTCTTCTGATGTCAGGTAAATTTCAAGGACGAAATTCAATTAAGGGGGGTAGAGTGTGAGACCCCGAGAATTTAATTTAATTTTCCGACACATTTAGGGTTTAATTCCGATTACTTTTCAATACGTCGTTAATTTCGTCTAACGTTTTTACGTTAAGACACACGTCGCCACATGCGTGAAAGTATTTACGGAATATTTTCCGGCACTTCACGTATTTTTCGTACGACTTTTACGTTTGAATTTGACGTTTAGTTATTTTAAATGAATTTTAAAAAAAATGGATTTGGTTTTAAAAATTATTTTGGAATTGGGATTAAATCGTGGCCGTTGATTCGATCGACGAATCGTGGCCACTCATTTTCTTTTAAAACCCTATCTCTTTCTCCCTTATTTCTCCACCTCTCCTTTCCCTTCTCCTTCATTTTCCGCTTCGGTTCCTTCTTTTTTCTCCACTTTCCTCTTTCTCCCTTTCCTTTTCGAGACAGCTCTCTCTCTCTCTCACTCTCTTCGATCCAGCAGCCGGCCAGCCTCTCCACCAGCGCGCGTCGAGCCTCACCGCCGCCCCCATCGGCTTCGCACTGCCTCGGCGACCTCAACCAGGCCACCAGCGAAGCTAGCGCCGTCGCCAGCGCCGCCCAGCAACGAGGAGAAGAAGGAGAAACACTGTGCAGGGCAGATCGAAGTGAACCAGAGGATTTGAGGAGCTAGGAAGCTCTCAGGCGCCACCAGGAGCTGCCCAGGAGCAAGGAGGAGGAAGGAGGAGGTCAGCGGAGCTCCGCCGGAGGAGGATAGCCGGAGAACAGTGGAGCTCGACTTCAAGGGTATAAATCTCCACCTTTTCTCTCGATTCTTGGCCTGTTGTGTTGTTGGAATAGTGTATAAGTTATCTTGCAGGTCTAGGAACTCGATTTGGCCGGAAAACCGGCCAAATCTGGCGAAACCAGTCGATCGGAACCGACGCGGTAAAAACTCTGGTTTTTACCGTGTCAGTTTTACTTTTACAGTTTACCCAGGGGTAGAGTTACCAATTTGCCCCTGACTTTTTAACTAATTACAGTTACTGTTTTTACTGTTTACTTTCACTGTTTTACTGTTTACTTTTACTGTTTTACTGTTACAGTTTTACTTTTACTGTTGACTTTGATCGTTGACTTTTTGACCGTTGACTTTTTGACTGGTGACCGCTGACTTTACTGTTGACCGTTGACTTTTACTATTTCAAAGTTGACTTTTAACTTATACCGTATAACACCTATTTTACGTTTTTGAACATTATGGTTAAACATTTTAAAGACTTTTGGTTCACAAACGTGACAAAACGACGTAAGTACTGAATAAGAAATAATCCCGACTTCTCGCTGGTTCGAGATTCGGAGTGGTAAACAAGTCAAACCCTAATGTCAGAAAGATAAACAAAGAATGTTTATCAAGTCTTAGTCGTAGATAGTAGATCCTTGAATTACTTATACCTGACTATCATTGTTATCTCACCCACAGACTCAGGAGCTCATCGACGTAGGGTTCAGGAAGACCAGGAGTTGGAGCGCAGCCAGCTGTACCGTCATACCAGGTAGTAGGGGGGCACGCCCAATGGGTGAGCCGAAACCCTCTTGGGTCGGTGGCTCTTTCACTTTACTTATATCTATAAAAGTACTGTTGCATTGTTTTAAGCTTGACCACACGCTTATAGCATTTGGTGTGAGTGTGTGAGTTTGGATCGAAAAGTAGTACCGTCGTCCTGATTTCCGGTGCTTGTCCTGAGAGCGACGGGACCTAGTATCTAGCACTCCTGCGGTGTCGATGACCGCGAACCTCCGGAAGGGCTATGCCCTGTTTATTTTATTTATTTATCCCGCTTACGCTCGCCTCGTACAGAGTAAAGCGTGACGTAAGTGCGGCGTGCTGTTTGTTAGGCGTTAGCTGGAAATGGACGCTCTCGCTACTCTGCGCACTCGGGCGCTTAGGTAGTTGGCCCCGGTTTGCAGTGAAGACAAACCCGGGATTTCGGCCGCCCAGATCCAGAAAGTTCTTTCATGTGTGGTCACATGTTTTACCGAGCTTTGTGTGCGTGGCTTGCATTTACATTTCCACATGCTCTTTTCGTATACTTACGAGTACCTACATATATAAACTAAAAGTTTTCTCATGGGTTTAAACCCCGACTTGGTTGGCTTTGGCCCCATTTGGGTTAGCGAGGACGAGTTGCTCACCTCTACATCTTTTCAGGTCTACAGCACCCATCACTAGAGGAGCTGGACTAGGAGATCGCGGAGCGTCGACGGTTATCGTGCATTCTGGTTTTCGAGGGCACCCATTCTGGTGTGGACTCCATATCATTTGATTTCCGTATCTTTGATGTTTGTTATTCTGTTGGATACTTTGAGACATTATTCGGGCTCGTTGTTCCGAGACTTTTCCTTGTATTATTTTCGTCTCGGATATTTTCCATTATCTTCCGCTTGTATAACATTTGTATGCTACTCTGTGTATTTGTCATTTTGTATTTGACATCCATTCATTCATGTGTTGATCATTTTATTCATAGCCTTGTAGTTTCGGTCCGGAGGGTTATCAATACGTCAAATGACGTATTGATTACTCGCTAGATCGGGGTTACGGCGGTTACCGTCGTGTTCCGGGGCCGAGAATAGTCTTCGGGATGCGACAGTTGACCTCAGCATTCCTAGTTTGACTAGAATTGTCCATATTGACCAAGTCGACCAACAATTTTATTTTATTACTCTTTAACCTTTTTAACTTTTTTTTTCTGATTATCGACTCTTTGCTTATTTGTTGGATGTCTGACTTGACTTTTAAACTTACCTTAACCATTTCAATTTGACGCTAGGTTGTCACACAGTAATTCGTGGAATTTCTATGGACACCCAATGCGTCACAATGACCAACTTATTTACTAAGAGTCGATACATTGATAATGTGAATCACCAATTTTTACTTAAAACGGTCAACTTGACATTTCTAGAATTTCAGTTATCATTTTCTGATAACAATTCAACATTTCACCAAATTTCGTTGAACTTCAAATCTTTACTAAACCTTTTTTCCAAAAATGAACTTTTCCCAAAATGAAAACTTTCCCTTAATGGAAACCTACTCAAAATGGAAAGTTTCCTAAAATGAAAAAGATTTCAATTATGGTTGGTTTCTGTTTTTAGTAAGTTTCCTTAAACGTAACTTTCCGATTACAACCGTTAACTCGATTAAACGGAAACGAAACATTTTTGAAAAGGAGTCGAAGACTACTTCCTCGGCATTCTGCCGGATTCACTGCATCATCGGAGCAGTCACCAAATTCCAATGACTTGCCAGAATCTCATGTCGGATTCCAATCAACTAGCTAGAATTTCGCCATAGATTCCCTGTACTTGCCTGCACCAAGTTATTGACATGTACAAATAAAACAACATCAAATCAACACCTCAACAACAATTCGAATAACAAATCAGCGACAATAACACAACAACCAAAACTTCAAACATGCAGAACTAAAAACCTTAAAGGCAGAGCCTCCTCACCATATTTTTAGAGCCCCATCTCCACTTCCTCCTCCTTTGTTGAGACAGTGACCACCATCTCCTCCTCTCCTTAAGCCCTTTGCTCATCAACCTCAGAGACTTGCTGAAATTACTCTCCACACCCAAGTGTGGCTCGGTTGCATCCAAAACTGATCCAGCAGCATTTCCTTCTTCCTCTAGACTTAACTACAAGCAGCACACAACCAAACTTAAAATCTTGAAGCTCTGCCAAAATTCACAAAAACCCAGGAAAACCCAAAACTTAACCAAATCTGATTCTTGGAGACGGGCAGCTTACCAGCCTCTAAAGGATGGCATAAAAAGCCCCCCAAGAGCTCAAAAACAAACTAGAATCCTCTAGGATCCTTCACCGGCATCGCCAAGCTCGTCAGAACCTCCACTGCCAAAAACCTAAAATTTTAGGATTTTCGATTAGGGCTCGAATCGAACATCAAAAGGCAAGGAAATGAAGAAGAAGAAGAAGAAGAAGAAGAGGAAGAAAAAAAAAGAAGAGGGGAAAAAGAATATACCGGTCACGCGCCTTTCTGCCGCCTAGATCGCCAGAAATTGGTCGTTAACTGCCGCGTCTTTTCTCGGTTGATCTCCCTCCATGGTGGCTGTTTCGGTGAGCTGAGGGCAAAATTGGGTAGAGGAGAAGGAGAGGAAGCGAACGGTGGTGTTGCGTCGTTGAACGGTGGCGGGAGTCGTCGGCGTCAGGCGGAGGATGTCAGAGTAGAAGAGAGGGATCGGGGGAGGAGTTGACCCGATTTGGGAGGTTTGACCGAGTCAAACCTCTCTTCTATATTTATACTAAAACTAACGACCCAGATCAAATCTCAAATTGATCCAACAGCCCGGATTTAAAAGAAGATAAAAAGTAAATGGTTAAATGGTAAAACTATTTACTGAAATGGTAATTAAAAATTACAAGAAACTTCAGAAATTCACAGAAAATAGACGGAAGCTCCGGAAAATATTTCAAAAATACTCAGAGACTCGTGTCGACACGTACTATGACATCGAGTTCTTAAATGAGAAATTTAAAAAATTTAGAAAAACTCGAAAATGAACGTGATCGTTAACTTGTTAAGTTACCGAGTGTGACTTAAACCTCAGTCACTTGTTATAAACCACGGTAAAACGTACGGGGTCTCACAAGCCTTCTCCTCCTTCTCAGCCTTCTCTGTCTCCTCTTCTCCTCCTTCTCGGCCTTCTCTTTCTCCTCTTCTCCTCCTCCTCCTGTTTTCCTCCTTCTCCTCCTCCTCCTCCTCTTTTGCTCCTCTTCTCTTCCTCCTTCTCCTCCTCCACCACCAGCAAAAGAAAACAAACAAAAAAATCAAAAATACAAGAAATAAAAAAAGTAAAGAAATAAAAAATAAAATAACTAACTATATCCGACGAATTTTAATTAAATTTGTCGGTTAAAGTTAAATAAATAAATAACTATAGCAAACGAATTTTTTAAAAAAATTCGTCGGCTAAAGTTAAATAAATAAAAAAAATAACTATAGCCGACGAATTTTAATAAAATTCGTCAGCTAAAGTTAAATAAATAACTATAGCCGACGAATTTTATTCGGTTATAGTTAAATAAATAAATAAAATAATAACTATAGCCGACGAAATTTATTTCTAAAAATTCGTCGCCTAAAGTTTAGACTTTAAGCGACGAAAAATTTCTTCGTCAGCTAAATAATGACTTTAGCCAAAGATGAACAGTAATTTCGTCGATTAAAGTCTTAGCCGACGGCTTTTTCCCGACGACTTATTAGTTGACGACGTTTCGTCGGCTAAGACTTTAGCAGACGAAATTTTTTACTTAGCCGACGAAAAAATTTTGTCGGTTAAAATAGTTGTTCTAATAGTGCACTGGCATGAAACTCACTCCACCACGCGGATCCTTTGGAGACACGGTCGTTGAGAAGCACAAGTGGTGTTTGGGGCATCTTGATCATGTTGGAAAGACTTCAGCATCCACACGTCTGCACTTCACTTCTCGTTGGTTAGAGGAAAGGTGGCTAGCCGACGGGATTATTGAAAAGTCCACCGGGAAAGGTGACCTGAATTGTCACATAGGGGAATCTCGATGGCGTCTGGCCCAATTAATGAAGGGTATGTACAAAAGGTGGTGCCTTCGTTTTTAATGTCTTCGACGTCTTCAAGGATAGTGACAGTGTCCTTAAAACTGTTGAAAACTACCATCTAGAGCGGTGTACGTCTACGCGAAGTTTAAATACTTTGAGCGGTTTGTCCCACGATCAAAGATGTGGAATGAATCTAACGGTTAAGGGATCACGTTCTTTAAATCACTTTTAAGATACGCCAAGCCTAAAACCTCAAACGATTTATCTTAAATTCAAGACGTGAAAAAAACATAAAGATATGTTCGCATTCTTCGAATTGTCTCCACCATACGCAAAACCAAAACATTTGAGTGATTTATCTCACGTCCGAGAGAGGTGGATCAAATCAAATGCCGTAGAGCTTAAAAAATAGTCAGTTTCCGAACGGATGAACATGTTACACGAAAAAAACGGACAAGTGACAGAAACAAAAGAGAGTGGTCTTTTGTTACCCACGTGAAGGTAACCTAAACAATTATACATTGATAAAAAAGAAAGTGACTCCCTTAGAAAGCCGCGTATGTCAGAGTTGATAACAATATGTATATGAAATTGAAAGGAGTGGAGCCTTCAGTACCTCACCTCTGTTTCGATGACAACTGATGGAAGCTTGCAACTTAAAGGAAGGTCCACGTGATAATCATCATGTTATAGAGGTAGGATGGTTGATTAAAAGAACTAAACTCACAGCGACCCCTTCGGGTTGTCAAAAAGGACTCCTCTGCTGTTGTGATATAAATCTCTGCGTACTGAACGCAACTTACGCAAGGTGACTGAGTTCTCCGTTCTGAATATAAAATCGATAAAAGGATCAGTAGGTTGAACGATTTACAGAGACGGTTAGTCAAATCATAAATAAAGGAAGACATTGATATGACGGCAAAGAAGACCTCGAGTTGTCTGAGTCGGGATGAGAATGGTTCAAACAAAACCCTTAATATATACTGAAGCCCTAGGTTTACTGTACAAGTAATTTCCTAGCTGCTGGGATCAAGAAAACATGGAGGGATTAAAAAATCTCCCGCCATATGGCGCGAAGCTGTTTGATATCCTAAAATTATGGATGAGAGAAATCTTGCCAACTTTAAATTAAATCTAAAAAAACTTTAAATTAAATCGAAAAGAAATATATCCAAGGTTTCTTTCTATGTGCGTTTGGTTCTCAAATTTCTACCCAATCAATATATTTAAGAATTCCTATAAATTTAAAGAATTTTTACAACTGAAAATTCAGAAATTTATAGAATCCTACATATAGGGTACCCAACAAATTTGGTTTGAAATTGAAAGTAGGGAATAGTTTGTTATTATAAGATCTTTCATCTTAAATTTCGATTTCAGGTGCTTGACCGTTTTCTTGATCTTTTTTAGAGTATTAATTAGATTCATGTAATTATCATAGATTGTCATAATTGTAAATTCAGAACTTGTTTTTTTAATAAACGGTGCATTGACATATTTCATTATTCACATATCTTAACCTGATCAAATATTAACTTAGACAATTATACCATATATGTCCAGACAGTTTCAATTCGTAAAGTTAACGCTTCAAAAGAATTGAGAGCGTGCTCCGTGGTCTAGAACTATTTGCATCAGATACCTTGAGTCCTTCAAGAACTTTCATGTAAATCTATGTATCAAGATCTCTATTGTCAGGACTCATCCCGGATTAACCCATTTAATCCGAAGTAAATTCTACAGGGTCCACGTCAAGATAAATTATTTTCATTAACCTCCTTTGAAATGATCAACCGTACCTGCAAGCCAACTAAACGCTTCCATAACATTATAAATCAACCCCAACACTTGGAGCAATTCTGCTCCCTAAATCTCATCTACGTTTCACCAATCAAATTTAACAAAACTAAACCAAGATAATCAGAGCAATTTAACCAGATATAATACCTAAACAAAATACTAGCGACAACAGATTAATTTACTATGTTTCGTTTCCTTGCACGCACGACCTCCTCTCAACTATCCTGCAAATCTGGACATTTAAAAACGAATGGTTTAGAGGAAAACATTTAAAAACGAACATAAGAGTGAGTGGAAAAAAATAATTGATTTAGTTTCATGAAAACGTATTTTTATACTTTCCCAAAATTATGTGCATCAAAAACCACAAATGCATGCAGAGTATAAAAATTTCTGAAACAATTATTTAAAATAAAAATAAACCACGCCAATGTTATGACTTAAAAATTGATGTATAAATAAAAAAGAGGAGAAAAGGTTTAACCATACGATTAGCCTCTGAGGTTAAGATCGAAGCCTCTAAGGCTCTATGAGCGTCCCACGCTCGACGCCTAGCCCATCTTCATATGGGGGCCATCATCACCTAACTTACTTTCCTAAGTCAGGGCCGATTATAAATAAGAGCATCCCACGTTCGGCGTCCAGCCCACTTTCTCAAGTGGAGACCACTATAGCTAGCATATATATAACAATCCTTATGATGAGATAAATAAATCGTAAATCGTAAATCATCAAATACTCCTCTCTATAAATAAAATCATGCATCCCATGAAACAAGTACTGTTCTCCGACCGACCTTAAAATAAAATGGACAATAATCAAATAATTTTACAATATAAATATGAATTTCCCCCATGTCCCACATGTTAAATAATAAGTGAAAATAAATTCGGAGAAATTCAAACTAAATTCCCGAAAAAGGTATGAACCCATATTTCCCGGTCCCCTTATCCAAAGAAAATAATAAAAGTCAGGATCATCCCAAATCATATTTTCGAGGAGCCCAAAGCGTAAATAAAACTCAATAAAATTCTCAAATCTCATATTTGAAATTCCAAGCTCAAAAACGATGATTCATTCGTCCAAGATAAAAGTTATAACATGATATGGTCATAAACAAATTTTAATACGAAATCCGTCGAAAATCTCATTTTGAAAACTTCCGAAATAATAAGGTTTCCTAATAAAATATTACCATATTCTTAGTAAAATAATTTTGTGGAAAACAATTTATGAAATTGAAATCAATTTCGTCATTTAAAATTCTTAAAGATTAAATCATGAATTTAGAACCAAATCACTACATGTATTAATTCAAAACAAATGTCCACTCACTACTCTAGGTATAAGCCTGACAAAATCTGAATGGTCATCCAAGCAATATCTCCTCTTATGACATGTTCAAGATATAACAATGGCCTCAAACTCCATAATAAAAATATAATCGCCGAAACAAAAATCCTACTTAACGGTCATCCCCACTCCACTTCTAAAAATATTGGAAATTTGGCCTTTAACCCCACCGTTAGTGCAAAAGCCCTTTAACAATTTTCTGACGCCTAACTAGTAAATTTTCCAATGGCCGGTTACTAATTATTTGCTTTAGTATCTCCAGTTCTTCGGAAAATCCGAAACCTAACCAAAACTCATCCAAAAATTACAAACTTCACACCGTTAGACTCTTCTCATTTTATACTATTTAATTAGCATGAAAAACTGCTCAAAAAGTGGCAGCTCCGCCGGCGACGGCTGGCCAGCATCAACTTCCGGCCAACCTTCGGCCACCTCCAATCGCCATCAAAATTTGACAAAATCTTCCTCTCAACATTTCGAACAACTTTCTAGAACAAGTCGAAAGTGGAGAGGAAGATCAGCTGGTCGTACGCGCACAGGAGGGTAGTCAACAGAGTAAATGTATAAATCAGATTTTCTACTTTCAACTTCGGATAAGTTCCTATATTTATACTACTTACGTGAACAATAACTTTATATTTTAATACTGTAACTTTCACGTACGAATTCTGATTTAAGCGTAACACATGTCCACGAACTCGTATTAACGTCCTCTAAAACTTTCGAGAAGAAAATTTCTCAAATTATTGACTTTACAAAAAGTCAACTTTTTGTCCACATCCAATCATTTGGTTACTACCAACGCTAAACAGTCGAAGTTGCGAAAAAGTAATCGACTATAAAAATCATTTAGGGATCGGGATGTGACTAGAGATAGCTTGTGACCACGTTCATTAGCTGCATACCCAGTTTTTAGGAAACTACCAAACTGATAAGGTAGCGGAACGTTATGATGTCCATTACGGTGGAATACGTCTTCTCGTAATCAATCTCAGGATGTTGAGATATCATTACGCCGCTAGACGGGCCTTGTATCTAACAATCTCATATTTCTTATTACGCTTCCTTACAAATTCCTATTTAAATCATATTGGTTTAACATTGGGAGGTGTGGGAGCAACATGTGCAAACACTTTTCTCTTTGTCAAAGAATCTAATTCAACCTGGATTGCTTCTTTCCATTTTGGCTAGTCGTCTCTACGTTGGCATTCATCAATGGAGCGAGGTTCGATGTCATCGCTAATTATAATTTTGGTAGCTACAGAGAATACAAATACATCATCAATGATATTCTCATTTCGATTCCATATCTCATTTAAACATGCATAATTTATCGAGATTTATCTATTCTTAGGAGTGGGTTTCAACGTTGGAGCGTCTCCCAACGTCGTTTCTTCTAGAACATACCCATAATCTGGGATTGTCTCATGAGATGGATCAGTTAAGATGTCCATGCCAGGTGGTTCGTTTGTGCCGAGTTAACCTCTTTCGGGCTTATGAATCTTTTGAACAAAATGGTCGAACTCGCTTTTGGGCATGTAGATATGACTGGTTAGCCACCTTGCTCGTACCTCATTCATCTGGGATTACACGTTCTACTAGGACATCTATCATTGCAGGCACATTTGTAGCAAGTATGTGTGATCTCGTCACTTTGGCTAGATCAGAGAAAGCGTCTGGCTTGTTTTGGGCTACACTCTGTAAATCTATAATCCTCCGCACTTCACTATCATATTATGTCATTCAAGGATCTAGATGAGACATAGCAGAGACATTCCACGTCAATTCACGTGGTTTATCAGGAACGTTAGTGTTCCTAACTCTCCCTAACAGTGGGAAAAATGTCTCATCTTAGTGACAATCTGCAAATCTAGAGGTAAAGAGATCGTCTATCAAGGGCTCTAAAATACGTATAATGGATGGGTATTCATGTTCGACATATATGTCTATTCTTCGTTGATGACCCATTTTGGTACATTGTGGCGGCACAATTTACACATAAACTGCACACCTAAATACGTGTAAGTGCGAAACATCAGGCTTGTACCTAGTTATCAATTGTAACACAGAATAAAGTTGAGTGGCAATGAGCCTCAGTCGGACCAACATAGTTGTATGTAAAATTGCATAGCCCCACGCAGATACTAGGAGTTTGGTGTGCATTACTAAAGTTTGTGTAATTATTTTTAATCTCTTAATAAATGCCTCTGTGAGACCATTTTGTGTGTGAACATGGAGAACCAAATGCTTAACATTAATCCCAAGGGACATGCAATAATCATTGAATGATTTTGATGTAAACTCCCCAGCATTATCAAGTCTTAGCAAACACAACATTTCTTGTAGACAATAACATAACATGTGACCATCCTTGTCGATGCATCAACCAAAACCATGAAATATTTAAATAGTCTGCATGGTGGTTTGATAGGTCCACATTAGAGGTGGCAAACGGGTCGGCCTGCCCGACCGGCCTATTTAATCGGGTTTCGGGCAGTGTTTGGGCCGACCCACGACAGCCCATGTTTTAACGGGCTCGGGCTTGGGCTGTCCAATTTACTCAAATCTAAGGCCCAGCCTGGACCATGGCCCAAGCCCATTAACATATTGGGCCGTGCTCAGGGAGGGGAAGGCCGGGCCCATTAACGGGTCCGTTTGTAGTTAAAAATAAAAATTAGTCTAAAATTGATATCATATTATACCAAAACAAAAACAAATGAAAAATAACTCACATTTTCTATCGATCATTTGTTTTCTTTGCCAACAAAACTAAAGTAATATATGATATATGAATCATATTATTATTATTATTATTATTATTATTATTATTATTTATACTTGGTAATGTTTTAGCAAAACTTTTTATGGGTCTAAGAGAATCAAAATGAATAATTATTAGTATTTATAAGTTATTGTTCACACTTAAAACAAATTTTATATTATTTATAAATATATAATCTTCATATTATAAAGAAAATATATATTTTAAAAGCGGGCCGGGCCGTGAGCCTTAACTTATCGTTCTTGGGCCGGGCCCGTGGGGTCATTTTTTAGGCCTGGCCCGACCCATTAAGATAACGTGCTTGGGCCATGCCGGTAGCATGCTCGCGCCGTGCCAGGCCACTTTTAAACTTGTCGTACTCGTGTTTATGTCGTGCACATGTTTTACGGCCCGTTTGCCACCACTAGTCCAAATACATCACTTTGTATTCTTTGTAGAAAAATGATGGATTTTTTTCAATCTTTACATAGGATGATCCTACATTTAACTTTCCCAATGAGCAAGCTTGAAACAATTTCTTACTATACACAAGATCCTTATTAGCAAGAGGATGCTCGTGTGATGAATTTATGGTACGGCGCATCATACTTTAACCAGGGTGTCCCAAAGGGTCATGCCAAAGTAAATAATTGCTCGAATTTGGTAGCTTCTGGCTATTTATATGATTTGCCTTAATTGATCTAATGGTGGTCATGTAAAGACCACTAGATAGGTTTTTTAGTTTGTCCAATATACGTTTCTGGCCATACAAGTTGGAGGTTATGCAAAGATATTCCACTCATTTTTTCTCAGCAGATTCAACATGGTAACCGTTCGCTCGGATATCTATAAAACTCAACAATGTTCTTCTATAACATTAAGAATATAAAGCCTCTACAACATTAAGAATATAAAGCCTCATTAATGATAAATTCGGTACCATTGGACAATATAAAATGGGTTTTTCCGTGACCCTCTATCAGATTTGACTCACCTGATATGGTTGTCATAGAGGTATGAATATGGAAAAAAAACTGAAAAGTATTTTCTATTTTGAAGTATGGTGTGTGTAGTAGCATTATCGGCCAGAAAAGAAACTTTCGCACAATACATGTCTATTCATAGATTTAATTCAATTGATCATATGTATGAAAATAAATAACTATATTGAATTAAATATCCAAACATAAAAAAATTATTTAAAACAATTATTCAACGATCACCGAATATAATCAGGAAAACAAAAGAACATATTTATGATAATAATATAAATATGTCATATGTGCCCATTGTTCCAGGTCTTCGAGTTTTTTAATCCTAAAAGCTTTCATTGGCCGCTTGAAAATCAATGATCTCTAATGTGGTATTAATAGGGACCACCTCTTTCACAAGATTGGTTTCTCAAGTTCCGCGTCTGATATGATATTCTCTTATCTCCTCATTTGTTGCACGAAATGTGCGAGACCAATGGTCAGTTCCTCCACATTTGTAACATAAATAAGCTGATTTTGAGGGTTACTGGCCGGACCAGCATTCTGTCTAACTTGGGCTTGTCGACCAAGAGCATTTCAATTCCTACCACGTGGGCCTTGTTCAGGTCCTCCTCAGACCCTAAGTCCGTTTCCTTGGGCTTAACGGCCATTTCTGGGCTCATTTCTTCTTCCCCTTCCACGGCCCACATTCCTCATTATACGATTATTTTCACAATGAACAATTGCATTCGCTTCAGGCAAAGGAACGACTCTAGAACAACGGGCCTTGCTTGATCATTCTTCATAAGAATGTCGTTGTTCTTTGCGAGCAACAAAGTTGTGATCAATTCAGATAATTTAGCAAAGTTTCTCTCCATGTATTGTTGATACAAGACCATACCAGAAGAAGGGAAAGTGGAGAGAGTCTTCTCCAATAAATCAGCTTTTGTGCGCTCTTCTATATATACAGAATTTTAGGAGTGACGGAATGCGGCAGATTTCTAAATTATACTTATTCACAGTCTTGAAATCTTGAAAATGAATGTTCTACCAGTCGTGCCTTCCTTGTCGCAAATATATGGTCTTCTGATGGTTGAACCGCTCTTCTAGAGCAACCTAAAGAGACCATGGAACCTCTTCAGCTAGGTACTCCATAGTGAGAGCTTCTTCCATATGCTTCCTAATGAAAATCATAGTCGTTGACTTCATATCTTCTGGGGCAATTGTAATAACCCAGAAATTCAAATATCAATTTCACTATTGTTTGAAAATTAATTAGTGGAAATTGTTGCATATTCGTACTTTCGAGAAGAGTGTCGAAGTGTTCGGAGTCAAGGGACAATTGGAAACGTTTTATTTAAGGGTTAAGGGTTGACTTTTTCTACGTTGAGTTTCTTGGAAAACTTCCTTCGTAAAAGTTATATCGCTCGACGATACGAGGCCGTGGACATGCGGAAAGTGTAAATCGGATATCGTGTGAATAAGTTATTATCGTTTGAAATTGGTTTCAGATTTTGGAAAGTATATAAAAGGAAACCTGGGTTTCCAAAATGGGAAACTTCCATTTTCCTTTCCTTTTCCATGCGTTTTCTCTCTCTTCGGTATCGAAGATTTCTAGTTGACCCGACCTGAACCTGGTTATTCCGATGAGCTCCGGCCACCACCGACGATGAAACTTTCCAGATTTCTTCCTCTCCTCCGTTTGAGCTTCCCTGTGGTGAAGGTGTGATCCAATTCAGCTTGGATTGTGGCAACTAAGCTCGTATAGTACGGTGACAAAACCTGGTTCCCGACCCGACTCGTTCTCCGGCTTGGAGCGGCGACGAGGGATGAAAACAACCCAAAATTGAAGGCCTTACTGTTCTAGGTTGATCTCCGGTGGCATTGAAGCTCGACGCGGCGGCAAGAGTGACTAAGCTTGGAGGCAGCCTTTCGAGGCAGTTTTGGGCTGCTTCTGGTCTAAATTGATCGAAACTCCAGGTATTATCGTGCTTGCATGTAGGTGGGTTTTGGGTGGAGATTACAGGTTTGAGGGTGATGGAGTGTGGGGCCCACGCGCAGCCGATTGTGGCGGCTCGTGACGGCGCGTCTGACATTCTCAGAGGCAGTGGGTTGTCCCAGCTTCATATACTCGTCGATACGAGCACGTGGATATATAATTTACCGGTTTTAGTTCTCGTTTTATGTGCGTAGTGTTTTGTTGAAGTATATTTACCTTCGGTTTCTAACGAGGGTAAATCTGTTGGGTGTTTCGGTGTAGCTGAGGGTTGATGAAGTTCGTTTAAATTGTGGTTGATTGTTTTGGAGGATTGGAGTGTGACATTCAGTTAGATCGAGTCATTATTTCTTTTGTGTGCACTAAGGTTGATTATATATAACTTTAGGTGCTTTATTGATCGACTATGGGGAATTACTAAGTGTCTACGAACTCATAAGTACGAGTTTGTTTGTTAGGGTCACAGTTGGTGACAGTAGTTGGTAATTTATGGGGAATGACTAAGTGTTCATGAATTCATAAGTACAAGTTTGTCAGTTAGGGTTACAGTTGGTGACAGTAGTTGGTACTTTATGGAGAATGACTAAGTGTTGATGAACTCATAAGTACGCGTTTGTTGAGTTACTTATGAGGAATGATTAAGTGTTGTCGAACTCATAAGTAAGCTTATGAATTAGGTTGGCTTGATTGTGCTTTGCTTTATGCGTTTTGGGGTAATTCTGGAACTATCCTTATTTGCTGGAATTTTTCTGTTTTTGATTTATGATTTTTCTGTGCATTTTCTGAACTAATCTTTATGCAGAAAATGTATAATTTTATCGTTATATTTATTTTATATCGATGATTGCTTGTTTTATTTAATCTTTACCTTTTGTCATTAAATCTTCTTATTTCGGGAGCTCTCCTACCTTTAGGGTACGAGTTTGTGTTTGTCTTTAGATTTACTCATACGAGCTGAAAAGCTTACCGAGTTTGTTTGTTTACAACCCGGTGTATCAATCTATGGTGTAGGGTTTGATCTTGCAGGTTTGGGAATATCAGTGATTTGAGGAGTGGAGACTTAGGAGCTTACTTGTTGGTGTTGGAACTCTGCTTGTAGCGGTCATTGGTTCGATAGTAAATTCCTTGGATCATGACTTTTTTTAGGTATAGCTTGATGGTAAGGTTAGCATGTCTCGAGTTTTAAGATTTTTGGTTATCTAAATAATTCGGGCTGTGACAGCAATTGTGAGACCCCGAAATTTTAATTTAATTTTCCGACACATTTAGGGTTTAATTCTGATTACTTTTCAGTACGTCGTCATTTTCGTCTAACGTTTTTACGTTAAGACACGTCGCCACATGCGTGAAAGTATTTAGGGAATATTTTCCGGCACTTCACGTAATTTTTCGTACGACTTTTACGTTTAAATTCGATGTTTGGTTATTTGAAATGAATTTTTGAAAATGATTTTGGTTTTGAAATTATTTTGGGATTTGGGATTGAATCGTGGCCGTTGATTCGATCGACGAATCGTGGCCACTCGTTTTTCTATAAAAACCCTTACTTTCCTTTTCTTCTCCCACTTTCCCTTTTCTCCTTCCTTTTCTTTCTCTTTCTTCTTTCTTCCCTTTCCATTTCGGTCTTCGCCCGAAAACAGAAAGCTTCTCTCTCTCCTTTCTCTTCGATCCAGCGCCACCCAGCACCTCCGCCCGGCAGCGCGTCTTCACTCACCGCCACTCCCATCAGCCTCGCCTCGCCCCGGCGAGCTAGTCTAGACCACCAGCGACGCCAGCGCCGCCGCCAGCGCCGCCCAGCCGAGAAGGAAAGCTCAAGGACACTGTGCAACACAGATCGAAGCGAACCAGAGCTTTTGGAGAGCTAGGAAGCTCCCAGGCGCCACCAGGAGCTGCCCAGGAGCAAGGAGGAGGAAGGAGGAGCCTAGCGGAGCTCCGCCGGAAAACAGAGAGTTTGGCTTCAAGGGTATGGATCTCTGTCTTTTCTCTCAAATCATGGCCTGTTGTGTTGTTGGAGTAGTGTAGATGTTGTTATGCAGGCCTAGGAGCTCGGTTTGGCCGGAAAAACCTTGAAATCCGGCGAAACCAGTCGATCGGAACCGGCACGGTAAAAACCAGAGTTTTTACCGTGTCAGTTTTACTTTTACCATTTACCCAGGGGCAGAGTTACCAATTTGCCCCTGACTGTTTGAAATAATTACAGTTACTGTTTTACTGTTTACTTTTACTGTTACAGATTTACTTTTACTGTTTACTTTTACTGTTTACTTTGACCGGTTGACTATTTGACTTTGACTTTTTGACTTTGACCAGTTGACTTTTTGACTTTGACCGGTTGACTTTTGACTTTGCCTTTTTGACTTTGACCGGTTGACTTTTGACCGTTGACTTTTGACGGTTGACTTTGACTGGTTGACTTTTGACCGTTGACTTTTGACGGTTGACTTTTTGACCGCTGACTTTTTTGACCGTTGACTTTTACTATTCCAACGTTGACTTTTAACTTATGCCGTAGAACACCTATTTTTCGTTTTCGAACACTACGGTTAAACGTTTTAAAGACTTTTAGTTTATAAACGTGGCAAAACGACGTAAGTACTGAATAAGAAATAATCCCGACTTCTCGCCAGTTCGAGAATCGGAGTGTCAAACAAGTCAAACCCTAGTGTCAGAAAGATAAACAAAGAATGTTTATCAAGTCTTAGTCGTAGATAGTAGATCCTCGAATTACTTATACCTGACTATCACTGTTGTCTCACCCACAGACTCAGGAGCTCGTCTACGCAGACTTCAGGAGGACCAGGAGTTGGAGCGCAGCCAGCTGTACCATCATACCAGGTAGTAGGGGGAGCACGCCCAATGGGTGAGCCGAAACCCTCTTGGGTCGGCGGCTCTTTCACTTTATATTTATTAAATACTGATGCATTGTTTTAAGCTTGACCACACGCTTCTTATAGCACTTGGTGTGTGTGTGTGAGTTTTGGATCGAAAAGTAGTACCGTCGTCCTGATTTCCGGTGCTTGGCCTGAGAGCGACGGGACCTAGTATTCTAGCACTCCTGCGGTGTCGATGACCGTAAACCTCCGGAGGGGCTATGCCCTGTTTATTTCATTCATTTATCCCGCTTACGCTCGTCTCGTACAGAGTAAAACGTGACGTAAGTGTGGCCTGCTATTTGTTGGGCGTTAGCTGGAAATGGACGCTCTCGCTATTCTGCGCACTCGGGCGCTTAGATAGTTGGCCCCGGTTTGCAGTGAAGACAAACCCGGGATTTCGGCCGCTCAGATCCAGAGAGTTCTTTCATATGTGGTCACATGTTTTTCCGAGCTTTGTGTGCGTGGCGTGCATTTACATTTCCACATGCTCTTTCGTACTTACGAGTACATATACATATATACGAAATGTTTTCTCATGGGTTTTAAACCCCGACTTGGATGGCTTTGGCCCCATTTGGGTTAGCGAGGACGAGTTGCTCACCTCTACATCTTTTCAGGTCTACAGCACCCATCACTAGAGGAGCTGGACTAGATCGCGGAGCGTCGACGGTTATCGTGCACTTTCGATTCCGAGGACTCCCATTCTGGTGTGGTTTTCATGTTTTTTGATTTCCGTATTTCTGGTGTTGTATTCTGTTGGATACTTTGAGACACTTTTCGGGCCCATAGTTTCGAGACTTTTTCATGTACTATTTCTGTCTCGGGTATTTTTCCATTATCTTCCGCTTGTAAAACATTTGTATGCTACTCTGATCATTTGTCATTCTGTATTTGACATTCATTTTATTATTCATGTGTTGTATGTTTCATTCATAGCCTTGTGGTTTCGGTCCGGAGGATCATCAATACGTCGAAAGACGTATTGATTACTCGCTAGATTGGGATTACGGCGGTTACCGTCGTGTTCCGGGGCCGAGAATAGTCCCCGGGATGCGACAGCAATATTGTCAAAATTGATCGTTGTTCTCATCATTTGTGCAGTGAGGTCAAGTTTGACATCTTGGGTCCACCTGAGGTAGTTTCGTCCAGAAACTTCTAAAGCAACAAACTCAAGCTTGTTGAGGTTTGCCATTCTCTATAAGAATTCAAATGATAATAATTAGTGTTATGCATAAAAACTTCCATAAATAATCAATAAGAACTTTAGGTTCTATAACATTTTTGAGAAACCAAATTTGTTGAATTTATAAAAGGAACTTTAGGTTCCTTATATGACATCTTCGAAATTACAGATTCGATATACACGAAAAATTACTACTTAACCCTTTCGGTAGCTACAAATAAAAACGACTAGGTAAGAGAGACTGAGGTGATGGAGCGAGGCTCTCTTAAGCACACGCCTCAGGCGTCTTTTCTAGACATAGAATCCAAGTGGGTGAGCTTATTTGAGAAGATTCATATCCTTTCGATGTCTATAATAACTACATGTTTGATATGTGATGTTTTGATTCATTCAATACATATTTGAACTTCTAGTTCAGGATATAACATTCTATTAAAAATAATTTCAACATGTATCAGGTAATTAATAAATCGAATAAAATGAGCAAGTGACACTATAAAATAGTTATGGAAATTAATAAGAAACCACAAAAACAGTTGCAGTAATATGCACATAATTGTTGTAATGTCCAGAACATAGTCAACAATTTCAGCTAATAATTTTGGTAACGTCAAATTAATGTCAATGAAAGTAAAAAGATGGGAAGCCAATTAAATGGCGTATAATGCTCCTAGTATTTACTTCGTATTAATGTTGAATAATGGATAACCATTTCCATGATCGTACAATAGCTAGATGACATGCTATAATCCAACTTGCTTTGGGTGGGTTCAAATCCTAGAAATAGCATTTTGCATATCATTTTGATTTTGCCTTTTGTTAAATCTCAATTGAACATGCATTTGTATTTTTTTCATATAACTAAAACCAAACAATCTAATAAGTAACTATATATAATAGACAAAAGTAGTAAAATGGGGTTCATGCGTCATGGAGATTTTTCTTACTTCAACACGAGGCTAATGGGCAAGATCATAATCATAAATTTAGAGACACCTACTTGGTTGAAGAGCAGTAGAGATAGTAAGATGATCTGATGATGTTGATAGACCGATGAATCACACATTTCCTTCTCTTCCGCCTCTTCTTGTCCGTCACAAAAGAAAATGATTTGTCTATTCTCTCAGTTTTCTATAATCGATCCGGACCTTAGAGATATTCGTTCTAATAATGTTTTGTAAAATAAAGTGAAAATGGATTTGAGAGTGAGAGAATTTTGACGCAGACAAAAATAGTGTATCCTTTATTCATCATATATGAGATTTATATACTACTACCTCAAGCATACAAATGGTAAGTATTGAATAGTTATCGGTTACAATTACAATGAAATACCATTAATCACTAATATTGTCTAAATAACATAACTTATACACACTAATGGTGGTGACATGAATAACCATATTTACGACAACATGTTAATTATTACATTTTTTATTGTCAAGCAAATATTTTCTTGTGGATTTGCTGATCGACGTCAATTCTTAGCTCAATTATGGGGTGTTCGATATCATCTTAAGGGTAATTGTAGTCAAGGTCGTCATCCTTGAAATGCAAGTGAGTTGTTCAATTTTCGCCACACATCATTGAGAAATGTGATTGAGATGATATTTGTTGTCTTTAAATCACGGTTCACAATTTTTAAAACCGCATCTTCATTCCCATATAAAACACAAGCAGAGTTGGTGTTAACTTGTGCTAGACTACACAATTTTTTTCGTAAAGAATGTCGTTCTGATGAATTTTCTGTTGAACTAGAAAAAAAAGATTCATCTTCTCCATCCTTATAGATATGGAAGATGAGAATCTTGAACTTCTTTCTCAAAGTCAACTACGACAAAGAGTAGAGGCTAATGTTTGGAGGTTTTCTATTGTTGAAGCTATGTGGCGAGACAGACCGCGAAATGGTGATAATGGAAGTCAAGAGGACAACAATGAGGATAATAATATTGAGGAACATATGGATGATGTGGATGAAGACGATAATGAGGTTGGAATGGATGAATACTCAGCTTTCTAATACTTTGTTTTTTCATCTTAAAAATTTTGTACTTTGTTGTCTTTGTAATTTTCATTATGTGTTTCTTTGGTTGTCTTTACATATTTGCTAATCTGATTGACATACAGTGACACTACCACGATCAACACTTTAGTCGACGAAAAAATTTTGTCAGCCTGTTAGCCAAATTCGTCGGCTAAGATCTTAGCCAACGAGTTGTCATCGCCTAAGATGTCGTTGGCAAAGACTTTAGCCGACGAAATAAAAGTGTTCGTCGGCTATAGTTTAACACTTAGCCGACGACTTATTTTTCTATTTTTCGTCGCCTAAAGTAAGACTAAAGCCGACGAAATATATTGTCGTCGGCCTGTTAGGTGTGACTTTGGCTGACGAAATATAAATATTTCGTCGGCCAAAGTATTTTCTAAAAAAATTAAAAAATAACTATAACCGACGAAATATACTAAAATTCGTCGGCTTAATATTGAAAAATAAAATAAAAAATATAGCTGACGAATTATAGTAAATTTCGTCTGCTAAATACTACTATACCCGACGAAATAAGCAATATGTCATCGGCTAAACCTTGAAAAAAAATAGAAAAATACTATAGCCGACAAATTATGGTAAATTTCATCGGCTATAGTACTTTTTATACTAAAAAACCACAAAATTTCTAAATTACCATCCAAACAAGCTGCAAATTACACAAACAATTTCATATAATAACCAACAACATCATCAAAAGTGGTTTCAATGTTTTTTATTAAATTATTTATTAATTATTGAAAAACTCATAAAACTATATAAAATCTATATCATCTAAATCTATATCTGCGCCAGGAGGAGGTTGTTGTTGAGGAGGTTGCGGCGGCTGAGGTAGGGGAATAGGCGTAGGCATGGGCGGAGCCAGATGTAACACCTCGTACCTAAATGTTACCTTTTTACAGGGGTTCATGAGTTACAAAGAGCTTTTAACTGTGATCGGTAATTTATTAAGTTATTGCTCGAGTTAATTTTTGAGTTTTTCTAAACTCTTCGAATTCCTCATTTAATGACTCAATGTTGTAGTACGTGTCGATATGAGTCTTCCGGTATTTTCGGAATATTTTTCGGAGCTTCCGTCTATTTTTTGTGAATTTCTGAAGGTTATAGTAATTTTTAATTACTATTTCGGTAAATAGTTTTTACCATTTAACTAATTACTTTTACCTTATTTAAATTTGGGTCGTTGGATCGATTGAAGATTGGATCTTGGCCCTTGGTTTCTGTACAAAAGGAGGAGAGATTTTGACCCAAGACAACAACCCAACTCGGGCTGTCACATCCCGGTTCTAGAATCAATTTACGGTCGGTTACTACCCAAGTTATTTTCATCTTTAACAATTTCGTAGTAACCGTTTTACCGTGAGAGGTTAAAAAGTTGACTTTTCGTTAAGTCAAGATGTCAGGACCCACCCCGGGTTAAACCCCTTTAACCCGAAGTAAATCCTGCGGGGACCACCTCAAGGGAACTTCTTACCGAAACCCCCTTGAAATGGCCAACCCTTCCTACAAAACTAGCTAAACCGGGTTAGTCAGAGCAGTCTACAAAGATGATTACCCCAAAGAATTTCAAGCAGCAACGGAAAGATCGACTATGCCTCGACTCTCGTACGCGCACGACCTCCTCGAAAGAACCCTGCATCACTGGGCATTTAAAAACGAAAAGCCCAGGGGAGAAACATATAAAACTGTTAGAGTGAGTGGACGAAAATCAAATATGAAAACTCTAATTCCTTTAATGCTCTCCCAAAACTTTAATGATTTAAATAACATTTATGCACGCCACAATTACTAAATTTCCACAAATGCATGGTAAGATAAACCAGTAAGGAATATGGGAAGAGATATGTTCACAAACATAATAAGTCTGACCTCTCAGACTAGGGTCGGAGCTAAGAGCTCTAGTTGCGCCCTCACGCTATGCTAGCTATATAAAATGGTGATGGACAACCCTTATAATATCCACCTGACATCTCAGGCGTGTCTGTCCTCTCAGACCAGGGTCGGAGCTAAGAGCTCTAGGTAAAATGGTGATGGACAACCCTTATAATATCCACCTGACATCTCAGGCGTGTCTGTCCTCTCAGACCAGGGTCGGAGCTAAGAGCTCTAGATAAAATGGTGATGGACAACCCTTATAATATCCACCTGACATCTCAGGCGTGTCTGTCCTCTCAGACCAGGGTCGGAGCTAAGAGCTCTAGGTAAAATGGTGATGGACAACCCTCATAGTGCACTACGTAGTTTGCCTGACCTCTCAGGCTAGGGTCGGAGCTAAGAGCTCTAGTAGCGCCCTTACGCTACTCTAGCTAGCATATTCATTGGACCACCCATAATAAAAATTCATAACAATTCTTTACTTAAATACTCTTCCCAAAACAAATAAGTAAAACTATTCCTCGACATATATGCATAATTCCAAATAAACATTCAAGAACCCGAGGAAATTATAATACTCGAAACCATCATATAAACCATGCAATTAAATCAATAATTAAGGCATGCATTCATTTAAAAAAAATTATCTGTCCACTCACAGTACTATTGCGACCTTCCCGTCTCACGTTCAATCAGAGACTGTACAAACAAACCAATCAATTAGTCTTTCTATAGTTGACTTGGTCTTTTCCTAGTTTGACCAGGAAATCCTATTTGACCACGTGTTGACCAAGTTCCTTTCCTTTTAATAGCTTTTCAACAAATACATTCGTTTCTGATTACCCAACCATAACACCGACTTTCTCTAATAATTCAATTGACATTAGGTTCACCCATAATAATTCGTGGAATTACTATGGACACCCATTCAACCACTTCACCAATACCTTAGGAGTCCTTAAAATAATCCTTAAACCTTAACCGGCAATAATCGATGGTCGGAATAATATTTAATTATCCACCAATAATACTAAACTAGAACAATTCCAAAACCTAACCAAAACTCCTCCAAAAATTACCAAATTTTAACCATAGACTCCTCACAATAAGTACTAATTAATGGTCATGAAAAACTGCCCAAAAAATGGCGGCACCGCCGCCAGCTCCGCCGCCGACGGCGGCCGCCGGCAGAAATTCCGGCTAAAATTCCGACGACCTCGGATCGCCACCAAATTTTACCAGTAGCTTCGTCTCATCATTTGGGACAACTTTCTAGTTCAACTCGAAGGCCAATTCGGCCTCTAACTAGGTCAAAAACTCGATGAACAGTAGACCCCGAAAATTTACACTTCAAAACTTCAAATCCTCAATTCTTCCTACACACTTCGAATCAAGCTACCAAATTCTAGGGGATTGTAGTACACCTAAAACCCATCCTAAACATATAAAGAACTCATCAAATGGTGACCTAGGGAGGGAGAAATTCGATCCCGAAATTCTACTGTACACATGAAGAACAAATCGGAATTTCTCCCGATTTACGGCGAGTTAGGTCGAAAAGCTTACCTAGGAATGAAGTAGACTCGGAGGCCGAACTTTTGGGACCGGTGTGGTGGCCTGAGGTGGCCGGACGGCGGCGCTGTGGCGGCCGGAAGCTCCGGCAGCTTTTCCGTCGGGGAAGAGGAGAGAGAAGCCGGGTGAAAAATCTGATTTTTCACCCCGGTAACTCCTATATATAGCCGTTTTACCGCATAGTAACTTTATACTTTTGTTCATAACTTTCTCATACGAACTCCGATTTGAGGGTGCTACGTGTCCACGAACTCGTAACGACGCCCTCTACAACTTTCAAGAAGGAAGTTTTCCCAAATTCTTGACTTAACAAAAAGTCAATTTTACGATCATTGTACGGTTAAACAGTCACTTTAAATGGTAAAAGACCAAAGTAACCAACCGTAATATAATCCTAGGATCGGGATGTGACAATTCTCCCCACCTTATAAAAATTTCGTCCTCGAAATTTCTATACTCGAAGTCCAACACAGTGGGGGATAGTACCACTTAAAATAATAATATTGTTATCCAATATCAACTCCTTTCTGAGAACTCTTCTGAGACGCCTCACGAAAAGCATTGTCAAAACCCTAAACACCTGCCCTTTACGATCAACATCCTTACTGATCCTCCTTATAAGCCAATTTCCAGTACTAACCAGAAGTCTAAACAGATAAGGTGTAAGGAAATAAGCTTATTTTCGTAACATGAACATACGTGACACTAGGCATCCATTAAACTCCAAGGATACCCAACATAATCCTCAAACTCATGTAACCTTGTCACATGTCACATCTAGCCAACGTAGCAGCCCTTCCTACGTGGATGATAACCTCCAATACTTTCTCTTTTTTCTGACACCCGACCACTTTTCTCGGGTCAAAACTAAACCGTCTGAAGTCTTACCGTGGATCACAATGATTTTCTCTTGAATCATTGATCACCTGAATCACCGAATTCTTACTGTATTCCATCTCATTTATGAGGTGGAATACGACACTGCCTATGCTGATCCACCATCTGTAATCCTCGCGAAAATCACTATTGTTTTTCACCAAAAGATGATAAATTCTGTCACACGCTGAAAACATCATTTGGCAACAATTCCCTGTGGCCTAAACCAGATTATAACCATATCCTTAAAAAAATCCAACTGCACAACACAACAACTTCGACCAGTAACCAACCTCATACCCCTTCTCATTTAATCAAACAACACCAACCATTAACCTACCAACCGCAGGTGACATCGTCACAATACCTCTATTAACATCCTGATTCAATAACCCCTCGCTTGCCGCGAGTAAAATTCCTTTAAGAGTACTTGTATTCTTTTGTTGAACTTTAAACATTAGCTCACACATTCCCTATGCAGGAACCGATTACCACGCCTGAGGAGTAGGGTCCGATGTCACTAATGGATTTAAATCTTCCGATATCAATATACAACGTGGGGTCCAAAACCCATGACAACAAATCCACCAGAAAACCATGACGACTTGTGTTACACGAACCATCACCTCATTTGAACCAGGCTCCCTGATCTGGTTTACGCTTTCTAAAAACCATTTTGTCAAGTTGTCCTGTTGTAAAGTAATTGTCTTCCCTTACTCTATCCTTACTCAAACCACTTGCACACACAGGACATGAATTGCCATGAATTTTAGCGTAAATCCAAAATCATAGCCTTTTAATCAGGGAGATACAAGTCTCCAGACATCGAGATCCAACAATATTTACTGCTCGCATGAAGACAAATTGCCAGGCTTCACACTACTACAAGCTATTCTGACCGGATAAATCTGGACTTTACCCACAAGCCGATCATTAGAATCGCCATCTCAATATCACTTGTGGAGTTACAGCGTACTTTACCACTGGTAACACATCTCTGTACTACTCATAGGTGAGGTGCCACTGACCTCCCTAACTCTTACCTTAACCTGGAATGACGCATAGTGCAGAACTTGCACTTCAACCAACCGTGCGTCTATTAAACATTATCCGCATCACAACTGAAATAGACTGACCATTAAAAGAAATTCAGAGCCTTACCCGCTCAACAAGGATGGTTCATTCACCGATGTCCCCATTACCAAACCGTCTGGCATTAACCGACAACTTTGGACATTTAACCGGATCAGACATCTACATAAAATTTAGTGCCACTGGTGCACACCCAAAGGAACACCTGATCAAAACATCGGGAATTAATTCCACACCGAACTTAGCTACATTGATCACCGAGCATCCAGTTATCCAGGCACAATTTATCAAATGTCATCGCCGCACAGGGCGCGTAAACATCACCAAGTCAACTCGTACAACCAGACAGTTTCCAACAAAACTGTCCCCCATGCTCTGCAAGTACACCATCCACCGCATCCTCTATTTGGTAGGATTCAAGAATCCCAATCACTTACCATTCTAATTGAAGAGGAAAAACAACTGCGTACACAGGAAATCACAATGCCACTTCAAATTCTAGATTACAAGATCCACTGCCACATGTTAACATCCCCTCAGATCATAACTTAATCTGAACGTGGCTTAATCACTCCACGATTTCCAATGGAGTGCTGCTCAACTTAGCAACATACCTTACCAATCTCAGCAACAAATATTACCACACTTAGACTCGTAAAAACCTTCGAGTCATCAAAGAAACCCTTACCTAGTTTCACCGCACTTCATACTTACCGAAATGTTGACAATTTCGAAAGTCACCTCCAATGATCTTTCTTGCTACCACTCTACACTCGTGGCGCCAAGAATTTCCGCTAGGTCAATAATTCCTAACAAGTAGGGTCACTACTCAAATGACCAATGACCATAGCAACGCCAACAAAACTTTAATCCTCTTAGGATTTCCTTAAATTAACCTCAATAATTGATCTCCCAGATCTTAATCCTTATTCCCCATATCAAGATTGAGAATATTTCCTGTCACTGCAGTGAGTGTAACTTATGAACCCCAAACACGACTAAGTACACATTCGGTTACAATAATTGATTAGACCACAGCCAGTGAGTGCACAAATTCTCATGCCATCAAGCTCAGTTAATCGCCTTCGATGAAACCAAGTGTCATAACGGACGACTTTAGTTGCAGGTTGTAGCTTGACCATCTACAAGTATTCTCACTCAAATTCAAAGATTCAGTAAACCTTGCCCCACTGCTGTACCTTCACCTTTTACGTGCATTTAACTCAGCAGGCAATCAACCACTTACTGACAACATATAATAATCTCGCCAACCATCATAAGGGTCGGAGCGACTATCGATGACCCACTTCCGACCTGTACCTAAATGGTTAGGCCAACTACTGGACGTTTTGCACCAAAACCTCTAATCAAGCATCCGTAATCTCCGTTCTCAATAAACGGAACTCTCATGACACATTCTTAAAAATGATGTCATCATCAGCCTTAGTCACTTACCTGGTGTCATTTTGACCACACACAGCTGCACTCAATAATTATGTTTTACCAGCATATGCTACCCATATTCCAACTTACCACTTCCCAATAAAGGAGGGTACACGTGCTCCTGTGGGGTATACCCATGTACATCTTCAACCGTCGAGACAGTGTCGTTTGCACAACGACGGGTTCCTACACCACAATAATACAAAGTCAATCAAGGATCGCACCACTATCTCCGGTACCCCAAGCACCCTTGGTCCATGCCCCGGTGGCCTGTTGTCACTTCCAACATGTTCCTTTGAATTCCGAAACCATTTACCTTTAGCTACAACTGGTAACACTCGCTCGATCTGTAAATCAAACTCTAACACAGCCAACCTGGAGACCCCTCCATAGGTGTACTAATAAAATACTTTGACCACAAGTGGATAGCTCACCTTATGGTTGACATGAGCCCCAAGATCTGGTGACACGATTTAATTTCTACCTTCACGATAAATGGCCCAATGACCATTGTCACCAACAATTCAAATCACGATTGGACTCACTAACAAATCAAACCTTTCTAGTACCCCAATCATGGGTGGCTGGAGCGAAGAGAATCTGGTCGTAGCTGACGACAACAATGTCAGCACCAAAGGTGACCCAAGCCATTAGTTTCAGTGGATGTCCCATAAAGCATCGAGTGACCAAACCAGCCTTTACTTCCTTAACATTTCCAGCAGTGTCACATCATGGACTCGTCACCAGAAACAAGTCCATTGATCCCAAAATGACTACACTCATTTTCCCTGAGTCATTCCACTTTCATATGTCCGTTGATTTCTCCAAAACCACACTAATGATGAACCTCAACAAAGTCGTGGCAATCGTCAAAACTAAATATTCGTTCTCACTGACAAATCGCGCTAGGCAACTTCAGCTCATTTTTTCCATGGCAGGATGCAACATCTTTCATTAACTCTTACGACCCCTCTTCTAGGAGTCTCATAACTCGAACACTAAGGCCTCGCCTCAGGTTTCTACAACCTTCCTGCCAACAACCATGGCCGCCTTCCAGGTGCGAATTAACCGTTTCAACACCGAGTACTCGCACATAATGCTCAAACGTTAAACAACGTAAGTTTCCGCTCGATCCCCAACTCAAATCTCAATAAATCAATGGGGAACTCATAAACATAAATACGTAACGAGCTTACCTTGTTCCTTACAGGAACTCTCTGTGAGGTCGCGCGTACGGAGGCATAGTCTTGAAGATTTAAACGTTGATAAGACCACTCGGTCCATGAATCAACCAGGAAGTACTAACTCATATCCTTAATAAACACTAAGCGTCCAAAGCATAAAATGCCGATGGATCCGCCGCGGTCGGACCATCACTCTATAGACGCTAAGTGCTACCAAGTACATGAGGTAGTAACAGGAAACGATAACCTAATGCTCTGATACCAATGTCAGGACCCACCCCGGGTTAAACCCCTTTAACCCGAAGTAAATCCTGCGGGGACCACCTCAAGGGAACTTCTTACCGAAACCCCCTTGAAATGGCCAACCCTTCCTACAAAACTAGCTAAACCGGGTTAGTCAGAGCAGTCTACAAAGATGATTACCCCAAAGAATTTCAAGCAGCAACGGAAAGATCGACTATGCCTCGACTCTCGTACGCGCACGACCTCCTCGCAAGAACCCTGCATCACTGGGCATTTAATAACGAAAGGCCCAGGGGAGAAACATTTAAAAACTGTTAGAGTGAGTGGACGAAAATCAAATATGAAAACTCTAATTCCTTTAATGCTCTCCCAAAACTTTAATGATTTAAATAACATTTATGCACGCCACAATTACTAAATTTCCACAAATGCATGGTAAGATAAACCAGTAAGGAATATGGGAAGAGATATGTTCACAAACATAATAAGTCTGACCTCTCAGACTAGGGTCGGAGCTAAGAGCTCTAGTTGCGCCCTCACGCTATGCTAGCTATATAAAATGGTGATGGACAACCCTTATAATATCCACCTGACATCTCAGGCGTGTCTGTCCTCTCAGACCAGGGTCGGAGCTAAGAGCTCTAGGTAAAATGGTGATGGACAACCCTTATAATATCAACCTGACATCTCAGGCGTGTCTGTCCTCTCAGACCAGGGTCGGAGCTAAGAGCTCTAGGTAAAATGGTGATGGACAACCCTTATAATATCCACCTGACATCTCAGGCGTGTCTGTCCTCTCAGACCAGGGTCGGAGCTAAGAGCTCTAGGTAAAATGGTGATGGACAACCCTTATAATATCCACCTGACATCTCAGGCGTGTCTGTCCTCTCAGACCAGGGTCGGAGCTAAGAGCTCTAGGTAAAATGGTGATGGACAACCCTCATAGTGCACTACGTAGTTTGCCTGACCTGTCAGGCTAGGGTCGGAGCTAAGAGCTCTAGTAGCGCCCTCACGCTACTCTAGCTAGCATATTCATTGGACAACCCATAATAAAAATTCATAACAATTCTTTACTTAAATACTCTTCCCAAAACAAATAAGTAAAACTATTCCTCGACATATATGCATAATTCCAAATAAACATTCAAGAACCCGAGGAAATTATAATACTCGAAACCATCATATAAACCATGCAATTAAATCAATAATTAAGGCATGCATTCATTTAAAAAAAATAATCTGTCCACTCACAGTACTATTGCGACCTTCCCGTCTCACGTTCAATCAGAGACTGTACAAACAAACCAATCAATTAGTCTTTCTATAGTTGACTTGGTCTTTTCCTAGTTTGACCAGGAAATCCTATTTGACCACGTGTTGACCAAGTTCCTTTCCTTTTAATAGCTTTTCAACAAATACATTCGTTTCTGATTACCCAACCATAACACCGACTTTCTCTAATAATTCAATTGACATTAGGTTCACCCATAATAATTCGTGGAATTACTATGGACACCCATTCAACCACTTCACCAATACCTTAGGAGTCCTTAAAATAATCCTTAAACCTTAACCGGCAATAATCGATGGTCGGAAAAATATTTAATTATCCGCCAATAATACTAAACTAGAACAATTCCAAAACCTAACCAAAACTCCTCCAAAAATTACCAAATTTTAACCATAGACTCCTCACAATAAGTACTAATTAATGGTCATGAAAAACTGCCCAAAAAGTGGCGGCACCGCCGACGGCGGCCACCGGCAGAAATTCCGGCTAAAATTCCGACGACCTCGGATCGCCACCAAATTTTACCAGTAGTTTCGTCTCATCATTTGAGACAACTTTCTAGTTCAACTCGAAGGCCAATTCGGCCTCTAACTAGGTCAAAAACTCGATGAACAGTAGACCCCGAAAATTTACACTTCAAAACTTCAAATCCTCAATTCTTCCTACACACTTCGAATCAAGCTACCAAATTCTAGGGGATTGTAGTACACCTAAAACCCATCCTAAACATATAAAGAACTCATCAAATGGTGACCTAGGGAGGGAGAAATTCGATCCCGAAATTCTACTGTACACATGAAGAACAAATCGGAATTTCTCCCGATTTACGGCGAGTTAGGTCGAAAAGCTTACCTAGGAATGAAGTAGACTCGGAGGCCGAACTTTTGGGACCGGTGTGGTGGCCTGAGGTGGCCGGACGGCGGCGCTGTGGCGGCCGGAAGCTCCGGCAGCTTTTCCGTCGGGGAAGAGGAGAGATAAGCCGGGTGAAAAATCTGATTTTTCACCCCGGTAACTCCTATATATAGCCGTTTTACCGCATAGTAACTTTATACTTTTGTTCATAACTTTCTCATACGAACTCCGATTTGAGGGTGCTACGTGTCCACGAACTCGTAACGACGCCCTCTACAACTTTCAAGAAGGAAGTTTTTCCAAATTCTTGACTTAACAAAAAGTCAATTTTACGATCATTGTACGGTTAAACAGTCACTTTAAATGGTAAAAGACCAAAGTAACCAACCGTAATATAATCCTAGGATCGGGATGTGACACAAGAATTTGGAAAAACTTTCTTCATGAAAGTTGTATAGGGTGTCGTTACGAGTTCGTGGACATATAGCACGCTTAAATCGGAGTTCGTATGAAGAACTTATGGTCAAAAAACAAAAGTTGCTATTTGGTGAAAAGCCTATATATAGTGGTTTACTGGGGTGAAACGGTGAAAAGTCAAAAGTTGAAAAAGTTACTGTTTACCATCGAAAAATCCTTCGAAAACCCGATTTTTCCGCCGGATTTCATCACCGGATTTCTCCTCCGTCCGGCGGAGTTAGGGCGCGTGCTAGGTATCAAATTGAAGCCTGCTGTGCCACCTTGAAGTTGGGGGTGGTCACCGGAGCCAACTCGTCGCCGTTAGGGAGAAATTACGGCGAGAAGGGACGGCCTGAACACTGTTCATCGACACCAGATTTCTCCCTCCTCAGGCCACCTCCCGGTGAGTTCTATATATGGTTTTGATGGGTTTGATGAGTACATTAGTCCCCTAGAATTTGGGAGAATTGAGGGATTGAAGTTTGAATTGAATTTTATTTCAGGTTCTTGGATTTTTAGTTGATTGACCTAGTTAGAGGCCGAATTGGCCTTCGAGTTGAACTATGAAGTGGTTCCAATTGACGAGACGAAGCTGCTGGTAAAATTTGGTGGCGATCGGAGATCGCCGGAGTTTGGCCAGAATTCTCTGCCGGCGGCGGAGCCGCCACCTTTTGGGCTGTTTTTCGTGCCATTAAATCGTAAAATTTAAGAGAAGGCCATTGAAGGACAGTTTCTAATTTTTGGAGATTTATTTGATATGTTTAGTATTTTTGGAAGGTTTGGTTTAATAATTGGGTAATTAAATGACAACCGGTCGTTTAGGAAGTACCGGCTAGGCGTGAGGGCGTAATTAAAAGTTTTTACGCTAATGGGGTATTAGAGGCCGACACCCCACGTTTTTCGAGAGATGGTTAAGGATGAACGTTAAGGGTAGAGATTTTTGTTGTTGCCCTTACTTTAATTGTGGGTTTAAGACCTGTTTGTGTATTTTGAACAAGACGTGGGGAGCTCGAGCTGAGCAGCCTTCTGGTAGCCGGCAGACCTATCGGCATCTGTGAGTGGACTTTGTTTTTAAATTAAATTGCATGCCATAGACTTTAATTAGTTCTACTGTACATATGATTTCCTCCATTTTAAGTTTTACGGTGATTTTGAGAAAATGAGAATTTAATACTTTTTAAAGATAAGTGAGCCGGGAAAGAGGTTCCTACCTTTCCCGTGATTTTAAAGGATTTTCCCCGGATTTTTTTTATTGTTATCACCGTTTTGGGATTATGGAGGGGGATGAGTTTTAAAAAGGGGAAACTTGGCTCTTGGATTTAAGGATTTTAAAGTAAAGGCAGAGAACCGGTTTTGGGTTCCTGGAAAGGTTTTTAAATCCAATGTATTTGGGGTAAAGTCATGGGAGTTTTGACTTGGTTTCGGATTATTTTCCCACGAGGTTTTAAAGGATTTTAAAGGATATGGATATATATGTATTGCATGCTAGTATGGACCCTCTCCAGGTGGAGTTGGTACCCTCTCTGGATAGTAGCTGGTCTGACCCTCTTCGGTGGTAGCTGGTCAGTATGACCCTCCCGGATAGGGCAGGTCAGGACCCTCTTCGGTGGTAGCTGGTCGGTTGGACCCTCCCGAATAGAGCGGGTCATGGGACCCTCTCGTGGTAGAGCAGGTCGGTTTTCTCGTGGATGAGTTCAATACCCCACACATATTTAATTATGGATTTGAGCAAAGGGAGTTATTTATGATTTAATTATTCATTGTCTATGATGTGCGTGCAAAAGGTTTTTCTTGAAAAACTCTAAGGGAGGACATTAAAGAAAATAGAGTTTTCATATTTGATTTTTGTCCACTCACGCTAACAGTTTTCAATGTTTCTCCCCTGGGCCCTTCGTTTTAAATGCCCAGATTGCAGTGCTCGACCCGACTAGTCTTCGTGGAGGCCAGTCATAGTTGCCGCCATTTTCTGAACTATCAGTAGGTTCCGGGTTAACCTACTTGTAATCTTTCTCTGTTTTCATTTAATCTTAGACGCTCTGATACACATCAGGTAGTTTTATTTGTTGGTGAACTCCTAGGGATCTGGAACCCTATGTATCTTTTAAATTTGGAGTTGTTGAACCATTGTTGAGCAGGATGGTTTTGGGAGATTGTTGTATCTTGTGGAGGTTGTTGGTTTTGGGAGCAGGATGGCTCCAGGAGATTTCGGATGTTTATTGGTTTTAGAAGTGTTCTTTGGGTTTATTGCAGGTTAAGGGTTATCCGCTTTTCAAGGGAGACTATGTCGAAATTTCGGCAGAATCTTCTTTGTGAGGTGGTCCCCGCAGGACTTACTTCGGGTTAAAGGGGTTTAACTCGGGGTGGGTCCTGACACGGGCGTTGACCCGAGCCCAATCTCTCTCTCTCTCTCTCTCCTCTCGATCGCTCGCTCTCTGTCGAGCGCCACCGCAGCAAGCATTGCCGTCCGACCACATCAGGTGACAAAACCACCACCAAAATACTCGCCTCTTTCTCCTCTACAAAACCCATATCATCACTTCCTTATGTGACTCGATGTAGAGGATATTGGGATTCGAGGAGGGTGACGATGTTCGCCAGATTCTGACCAACTCAGGCAACCCCAGCCACAGAGGGAGGTAAGGTTCTGCCTCTTTTTCTTTTCCCTTCAATTTTTGATCGGAAATCCATTGAATCACATCCTAATCTGAAAACCCCTCTCCTGCCAGTTTGGGTATTTCACGGCAACCCTCCGACGACATGGTTTTGGGCTTTCGGTGGACTTCTCGGTCTCCAGTGAGCTCGGTGGTGTAGCTTTAGAGTCCGGACGGCGAGTTTGGGGTCGTTACAGCGTTGCCTCAGGTCGAGATAGGGGTGTGTACGTCTCGGCTTGTGTAACGGTGGCTGGTGTTAAGCTTTGGGACAAGGAGCAGGTAATTTTGAATCTTTTCAGGTCATGATCATTATTTTTGTTATAAGGTTTATTCATGCTTTTATGAAATCCCGAAAAATTCATACAAATCATTTAAAAATAATACATTAAAATCTATTTGAATTCGTGTGAAATTAAAATAATCCGTTGATTCTCATAATGAAATAGAATTCATTGATTATAACCCTACTTAGTTAATTAACGTATAATTCGCGAATTATACTCTATACGTATTATTCCTGAATTATAAACCTGTTTTCTGAATTGTTTCAAAGATATAGAAAAATTCGCGTATTTTTGAGTCTAGCCGAATTATTCGCGCATACGTATTTTTTTCGTATTTTAAAATGAAAATAATGCCATTTTTTAAAAATTTATTCAATTTTTTGGTCAATTTATTCAACTATGAAAGTCAATTAAGAAAAAAAAGTGAAATTTTGAATCTTTTATTATTATAATAATATTTACATTTCTTATTCATTTAAAATTTAACATGTATTGATGTTTTATGTATAAAACTATAATTATTTATATTTTAGATGTCATAAAAATACGTATAACTATTAGAAATAATAAATATATATATCTGTATTTTTTCATTCGTATTGTTTTATTACATCTTAAAATAAACACGTACGTATTATATTTTTAAATTTGTCACATTCTTATTTTTTGGTCAAATTATTAAATTTATTTTTTATTTATAATTTTTAAATTATAAATGTTCAAACTTTTAACCTATAATTCATGTATCATATTTTACGAGCTATCATTGTAACAAATCAATTATAGAATCATTTACATCTAAATCGAATATATACGTGACCTCCCAGCTTTGAAACCGTAAAATTTGAATTTAATTAGACACTGGATTCGAAGAGAGAAGATTTTGGGGAAGCGAACCTTTAGGCGAAAGATCATTTTTCAAGGAAATAGAAATGGAAGGCAAAAAGTTCGTTCACACTCCATTTTAAATTTATCCTTGGCTCTGAAACCACTGATCCGCTCTCACTTCCCAAGAATGGCGAAATCCACACGCTCCCGCTCTCTCTTCCCCGATCCCTCTGACCAAGCTACTCCCTCGGCGGCGTCAAAGAAGCGTCCCGCCGGCGATGATCCCGAGGAGACGATGGTGGCTGCGAACAAAAAGGCTAAGAAAAATGGGCGAGAGGCTGGGGAGAATTCGAGAGTGACGCAAACGGCACCGTTTCAGAGGGTATTTAGCAAAGACGACGAAGTGCTTTTGCTGAAAGCCTGGGAGGAGAAGGATGGTTCGGTTGACATGGATGCCTTCTACAACTCTGTTAAAGAGGGTTTGAGTGTGACCGTCACAAAATCTCAAGTTCAAGAAAAGCTCAAGCGGTTGAGGACCAGTTACAACAAATGCATGGCCAACAAGGACTACACTCCCAAGCCCAAACAAGGCCGTGAGGAGGTGCTGACTGGGATGGATGGATTTTTGGAGAGTTTTAAGGGGTTCGGGTTACCGGAGACTTTTCTGCTGCATGGGATGAAGTTGGTTGATGAAACAAAGCTTGCGCAGTTGAATGCGAGGTGGGTTAAGCTGCAGGTTGCTGAACTGGAGTTGTTTAATGACAAGGTTGATCTAATGAGTGACCAGGCCAAGTTGATCTTGGAGGCTTTTAACCAATCTGAAAATTAGTTTGGTATGTTTTCTTTTGTATCGAGATCCCGTTTTGATCAGGCTTAACTTTTAGGAACTTGTTCTGGACGTCATGTTTTGCTTTTTGTTTGGGGATTTCTGGGTATCAAATAGTTTAGGGTATGCTATGAGAACTATGGATGTCTTGCCTTAGCATGAATGAAACAATCTTTTTGCAATTCCTTGCATTTCTTTATAGTTTACACCTTTACTAGTAATAGCTCCAAACACCAAAATCTGAACTTTACCAGTAATCATCTGCACTTCAGCACTCGGGTTCTACTTTATAGATCCCAAAACTTGATCATTTACAAAGACGTGTAAACTACAGTGAAATAGTGTTTAAAAGCAAGTAGATGACTAATTTCATAAACTTATATAGTTTATCGAGCTATATTTGTATAATGATGATGGCGTACATATGAATCAAGAATTTGGTATGCCAAAAATATCTTGAAGTAGACAACAACAAAGCACTGTCCAAAGAGTTTGTGGAGTTAGTATGCTCATCCATTTTAATGGTGGGAGAAGTGGACAACACCTGAAGTGACAGTAGCAACATTGACCAGATCGATAAAACACTTCACATTACCCTGACGCGATGAAGATGGATTTCCAAGTGGTCTTAGCCAGCAAACATCCAAGGAACTTGAACCTCTCGTCTCCATGTGGTGGTCAATCCCATTTTCTCATCTCATACTCTCGCTAAACCAATGGCAGGAGGTTCCCGAAGCTCTGCTTCCGGTGGCGAACTTCATTGTTGTACGATTCCTTATTCTAATCTCGTCTTGAAGAATAGCTCTTCTTTTTTCATTCTTTCAGATCGGTATGTAGAGGTTAGTTTTGTTTCATTGTAGTTGGAATTGCTCTGTGTCTGCAGTGCAGTTATATAGCTGATCAAGTAATGTATTTACCGATGGATATCTTGTCCATAGGTATCTTTTTTTGTCAATGAAACTATGAACAAAAACTTAGGACTATGAAATGAAGGTATAAAGCTGTTTCTTTTCATAAGTAGTCCATCCAAGATTTTCAAGCTGATTGGATTTAGTGCAACAAACTAAATTTAGGGATTTTAAGTCTACTCAGATGTAGGTTTACTTAAGAAGATGGGAAAAGATGATCCATAGGGATGGTGCTGACTCATGTAAAGCTCTTGTGATTGGTAACTGTGTGATAAAGTTTGATTTTAGGAATCACTCTGGTTGTTCATTTCTTTAGCTTGCAAAGTCATTTTTAGCTTGCAAAGTCATTCTTATTTTGAGTATGTATTTTATTTGTTTGCTTAACTGAGCAATTCTCTGTCTTGTCTTATTGCACCTGGTAGATGGAGTTGTTCCTTTACTCAATGTCTGAATAGTATTGTGTGTTAGGAATATACAATTACACAGTGGGTTTGTTACTTTTGTTATAGAGTTGCAGGAGAAATGGTATTTAAGTTTGGTATTTCTGATTTTGGTTTAGAGAAATTTTACAGACTTTGTAAAATATATGATTACAGCGGTCCATGATTTTGTTAGATTGTTGAGTATGAATGTTGGTTTGTAATTTCTGTTCTGATAGATAGATAGAATTAGAAGCATTATGCATGTATCTGCTTTGTGTTGTAAGCCTTGTTGATTGGGTCCAGTTAGGGTTCTTGTGCACTACTATTCCTCAAGTAGCCTAGCTGAGCTACTTGCTACTTCAGAATACAAATGTGTCCACTATTGATCAGTGAACAGTAATTTAAGATCAAGTTCTGGTATTGGGTAAAAATGTGTGGTGGTGTTGCTATTGTCTTGTATGATTAAACCTTCTTCCTTGTATGAGAGCAGCCTTCGTTTTTAGGTTTGAAATTTCATGATGCATGCTGGCAGAACTTGACAAACTTGGTGAGTTCAATTATTTTTGAAATGATCCTTTTATTTTATTTATTTAAGAATGTCATATATATGAAATTGTGCAAGGGATCTTGTGCAATTAATATAATCATTATAAAGTTGGTATTGATAAGGATGTTTCTGTAAGAGTATTGATCCCTTTTTAAGGACCTGCAAATTTGGTCTTGTTTTTAACAACAGGTATTTTGGTTCTTCAAGCTTGGATATGGAACCCGCACCTGAATTAATATGGTTCAGTAGCTGTGCTTTCTAGTTATAGATAGCTCACGTGTATGCAATGTGTGTGTTATGTGTCAGCTAGTTAAGTTTACCTTAACTTCGGTGGGTAAGGCTACGTCTATTTAACATGTACTAGTCTTGGGTGCCTTAGTGTCGAATTACAAGAGTAGCAGTCAATGTAATGTCTATATTAACAGAGGGGAGTCTTTTTTATATAGAAGAATGAGACTCCACTCTTATATATTTCTGATGTGGGACATGAGATCTAAAATATGTTTCGTGAGGACAAGTTGGTGAGGCTGGCAATGCGACTTCCTGATGTCGGATTGGCGACTTCTGAGTGTCGTTGTGTAGCTTGTATGACATGTTTCGTGATTTCGGTGACGGTTCATTCTCATTTGTCAAGAAAAATCTTGTGTGTATGTGTGTTTTGAGAGAGAGAGAGACATAGAACAGATCTAGAAGAGAGATGAGTGAGAGACAAGGGTCATAGAAGATAAGGGAGAGAGATTGAAGAAGAGAGGATAGTTTGGTAAAGAAAAAGTGAACTAAAGCTTATAATTTGGCTGATGGGAATAAAACATTAGGCGAATATAGAGCTAATAAGAATATTTAAATCTTATTTTGTTGTTGGGAAATATTTCTTAATAATTAGGACGGAAGATAATTTTCTCATCTGTCATGTATCCGATGCCACTAATTGTAAGCAAGGCTCAATCTGATTAACAAAGGCTCAATTTTATCGATCCATTATATAGCTAGGTATCCTCAGTACGTAAAAGCTGCCGTTTTGTCAAGCATACTATTCTTAAATTACGCCTCCGTGCACGAAAACTAGAAGCTGCTTGCATGAGATTGTTACCATCTGCATGTTAATATATATGTATAGAGATTCATATACGCTACTTAATGGGTTAGATCGATATATGGTTGCATACATACTAAACTCAGGCTACTCTTACCAATTTCTTTTATCGATCTATTCCATTATTTGTGATGACTGACGAGGCCGGGGGTTCGCGTTCGCTATTCTCCCTTTCACGAACTATAAGCGTGGATGAGCCGTGATTTGGTTGATTAATGTGTTTAACCAACAATTTTAAAGTCACGGATTCAAACCTCATTGACATATGTTGGGTGTGTGAGTTATTAATAAAAAAGTTTTTTTAAAAAAACTATGATAAGTGAAGTAGGAGTATTTCTTAATATGTTCAATGAAATTTTACTTATGTTTTCAAGAAGGTTTAGCTCAATTTCCTCTGAAATGGTTACACAATGCAGCTACTTCGGCGCGCAAATGGAAACAGAAATAAGAAACATTTCCCCGTTAATTCATAACATTTAGTGAAATGGATAACGCAAGTCATATGTTCATTCCTCAAGGAGAGAATATAGAAGAAGATATGGGGTGAGCATTAAAAATTCAGAATCAGAAAATAAGGAGAAGTTATTGCCAACTTGTGTGCGTTGGTTGTGCTGGAAAACCGCCTACATGAACTGGTTTATGTTTAAAAAAACAATGACAAATTGCATGAAACTGAGCTAACTCCTTCCACAACTTGCATCAATATCTATGACAAAGAGTCTTTATTTATTGACAGTAAGCAAAATGACAAGCAATGCCGGTGAATTCTTCATTGTTGAGTTCTTTTGCTTCTAAAATCCATCACCAGATGCTATTAACTTGAACTGCGTCATGATGAAATTAGCCGACCATTCGCAGAATTTCTTTAAAGAGGTACATTGAATCAACATGTGCAATTGCGACTTAAAACAAAACCTGTGTCTCTAGTTTCTCCACATCATAACTCTACATATATATATATATATATATATATACACACACACTACATGCATATTTTGCTGTGCATTTATCAGTAATGACTAGAGACAACGTTGGTCATGAGATGAATGGTTTTCAGGCCTTCTTCGAGAGCTGGCTTTCTGAACAAAGCCAAAACTCGAGGACCTCATCGTTGCCTCCAAACAGCACCAAAAAAAGGCTGCAGACGACAATGATCAGGTGCTGTTAAGTTCCTTGGTAGAGAGAGAGAGTGATGAAACATTACGAACAATGCTGCAACACCAAGTTTCAATGGGCCAACCAAGACATGCTGCGAATGCTGTCTCCGCCGTGGAGGAGCTAATTGGAAGATGTATTCCTTTGGATAGGTGGCTGGAGACCAAGCATGTCTTTTTGTTTGCTCTACTCAAAGTCGGGGCTGCAGCTAGAGGCTAGTTTTGCTGAGTTGATGCGAGGGTTGAGGTTGAGCACAGGTGACTTGGGTGATCTATCGCATTGCCAGCTCACCATGGTGGACAAGCTACAGAGAAGGACTATCCAGGAGGAGCAGAACATGTCGGAAAAGATGGCCAAGCTGCAAGAGACTGTGGTTGATGCTACGCTTGTGGAGCTGGCGCATGAGGCCACCAAAGATGATGAGGAACAATGAAGGAGGAGCTGATGATGGTCATACGGAGCGAGTTGAGTCCACTCTAACTTCCAAGGAGGAAGGTTTGAAGAAGATCTTGCACAAGGCTGATGATTTAAGGATGACAACACTCAGGAACATCACACAAATTCTGAGTCCACTCCAGGCTGTTCATTTCATGATTGCTGCTGCAGAGTTGCACTTGAGGGTTCATGATTGGGGCAAAAAGAAAGACGCCTTAAGCAACTAATGTCACCTTCACGTACTGGTAAGTAGTAGTAATCCAGTTGATCCGTACTAGTTTAATTGTTATGGAGATGATTGCCTGGCCGGAAAGTTTTCATGATCAGTTTGGATTATGCTTGATATTTCATTTCCCCCTCTAGAACTGGTTTATATTTCTAGGTATGTGACATTTAATTTTCAACTATAATTCGATGTTCTGTGATTTAGCGTTTTGGGATCGTAACTTGTCCTATTACTGTTAAAATCAATGTATCATCCTTTCAGGCAAATGTTTCTATTAGTACATTCTTTTTTGTTCAAATTATTGAATTTAATTACGACTGTTTGATCAGAGATTGTGATGGAAGTGTGACTGTATGTGAGGCCTGAGGAACATGTATCACCTTGAGTAAGTTTATCTCCTTTGTTCTGGTTCAATGCCTTGGCTGAAAAGAAAGAAAAAAAATTAGGGCATGTTTACTAACCTGAAATGGAATTGAGAGTGGTGTAATTGATTCCAGAATAGATGAATTCCGGCGTTTACTAACATGTCAAGGTATTGAAATGAGTGCGGGTCTCACTTGCTTATTATGAATCGATTCCTGATGAAACCCCTTATTCGATTCTCAAAGAGCGAAGAAGATGTGTATCAAGATCAAGGTAATTGAATCAACGTTTTCTCCCCAAAATATCCTCACATAATTTATAATTTTTCTAAATCACTCAACCCTATATATATATAGTGTTGAGTGATTTAGAAATATTATAAATTATGTGAGGATATTTTAGACAAAAAAAGTTGATTCAATTACCTTGATCTTGATACACATCTTCACTAAGGGATCTCTAGCTAGCCTTTTTTGACATATATGAAGGGTTAGAGATTACACCAACTTTTTGATCACATATCAACATCTCCACCGTTCAATATTTAGATGCATATATGTAGATCATCTCTGCAAAATTTCATATACATACATACATACAGGACCCTTCTATTGAGGAATCCTTATTTTTGGTTTATTTATAAGGATATGAATTCGATAAACTTTTCGATCACATATCAACATCTCCACCGTTCAATACGTAGATGCATATATATATATATAGATCATTTCTGCAAAATTTCATCCAATTTGGTAATCGTTAAGGCTTTAAAATAACTGAAATCAATTGACGGATCAAATCTGCCAAACTTGAACCGTTAATGCCTATAAATTTAATTCACAGTTTTGAACATCTTAACAATCACCGTTTTGGATGAAATTTTGCAGAGGTGATCTATATATTAGGACGTAAGAATTGAAAGGTTAAGATTGAAAATGTGATCGAAAAGTTTGTCGAATGCATATCCCTATAAATAAACTAAAAATAGGGATTCCTTAGTGGAATATATATATATATATATATATATATATATATATATATATATATATATATATAAATAGGGATCCATCACTAGAAGGGCTCTATATATATAGGGATAGACATTCGACAAACTTTTCGATCACATAACAACATTTCCACTGTTCAATATGTAGATGCATATATATATAGACATTTCGACAAACTTTTCGATCACATAACAACATTTCCACTGTTCAATATGTAGATGCATATATATATATAGATCATTTATGCAAAATTTCATCAAATTTGGTGATTATAATTGAAATTATTTGACGGATCAAATCTGCCAAACTTAAATCGTTAATGTGTATAATTTTAATTTGCAGTTTTGAACATCTTAACGATCACCGATTTGGATAAAATTTTACAGAGGTGATCTATATATTAGGACCTAAGAATTGAACGATTAAGATTGAAAAATGTGATCGAAAAGTTTGTCGAATGCTTATCCCTATAAATAAACTAAAAATAGAGATCACTTAGTGGAAGGACCCTAAGTATTTTAGGGGTATTTTAAATTCATTTCTTGCAAGGCGTTTTTGTAATCAAATTAGTTTTGATTATGATTTTATATGGTAAGTAAACAGTAGAATGACGTGAAATATTCTCTTACCGATTCTTGTTGATACCAATTCTTATTAATACCGATTCATGATAAGTTTCATTCTAAGTTAGTAAACATGCCCTTAGTGTTCAGTTACTGATTCTCATAATTTGTTTGTTTGACAAGATTCTATTAGCGTGTGCATTTACAGGCCGTTTAAAAGTCCGTTGGTGAACTTCACTCCGTGAATGTAAGAACCTCCATAGTTGATAGCATGCAGATTCATGTATTACTACTTGGCCATGCAAGACATGTTTGGAACATGAAAAGGATCTCCACAATACCTCATTGAGGTGGTCACCTTAAACTGTCTAACTGGTTTACATGGTTCTCTCTCGATTTGTCAATAAAAGGAAAACACTGATCAGATGACAGTGAAGGAAAAAAATCAGACAGATCACGACACTACAAGCTACTCCTAAAGATCATCCTTCTCTGTATCAAAAAATAATAATAATCATCCTTCTCAGTTCTTTACCTTCGTCATTTGCAACAAAATCCATTCCAATCTATTCAAACACAGGACATACTGTGAAATCGTCACTGTCATCTCCCGATGTATTCATTTCTCTTTCTTGGCCAATGCCTCCCCTTTGCACTCACTCCCAGTAGTAACAACAAAATTTGCACCAACCTGAGATACAAAACACAGGATGTGATGCCTGCCACTACATGAGAAAAGGTGAAGGGTAAAATGAGGAAAGAATCCCCATCACTTACTTGACAATCTTTCAGTACAACACGTTCTTGGAGCTGTACATTGCTGCAAATAACTGAATTTTGGATTGTACAACCGTCAGCAATAGTAACATGATTCATAACAACTGAATTTACAACCTGCGCGCAATAAAAAAAATTACATGATTATCCACAATCAAAATAAAATTTGTGAGGGATTATTGACCCCTGGAAGTGCAAATCTGGAATCAACAGTCCACAAATAAACAAATCATCTTACCTTCACATTAGAACCTATCCGGCAGTGACGGCCAATAACAGACCGTTTAACACTACATTTGTCGCCCATAATTGAAGCTTCTCCAAGCATACAATGCGGTCCAACCTAATCGTATCCACCAACAGATCAGTAATAGCACTCGTAACATGGAATCAGATGATATGTGGCTACACAAGCCAGATCTGATGCTATTCAGTATTATATGGTTTTGGTGAGTAAAAAGTGGGCTCACAGTTGTTTTTGATCCAAGTTCTGCTGATGGATGGATGATGTTATTGTGGGCAGAGAAGGAATACCCAGACAGATGACTAGCATCTCCTATAACCTGAGAAAAAAATGGCATACACAAAGTGAGTCCATAGGCAGAGATATAAAACAGACCATTTTCATTGAAACGAGCCCCAACAAAACCTCTACACACACTCACATCTCGATTAATGTCGTTAAATGCCTGAATGGAATCCAACCGCATACAGTACTTGTCGTTGCTGGCAAGATAAACACAGCATTTATGGGTTCTTCGAACAGGAAGGGAACCTTTAGGACCTAATGCATAGAGCTCATGGAAACTTGTAGTGGATGAATTAGACAATATTTGAGATAGGATTTCCTGGCTGTTTTGATAACTAGTCTTTTCATTTCCATTTTCTTCTGGTTGTTGTACGCCACTTATCCCCACCTCTGAACTCTGTATGCATAAGAAAAAAGAACCAGTCAGAAAATAGACTTATTTTTATATGGCAACAGTCAGCAACATCACTAAACTAACCAGCTGTGTACGAACAAGGTAAGGTAATACATCCTGCTTCAAACTTTGAAATTTATCCTTTTGCTTTAGAACTTCCTGCAGAACAGACCTGGGAAGGCATGTGAAAGTACACTTTATAATCTAAAATTATCAATTTTGTCTATGAAAAACATCCATTGAGAAAAGCAGAATGAGGGTAAAACCTTTTGAATGCATATAAATGAGCATCCATGAGATCTGATCGAATTTCCATCTACACAGAGGATAAACAAAATCTATTAGGATTAAGAACAAATATACACATAAAATCTAAATGAGATATTAAAAACTTCACAGGAACATTTTAGTCAAAAAAAACAAAAAAGCGAGAAATCAAAGTTGTCAAACACTCATATTTGTCCATTCTTGAATGCTATCCTCAAAATACTCTATTTGTATCATCTACTAAAGTTTCAAATAATCAGCAGTGATGTAAGTATAAATTTTAAATAAAAGCTTTGAAACTTTATTGGAGACATTAGGATGGTACACAAGAGGCTGAGACCAGATAGCATAATTTCGGAAAGTCATTTGAACTTGTGATTGTAAGTAGTGACATTAAGCAAATTATCAATCAACCCATTTAGGCATTTACAGCCGGAGAGTGTCCAAAACATTAAGACGGTCCACAAATGACAACCAATTACCTGTCCAACCACACGGAGTATACTCTTCTGAATTCGCATATCTTTCTCAAGTTCCGCTCCTGGTAACATTGAGGAACATATCATGTTAACCACTAAACAATACTAAAGTACAAAATAAAAAGTAAAAAATTGGAAGATAATATCTAACCGGTTGCAATATACAGTAAAAACTGTTTTGTGGGATCCAGCCCAATCCTATTGTACTGTCCGGGTTTCTTGGCTTTGTCCTTTGCAACAGAAGACCCAGAGTCTGAAAGTCCACTTACAGGAGCAGGGCAAAGCATCGATGTTACTACTGCATCATGACGTCTATGAGCAGCAGCTACCGCACCAGGAGGAACATCAGAGACAATATCACCACTGACAACCTGCACCATCAAAAAGACTTAACTAATCTTTCTGAAGAGACAATTAAGATGTGAAAACAATATAAAGGACATAGATACTGACCAAAATGTCCCTTGCAGTCAGGAGGTGTGCGACGGCCCGAAGTGCACCGGCTGTTCCAACATCATCAGGAACTCTTTCAACCTGTTATAAACAGGCTGCTCAGTATCATGTCATTTATATAAGATTTTGTTTACAATTACATTTCATGCCTAAAATAAATGCATCCGGCTTTTGACAATTGAAGCAGTAGACAGAGCTACAGAACTAGAGGGGATCACAATAAACCAATGCTTGCATGCGAAGACGAAAGTGAAAGGAGCATAAAACAACATACTCTAAAACCAATAAACCATAATCACTACTCCAGTAGCATCAAACAAATGCACAATGTCTTAGTAGCACAAACCATCAAACATGTAATAATGCCCAAAAACAGGGGAAAGGCTTTGGACTCTTCATCAATCTGAGATACCTCTAGAACAAGGAAAAATAATCAGTATAGTTAAACAATAAACAGAAATCTGCTAAAGCGTGATATTAAACTGCCCTGGGAAGAGTTTTGATAAAGAAACCATCAACCAAGCGATGCCAATAAAACATAATAAGTTAAAGCACAGGAGCTCTTTGATTTTGTGGAATCGGTTGTTCGTTTCTTTATCATGTGAGGCCAAAATCAAACTCTATCCCACAATTCCACAATCACAAGAGCTTTACATTAGTCAGTACCATTCATATGGATCTTTTCCCATCTTCTTAAGTCACGTCCCTACATCTGATAGACATAAAATCCCCAAATTTCCTTTGATGCTCTCAGTTCAATCAACTTGAAAATCTCGGATGGACTACCTATGAAAAGAAACAGCTTTTATACCTACATTTCATGGTCCTTCTAAGTTTTTTCTTTGTTCATAAATTCATTGACAAAAAAGATACAGGTGGACAAGATATCCAGCGGTAAATACACCTGACTTGACCAGCTATATAAACCAAATTGCAAACACAAACAGCAATTCCAACTGCAATGAAACAAAAGTAACCTCTACATACCAATCTGAAAGAATGACAAAAGAAGAGCTATAGCTTAAGTCCAAAAAAACCCATTCCCACAATGATCCTCAGAGCAGGCCTTCTCTTTTATATTTATATTTATATTTTTTTTTAAGTTTTCATGATAAGAAACAAACTCTAATAACCAAAGCATTAAATACAACAGAGGGGTGTGCTGAGTATGTTAGATTGTGGAAGTGTAGTCCTATGCTAAATTTTAGGGGCAGTGCTATCCACCCCTAAGTGGGAGTTTTCAATGTCAATGTGATCGAAATGACTGAAGCACTCAAGTAGCCTGGAAGTGTACATACAAAGAGGTTGGGGAGGCCCAATGCTAGAATCAGATGCTAAGCGATCACTTAAAGAAAGTAACCCAAATGGAGGTTACGAAGGTATGGCATATGACACTATTCCTATATCCCCAGGGCACTTACCACAGTAGCTCATATGTTAGCATATCATGCTTCCAACTGATCAACAGATTGGACTTGGGATGGCTTAATTACTAACCAGTTGTCCTCTGCAAATGAAGACATAGTTGCTTCCTAGAGTTGAATGAGCATCTCAGTAACCATCGGCAGAAAAGAAACGAATGCATCATAGCTAGGTCACATTAGTGAGAAAATTCCAAACGTATTTTTCTCCATGTTTCGTTGGCCAAAAGAGCACCTGCCTTGATTTGTTGATGACCATTCCCATATATTGTCATTCACAGTATCTAGTCAATTATACTCCTACTGATTCAAGGGGCATTTGGTATTGTATAATTCCATTATAAGATACTCTCTTGAACTCTTAGTCTAATTGTATCGACCCAAAACTCAAAGGACATTATCCTACTTGCAGGACATCAAATTCTTGATAATTAAGCTAACAACACAAGTGTACTCATTTCGATTGGTTCAACATGAATACAGAAATACAGAACATATACCTTGATGCGTAATCGATCCATATAAGCTTCCAGAATCCAGTGCTCAACGCAGTGATGCGCTTCTTTGCCTTCAACCGCCTAAACACGTCAGCAGTGAACAAAATCAATAAAAAAACGAAGAATCAAGAGCATCCAAGAGAATAGAAAAAGAAGGAATCGTACAACAATGATATCCTTGAGGTTACTGAGCTCCAAGAGCTCCAGAACGTAGGAGATGACCGGGCGGTTAGCCACCGGAAGCAGAGCCTTGGGAACCTCCTGCCATTCTTAAAGCGAGAATGAGGAATTGAGTGAGGAGGAAATAGAAAAAGGAAAAGGAATACCTTAGAGACAAGAGGGACGAGTTCCTTCGATGTCCCGCCGGCTAAGACCACCACTTGGAAATCCATCGCCGTCGCGTCGGAGAGAGAATCTGTAAAGCTCCGAAATTAGGAGGACAGTGTTTGTTTGGGGTTGGGTTTTACTTCTCTGTTACCGTGTGTCCCCCAAACCCTTGGGTTTAGTTTATTTTTTCTAAAGAAAAACAAAATAAATAAATATGAATCTGATTAAAGTTTCTTATACATCATTGACCTATGTTTATATTTCTGAATCTCGTAACTTTCTAATGAATTATTTTTATTATTCCAAAATCAAAGATATGTTATAGGATATTTGATATATATATATATATATATATATATATATATGTCTTGGTTCATGCTTTGTATATGGACTTTATGTAGTAATATATGTTGTAATAGAGTTTTACACATATCCATATAATAGGCCCATTTAATAGCCCTAGAGACCCATGTATTTCCCTATATAAAGAGGCTTCATTCTATCAATAAGAGGATGAGAATTCAGTTCTCCTAGAACACGTTATTAGACATTTAACTCTAACCTTAAAAAGAGCAAATAGGCCACCACCAAATATTAAACATGTCTGTGCATTGCCACTGGGCACCACCAGGCATCGCCACGCACCACGGCTGCGCACCTTTTGGGCACCGTTGCGCACCTTCTGGGCACCGCTGTGCACCTTCTGGGCACCGCTGTGCACCTTCTGGGCACCGATGTGCACCCCCTGAGCACACTTGTGCACCGCTGCACACCTTCTGGGCACCGCTGCGCACGTCCTAGGCACCGCTGTGCACTTCCTGGGCACCGTTGTGCACCTTCTGGGCACCGCTGCGCACACCTGTGCACCGCTGCGCACCCCCTGAGCACCGTTGTGCACCTCCTGGGCACCGCTGCGCACCCTCCTGTGCACCACCGCGCACCTGCTGTGCACCTGCGCGCCTCTGCGCACCTCCGCGCGCACCGGCGCACCACCGCGCCCACCTGCATGGCCATCGACAAACAAACCCTAAAGCCTAATGCAGATGTTGCATGTGCACCTTGCGCACTACTGTGCACCCCTTGTGCACCTCTGCACGCACCCCTTGTGCACCACCGCGCACCCCCATGTGCACTGCCGCGCACCCCCATGTGCACTGAACGTGCACCTGCCGTGCATATCTGCTGCCTGCTGTTGGGCACCTGCTGAGCATTGAATGTGCACCTGCCGCACCGCCTGCTGTCGCAAAGCCTAATTGCTGCAACTGCGCACCGTTGATGCTGCTACACCTACTGTGCACCTGCTTGTGCCCTGCTGTGCACCTGCCTGTGCACCCCTACTGCACCCTGCTGCGCACCTCCTGTGCACGCTGTGCACCTAGAACGGGTTGTAATTCTTGGTTTTTGTAAAATCTTTCATGTGATTGTTTTATGGTGAATTTGACTAACAATATGATTTATTTGTTTCATGATATCACCGTGCATGAATTACAATGGAATTACTCGAGCAATTTCGCCGCACACGTAAGGATTTGAACATGAAACAAGTATAAAGCGAGATTAATAATGCAGTCTATTTGGCAGACTAGCAAGTAAGCTTTAAGTTTTATGTTTTTTCAAAGTTGCTAAACCCGGGGAGGTTCATCCTTCCTTCCCCCCATCCCCTTTTCATGTTTGGAATTTGGTGCGTGGAGGTTAAATCCCAATCATATTATGGGTCCATGTCGGTTGGTATCCGACGTTGAGATGATTAGATTAAAGTGGTAGCATAGAGCACCCGCGTTGTTGAACAACGTTCTACATTTTTCGATTAAAGTGGTATCTTAGAGCACCCGCGTTGTTGGACAACGTTCAAAGACAAACCAATGAAGTATTATTTTGTGACATTTATCGAGTCTCATAACAGCTTGGTTTTGTATGCAAGAGCAAGGTAACATTCAGCTCATTCAAGTTTTGACACACTTGATGCCAATTTTCACATCTCGTGCGCTCCCAATTGAGGTTTAAGGCACCATTGACACGCGCACACGAGTATAAAGTCCTAAAGCGTTATTAGTCCCGTGGCTTGATTACCACTAGGTTTGACTACGTTGTCAATGATAATTTGTGGCATTGTCTAGAAATGAGAGGGAGGCATAGCCAACCATAGTGGCGGTGCCTCCAAGCCTAGAGCCATAGACACCAAACTTGTCAAAACAAATCACGCCAGCTCGAAAAATAAAAATAAAACTGTTGTGGATCTTTAGATCATCGAAAAAGAAAAAGAAAATGGTGGAGCTTATTAAGTCGTGAGAGCATACAAAGAATGTATGGGAAAATCAAATAAAAACAAACATGACATCCTTATGATCGTGACTTCACAGTTTTCGGATCTAACTTTGGATGCCTCTGACATTGATGTCATTGAGGAACTACATTTGATTTTCTTTCCAAGACATATGTAAATAGATGTCGTATCGATGTCTTTAGCATTTACAAATTGAGATTTCGATAAAATCGTTGGCGCAATGTTGAGGAATTTTTCATGTTGGATTGAAGGTATTCTTCCATTGTCTGCTATAGTTCTATAAGTGTATTCTCAGAATCCTTAGTATAATGACATGATAATGCCACTCTAGTTCTCCTAAAAAAGGGATTAGACCGCGGGCATAGTGGCCTAGGATCCCCCTATGATATCCCTTGAGGTTTTAAAACCCTCTCATGTACAAATTCTACAAAAACAATATCTCCAGTAAATCTTCACCTACTGGGCAGTAACTTTGTCTGAGCACTGTGATCAGCTCCGGATGAACTAGATCTCAAACCTTATATCACTGGAAAGCTCTCTGAGTCTATTTTCCAACGGTTTTTGCGGTTTGTTCATAGCCTTTCTGACGAGAGAGTTATGCCAATTTTAGTGAGCATAGGTCAAACTGTTTGAGAAGATTGTTTTTACTCAAGATTGCATTGTATGATTTGCATCCTTGAAGCAGAGTCCCTGTGTGACTTTGGCTTCTGTCTCTACCTTATTTAATAGGTATGGAGATTGAGTGTCTTATAGATAGAAGGATTACTGATGAGATAAAGGACCGCCAACGGTTACTATCATTGTGATAATGAACTTTTGTGTATACGTCTCATAAGTGCTAATGAAAGAGCATCATGGAGATAAACATGAGTCAATCTAGTAGACTATATGTCACTATGATGCAATGTCCAAATCCTATGTTGGCAATAGATGGATTTTGAAACATTGACTCATACAAGCTATGCATATTAGGTCATTACGGAAGTGATGAGTCAGAATGTTGGACATCCATTCTTCCTCTTAAAAAAAATTGGATGTAAATGACAACCCGGGTGACATTTGAGGTCTCTTTATGCAGTTCCACCGGTTCTCCCTTCACACGGGTGAGATGCACCGGTCCTCCTCTAATGTGTCATTGGTTTCGGCCGACAATAACTGTTTCGTTTTGTAAAGCTTGTACACTATGACACAAAAGACATTCTTACAATAAATCCAAAGAGGGATTGTGTAGACATATACAACTAACGTACGGACACCGTTTATGCTTTTATGGTGTTGGTTAAAGTGTTAAACACACGGTCACGTGTTACACTATTGTCTACCAAATGCTGCTTATACTTCTCTGGGCTCAATACCCATTACAAAAAAAAGTTCTCCTCATAGAGTTGAGGACGTACCATTGAGAAGTTTTTATAACCTATTTGGCCTCCTGAAACTCGACTATAGTAAAGTCTTGAGATCGGTTGATGTGCACCAATACTTCACTAAGGTTATAATGCATGCAGCATTACTAATTCGTCCACAACTTATCATTATTGAGTTATTGCATGACAACTTGTGCAAGGATTGACATAGAGTTGTAATCCTTGAGCTCGGCAGGATTGAAACGGATCTCCAAGCTTTGAGCTCCGTAATGAGCCAAATTGCACTGCCACAGTGCCTAATAATGAGTCATGTGGAATGAATAAGTTCTTAGGTTGGATATGAGTCTCCACCTAAAGTCCGGTTATGTTTACTCCTTGACAGATGATCTCTTTAACCGTTATATTGCGGATTGTCACTTTGAGACTTTATTCACGTCGTTAGGGGGAGATATGAACACCAATGTTCAGGTGAAATGACGTGAATTATCGTGGTTTGTCACCACCAAGTCTTGATCCCTATCGATTAAAGTAAAGTGACGAGATCAATGTTGCCTATATGTCTGTAAGGAATGATCTTCTATCAAGAGGACATGGCACCACTAGATTGAGATGGTCCTGACACCATCATCATGCCAAGTGTTGGGGCTGATTCCGAGTACTTACTGACGCTGTCGAGTACCAGCTTCCGAGCACTATGAGTGGTGATTTGGTGACGCCATAATATGGAAATATGGTATCACAAGCCTTGCGGCTCCTCAAGGGTTAGGAGGAGGCCCTTAGGTTCGATAATCACTCGCACTAGAGAGAAAGCGAGCTTGGCACAACTTGATCCATTGATCAATGACACTCAAATCCGTCTCATGGAGTTTGAATTGTGATTATAGTTGGGGGACGCCTCAATTTAATTCATATATAGCTTTACAGACATTACACTAATGTACATGAGGACGTGGAATGATGAGTTTGTCGAACCGCACTTTGTTGACGAAACAGAGTTGATTAGCCTAATAGAAAGATACAATCCAGAACAAAGAGATATGTCCTTGGGTAGGTGATGCCGACACCAAAAGTGTAAACCCTATCATATATGTCTTTGTTGGATAGCGTAGTGAGAAGAAGAGCTTTGACTCACCTTATGGCGTAAGGTTTTCCACTAACATGCACTGGAATCGTGTACGATGAGATATGCTCTCGTAATGGATGTCATAGCACTCCACTACTTTGTCAGTTTGGTAGTGTCTGAATAACTGAACATGCAGCTTATGAATGTGGTCATAGAAACATCTCTATAAGATCAGAGATATGCATGAAGGTCTTAAAGAGACTTCACCTGCCCAAACCAAGTGACTCCCCACCACAGGAGTGTGTGTTTGCAAGAGAGGTTGGAACACATACTGAGTAACCCCTTAATTTAGAATGGATAGTAACTCCTTGATTTGAAAGGGATATGATGAAAAATGCCCTTGCGTGATTCTGGATATACATGGACTCTTCATGGTAAAGAGATGCCAACATCATGTATTAAACATCTGATGTTAGAATGAAAAAGATCTTGGAAAAGACACAGTATCGTAATGAGTCGATGATTGTGTATTGATGATGTATTTCCATCAATCGGCTTAGGTCCTCTGAAGAAGAGTGGAACCTTCATATACTCCCATGATTAGTTAAGGTCTTTACTCCGAGAGAGGGTGATCCATTTAATCAAAAGAAAGACTTGACATGTCCTCCATTCATTATAAAGCTAAGTAGCATTGCGCCCACACAATGCCAATGATATGACAAAAGACATCACTCAAATACTCTAAGAGTATCTGGCATATTCAATCCCTATGGCATGAGAGAAAGGTTGTTGCCTATGTCATCGCTAGCCATGCATGAATCAGGATGCATAGGAAGCGGAATCATGATCTAGACACCGGTCAGTTTAGTGGCCGAGTTGCTGGACATATTGTACGCTACCTGAGCGTGCTGCCTGTGCACACGTGTGCACTGCTGTCAGACACTATACGTGCAACTGTGCACCTAGCTGCTGTGCACCAGCTGCTGAGCACTGTGCACGTCAGCTACCGAGCGTTGTGCATACAGCTGATGAGCGCTGAGTAATGCCACATTTGAGACATGTAAAAGAGCATACATATGCCAGGTTGTCAAAACAAGCTCCGTGTTTACTAAGGATCCAGAAGCGCCCTATGAGTAATCTTAAGATCAGGGGGAGATGCAGATTTGAAAGAAAATCTAGCATATACATGTCATCATCAAATGTGAAGGGTGTGGTTGCTTGTGTCAACCATGTCGAACTCTTTTTCCCTTAGTCTAAGCTTTTTGTCCTACTGGGTTTTTGCTTGACAAGGTTTTTAACAAGGTAACATTGCATGCACCGCTAAGACCATTATCCCCATTTGTGGTTGATCATGGCAGACTTGTTCAAGTCTTGACTCACATCTACTCTTGAGATACATGTTGGAATGCACCATTCATCACGAAAATTCGATTGAAGCACACATCAGGGGGAGCATCACATGACAAGTTCTCAATGGAGTAGTTGGTGCGTTGTACTCTTTTTCCTTCGACCATGGTTTAGTTTTCCCACAGGGTTTTTGTTACTTGGCAAAGTTTTTGATGAGGCAACACCGTAAACACCATACCGGCATGAAGACACGCGACACAAGGGGGAGTGTTATAGGATATTTGATATATATGTGTGTCTTGGTTCATGCCTTGTATACGGGCTTTATGTAGTAATCCATGTTGTAATATGGTTTTACACATATCCATGTAATAGCCCAAGAGACCCATGTATTTTCATATATAAAGGGGCTTCATTCTATCAATAAGATAAGGAGAATTCATTCCCTCAATATTATTCTACAACAATAATTACTTTAATTCATACCCTTATTTTATATATAATTCATACCCTTATATATATATAACCTGTTACATTTTTTCAATTTCAAAATTAACCTATTAATTGTAACATACCAAATGTGATTCTATCAATAAGAGGATGAGAATTCAGTTCTCCTAGAATAAGATATTTTTTATAAAAAAATGAAACCTCAAGTGACGTGTCCAAAAGAATAAACAATTAACATTCACTACCATTTTCTCAGAGGTCCTAATAAGACTCAAACTTAGGTTTCTAGGTTTCGAAAAGAAGCGACGACGCCTCCCGACTTACTGCTTGCATAGGCACCTCCATTGTCACTTATTTTGGTGGTTTGAATCCTTCTCTGCCATCCAGTGCTATCCATGGTGTTTTTTACGATATCTCATCAAACTTTTTATCAGGTGATGGGTCTTGGGCTTAAGAGGAGGCTTTCATCAGCTTAAGTTCGGCATCGCATGCTGAAGATGGAGAGGTTTGTGTAAACCAAGCTGGCTCGCTGTCAGTCTAGATCGGCTAAGGCAACGAGTTTCTACGACTCTTTGGGCATGTTTGCTAACATGGAATAAAAATGAGAGTAGCAGAATTGATCGATTACAAAATGAAAGATTTCAAACGTTTACTAGCATAAGGTATGTGGGTCCCACATGCTCATCATGAGTCGATTCTTAATAGAGTCCCTAATTCGATACCCACGGGGGGAGGTAGGTATCAAATCAAACTCATGGAATCAACTTTTCTTCCTAAAATACCCTCACATAATTTTAATATTATTTAATTACTTACTCAATCGTAAAAAACTAATATATAATATTATTAACATTAGATATATCAACTATGACATCATATCTATATGATCATCATTGTTTGCAGATTGCTAATATTGTTGGGAACCTTATCAAAAATAAAAAGTAAAATTGTTAATATTATAGCTTCATTTCTTGAAGGGGTATTTCAATAATCAAATTAGTTTTAATACTGATACATTTAGTGATTCCTAATGAAAAGTAAATAATTGAATGAAAATGAAATATTTCTATACCGATTCATCTTGAATCTTGATACTGATTCAAGTCGATACCGATTCATTATATTTTTCATTCCAAGTTAGTAAACGCGTCATTTGATCTGTACCAAGTTACAGTGTTGGGTCCATATGGCTCATGTTGATATATATGGCACTTCGTTTTTTTGGTAAACGAGATAAGGGCCAACGGCCCACCCTTACTCAAAAATTTAGTGATAAAAAAGAAAGAATACAAAAGAATTGGAGACTAAGCCAAAACCATTCTCAGAAAAATAATACAGCGAGGTATGAGTTTACAAAACTATAACTGTCAGATAAAAAGAAAAACACTTTTAAGCCCAACACTTGTAAACCACCCATATCATCTAACCCATAATATCCATTGCACTAAAACAACAATCAATGTTTTCGGGGAAAATGAAATTTGAATTTATGGTTTTGGAACCATTACTTTGGCATTGATTTTTGGTCCACTCACTCTAAAGCTGTGAGACCCCGAAATTTTAATTTAATTTTCCGACACATTTAGGGTTTAATTCCGATTACTTTTCAGTACGTCGTCACTTGCGTGAAAATATTTACGGAATATTTTCCGGCACTTCACGTAATTTTTCGTATGACTTTTACGTTTAAATTTGACGTTTGGTTATTTGAAATGAATTTTCGAAAATGGTTTTGGTTTTGAAATTTATTTTGGGATGGGGATCGAATCGTGGCCGTTGATTCGATCGACGAATCGTGGCCGTTGATTCGATCGACGAATCGTGGCCACTCGTTTTTCTTTAAAACCCTATCTCCTTTCCCTTTCTCTCCACCTCTCCTTTTACTTTCCTTTTTCTCCCTTTCTCCCTCACTTTCCGCTTCGGTTCCTTCCTCTTTTTTCTGCTTTCCTTTTCGAGCGAAAGCTTCTCTCTCTTCTGCTCGACCCAGCCAGCCACCAGCTCCTCCGCCCCGGCGCGCGTCTCCACTCACCGCCGCCCTCATTGCCTAGACCACCAGCGACGCCAGCGCCGCCCAGCCGAGGAGAGAAGTTCTGTTTCACTGTGCAACACAGATCGAAGCTAACCAGGGGGTTTGCAGAGCTAGGACACTCCCAGGCGCCACCATCCTCGAATTACTTATACCTGACTATCACTGTTGTCTCACCCACAGACTCAGGAGCTCGTCTACGCAGGCTTCAGGAGGTCCAGGAGTTGGAGCGCAGCCAGCTGTACCGTCATACCAGGTAGGGGGAGCACGCCCAATGGGTGAGCTGAAACCCTCTTGGGTCAGCGGCTCTTTCACTTTATAATTATTAAATACTGATGCATTGTTTTAAGCTTGACCACATGCTTCTTATAGCACTTGGTGTGTGTGTGTGTGAGTTTTGGATCGAAAAGTAGTACCGTCGTCCTGATTTCCGGTGCTTGGCATGAGAGCGACGGGACCTAGTATTCTAGCACTCCTGCGGTGTCGATGACCGTAAACCTCCGGAGGGGCTATGCCCTGTTTATTTTATTCATTTATCCCGCTTACGCTCGTCTCGTACAGAGTAAAACGTGACGTAAGTGTGGCCTGCTATTTGTTGGGCGTTAGCTGGAAATGGACGCTCTCGCTATTCTGCGCACTCGGGCGCTTAGATAGTTGGCCCCGGTTTGCAGTGAAGACAAACCTGGGATTTCGGCCGCTCAGATCCAGAGAGTTCTTTCATATGTGGTCACATGTTTTACCGAGCTTTGTGTGCTTGGCGTGCATTTACATTTCCACATGCTCTTTCATACTTACGAGTACCTACATATACATATATACGAAATGTTTTCTCATGGGTTTTAAACCCCGACTTGGATGACTTTGGCCCCATTTGGGTTAGCGAGGACGACTTGCTCACCTCTACATCTTTTCAGGTCTACAGCACCCGTCACTAGAGGAGCTGGACTAGATCGCGGAGCGTCGACGGTTATCGTGCACTTTCGATTCCGAGGACTCCCATTCTGGTGTGGTTTTCATGTTTCTTGATTTCCTTATTTTCTGATGTTGTAATCTGTTGGATACTTTGAGACGCTTTTCGGGCTCTGTGTCTCGAGACTTTTTCTTGTACTATTTCTGTCTCGGGTATTTTCTATTATCTTCCGCTTGTAAAACATTTGTATGCTACTCTGATCATTTGTCATTCCGTATTTGACTTTCATATTATTATTCATGTGTTGTATGTTTCATTCATAGCCTTGTGATTTCGGTCCAGAGGGTCATCAATACGTCGAAAGACGTATTGATTACTCGCTAGATCGGGATTACGGCGGTTACCGTCGTGTTCCGGGACCGAGAATAGTCCCCGGGATGCGACAGTAATTACTTGGTATCAGAGCATCTTTTTGGTACCTTCCATGTCATTAGTGTACGACCAGTTTGTTTTCTTCGAGTCGTAATTACTTCGGGACCGTAGATGCTGAGGTCTGGCTCAAGCATATCAAGAAGCTGCAGGGGACGGTCAATACCCCTATTGAGTACCGAGTAGCTTTTGTAGTCCACTGCCTCACAGGAGAGGCTGATAGTTGGTGGGACACCGTTGCAGACCGCCATGATCCCGATCAGATGACTTGGGATCAGTTCGAGGAGTTGTTCTACGAGCAGTACTTTCCCCCGGTCTTGAGGGACCAGAAGATAGGCGAGTTCTTCGGCCTTACACAGGGGAGCATGACAGTCCACGAGTACGTGATGCGGTTTACTTCGCTGCAGAAGTATGTCCCAGGCCTCACCGAGAAGGTGAAGGCCCAGAGGTTTGAGTTTGGTCTACAGGATTCTGTTCGCCGCGAGTTGCTTTCCAACACCACTCGCACTTACCGGGAGATTGTGAGCGCAGCTTACAAGATTGAGGCTGACCAGGCGACTTTTCCCCAGGGCAGAGATGAGTATGGCAGTAGATCCCACTCTCGGAGCAGAGACAGGAAGATGACCAAGAGGAACAACAGGAGACCTTTTGGCGGAAACGTCAGTGCTGGCAGTAGTGGCAGTGGGTCCTCAGGAGGCCGGTCTGGGCCCTATACTTGCTATGAGTGCGGTCAGGTGGGACACACCCGTTGGCGTTGCCCTAACAGAGACCTGGGTACGGCTTCAGCTTCAGGTTCTTCCAGCCATATCCAGCCACAGGGTCAGCAGCAGTATCAGCAGGGATCGCAGCAGCAGTCTTACTCCCAGGTTCCTCAGCAGCAGCAGTACCAGCAGGGCTATGCACAGCCGTCGTACCCTCAGGCACCTCAGCAGCAGCCTGCCCCGAGTCAGGGCAGTCAGGCCAGCCAGAGTTCACGTACTAGAGGCCGGAGTGGACGCAGTGCTAGGGGACGTGGACAGGTTTATGCTTTTGCAGGAGGTCAGCTAGCTCTCGATGCCTCGACAGCTTTAGATGGTACGATCATTGTTTCTAATTCAGAGGCTAGAGTTTTGTTTGACACAGGAGCTTCTCATTCTTTTATTGCCACGTGGTTTGCGGATGCTTTGGGGTTAGAGTCTGAGTCCACGGGTAGCACATATTGTTTCAGTTCTGCCCTTGGAGTGGGGGCAGCTACAGACAGGATCTTTCGCAAGTGTCAGCTGCTGGTCAACGAAGGAAAGTTACTAGCAGATCTTTACCCGTTAGACATTGATGGGTATGATTTGATACTTGGGATGGATTGGTTGGAGAAGTACCGAGCTCTCATAGACTGTGAGAAGAGGACAGTCACAGTGAGGACTCCAGACAAGGACAAAGTGATGGTGATCAGAATGGATGAGCGACTCACACAGCCGAGTCCACTCTTGCGACCATGTTTTCGTGGGAGGAGGACTTTGACTTGCTACAGTATTGTGAGATCGTCAAAGGAGACAGATGGATCTAGTGGGGACAGATATATTCCGGTAGTTGATGAGTATCCCGGAGTATTTCCTGAAGATTTACCAGGATTACCGCCACATCGGGAGGTAGAGTTTCAGATCGAGTTGGTTCCAGGAGCCACGCCGATTTCGATTCCACCTTACCGTATGGCATCAGCTGAGTTGCAGGAGTTGAAGCTTCAGTTGAAAGATCTTATGAGCAAGGGTTTTATCAGGTATAGCTCATCACCGTGGGGAGCACCGGTGTTGTTTGCCAGAAAACATGATGGGACCCTTCGACTCTGTATAGATTATCGGAAGTTGAACAGTGTCACTGTAAAGAATAAGTACCCACTTCCGAGGATTGATGATTTGTTTGATCAGCTTGTAGGAGCTCAGTTCTTTTCTAAGATTGATCTGAGGTCCGGTTATCATCAGCTTCGGGTACGGGATAGTGACATAGAGAAGACAGCTTTCCGTACACGCTACGGGCACTTCGAGTTCCTCGTCATGTCGTTCGGGTTGACGAATGCTCCCGCAGCTTTCATGGATCTCATGAACAGAGTCTTCCGACCTTATTTGGATCAGTTTGTGATCGTGTTCATCGACGACATCTTAGTCTACTCCAAGACCCAAGCAGTGCATGAGTATCATCTTCGCACCATTCTACAGACTTTGTGGAATCACCAACTTTTCACCAAGAAGTCAAAGTGCGAGTTTTGGCTTTCAGAGGTGCAGTTTCTTGGGCATGTAGTCTCAGCTTCAGGCTTGTCAGTGGATCCTTCGAAGATCGAGGCAGTTTTAGATTGGGAACATCCTCGGAATGTTACAGAAGTGAGGAGTTTCCTTGGTTTAGCTTGATACTACCGTCGGTTTGTGCAGGACTTCTCAAAGATTGCCACGCCACTAACCAACTTGACAAAGAAATGAGTCAAGTTTGAGTGGAGTGACGCATGTGAAGAGGCATTTGCAGAGTTGAAGAACCGGTTGACCACAGCCCCAGTCCTCGTTCTCCCCAATGGTGTAGATCCGTACCAAGTGTATACGGACGCTTCAGGGACTGGTTTAGGTTGTGTACTGATGCAAAATGGTGGGGTAGTTTGTTACGGCTCTAGACAGTTGAAGCCACATGAGAAGAACTATCCTACACATGATTTGGAGTTGGCAGCTGTTTGTACATGCTCTGAAGATCTGGAGGTGTTATCTCTACGGAGCCACCTTTGAGATCTACACGGATCACAAGAGCCTACAGTACATCTTCACCCAGCGTGATCTTAATCTACGGCAGCGGAGATAGATAGAGTATCTCACGGATTATGAGTTCACCCTACGATACCATCCAAGCAAAGCAAATGTTGTTGCCGATGCCTTGAGCAGAAAGCCAAGGTATGAGCTTGCGAGTATTTTTCTCTCTCGCATGGAGGCTTTGGAGACGCTGGAGGATTATGACTTGGACTTATGGTTTGGGGATTCTCACGGATTCTTGGCCAGTGTGTCACTCAGGCCCCACATCCTACAGCAGGTGGGGGAGTATCAGTGGAATGATCCAGAGAGCCACTTGGTTCGGGCCCAGGTCTACTCAGGTGAAGCCGACAACAAGTGGAGTGTCAGTGATGATGGACTTATCAGGTACAAGGGACGTGCCTTTGTCCCTAGTGATGATTACATCCGGAAACTAGTGTTGGAGGAGTCACACCGGACTAGTTTCACCATGCATCCAGGAGCCACAAAGATGTATCAGGACATGAAGCGCCAGTTTTGGTGGTGTGAGACCCCGAAATTTTAATTTAATTTTTCGACACATTTAGGGTTTAATTCCGATTACTTTTCAGTACGTCGTCATTTTCGTCTAACGTTTTTAGGTTTAGACACGTCGCCACTTGCGTGAAAGTATTTACGGAATATTTTCCGGCACTTCACGTAATTTTTCGTACGACTTTTACGTTTAAATTCGATGTTTGGTTATTTGAAATGAATTTTCGAAAATGGTTTTGGTTTTGAAATGATTTTGGGAATTGGGATTAAATCGTGGCCGTTGATTCGATCGACGAATCGTGGCCACTCGTTTTTCTTTAAAACCCTACCTCTTTCCCTCTTTTCCCCTCACCTTTCCTTTTTCTTCTCTCTTTCTCTTTTTCTCCCTTTCCATTTCGGTCTTCGCCCGAAACAGAAAGGTTCTCTTCTCTCTCTTCTGCTCTCGACAGTGCCACCCAACACCTCCGCCCGGCAGCGCGTCGTGCCTCACCGTCGCCTCCATCAGTTTCGCCTCGCCCCGGCGACCTCAACCAGGCCACCAGCGACGCCAGCGCCGCCCAGCTGAGGAGGGAAGGACCGGATCCACTGTGCAGACTGGATCGAAGCGAACCAGAGCTTTTGGAGAGCTAGGAAGCTCCCAGGCGCCACCAGGAGCTGCCCAGGAGCAAGGAGGAGGAAGGAGGAGCCCAGCGGAGCTCCGCCGGAAGAGAACCGCCGGAGAACAGTGGTTTTGACTTCAAGGGTATGGATCTATGTATTTTCTCTCAAATCTTGGCCTGTTGTGTTGTTGGAGTTGTGTAGAAGTGAGTTTTGCAGGCCTAGGGACTCGATTTGGCCGGAAAACCAGCCAAATCCGGCGAAGGAACCGGTCGGGAACCGGCACGGTAAAAACCCTGGTTTTTACCGTGTCAGTTTTACTTTTACTATTTACCCAAGGGCAGAGTTACCAATTTGCCCCTGACTGTTTGAAATAATTACAGTTACAGTTTTTACTATTTACAGTCACTGTTTTACTGTTACAGTTTTACTTTTACTGTTTACTTTTTACTGTTTACTTTGACCGGTTGACTATTTGACTTTGACTTTTTGACTTTGACCGGTTGACTTTTTGACTTTGACTGTTGACTTTTTTGACCGTTGACCGTTGACTTTACTGTTGACCGTTGACTTTTACTATTCCAAAGTTGACTTTTAACTTATGCCGTAGAACACCTATTTTACATTTTCGAACACTACGGTTAAACGTTTTAAAGACTTTTAGCTTGTAAACGTGGCAAAAACGACGTAAGTACTGAATAAGAAATAATCCCGACTTCTCGCCGGTTCGAGAATCGGAGTGTCAAACAAGTCAAACCCTAATGTCAGAAAGATAAACAAAGAGTGTTTATCAAGTCTTAGTCGTAGATAGTAGATCCTCGAAATACTTATACCTGACTATCACTGTTGTCTCACCCACAGACTCAGAAGCTCGTCTACGCAGGCTTCAGGAGGACCAGGAGTTGGAGCGCAGCCAGCTGTACCGTCATACCAGGTAGGGGGAGCACGCCCAATGGATGAGCCGAAACCCTCTTGGGTCGGCGGCTCTTTCACTTTATAATTATTAAATACTGATGCATTGTTTTAAGCTTGACCACATGCTTCTTAAAGCACTTGGTGTGTGTGTGTGAGTTTTGGATCGAAAAGTAGTACCGTCGTCCTGATTTCCGGTGCTTGGCCTGAGAGCGACGGGACCTAGTATTCTAGCACTCCTGCGGTGTCGATGACCGTAAACCTCTGGAGGGGCTATGCCCTGTTTATTTTATTCATTTATCCCGCTTACGCTCGTCTCGTACAGAGTAAAACGTGACGTAAGTGTGGCCTGCTATTTGTTGGGCGTTAGCTGGAAATGGACGCTCTCGCTATTCTGCGCACTCGGGCGCTTAGATAGTTGGCCCCGGTTTGCAGTGAAGACAAACCTGGGATTTCGGCCACTCAGATCCAGAGAGTTCTTTCATATGTGGTCACATGTTTTACCGAGCTTTGTGTGCGTGGCGTGCATTTACATTTCCACATGCTCTTTCGTACTTACGAGTACTTACATATAAATATATACGAAATGTTTTCTCATGGGTTTTAAACCCCGACTTGGATGGCTTTGGCCCCAATTGGGTTAGCGAGGACGAGTTGCTCACCTCTACATCTTTTCAGGTCCACAGCACCCGTCACTAGAGGAGCTGGACTAGATCGCGGAGCGTCGACGGTCATCGTGCACTTTCGATTCCGAGGACTCCCACTCTGGTGTGGTTTTCATGTATCTTGATTTCCGTATCTTTGTTGTTGTTATCTGTTGGATACTCTGAGACATTATTCGGGCCCAGTGTTTCGAGACTTTTTCATGTACTATTTCTGTCTCGGGTATTTTCTATTATCTTCCGCTTGTAAAACATTTGTATGCTACTCTGATCATTTGTCATTCTGTATTTGACATTCTTATTATTATTCATGTGTTGTATGTTTCATTCATAGCCTTGTGGTTTCGATCCGGAGGGTCATCAATACGTCGAAAGACGTATTGATTACTCGCTTGATCGGGATTACGGCGGTTACCGTCGTGTTTCGGGACCGAGAATAGTTCCCGGGATGCGACAGGTGGAAGGGCATGAAACAGAGTATTGGGGAGTATGTGTCTAGATGTGACGTGTGCAGGCAAGTAAAGGCAGAGAACAGACATCCAGCAGGACTTCTTGAGCCTTCGGCAGTTCCACAGTGGAAGTGGGACCATATCACCATGGATTTCGTCACCGGCCTACCCCGTTCACGGGAAGGTCATGATGGGATTTGGGTGATAGTTGACAGGTTGACGAAATCTGCACACTTTCTACCTGTCAAGATGAGTTCACGTACACAGTACTTTGCAGATCTGTACATTAGTGAGGTGATCAGACTTCATGGGATACCGAAGAGCATCATCTCAGACCGTGACCCACGTTTTACTTCCAAGCTTTGGAAGTCATTGCAGAAAGAGTTGGGTACCGAGTTACACTTGAGTTCAGCTTATCATCCTCAGACAGATGGACAGTCCGAGCGTACGATCCTTACCTTGGAGGACATGCTTCGATCCTGCATAGTTGATTTTGGTGAAAAGTGGCACGAGTGCCTGTCACTTGCAGAGTTTGCCTACAATAATAGCTACCACCGCAGCATTGGTATGGCTCCATTCGAGGCACTGTATGGTCGACCATGTAGATCCCCTACGTGTTGGTTGGACAGAGAGGACCGGGTTCTACTTGGTCCAGATGTGATACAGGAGACTTCAGAGAAGCTTCAGATTGTCCAAGAGTGGCTTAGAGCAGCCCAGAGTAGGAGCAAGTCGTATGCATATACACGTCGGACACCCCTTGAGTTTGTAGTGGGAGACTTTGTGTACTTGAAAGTCAGTCCCCGCAAGGGAGTTAGACGATTTGGGGTTAAGGGGAAGTTGGCCCCAAGGTTTGTAGGGCCCTTCCAGATAGCCCAGAGAGTTGGATCCGTTGCATACCGGATTCACCTGCCACCACGACTGCAGCATATACATAACGTGTTCCACGTCTCACAGTTACGGAAGAGCCCACCGGGTGCCCCACAGAATGTTATTTGGACTGATGTACAGCTGCGCAGCGATGCTTCGTACGAGGAGAGACCGTACCGCATCTTGGATCGTGATGTGAGGAAGCTCAGAAACCGTGAGGTTCCAGTTGTGAAAGTGCAGTGGGATCACCATAGTGAGGAAGAGGCTACTTGGGAGCTTGAGTCAGTCATGCGGCAGACTCACCCACACCTCTTCTGATGTCAGGTAAATTTCGAGGGCGAAATTCAATTTAAGGGGGGTAGAGTGTGAGACCCCGAAATTTTAATTTAATTTTCCGACACATTTAGGGTTTAATTTCGATTACTTTTCAGTACGTCGTCATTTTCGTCTAACGTTTTTACGTTTAGACACGTCGCCACTTGCGTGAAAGTATTTACGGAATATTTTCCGGCACTTCACGTAATTTTTCGTACGACTTTTACGTTTAAATTTGACGTTTGGTTATTTGAAATGAATTTTCGAAAATGGTTTTGGTTTTGAAATTTATTTTGGGATGGGGATCGAATCGTGGCCGTTGATTCGATCGACGAATCGTGGCCACTCATTTTTCTTTAAAACCCTATCTCCTTTCCCTTTCTCTCCACCTCTCCTTTTACTTTCCTTTTTCTCCCTTTCTCCCTCACTTTCTGCTTCGGTTCCTTCCTATTTTTTCTGCTTTCCTTTTCGAGCGAAAGCTTCTCTCTCTTCTGCTCGACCCAGCCAGCCACCAGCTCCTCCGCCCCGGCGCGCGTCTCCACTCACCGCCGCCCTCATTGGCTTCGCCTCGCCCCGACGACCTTGCCTAGACAACAAGCGACGCCAGCGCCGCCCAGCCGAGGAGAGAAGTTCTGTTTCACTGTGCAACACAGATCGAAGCTAACCAGGGGGTTTGCAGAGCTAGGACACTCCCAGAAGCCGCCCAGGAGCAAGGAGGAGGAAGGAGAAGGCCAGCGGAGCTCCGCCGGAGGAGGTTTCGCCAGAAAACACAGTGGAGGCAGTGAGAGGTATAAAACTCGATCTTTCTTGATGTTTGAAGCTTTGTTGGGTAGATTAGGATGTTTAGAAGGTGTTAGGACAGGTCTAGAGGCTCGATTTGGCCGGAAAACCGGCCAAATCCGGCGGCACAGTGGATCGGAGACCGGAACGGTAAAAACTCTGGTTTTTACCGTGTCAGTTTTACTTTTACTATTTACTCAGGGGCAGAGTTACCAATTTGCCCCTGACTGTTTGAAATAATTACAGTTACAGTTTTTACTGTTTACTTTTACTGTTTTACTGTTACAGTTTTACTTTTACTGTTGACTTTGACCGGTTGACTTTGACCGGTTGACTATTTGACTTTTTGACCGTTGACCGTTGACTTTACTGTTGACCGTTGACTTTTACTATTCCAAAGTTGACTTTTAACTTATGCCGTTGAACACCTATTTTACGTTTTCGAACACTACGGTAAACGTTTTAAAGATTTTTAGTTTATAAACGTGGCAAAACGACGTAAGTACTGAATAAGAAATAATCCCGACTTCTCGCCGGTTCGAGAATCGGAGTGTCAAACAAGTCAAACCCTAATGTCAGAAAGATAAACAAAGAGTGTTTATCAAGTCTTAGTCGTAGATAGTAGATCCTCGAATTACTTATACCTGACTATCACTGTTGTCTCACCCACAGACTCAGGAGCTCGTCTACGCAGGCTTCAGGAGGACCAGGAGTTGGAGCGCAGCCAGCTGTACCGTCATACCAGGTAGGGGGAGCACGCCCAATGGATGAGCCGAAACCCTCTTGGGTCGGCGGCTCTTTCACTTTATAATTATTAAATACTGATGCATTGTTTTAAGCTTGACCACATGCTTCTTAAAGCACTTGGTGTGTGTGTGTGAGTTTTGGATCGAAAAGTAGTACCGTCGTCCTGATTTCCGGTGCTTGGCCTGAGAGCGACGGGACCTAGTATTCTAGCACTCCTGCGGTGTCGATGACCGTAAACCTCCGGAGGGGCTATGCCCTGTTTATTTTATTCATTTATCCCGCTTACGCTCGTCTCGTACAGAGTAAAACGTGACGTAAGTGTGGCCTGCTATTTGTTGGGCGTTAGCTGGAAATGGACGCTCTCGCTATTCTGCGCACTCGGGCGCTTAGATAGTTGGCCCCGGTTTGCAGTGAAGACAAACCCGGGATTTCGGCCGCTCAGATCCAGAGAGTTCTTTCATATGTGGTCACATGTTTTACCGAGCTTTGTGTGCGTGGCGTGCATTTACATTTCCACATGCTCTTTCGTACTTACGAGTAACTACATATACATATATACGAAATGTTTTCTCATGGGTTTTAAACCCCGACTTGGATGGCTTTGGCCCCATTTGGGTTAGCGAGGGCGAGTTGCTCACCTCTACATCTTTTCAGGTCTACAGCACCCGTCACTAGAGGAGCTGGAGTAGATCGCGGAGCGTCGACGGTTATCGTGCACTTTCGATTCCGAGGACTCCCATTCTGGTGTGGTTTTCATGTTTCTTGATTTCCGTATTTTCTGATGTTGTAATCTGTTGGATACTTTGAGACGCTTTTCGGGCTCTATGTCTCGAGACTTTTTCTTGTACTATTTCTGTCTCGGGTATTTTCTATTATCTTCCGCTTGTAAAACATTTGTATGCTACTCTGATCATTTGTCATTCCGTATTTGACTTTCATATTATTATTCATGTGTTGTATGTTTCATTCATAGCCTTGTGATTTCGGTCCAGAGGGTCATCAATACGTCGAAAGACGTATTGATTACTCGCTAGATCGGGATTACGGCGGTTACCGTCGTGTTCCGGGACCGAGAATAGTCCCCGGGATGCGACAAAAGCTTTCCACGTCTGAGAAGTTCCAGCCCTAGCCTGGAGGCTGACATATCAACTCTAGTTATGAATAGTATATAAAATTTAAGAATGAGGTACTCCAGAATTCTGAGGGTATAGTTGGAGACGATTTGGTTTGCGTGTGATCGCTTGCATGAGTGGTGGTTGAATTTTGGTAAAAGAGATCGGGGTATCTCTTAGAGGGAAACCCACTCATGATGAAGGAGATTTTAGGTTGACGGTTAATAAATATATATGGACGTGACACTTGATATATGTTGAGCTGATTGGTGCAATATTGGATTGTGATGTTGGAATTGTTTATGGAAGCGCCATAAGATGTATGCAGGATTTTGAGCTGAACTTTTGTCCTTTAGGCAGGACTTGAGCACACATGAGTTAATGTGCGAGCTCGTTAGCTCTTATTGTTGTGAAATGCCCTACTGTAGACTCTTTCCTGAGAGAGTGGAGTAGGATGAGGAAATTCATTTATGGTTGAATATGTGAAGATGACATCCATATTAGCGCGAAGGTATGCGGGTTCATCAGCCCGAGTGAGCAGTTTTGAGATCGCATTATGGTATGCGGGTTCCTTCGAGCCCCATGATCGAAGGTTAAGGTACCAGGAACAAGAAATGAAAATTTTTAATTTAAGGATGCAGGAGATAATACATCCATGGCCTCAAGGCCTAGTGTAGAAAGTTCACGTCTCTTTTGTCTCGAAAGGTGCGAGAGACGTATGAGTTCCCCTAAGGTGATGGACTGTAGCATTTCCGTCCTTCCACGAGGAAGACGTTGGCGTTAAGTGTCAAGTGTGGCAGTTGTAAAAGTAGAGCATACATGTTGACTACGAGTTAGTCTACGTTTATGTCTTGAAAACTACCAAATTGTCTTAATTGCCATTTCAGAAATTAACTCGAGAAGAGCTAAGAGGCAAGCCTTGTAGAGTCGATTTAAGACGAAGGTGATGAGACGAGGCTATTGTGCCCGAAAAAGTGTTTCAAAGCCGACGTAGTTGTGTATCTCGTATTGCAACTACGAGAAGACTTTAGTTTCTAAAGGAATTGGTACATAGAGCTTGTGCTCTTGTTTGCTTGAAGTTCTGTCCAATGGAACTTAACGACATTCCTTGACGGTTGGACAAATAAAGTCTTGAAATGTGGATCATCTTTCACTGAATGGTGTCATTTGGAATGACGGTTAGTTTTACGTCCCGCAGTGAAAATTTTAAGGATGAAATTTTTGTAAGGGGAGTAGTTTGTAACACCCCACCCTAAAAATTTACCCATTTAGCGGGACCAAGCGGGTTATAGAGGGTTGTAACCGCACTTTTAGCTCTCCCAGAACTAATATTCGAGTTTAATATCAAGATATTCTCGATTTTAGGGGAAGATAAAATTTATGTCCTTAGATGGTAAATTATGTTGATACGAGTCCTCCGGTACGTCCAGAATAATTTTTGGAGCTACGAGCTGTTTAATATGAATTTATTCAGTTTGAGGAAATAATAAATGTTATTTACTTTACCGTAAAATGTGACTTTGCAATAAGTCAAGAATTTTGGAAAGCTTCCTTCGGGAAAGATGTCGGGGGCGCTAATACGAACCTGTGGGTATGTCCTACGTTTTTAATCGGAGTTCGTAGGTGGAAGTATGAGTAAAAAGATAAAGTTACTATACGATAAAAATAGTAAATTTCTATTAGTTGATCTGGGCCGTTGATTTGATCGACAAATCGTGGCCGTTGAAAAGTTTATAAAAAAAACCTCATTTTCTCTCTCCCTTATCTCTTTTTCTTTTCTTTCCTCTTTCTCTTCTCATGCTTTCCCTTTTGGTTCGATGTCTCTCTCTCTCTCTCTTCACTCTCGAGCCAGCTCGAGACCTCACCAGCAGCACCACCGCCGGCACGAGTCTCGCCTCACCGTCGCCACCATCAGGCTTGCCTTGGCCTGGCGACCACGACCTGACCCCAACCGAGCCAGCGCTGCCCAGCAGAAAAGAGAGAGAGAGAGAGTTGGAGGACTGTCCATTCGGCCTCGATGCAAAACTAGTCGAGAGGAGCTGGGAACTTCCAGGAAGCTCCAAGGAGCTGCTAGAAGGAAGAATGAGGGCAGCAGAGCTTCGTCGGAGGAGATCTGCCGGAGTTCACATAGGGTGACTCCAAGGTATGAAAACCTCGATTTTTCTTGTGTTTGAGGTGGTGTTAGACTGCCTAGGATGTCTAGAAGCTAGGAATGCAGGTGTAGAAGCTCGGTTTGGCCGGAAAAGCAAGGTTTTCCAGCAAACCAGTGATTAGAGAAGACAAGGTAAAAACCTTGGTTTTTACCGTGACAGATTTACCTTTTACAGTTTTACTATAGGGTGTGAAATGCCAGAATTGCCCCTTGGTAGATCAGGTAAATTACAAGCCTACCACTAGGACTGAAATCCTAGAAATACCCTTGACAGATTTGTATATTTACAAGACTACCACTACGGTTAAAAAGACGATACTACCCTTAGCAGTTTTAGATAATTACAGGGTTGTCCTTGAGGGTGAAATTCTAGAAATACCCCTAGCAGCTTAGTATATTTACCAAGCTGTCATTGAGACTGAATTGATAATATTACGCTTGACAGTTCTAGGTATTTAAAAGAGTGTCATTGAGAATAAATTGACTATTATAGCCTTGGTGTATTTTTATAATTATGTGGTTGCCATTATTTTATGTGTGTATGTGTATGGATGTTACAAATATGTATGGTAGAATGTTCAGGATAATCCAGATAAATAATTGGTATGTGGATACCTCTGCGGAGATGTGAAACTTCGGATATGCAATAGGCGTTTGCTATATATATTAATAGATCAACCGATATATATATATATATATATATAATATATATATAGAAAAGCGGGATTTGCCCGGTTAGGGCGTTAATTAAAATAAGAGCTACGTGTGGCTTGATCCCTTAGTACTGGGTACGTAGGTAGCCTGACCGGGTTTCGGGTGCAGTCACAAATAATATGTAGACCCTAGGTCCTCTAAAGTAATTAGTTTGAAATCCAAATGCGGAAATCAAGACAACATCCAGTTGTGAGTTCTATGTCGGTATCGTTTGGACTGTTGAAAATGGTTTGGAAAAAAGAGTTATCCCTTATCAAGGGGGATTACAAGTAAATCTCTCTTAAAATAGGTCTCGCACGTCCTATCCCAGATTTAGGAAAGTAAACATAGAAGGAGGTGTGACACCATGGTAGTTGTTGTTCTAGAGCTACCTAGTATGACTTTATTTTCGAGTTCTTACAGGCATGGTCATGTCGGTAATTACCATTTAATTCATATGACATGAATTAAAAAAAGGATAACATTTTCTTATACTATGTATGTTCTTTTTTTCCTCTATTTTATTTACCTCATGAAATCATTTCACTAGTTATTTAATTTTCATTACTGATTTTATTTTATTCTCTTTAGACATTCCAATTCGATAATTAATAGATTGTATTTTTTATTAATATATATATATATATATATATATATATATATTATTTTCTAATTTTACAACTTATATGTTTAACAAGAGCTGATTTCTTTCGATCAAAAGAAACAAGAGCTAAAACTATGTTCAATGTCGACCGTGTGACAAAAAAATGAACAATTGTCTGCTATGCAATTGTTGGTATAATAGGTTGTCTGCTATGCAGCTATTGTACTTGAATTTGTAATATGCATGGGGTAACCATTCCCCAGCTTGATGGAGCGACGTCGTTTTTGAATGTTAGAACTTAGAAGCTTGACTCCACTACCCTAAAAAGAACAAGAACAAAAATCCGTGAAAAATATCACTAACCTAATTAAATGACAAAAATATATATGCACGTAACTATGTCGGCTCTTTATTGATTGATGGATGATAATATAATAAAACGAAACTAGTACAGCTATGTCAAAAATCGGTAACACGAATATTTAACCTCCTAAGCCAAATAGAGTGAACAATCATATGAAAAACATCGTAGCGTTTAGGAGGTCCATTCATCACAAAATGTCGTTGCACTTGTTTCACATTCCTTTGCATTCTGAGGTACTGCATATGAGATATCCCCATCAATATGTTTTTGATGTCCGATATATTCTTCACAGGAATTTGAACAGAAAATGACCTCCAGTTCAAAACATCACTGAAAGGTGGAACATAGGCATCTGAAATCAACACCGGAACACACTCGGCATAGATTGCTTCCACCACTCTTGGACTAGCCACTTCATACCCACTCGGGCACAAGCAAAACTTGCTACTTTTCAACTTGTTTTCATAGGACACTTCCTTTGGGAGTGCTTCATAAACTTGGACATCTTCGTCTTTGCCTTTCCATTCCTTTAGAAGGAGGTACCGAATGTGGCCATGAAGACGACCGGCGAAAAAGGCGAGGACAGTTCGAGTCGATGGAGGCGGACCACCTAGACTCGAGATTTCACCTGTTACAAGATTAATTTCTGGAAATGAGGCATCTTTTGATGGATTAAATCCTTCTGAAGTATTGGCATTGCAAAGAACCCTAATGGAGTTGTGGAACAAATCGGGGACAGAGGATGACGTGACTGGTCCCTATAAAACAAGCAACCCAGTAATTAGGTATTACAGAAAGAAGCGAAATGAAGCAAATAGTTCCAATAAAGATTATTCAAAAAAAAAAAGGATAGTTCCATGGAAAAGGCCAGTATCGCACTGATGGAAACAAATTATCTATTTTGTTTGCAACAATTGGAACAAGACAATAAAGCTTAACAGGAAAATGTGTTTTATGATTTGAGAAACGAAGTGAAATTGTCTGGTATTGCAGTTCTAGCCCTCTTTTGGCATGATGTAATAATTGTATAAACTCGTCATATTTCAGAAAAAAAGGATGGAGAAAACGAGAAAGTTCAAAATCTGGGTCCATGCCAGGAAATTAACCTGTCAAAGACAAGATAGAAAAGAGGAGCAGATAAGTTGAAAATTTGAGAAAAGCCATAGGAAATTGGAAATATTTATATAATTCAAATGAAAGGGGTGAAATTTTTTGTAGATAATAATTGATTGATGACAGATAACAGAAATATAATACATAAAGGGTGGCAACACCCAAATAAATTCATCATTAATATCCAGTTTTTCTTCGATTTGCATGGTACGTATATAGTGACCAACGTATTTACCGGGACATAAATTGTTTCCTTGTCTTTGAATTGCTTTAAACATATAAGGATCGCAAATACACAAATAGAGAAATTATTTCTTGTACCCGGAACAGGACTGAGGTGGTGTACCCATCCAATAGGCTAAAGACATGTACAGTATACTAAATTAGAGCTATGTTGACTGTTGGTATGTTAACTCCGTCAGTTTGTATTGTTCTTCAAGCTTAAGCAAAACTGAAGACTGATCTTCTTCTTCATTGTTCATGGAACGAAAATGACAAAAACTTTGAAATTGATTGGGTCCAAAAACGATGTGTAAGAGAACTCACGTATGAAGGCCAGACTAACCAGATTGAAACATAAAGGTGAGTTTATATGCTTATGTCATCATATTCATATACAAGATTTGAATTCTGAGATTTAATAAGTAATTTCACATATTGGGTCAGAAGCTCAATGGTTTGCTTTTGTCATCCCATTCATTGCGACAAGAATATGGGAATCAAGGGCTAGATCTGAATTTAGGGACAAGAAAACCCAAAACCTGATTTCTTATTTCGATTACGAAACTAGGACTAATTTACCCAAGAGCAGACAAAATCAAAGAGGTGGAGAAATCGATCTGAGAGTTTAATTTATCGGATCAGAAAACTGAGTGGTGGAATAATAATTAGTTTGCAGAAAGCTTCATAACCCAAAGGAACACGAAAGCCATCAGAAGATGATGAAGACCAAAACAAAAAGTGAAATGGACGAAAGTGTTTCTTCATATGAATCTAAAAGTTTCAGATCGAACAAAAAAAAGGAATATGAAAAGTTTTTATTTACATGGCAGACAAATAACGGTTGTTTTCTAAACATCAAATATTGTGAATGATATGTAAAAAAACATATACACATGTCTTTAGATTATTGGATGGGTACACCACTCAGCCCTGTTCCGGGTATAAGGAATAATTTCTCTACACAAATATTATGTCATTGGATTCCGCCGTATCTGGTTTTTATCCAAGGAGAGATAACATACATACATAAGCCACATATATTACCTAGTTCACAAGCAACTTGTTCGAAAACAAAAACACAAGAAGACAAAGAAACAAATAGAAGAAGGAAGGAAAGAAAGAAATAGCTATAGCTAGCATGAAGATGATGGATCGAGGAAATGGATGAGTAGGAGGAGCCGCTTACCCAGTCATGACATGAAAGCATGAAATGATCAGCACCAAGGCTTCTATTCCAGAAAGGATGCCTATCAGAAATGACATTAACATAGTCGACGAATGCTCGCTTCATCGGATCTCGATCTGGTGTGCCATGGACGTAGAGGTACTCCACCAGATTGGTCACACTCACCGGAATGAAGTAAACATGAGCTTCATCTGGATCATTTGTTCTGTACAATTTACCCTTCTCCATTTCATTGATGAACCTTCCTTCTGAGGAATATATGCTCTTGCATGGACCAGCATGAAACATTGGGACCTCTCCTTCTTCGTATACGTATATCTTGAACAGCTTCTCCATTAATAGGTAGCTCCTAATCAATCACATTATAATGAAGTAATTAAGATTTAAGTACATAATTTGATCGCAAATGTTTCGTCACAATTATTATTTTTCTATTTTATGAAAAGGAAAAGATAAAGATAAATACATTGCAAAACAATGGCCATAAGGCACGTTATATCATGTCTCGTCCTTCGATCACCTGCTAGTCTTTTGAAGAGAGGCTAGCTACAAGCACCTGAATTACAAATAGGCTCATGAAGAGCCTGTATATATGCATAAATTGTTGAAAATGCTTTCTCATCAATAAAAACATTGAAGACTTAAACATTAAGTACTTATTTGGTGCTTCTTTGACCTAGAAGTGTTTCGAACAAAAACTGCTACGAAAATTGAGACGAGAGTTGGTGCCGGAAAGTTAATTTTTCGATAAATTTACCTATGAAAGGCGTGGGCGTTCCGATATACGCGGCCGTGAGGAACATAGTCAGGGTCCTGGTCATGTTGTACTGATTTTGATGTAGAATTGATCTTGTTCTTTAATGCTAGTGATGTAGCTGCAGCTTCTCTTATGGAAGACCTTGCTTTGCTCAAACTTGCTTCCAGCTTATCTAGGTTCATGCTCCTCCATGATTTTACTCTTCTAATATTACCACCAACCTGTATAGCCCCTAGTGTAAGATTAACATGTGTGTGTGTGTGTGTGTGAGAGAGAGAGAGAGAGAGAGAGAGAGAATTCTTACAGTTGATATTTGAGGGGCTGGAGCTGGACTTGGAGCTGGAGCTGGACTTGGACTACCATATAAAACACTAGTTATAGCAGTTTCAGCTGGAGCTGTGGATAAAGCTGGAGCGTGGCTAAAATTTCGAGAAGTACTACTAGAACTACCAACTGCCCAAGTTTCTGATGATGATAATAATGATGAAGACCTTGAACTCAGTGGCTGTGTAAGAAAGGTTAACAGCAACACCAGCAATGGTATTACCAGTAACACCACCAGAAATGAGGATAATGAAAAGGCTGGTCTGTAGTTCCTAGAAGCCCTCATATCTCTATCTCTCAAAACGAAACAAATTAACCAGCTGCTAGCTTTCGCTTCGTGAAATGATCATGAGGAGGCAAATGAGTATGTTATGGTCCAATCTGTGATTTGGAGCTATGTAAAAGCTTGATAGAAACCTAGGCACCAAGCAACAGAAGACATATTTTATATTTATCAGTTGTTCCAATAGGGAGATGGTGATCTCTGGTGTAAGGCCAGATGGGGTTTTTGGCGCTCTTAACATGTGGTTCACCCCTTTCTCATCGATCACATTCCTCTTTTCCATTCAAATGAATTGAACACGTTGGCTGTCACAAATTCTTGGAACTACTGGCCTGGAAAGTAGATATTATATATTCGGTTACAATTAAATGTGAAAATTATCTAGCTAAGATTTCAAGAAGAAAGATGTTAAGTGAATCACATTTTATAAAATTCATCGTCCATTCAAAAACTCGATGATTTACAAAGCATTATGTAACACTCCAGAATGAAGGTATTACAGTTATTAGCCTAAGTCGAATAAATTCAAGTGTTGATCGATAAGTTTTTACGGTACGTGTTTTTTGTCCTTGTAGTGTGTTAGTCAGACAAAAATATACACTACCGACCATGCATTGGTTAGCTATAATATATCCTGGCACCACTATCTTCGTAAATATTAATTGTACGAGACCTAAAGTGACTCGTTTAATCCACTCATCAAACTTGAGTTTAGATTATTTGGACACGATCCCAGCTCGACAGCCCTATATATGCACCTCGCTAAAACACTAGTGGGTTAAAACTTGGTACATTAGGACAAAATTCTCAAACTCAGTATATTATTTACGAGGTAAATCTTTGATATGAAGACCATTCTTCGTCTGTTGAATAATCCGGCCATCAGCCATGGTGGTCCTGCTTTTCCATAGATAGTTACACTACCAGGATAAGCACTTTAGCCGACGAAATTTTTTCGTCGGCCTGTTCACAATTTTCGTCGGCTATAACCTTAGCCGACGACACGTCGTCGGCTAAGAAGTCGTCGGCTATGCTTATAGCCGACGAAATAAAGTCCGTCGTCGGCTATACTCCAAACCTTAGCCGACGAAATAATATAAAAAATTCGTCGGCTATACTCCAAACCTTAGCCGACGAAATAATATTAATATTTCGTCGGTTAAAGTTTTTGAAAATTAAAAATTAAATAGAGAATAGCCGACGAAAGTGTGCTAATTTCGTCGGCTATGATACTTTTAGCCGACGAAATTAGCACACTTTCGTCGGCTAAAGGTTGTTGGAAAAAAAAAAACAAACATAGCCGACGAAATATGGTAAATTTCGTCGGCTATAATACTTTTTATACTAGAAACCCAAACAAAATTTATACATTACCATCCAAGCAAGCTGCAAATTACAGAAACAATTTCATAACCAACAACAACACACCATCTAAAGTAACATAAACATTTTGCATTAAATTTTCAATTCATAAATTGTTCATAAACCTAAAAAGTAAATTAATATTTGTTCATAAACCTAAAAAACTAAATAAATAATTGTTCATAAACTTAAAAAACTAAATGAAATCGATATCGTCTAAATCAATATCTGCTCCAGGATGAGGTTGTTGGGGAGGTTGGGGAGGTTGCGGCGGCTGAGGTAAGACAATAGGCGGGGGCATGGGCGGAAGCGGAAGTCCCTGCTGCTGTGCAGCTAAAAAATCTTTCATGTACTGGTACATCTGCTGCTGCTGTGTCTGCTGGGCGGCATGGACTGCTATAGTGTACTCCTGTAGACCGGCAGTATATGCTGCTTGGGCGACCTCTCTCGCGGCAGTATATGCTGCTTGGGCGGCCTCTCTCTCGGCAGTATATGCTGCTTGGGCGGCTTGTTGTTCCCGTAACATCTGAACTTCCGCCTCAAGCTGAGTCGTTCTGCTGCTGGTCGAGGCTCCTTTTTTCTGAAACCCAGGAGTGGTTTTCAGTACCCCCTCGCCCTTCTTTCCCAGGCCCCGACAGTAGAAGTTATTTCCTCGCGGTGGGAAGGCTGTGCCCATGATCCTGGCCCCAACGCTGAGATCCGAACTGTCGATCCGGGACATGGCTTCGGACATGTCTTCCTCTTGCGTGTCAGGCCATGTCTCCCTGACTATAGCAGCCATCACCTCGTCACTAGCCTGCCTCACCCTCGCCTAATTTGATAGGAAAAAAAATTAATTAACATTTTAAAATATATATATATATATACATATAATTTACTAAATTTTAAAACGTAAAACGACTTACAATATCCTCCTAGGAGTCAAGATATGCCTTCTCGTACGTATAGACGTACTGGTTGACCTCTGGATGTTCCCTGGCCGCCTCCTCCATCAACGATGCGAACGGTCTAGAACCGGCATGATGGTTCCTCATGTTGCGTTGCCGGTTTTGAGCGTTCACCCGGGAAACGGCCTACAAAGGAATCGAATTAGTAAAATATTTTAAAACGTATTAAATATAATTCAATATAATAAATAATTATTTTTAATTACCTGTTTATGTGGGTTGTTGAATTCCGATATCAGAAGCCAACGCCACTCGTACTCCCTGAACTGGAACTCAAGGGGGGTGCCGGAACGTTCGTTCCCATGTGTAGTCCAGTGGGTCCGTAACTCGTTCTTCCACTCCTTGTACCTGTAATACGCCAAAAAAATATAAATATTATAAATTAAACATAGTTTTTTTTTGTCCTTAACTTTCCAACGTACCTTCCCCCGTGCACAACGTCCGCCCAGGTGTTCCTCAGGTACTCGGGAACGTCAAACCACACCTGCATTTAAACATTTATTAGTTTAGACGTTCATAAATCTACAATGTAATAAATAATGTTAAATATGAATTTTGTTATACTTACCGACATGGCGTTGTGGACCATGTCCTTAACCTCCTGTGGGACCTCGCCCCAGTCTGACCACAACATAGGGACTCTATCCCTAATAAGCGCTCTCACGCGGCCAGAGTACATCCTCGTCTTGCCGCCCGATACTACGTTCTCATCCTCGTCAGTATCAATGACGATCCTTCCCGATGTACTCACTGTCTTCTCGAGAGCTTTCCCCGTGACCGGACCTCTCTTCTTCCTTGTCGGCTTGGCTCCGACGGTACCTATCATAAATTGATGATTAGTAAATTAATTTTATTATAACATTATAACATAACAAATTACTTATATATTCATTACCTGAGGGCGTTGGGGCGGATGCGACGGACTCCGACTCTGTCGCCGACGATGATACCCTCGCAGAAATTAACTCTGTAGCAAACGGCACGAACAGATACACCGCTGATGGGGTCACCTGGGGGGGTAGTGGATAAATCGGCGCCCCTGAGTCATCGACTGCAGGTATTGCCGGTATGAAGCGCGGAAGGAAGAGAAGAGGCGGCGGCATCTGTACCCCGGAAGACCCACCCTCCGATGCACTAGGGCCCGGTGCCCTACGTATCTCAGGCATACGTGGTGCAGACACCTCCGCCAGAGTAGGAGGCCACAGCTGCCTCGAGGAGTGAGGGACGCTGGGCTGCCCGGAGGAGCGCGGTACGCTAGGCTGCCTGGAGGAGCGAGGGGCGTCCTGCTGGCCGGAGGAGCGAGGGGCACTAGGCTGCCTGGAGGAGCGAGGGGCGTCCGGCTGGCCGAAGGACCCAGGGGCGCTAGGCGGCCTGGAGGCGGGAGGGCCATCTGGCTGCCTGGAGGAATGTGTCGGCTCCAGAAGAGACGCCCGTCGGGCCGTCATTGGGCCCTGAAACGAACCTCGAGGGTTGCTAGACGTTCCCTCTGACGATTCACCCCGGCCCTTCGAACTCTTGGATCTGCTGAATAATCCTTTCATCCTAAATAAAATAATTAATATTTTGTTAAATGTATAAAATTATAAAAAATGAACAATATACCAAATAAAAAATGAACAATATACCAAATAAAATAAAAAATGAACAATATACCAAATAATATTGTAATATACGCAAATACATCCAAATATACTAAATACACCCAAATATATTAAATATACAAAATACACCCAAATACATCCAAATATACTAAATACACCCAAATACATCCAAATACATCCAAATATACTAAATACACCCAAATACATCCAAATATACTAAATACACCCAAATACATCCAAATACACCCAAATACATCCAAATATACTAAATACACCCAAATACATCCAAATACACCCAAATACACCCAAATACATCCAAATACACCCAAATACACCCAAATTCACCCAAATACAACCAAATATACACCCAAATTCAGTAAATACACCCAATATAATTCAACATTATCACAACATAATACAATTCAACATTATCACAATATAATTCAACACAATTCAATATAATGCAATATATTGAAAAAACAACCCAAATTTGTTCTATAATACAATATAAACATGAAATTGCATACCTAATTGGTTTGGGAGATGAGGGAGGCGGAGTGGAGACCGGAAACCGTCGAAAATGGCGAAAGAAAATCGAGAGGAGAGGGAGAAATTCGCCGGCGAAGTGGAGAAAGTGGAGAAGTGGGGTTCTGTCTCGCTGCAATCGAATATATAGTAAGAACTATAGCCGACGAAATTTTTTTAGTAATTTCGTCGGCTATAGTTAAACTTTACCCGACGAAATTACTACGAATGTTAGTAATTTCGTCGGCTAAAGTATATTTTATTCATATTTAGTAAGTTCATGCACAATTTATTTGTTTTATCTTGTGATATGAAAAACCGACCGTCAGATATCATCATTATGTTGAAACATGTGTGAGGGCAAAATTTCAGCATCATCGGACACACGGTCGGGCTCGATCCGCACGGTCAATCCCGTTGGTCAAACCCCTAAACACAAACAAACGGTGATTTGGCCACCTAAAATACGTATTCTGTCCGGACCGTCAACTACAAATAGTTTCATATCGAGGAGACGCAACTATCGGTATAAAATTTATAAGAAAAATAACCGTCGGAGATAGGGCGTCCTCTATGGCGAACGAATAGAAAAAATGCAATGACCGCAAGTATTGGCACCGAAACTTATCGGAATTACGTGAAATTTCAACCGTAGACATATTTCATCGTTCCGGTCATATCTTATCTCACGACTTTTTTTTGTTTGAAGCATCTACGTATAGTTTGTTTTTAAAACGGAACATTTACTTAACACTTAGTCAATTAGTTATACAACATTAGTAGGCATACTTTGATTGTGACAATCCATCTTGTGAAACGGAAAACCGACCGTCAGATATCATCATTATATTGAAACATGTGTGAGGGTAAAATTTCAGCATCATCGGACACACGGTCGGGCTCGATCCGCACGGTCAATCCCGTTGGTCAAACCCCTAAACACAAACAAACGGTGATTTGGCCACCTAAAATACGTATTCTGTCCGGACCATCAACTACAAATAGTTTCATATCGAGGAGACGCAACTAGCGGTATAAATTATTATTTTATTCATTTAACTTTAGCCGACGAAATATTAGGGTATTCGTCGGCTATACTTTAGGGTTTAGGGGTTAGGGTTTAGGGTTTAGCCGACGAAATATTAGGGTATTCGTCGGCTAAGATACTTTTAGCCGACGAAACATGTTGTATTTCGTCGGCTAAAAGCATCTTAGCCGACGAATACCCTAATATTTCGTCGGCTAAAAGTATCTTAGCCGACGAAACATGTTATATTTCGTCGGCTAAAACTGTCAAATAGATAAAAAAAACAGTTGGTTTAACCGTACCCATAACAATTTCCTGCATATATAACCAACATTAAGATACATTATGAATTGTCGAGCTTGTACCATATAAAACACATCAAATTGTAGTACAAATTCAAAATAACTAAGAAGGCTCGTAATGAGAATCATCCGATGAGTCTTCTTCGACCATATAAAACACATCAAATTGTAGTACAAATTCAAAATAACTAAGAAGGCTCGTAATGAGAATCATCCGATGAGTCTTCTTCGGTGTCAGAATTAATTTCCGGTAATCTATGCATTTCTACATCACAAGAGTCGTCGTCTGTGTCTTGATTTGGATCCACGTCAATAAGGCGAGCGTCTAAATCACGAATTCGAACCGAACGACCCGGTTTAAAATTATTAAGGCGAATTGTAGAGGAGTCAGGAATATCTATTGCACTGTGTTCTTGATACGCAACATTTTCTTCCTCGTCTTCGGCCTCTCCAAGTGTAGCCGCCCGGTAAATGTTTCGAGGGTGCACAAGATTGACTACTTTCCACGCGTCACCCTTAACAAGGTCATCAAGATAAAACACTTGTTTCACCGATGTCGCAAAAACAAAGGGGTCATCTTCGTAACAGCTTGTGCCAGTGTTCACCGATAAAATCCCGTACTGATCAATCTTCATGCTCTGCGAGCTTCTAGTATCAAACCATCTACACTTGAACAGGTGCACGGTCATGCCTTGCCCATAAACGAGTTCCACCACTGAATCAAGAACACCATAATAATCAACTCCATTCCGGCCACCATGCGCCATAACCCCAGAATTCTGTGTTCTTCGTCTGTTGTCTCTCATTTCACATATAAATTGCACGCCATTGACCTTGCACATCGGGTAAACTCTTGACATTATCGGCTTCATAGCTAGAAGTCTTAGTTCGTGAGACCAATTTGGGTGACCATCAAATTGAATATGGTTCATCTGCAACCAAAGATTCAATGTATTATAAATATGAATAATTATGCAATCAAGGAGACTTGCAACATACAAAATTGGAGAATTACATACCCAATCGCCAAAATAGTTCGCGAACTCCTTGTTGTGGTAGTCGAGATCACCTTGAATGTCTGGACAGTGTAGATGGATGTCTTTCCAGTATTCAACTTCTTGACAGTTAATCAATACCCACCAATGGGCTATGACGAGCTCATGGGGTTGCAACTTGTAGGACTCTGGTAAAATTCCATAAACTTCAACATCATTTGAGACTATGGAAAGGTTAAACTTCGGTTCATCAACCGGCATGGTTTGTGGAGTTTCCTTCAATGCTCCTAGATACAACTTCATGTAGGTGACGCACTCGTGCGCAATATATGCTTCTGCTATACATCCTTCAGTCGCGGATTTGTTAGCCACATAAGCTTTGTAGTCTCCAAGTTGTCTGTAAATAAATAAATTTGTTGTCATATGTTACGATTATACAATGAACATGTACAATAAAAACATTAGGTGTAAAAAACATACATTTCCATAGGATACATCCAAATATAGTGTACTGGACCGGTAAGCAACAATTGCTCGGGAAGATGGATCATCAGGTGCGGCATGATGTCAAAAAAATTTGGAGGAAATATTCTCTCAAATTTACACATGATATAAATAATGTCCTGTTGCATTTCCCGGAGATCAGATTTTGTCACTTCCCTTGTGCATAACTTCTGGAAGAATCTTGACAACGCTACTAACGGCTCCACCACCTGACGGGGAAGGAAGGGTCGAATGAAAATAGGGAAGAGACGTAGCAGAATATGACAGTCATGACTCTTTAACCCGTACATTTTATTGTCCCGAATGTTTACACACCGGGCTATATTTCCTGCGTAGCCTGAAGGATACTTCACAGAACTCAACCACCTGAAAATTACGTTCTTCTGTTCAGGCTTCACGGTGTACGGAGCTTGAGGCATTTTTTTCTTCCCTTCTTTCAACCACAAATGTCTTCGTATCTCCATTTTTTTAAGATCAATGCGTGCCTTCGGACCGTCTTTCGTCTTTCCCTCCAAGTTCAGCACGGTTCCCACCACACTGTCACACACATTCTTTTCTATGTGCATCACATCTAGGTAGTGCCTGATCAACAACTTACTCCAGTATGGGAGTTCCCAGAATATGCTCTTATGTGTCCAAAATTTATACCTGTCAGGTATTGCCGCCACTATATTGGGATGATTGCTGAGCTGCCCAAAATCATACTCATTAAGCACTGCTAAAATTTCTTTCCCTGTCCATCTTCTAGGAGGCACACCAAGTTCTACAGTCCCATCAAATGCCTTGTCATCGAACCGCCATTCGTGATCATACGGAAGGAGAGTACGGTGACCCAATCTACATATCTTGTTGCAATGACTACTGCTCCCCTCATCGCTTAGGCACTCTGGACAAGCCTTGTATCCCCTAACAACGTTGCCCGACAACATCCCACGAGCAGGAAAATCACTAATGGTACCATCAACCATAGCATGCATCTGGAACATCTCGTGCATGAACTTATCATAAGTGGGATGACCAACGTCCCAAAAAAACTTAAGCTCTTCAATCAAGGGTCTCAAATACACATCGAGACACTTCCCTGGATAACCGGGTCCCGGAATCAACAAACTCAACATATTGTATTCCTTCTTCATGCACATCCATGGAGGAAGATTGTATGGTACCAAAATCACCGGCCATACACTGTATTGAAGACTCATGTTGCCAAAAGGATTGAACCCGTCGGATGAGAGCCCGAGCCTCACATTTCGGACCTCAGACGCAAAATGAGGAAACTCCCTGTCTATATGCTTCCAGGCCTCCCCGTCAGCAGGGTGTATAAGGGTATCTTCGCCTTGCAATTCCCTATCAGCGTGCCATCTCATAGATTTGGCCGTGTGTGATGACATGTACAACCGTTCCAGCCTATCCCTCAACGGGAAATACCGAAGTACCTTCATAGGTTTCCTATTGCCTGCAGGAGTCAACTTATACCTGTCACTCTGACATACTGGACATGTGTCAAGGTCACCAAGGTCATTCCCTTCTGGATCTTTACCCCAGAAGAGAACACAATCATATCTGCATACATGGATCTTGATGTAGGAAAGCCCAAGATCTTTCAGTATACATCGGACCTTATGATGAGTGGTAGGAAGACGATGACCGTGGGGCAGCATCGAAGCAGTGTACTGTAGATACTCATCAACAGCCTTCACAGTCGATTTTGTCTCAACTTTAATCTTCATAACGTCCATCACACTTTCAAGAACCGTTTTATGACAACCGGGGTACACAGGGGTCTGTTGGAAAGCAAGTAGTTTGTTATACCTGTCAATACTAGCAGTGTTGACAACTCTAGGGAAGGGCTGCACCGGGTCAGACATATACGGTCCTTCAGAGCATACACCCCTCTCATAAGGAAACATATCATTGATGAAGGCCGTTGTTGGATCGTTGGATGTTCTGCCCGTCTCAGAAAATTGCCCATGATCATGCGGACCCCTTGATGATGTTTCACCGTGATATATCCAACATGTGTACTTCTCCCAAAACCCATTACTTTGAAGGTGCTGCCAAACCTTGTCAATTGGAAATTGATACATATCGCAGCGACACTGACATTTAGTGCACGGACAATAGAAAATTGTATTCCCTTTAGCATTATTGATCACATATTCAATAAAACTAACAACTCCTTTAGCATATCTTTTGTCCCATTTTGGAAGCGAAATCCAACTCTTATCCATATCCTGAGAAAATAACATAATATATATGTATAAACGCTAATTAATTAAATTTACGAATCATTCAATTTATATTATATCTGAGTTAACGTACAATTAATATATATAATAATTACTAATTAATATATATATATATATATATATATATCAACAACTTCATATATATTATCAAACCCAAATCGATCAACTCAATCACACTCAAAACACAATATAATCAACTCTAATTAAAACACAAAATAATCAACTCTAATTAAAACTCAAAATCAATGCATAACGAAAATAAAACTCTTAAATCAACTCAAAAACAAGATATATACACATATACGTACCTATATATAGCGCCACAAACTAATTTCGGACAGATTTCGACAACACCCAACAATTTCGCCAACCCCAAATCTTTTTCTCCCGTTTTTTCTTTCACATCAGCTACTGTCTAGATCTGGAAATATAAAGACTTTTAGCCGACGAAATTATATATATCGTCGGCTAAAGTTTTAAAATTTCGTCGGCTATAGTTCACAACACTGTAATTACAGAGGGATGAACCTATTTGTTTCCAATGTAAAACTGTTTGCACATATGAAAGTCAAAGAGGGAAAACAATACCAATAGTTGCTGATACACCACAGGAAGACAATACCAATAGTTGCTGATACAATAACTGCTTAGCCGCCCCATATACAATACATATGAACCTATTTGTTTCCAATGTAAAACTGTTTGCACATATGAAAGTCAAAGAGGGAAAAGATAGTTGCTGATACAATAACTGCTTAGAGAGCCCCATATACAATACATATGAACCTATTTGTTTCCAATGTAAAACTGTTTGCACATATGAAAGTCAAAGAGGGAAAAGATACTTTCAAGTAAATAGCAGCAGTCCATAGCACATTTTAATAACAAGAAATGAAAGATGTATGAAAAAGAGCTTCCACTATGGTTCATGTACCTCTTTTAGCTTTCCAGTGATATCATCAAGAAAGTCTATATCAGGATGAACAATAACCATCTCCCTAAAAGAAAGAAAAGCATACAAAGGCTGAGGCTTAAGTAATATTAGAATAAAACATCGAACAATATGCTAAAAGCACACCTGCGGGGTGTTTTGAAAGGTTCGCGCTCACTAAATATTACGGGCAAGATCAATTAGCGTCATCATCCTTGCAACACTGCTCAATACATTCATCCCTCTGTAATTATCGTCGTCATCATCCTTGCAACACTGCTCAATACGAAAAAAACTATTTTAGCCGACGACACAACATTTCGTCGGCTAAAAGTCCACTTTAGCCGACGAAAATTTCACTTAGGCGACGAAATTATTTTTCGTCGGCTAAAATGGACTTTAGCCGACGAAAAAAAATTTCGTCGGCCTGCTAATTTTTTTTTCGTCGGCTATGCTACTTATTCTGGTAGTGTTAGCTAGCTTCTTCACAAGTAGTTCATATATCCTGCCACAAGTTTCTGAAATTTCGTCAGTGCTTACGTTCTTGATTATGCACTATCTTTCTAGATGAATTCCCATTTGTGCAGGTTACATTAAATAGGAAGAGAGACTTCATGAGGAGGAACATCTATGCACAAGAAAGCTAGCTAGCACTCGTAGCAGAAGGCAGGTTTCCTTTGGTGTAGGGCGTCGTTACTCGTTAGGGTTTGAGGCACCAATAGAAAAACAGCCTTAGATGACGAAAATGTCTCGTCGATTAAGCTCGGTCGTATTTTTTCATAGTGACGGAAATTCATAATTCTGTCACTTAAGCCATGTACCTATGCTACGAAAACATGTCTTAGGTGACGTAATGTTTCCGTCGCTTAAGGCTTATATTTTTCAAAAAAAAAAATTCTCCGACGGATTTCCGGCCGAAATTTTTTTTGTTCTACAAAATGTTTCTTCTTCTTCTTCTTCCTCTACCACCACAACCACCGTACCACCTCCTCCACCACCACTGCCACCACCTTCTTTTTTTCTTCTTCTTCACTTATAGAAAAACGGCCTTAGGTGACGGAAATGTTCCACATCTTAGGCCCGATTTTCCGTTGCCTAAGCCTTAGGCGTCATCGCCTAAGCTCAGTCGTATTTTTCCATATCGACGGAAATCCATCATTTAGTCGCTTAAGCCATGTACCTTTGTGACGGAAACAGGCCTTAGGCGATGTAATGTTTCCGTCGCTTAAGGCTTAGATTTTTTCAAAAAAAAAATTCTCCGGCTGATTTCCGACAGAATTTTTTTTGTCCTACAAAATGTTTCTTCTTCTTCTTGTTGTTCTTCCTCCGCCACCACAACCACCGTACCACCTCCTCCATCACCATTACGGTACCACCACCGCTACCACCCACTAGTAGAATCTGAGACCTATGCGACGAAATGATTTCGTCGCACACGAGCACCTATTCATCGCATAAGAACCTAAGTGACGAAAATTTTGTCGCATAGGTGTCGTCGCATACTTACCGTCGTACTGGTACCTATGCTATGAAAATGAAGTATTCGTCGCAACAGAATACACCTATACGACGAAAAATGTTTCGTCGCTATATTCTTAAGAGACGAAATTTTTCAACTTAAGTGACCAAATATTTCGTCGCTTTAGTATTTCAAAAAAAATTCTCCCGGCAATTTTTTTGAAATTTTCTGAATTTTTCGTCGGGCAATTTTGTTTTGGTCTGAAACCACCACCACCGTTGACCTCTACCCACCAAACCTACCGCCACTCTCCTTCGTACAATATCTCCGACCGGCTTGCAGTGGTTCAACTCCGTCACCGATCGCCGTAGTGGACATCCTAGTACTTGACGACGGCGTCGTCATCACCGAAGACGAGTTGGAGCTTGTCGTGAAGAGGGAACTTGACAAAGAGGATGGGTGTGGGAACGGAAGCGGCAGAGGACAGTGCGGGTCTTGAAGTCGAAGACGTACTGTACCAGGCCGGAGAGCTCGGTGGCAATGATGAGGAGGTCGTCAAAGAGGTAGGAGTTGACGTCGATGAGGGAGAGTTGGGGGTTGTTGAGCGAGGGTGAGGGAGGTGGAGAAGCAGAGGAGAGGGATTGTGGGTTGTGGAGGGTGTGAGGGAGGTGGCAGCAAAGGTGAGAGGGGTGGTGGGGGAGAAGGTGAGGGATTGTGGAGGGTCCATCTGGGTTGTGGAGGGTTGATGGTTTAATGGGAAATATATGAGAGAGAGAGAGAGAGTGAGAGAGCGGGAGGAAGAGAGTGATCAGTTTTCAAATTATCTGAATTTTTTTACATGATTTTTTTAAAAAAAATTTGGAACTTATGTGACGAAATTTATATTTTCGTGGCATAAGAGGAAAACTTATGCGACGGAATAAATTGTTTCGTCTTATAAGTGTGAACCTAAAAGACAAAATTATTTTCGTCGTTTAAGTTATGAGTTCGTCACATAAGTGTAAACTTAAGAGACGATAATTGGTTTCGTTGCATAAGTGGCAACTTATGAGACGAAATTTTTCAACTTAAGTGTAACTAAAGCGACAAAATTATTTTCGTCTCATATGTGACAACTTATGAGACGAAATTTTTAATCTTCGTCGCAACTGACTTGAATCCTACTAGTGACCACCACCGCCACCACCTTCTTCTTCTTCGATATGTTCTTCACTTGAGCGGGATTTCTTAAATTTGAAATTTGGCTTAAGCGACGGAAAGTCCGTCGCTGAAGTGTGTTTTCAAATTTTTGTTTCATTTTTTTAATTTGAAATTTTACTTAAGCGACGGAAGTTCTCGTCGCTTAATAAAATTTGAAATTTTTGATTTAGTTTTTGAGCGCCAAAACCTAAAAATTTGCAATTTTGCTTAAGCGATGAAACTTTCCGTCGCTTAAGTGAATACAGATCGTCGCTTAAGTAAATGTCTGTCGCTTAAGAAAAAAAATTCAGTCGCTTAAGCGGAAAAGCCTAAGCGACGGAAAATTACCCGTCGTATCCATTTCCGTCGCTTAAGCTATTTTTCTAGTAGTACTTCTACTTCTGTTCTTCACTCTAGTGGAATTTTAAAATTTGAATCTTTTACTTAAGCAACGGAAAGTAATTCCGTCGCTTATGTAAGTTTCAAAATTTTTGAGAGCCAAACGGTTAAAATTTGAAATCCATCGCCTAAGTGCTTAAGCGACGAAACTTTTCATCACTTAAGCAAAAAAATTTCGTCGCTTAAGTGAAAGAGCTTAAGCGACGAAAATTTCCTTTACCTTCATATTTCCATCGTTTAAGAACTTCTTAAGGAATGGAAATTTTTTAGCTTGGAAAAATTTCGTCGCCTAAGGGTGTTTTTCTACTAGTGAGGTAGTGTGAAACAGATCGAGGCGGCTTTGTGGAAACTTGCCTAGGCTAGGTCTTAGGATTGGTCATTTTGCATGAACCAAAGCTAGGTCTAACTATATCGATAATGCATGCTTGGAACCCATTGCTTCCCATGACGTTGAAATTTTGGCTATTTCTATTTATTGCGTTTAGTTTTAGACTTTCAGACAAATGCCCTTAACTAGACAAATGGTGTACTATCAAAACGAGAACTTTTGGAGATGCAGTGGCAATCTTTTTATTGTGAGCTGTGATGACAAATTCACTACCAAAACGAGATGGTCGACCATCAAAAGTCAAATGTCAAGGCAGAAATGCATGCCTGATCCTTAAGCTTCCATGCCCCCTTTTTTCTTTAATTTGGTCCCCAACACTCCAAAAATTCCATGCCCACCAAAGACATTATCAAAAGGCAGTCTCAACTGTAGTGGATTCGCTAAGTAGCTAGGTGTTTAACCTTAGATCTTCGTTTCTGTAAAGCCCTAACATTGCCTTTTCTGAGCAACTGAAGAACACGCCCGCATGGAATTTTCAAACAAGAATTGATGGCGCTTGGCAATCCTGGATTGCTTTCATTATTGATTGTTCTGTGTGAATCTCTCAGTTTTTTTAAGCTCATCATATGAAGCACTTATGTTCATGGTCTGGGGGTCATTTAAACTGCATGAAACCGATTAGCAGTATACATTACTGGAGATCATGTTAAAGCCAGTATGACGCACACTCCAGTTTCAGTGTGAGTCATATTAGGAATGTAATATTTTAATTATATCATAGGGTTTTACTTACTAATTATATTCCTTGTAATCTCTTATATAAATCTCCGCTGTAAGATGAATGAAATATCAGTCAAATTGTTCTCTCATACTTGTTATATTTGAGTTGGTATCAGAGCAAAGATCCGAAAGGACTTTGTCTTTTTGTCTTCTGTTTTCCTTCATTCTTCATCTTCGATTTGAAGGATTGATATAATCAAACCCCTTTATAAAGATTTGTTTCTGCTTCCGTTGTTATTGCTCTGATTGGTCTCTACCTCTTTAGAGAGAGACTGTTTTTGATTGTCTGCTTCAAATCTGATTCAAGGAGTCTAGTTCTAGAACCCTGGTGACCCTCCATCTTCCGAGTCTAGCGCCGCCCTTCAAAGCACAGACTGGTTTGACCAAAAAAAAGACACAGACTGGTCCTTAAAATCAAATTGTCACAGTCCTTGTTTGCCAACCCAGATTGCTTGTAGGAGTGGAGGTTCTACTCAGGCATTCCTCCTCTGCCGACGTTCAAGCTCGCCAACTTTTTCGATCGAATCTAGTTCAAGCTCGCCGGTTGGACCTGAGTTGCTCAGACTGCCTCCTGGATCGATGTCCACCTCCTGGATCCCTTACCAGCTTCATTCCTATCCGGGTTCTTCAGACCCACTGGCGAGCCTCGATCTTAAGCCCAGCCACCGACGACAAGATATGCATTTTCCGGCGTGTTTCCCTCAAGCCCAGAAAACTGACCCGGTTGAGCAGATCTGACCCGCCTAGACAACCGACCTGGTCTAACAGATCCCGGTCCAGACCCGACCTGACTTGACCCGGTCTGACCTGACCCGATCCCATATCCGACCCGACCCGCAAATTTGTGACCAAAAAAGGCTCGTGTGTATGTTAGAAATTTGAGTTCATGAGTTTTGGAAGAAGAGCTCAACAATGAGTTTCGCAAATTTGGGGCTATAAGAAGGATATGGGTTGCAAAGAGACCATCAGGTTTTGCTTTTATCGATTTTAATGATAATAGAGATGCTGAGGATATTGTTCGTGAGTTAGATAGTCACAATGATTGGAGGGTTGAACTTTCACATAATTCTATACGTGCGGGGAAGCACAACTTCAATAACTATAATATTTCTGCGACTACAAAACTACGTGGAAGTGGTAAGATCGGTATGCTATGAACATCTCTAATTTGTTGGTCCTGATACTTGGATCATTGATTCTGGTGTCACTGATCATATGACTTATGATAAATCTTATTTCACTAAATTGTCTTCCCCCCAGTGTCATGTCACTAATGCTAATGGTGAGGCTTTTCCTGTGTTAAGGAAAGGGTCGGTCCGTGTTACTCCTACTTTAGAGCTACATAATGTGTTATATATACCTGACTTATCTCATCACTTGATTTCTGTTCTCCAGTTGAATACTGAGTCTCGATGTTGTGTAACATTTTATACCATGTATGTGACTTTTCGTGATCTTCTTACCATGGAGCTTATCGATTGGGGGTATTTGATGGGCAGATTGTTTCACTTGGATCAGACATATACAGGAGAGAAACCTGGAGCACAGCCTCGCATTGCTTTGACCTCGAGCTCTATCCAGTTAAGTAAAATATGGTTGTGGCATGGCTGCTTAGGGCATCTATCCTACAATGTTATGAACCAATCCATGAATTCTTTGTTTATTGGTGTGAATGAGTCTACTATACGTTGTGAAACATGTGTCCTAGCTAAGAGTCATCGTGCTACTTATTCTCCTAGTTTTTCTAGAATTAGTGTTCATTTTGAAGTAATTCATTCAGATATCTAGGGACCCTCTAGAGAGCCTACTGTGTCGGGTATGAGGTATTTTGTATTGTTTGTTGATGATTGCACAAGGTTGTCAACGATTGCTCTTTTGAAAACCAAAGATGAAATCTTTCAGGCTTTTCGTACTCTTATTCAAACACAATATAATAGCACTATTAAAGTTCTTCGTTCAGACAATGGGGGGAGTATGTTAATCATTCTTTCAAACAATTTTTCCAAACACATGGGATTGTTCACCAAACTATTTATCCACAAACACCAGAGCAAAATGGGGTGTCTGAAAGGAAAAACTGTCATCTCCTAGATATGGCTCGTGCAATTCTTTTTAGTTCTCATATGCCTAAATATCTTTGGGATGATGTAGTACATGTTTATGCTCATCTTATCAACCTTCGTCCATCTAGTGTTCTTCAATAAAAAATTCTTTTTGAGGTCCTTGCATCTTATGTTCACATTCCCTCATTTCATAATCTTCCTGCCCGTGTCTTTGGTTGTGTTGCTTTTGTTCATGTTTCTAAAAATCAGATGTCTAAGTTGGATGTCCGGGCGATTAAGTGTGTGTTTGTTGGCTATGGAGGACATCCGAAAGGCTACATGTGTTTCCATCCACCCACTAGAAAGTATTATGTCACTATAGATGTTACTTTTTTAAAGACATGACTTATTTCACCTCATCTGATACTGCTCGTCAGGGGGAGCATTCATATTTCGAAGAGCTGTATCATGGTGAGGGGGAGGAATCAGAAGGAGGAGAAGTTACATAGGCAAGAGATACAACAATGGGTCCAATTGAGATTATTACCTCATCAAATGCAGAAACAGAAGCACTTGATCATCTAGAAACAGAAACACCGGGTTTAAGGATTGAGAATGCATCTGAAGACATAACTACCTCTCCTGCCTTTGCCGCTCCAACCCCTAACCTAGAGCTTGCTGGTACTGAAGATCACTCATTTGAGGTATGTCCCCCACTTGTACTAGTAGTAGTGAGTCTAATGGTGATCAATATGTGTTACCAAAGAGGTCTACTCGAGGTCAAACACTTAAAAGATATGAACCCACTCTTCAAGCTAAATCAAAGTACCCAGTAGCCAATTATATGTCCACTAAAAGATTATCCAAGTCATATGCATCATATGTGAATCAAATATATGCTATATTAGTACCAAACAAAGGGCAGGATGCATTGGGAGATCCAAAGTGGAGAAAAGCAATGGAGGAAGAGATGGAGGCATTACAGAAAAATGATACATGGGAACTTGTGCCTCCACCACATGGCAAGAAGATTGTTGGTTGTCGTTGGACGTTTACTGTAAAGCACAATGTAGATGGATCAGTAAATTTACCCTCACACATGTTTCAACATAATGATGATATCTGACGGACGGTTTTTCGTTTCACAAGATGGATTGTCACAATCAAAATATGCCTACTAATGTTGTATAACTAATTTACCAAGTGTGAAGTAAATGTTCCGTTTTAAAAACAAACTATACGTAGATGCTTCAAACGAAAAAAAGTCGTGAGATAAGATATGACCGGAACGATGAAATATGTCTATGGTTGAAATTTCACGTAATTCCGATAAGTTTCGGTGCCAATACTTGTGGTCATTGCATTTTTTCTATTCGTTCACCATAGAGGACGCCCTATCTCCGACGGTTATTTTTCTTATAACTTTTATACCACTAGTTGCGTCTCCTCGATATGAAACTATTTGTAGTTGAAGGTCCGGACAGAATACGTAATTTAGGTGGCCAAATCACCGTTTGTTTGTGTTTAGGGGTTTGACTAAAGGGATTGACCGTGCGGATCGAGCCCTTAAGTTTTTCCGATGATGCTGAAAATTTACCCTCACACATGTTTCAACATAATGATGATATCTGACGGTCGGTTTTTCGTTTCACAAGATAAAACATATAAATTGTACATGAAATTACTAAATAATTATAAAATATACTTTAGCCGACGAAATTACTAAACATTCGTAGTAATTTCGTCGGCTAAAAGTGGGACTATCGCCGACGAATTTAGGGTTTTGTCGTCGGCTAAAATGGGACTATAGCCGACGAATTTTTTATTTCGTCTGCTATACTTCTTCGTATATATTCGGACCCAGTCGACAGAACTCTATTTTCTCCTCTTTTTTCTTCTCGGCCGCACGGTTTCTCCCTCTCCTCTCGATTTTCTTTCACTTTTTTCGACGAATTCCGGCCTCCACTCCACCTCCCTCATCTCTCAAACAAATAAGGTATGCAATTTCATGTTTATATTGTATTATAGAACTAATTTCAATTGTTTTTTCAATATATTGAATTATATGATAATTAGGGTTTGTGATAATGTTGTGGTTGTGATAATGTTGAATTATATTGGGTGTATTTACTGAATTTGGGTGTATATTTGGGTGTATTTAGTGATTTAGGTGAATTTGGGTGTATTTGGATGTATTTAGTGATTTTGGGTGTATTTAGTGATTTGAGTGAATTTGGGTGTATTTTGTATATTTAGTAAATTATGTGTATAAAGTAATTTGGAAATTTTTAATATATTTGGGTATATTACAATATTAATTGGTATATTAAATTAATTTGTGATAATGTTGTTCATTTTTTTATAATTTTATATATTTAACAAAATATTAATTATATTATTTAGAATGAAAGGATTATTTAGTAAATCGAAGAGTTCGAAGGGCCAAAGGGGTGAATCGTCTGAGGGAACATCTAGCAACCCTCGGGATTCATTTCAGGGCCCAATGACGGCCCGACGGGCGTCTCTTCTAGAGCCGACACAGCGACAGGCCACACATTCCTCCAGGCAGCCGGATGCCCCTCCCGCCTCCAGGCAGCCTAGCGCCCCTCGCTCCTCCTGCCAGCCGGACGCCCCTCGCTCCTCCAGGCAGCCTAGCGTACCTCGCTCCTCCAGGCAGCCTAGCGTCCCTCACTCCTCGAGGCAGCTGTGGCCTCCGACTCAGGCGGAGGTGTCTGCACCACGTATGCCTGAGATACACAGGGCACCGGCACCGGGCCCTACTGCATCGGAGGGTGGGTCTTCCGGGGTACAGATGCCGCCGCCTCTTCTCTACCTTCCGCGCTTGATACCGGCAATACCTGCAGTCGATGACTCAGGGGCGCCGATTTATCCACTACCCCCGCAGGTGACCCCATCAGCGGTGTACCTGTTCGTGCCGTTTGATACAGATTTAATTTTTGCGAGGGTATCATCGTCGGCGACAGAGTCGGAGTCCGTCGCATCCGCCCCAACGCCCTCAGGTAATGATTATATAAGTAATTTGTTATGTTATAATAAAATTAATTTACTAATAATCAATTTATGATAGGCACCGTCGGAGAGAAGCCGATAAGGAAGAAGAGAGGTCCCGTCATAGGGAAAGCTATTAGGGAGGATGTACTCTGGGACGCGTGGGAGCACTTATTAGGGATAGAGTCCCTATGTTGTGGTCAGACTGGGGCGAGGTCTCACAGGAGGTTAAGGACACGGTCCACAACGCCATGTCGGTAAGTATAACAAAATTCACATTTAACATTATTTATTACATTGTAGATTTATGAACGCCTAAACTAATAAATGTTTTAATGCAGGTGTGGTTTGACGTTCCCCAGTACCTGAGGAACACCTCGGCGGACGTTGTGCATGGGGGAATGTACGTTGCAAAGTTAAGGACAAAAGAAAATTATGTATAATTAATAATATTTATATTTTTTTGGCGTATTACAGGTACAAGGAGTGAAAGAACGAGTTACGGACCCACTGGACTACGCATGGGAACGAACGTTCTGGCACCCCCCTTGAGTTCCAGTTCAGGGAATACGAGTGGCGTTGGCTTCTGATATCGGAATTCAACAACCCACATAAACAGGTAATTAAAAATAATTATTTATTATATTGAATTATATTTAATACGTTTTAAAATATTTTACTAATTTAATTCCTTTGTAGGTCGTTTCCCGGGTGAACGCTCAAAACTAGCAACGCAACATAAAGAACCATCATGCCGGTTCTAGACCGTTCGCATCGTTGATGGAGGAGGCGGCCAGGGAACATCCAGAGGTCAACCGGTACGTCTATACGTACGAGAAGGCATATCCTGACGCCCAAGAGGATATTGTAAGTCGTTTTACGTTTTAAAATTTAGTAAATTATATTTATATATATATATATATATATATATATTTTTTTTTTAAAATGTTAATTAATTTTTTTTTCCTATCAAATTAGGCGAGGGTGAGGCAGGCTAGTGACGAGGTGATGGCTGCTATAGTCAGGGAGACATGGCCTGACACGCAAGAGGAAGACATGTCCGAAGCCATGTCCCGGATCGACAGTTCGGATCTCAGCGTTGGGGCCAGGATCATGGGCACAGCCTTCCCACCGCGAGGAAATAACTTCTACTGTCGGGGTCTGGGAAAGAAGGGCGAGGGGGTACTGAAGACCACTCCCGGATTTCAGAAAAAAGGAGCCTCGACCAGCAGCAGAACGACACAGCTTGAGGCGGAAGTTCAGATGTTACGGAAACAGCAAACCGCCCAGACAGCATATACTGCCGCGATACAGGCCGCCCAGACAACATATATTGCCGCTTTACAGGAGTATAATGCAGCAGTATATGCCACCCAGCAGGCACAGCAGCAGCAGATGTTCCAGTACATGCAAGATTTTTCAGCTGCACAGCTTCAGGGACTTCCGCTTCCGCCCATGCCCACGCCTATTCCCTTACCTCAACCGTCGCAACCTCCCAAGCAACCTCATCCTGGCGCAGATATTGATTTAGACGATATTGACTTCATTTAGTTTTTTAGGTTTATGAACAATTATTTATTTAGTTTTTTAGGTTTATGAACAATTATTTATTTACTTTTTAGGTTTATTAACAATTTATAAATTGAAAATTTATTGCAAAATGTTTATGTTACTTTTGATGGTGTGTTGTTGTTGGTTATGAAATTGTTTCTGTAATTTGCAGTTTGCTTGGATGGTAATTTATAAATTTTGTTTGGGTTTGTAGTATAAAAAGTACTATAGCCGACGAAATTTACCATATTTCGTCGGCTATACTAGTTTTTTTTTCAACAACCTTTAGCCGACGAAATCTGGTAAATTTCGTCGGCTATAGTACTTTTTAAGCCGACGAAGTCTACATTATTTCGTCGGCTTTTCTCTATTTAATTTTTAATTTTTAAAACACTTTAGCCGACGAATGAACTATATTTCGTTGGCTTTTCTCTATTTCATTTTTAATTTTTAAAAATACTTTAGCCGACGAAATATTAATATTTCGTCGGCCAAAGTCATACGTATAAACCGACGAAATATTGATATTTCGTCGGCTAAAGTCTGACTATAGCCGACAAATTTTTTATATTATGTCGCCGGCTAAGTGTTGGATTATAGCCGACGACGGATTTTAATTCGTCGGCTATAACTTTAACCGACGAATTATGGTCGACGACTTCTTAGCCGACGACACGTCGTCGGCTATAACCTTAGCCGACGAATCTGATGAACAGGCCGACGAAAATTTTTCGTCGGCTATGATACTTATCCTGGTAGTGTTGGTTTGAGAGGTTTTCATAATTTATGCGTAAGGTTGGTTACAAACAGAGTAATTCAAACCACACCCTGTTTCTCAAGCATCAACAAAGGAAGGTAACAGCTTTAATTATTTATGTCGATGATATGGTTATAACTTACAGTGATATTGTTGAGATGGACAAATTACAGAGACAACTAGCCTCTGAGTTTGAGATGAAGGACTTGGGTGATCTCAAGTACTTCGAGGAATTGAGGTAGCTAGGGGGAGAGAAGGGATATACTTGTGTCAGAGAATGTACATTCTTGATCTGTTGACAGAGACAGGTATGTTGGATTGCACACCTATTGACACACCCATTGAGCAGAACCATCATCTGGCAGAGTATCCAGAACAGGTACCTACTGATCGAGCTCGATATCAAATGTTAGTTGGGCGGTTGATTTACTTAACCCATACTAGACCAGATATTGCATATACGGTGAGTGTGGTGAGTCAGTTCATGTATAACCCGAGCGAGAGCCACATGGACGTTATTGTGAGAATCTTAAGGTATTTGAAGTCAGCTCCTGAGAGAGGAGTAATGTTTACTAAACACAACAATATTCTTGATGTTTGTAGCTTCATAGATGCAGATTGGGCTGGAAATATTACAGATAGGAGGTCTACATCAGGTTACTTTACCTTTGTGGGAGGTAATTTGGTTACAGAGAAAAGTAAGAAACAAAATGTTGTGGCACGTTCTAGTGCTGAGGCTGAGTACAGAGGTATGGCTCATAGAGTATGTGAATTGTTGTGGTTGAGAAATTTATTACGTGATTTAGGTATCAAACCCAAATGTGCTATACAACTATATTGTGATAACAAGGCATCAATTGATATATCACAGAACTCAGTGCAACATGATCGTACTAAGCATGTGGAGGTTGATGGTCACTTTATAAAAGAGAAGCTAGAGGCCAATATTATTAGTTTTCCTTTTGTTCTTACTAAAGAGCAACTTGCAGATATACTCACCAAAGAAATATCTAGAAATGCGTTTTATGACTCACTAAGCAAGTTAGACATGATTGATGTGTATATGCTAACTTGAGGGAAAGTGTCACGTGAGTCATATTAGGAATGTAATATTGTAATTATATCGTAGGGTTTTACTTACTAATTATATTATTTGTACTTATATAAACCTCCACTGTACGAATGAATGAAATATCAGTCAAATCGTTCTCTCATACTTGTTATATTTAAATTCCAGGATTGCCAAGCGCCACCAATTCTTGTTTGAAAGCAATCCTTCCTGATTAAGTGTTACCAAGACTAAGATTTTACCATAAAACCTAAACCCTAATCATCACTTGGTCGTCGTCGTGTTGGTTATCTGCGGCTTGACCGATACTGCACTTATAATGAGCAAGCAATTCCTACTAATGTAAACAAGTCCCTAGCTTTACAAATTCAAAAAAATCTGAAAACTGCCCAAGCAAAGTTGAGGTTCAGCAGCTTCTCGGATGGCAAAATCGAAACAGATAAGGAACAGAACATATAATCATCATCACTTATTCAAGTTATGACCATTTGGTTCAGATTTGTCCAAAGATGTTAAACGCTGGCAGAACTAAGGGGACTCTTTCTCATATAACTTCTCTATAATACTACATTTTTCAGCTAGCTGGTGCCTACATGCTGTAACTCACTGAATATAATTGAGGAAACTGATGCTGAGGATGACGGTCACGGAAATGAAGGGTACCAAGTACTTCCTATTACCAATACTTGCATTGTGCTGGAGAAGCACATGAAAATAGACAAGACTAGCGGGGAGGGAGTGGGTATGGGGAAAGGTGATAGACAAGTGTAAGCATCATTCAGAGGTATGATGTTTAATTGCATCACAGGCAACATATGACCTCTACATTCAGTGAGTCATGTCATGTCCATCATGGATAGGAAGCTTGTTTGGTGTTCTTCACACAGACCCTTGAGGTCTTGAATCTAATATGAAGATTGAGATAAAATTAATGCATATAAAGCTTTCTATTCTCAAGCCTTGATATTCGATTCAATAATAGGTAACGATGAACTCTTGTGTCACTACGTGACCAGGACATCAGGACTCTTCAGTATGTAAAATATATTATGTCCAAGTCGAAACAGCCTAGAGAAATTTTGCATGAGAATTGCAACTATGACACAATCCTAAACTGAAGGTGCTTTTAAAGGAAATGTTGAGAACCAAATGGGAATTACCTACGACACGATCATACAAGTGACTCGACAGATCTCGTAACAAACATGAAACATGTCCAATAATAGTTTTAATTCACACCGTCTTTAGCTCATCATTACATATACACTTTTCAACTTCAACTATAATGTTTTCTGCAGGGAACCTTGTCTAGCAAAATAACTTCATAAGTGTGCGATTATCATAACAAAAAAAATAGAGTTCGAGAAACGACGGCTTAGCAGGTTGTGCCCATGCCATTAGTCTTTGAGTTCCTCCATCTTGCCCTATCAGTTGAGTAATTGTAGTTAGACAACTGCACACCCAAGTGGAGCATTCAAGCATCCAGTTAGTGAACATACCTGTGAGATGAACTGCTCGGCATCAGTTCGTTTAAGAAAATGCATTGAGTGACGAGTAAAATTTGCTTTCTTGTCATCACTGAGTAGTATATCTCCTCCCAAGTCATCGAGGACTCTCACCTTGATGTAGGGATCTTTTGGTGGTACCATATCCTGGCAGAACCAGCAACTCAAGATGATAATCCCAGACAATAATGAGTCATTTTCCACCAAATAAATAGGCATATACATGCACAGGAATTCTCACTCGTAATTTGTCAGGCATACCCCATAGCATTAACTACAAAATAAGCATATTGAACAACCCGCACCCATGTAATGTCAAGTTTGTTAGACATGCATATACTGGCTAGTGGCTACAATAACACAACTTTTGCAGTGAGAGTTCATTTGGAAAGCTTGTCCTGGGAAATATTAGAAGTTGATATCTTCTCTCTTTTTTTCTTAAAGGGACAGCTTTTAGTTGAAACGAAAAGCACACTACACAGAGGCACACAAGGAAAATGACTAGCAGCCTAAGCTTTGAGTTAGCTTTTAGCTAAGGATAGAAGCTTAGCAGCCCATCTGTTAATGCTAACTCAAAGCTTAGGCTTTGGGGCTTATATTTCAACTGTTTGCAAGTTAAGAATAATGGATGAAAGTGTTTGATCCCTACAAACCATAGAAGTAGAGGCCCATAACAATGGTAAGAGCTCAACTCTATCCCAGAGGTCTTTCCTCTCCACCATAGGTTTCATATAATCTTTTAATTCTTTCTATTGAAACTGCCCAAACTACAGCTAGAACAACACAAAACCAAAGGAATCTTAAAATGGATTATATGCACCTCAGCAGTTGAAGCAAAGATGTTTCTATGTGATATTGGTCTTGTTTTTTTTTTAAAGAAATATTGGTCTTGTTACTTCAGCTACTGATAGAGTTGTACTTCATAGGTGTTTGGATTGTAGGGCCAACTAAACTAAATGACAACAAATTTCCTTGTTCTTACCTGTCATGTGTTCTTACCCCCCTAAACCAAAGATTTTCTCCATGCCATTACATACACAAGGTTAAAGGAGGCATCATATAAGTACTAATTTCACAACATGATACACCAAGAGTATATGACAGCCATTAAAATAGGATAATGGCATTGGGCATGTCATTATACTCATAATAATGATAAACACAGGCCGGTATGCGGTGTACTCGGTTACGGCCAACTAACCTCAATAGTGAAACCCAGTAATATAGTCTAACCGAGAATGTGCATAAATTTTCTCACTTAGAACTTAGAACCAGTCAGATTTCTCGGGTCATTTTTGTCAATAACATGTTAATGTACCACTCAGTTAAAGTTACAGGACCATCGATAACTCACCCACAGTCATCCTGCTCAAGTAATTACCATACTAATATCTCCAGTTAACTGTAATCTACAGGATATATAGACTCTAAATAGCTCATATATAATGGCCATTATCAAGGTCAAAGTTTGTATGGTTGTTTGTTTGTGTGTGTGTGTGTGAGAGAGAGAGAGAGAGAGAGAGAGAGACATTACCACTTCCAAATCGAGTTCCACGCTCGCCATATATTTTTTCAAAGATGCTGAATGTTTTGTAACATACTCTTTCTCTGAGTAACTGAGTTTCTCTTTGATTTCTTCAGGAATTACAGACCCAACCTTCCAGATCAGAGTTTGTAATATTTCTGCTCGGTTGTACCTGCATGGTTATTAGACCGATAAAAAAATAGCTAGATAATATGATAAACCTAAAACATGTAAATCAGCTAGCAGTTTAATCGTGTAATTACAGAGCAGACAAAGCATTACAGATATGCCATTAAGCAGCGTTTGTTGCGAACTAAAGTGAGGTGGTGGATGAGTGCTCCATAGTGGTCCTCATTTTTAGCTGTTTCAACATTTAATCCTTGTTCTTCCATTCTCCTGTTGCAAAGTCATATGAGTTTCCAAGCATACAAGTTGGAGAGTATATCATAACAGATAGAAATGTAAACAGAAAGAACAAGAGATCGACAGTGTTAGGCTACAAGTGAAATGGGAGTTAAAAAAAGGTAAAGAGTTTTTGCACCAGAATAGAAGTATAATTAGAACTTGAGTTGCACCAATCAGGTAATGGGTAAATATTCAAACAGAATCTATAATAGTCTGATACGTTTTAACTGGCATGAGTCCTTTTTCTATTACCTGTTAAGCTAAGAAACAAAACTTAAAGAGAGAAATCTAGTCAAATAGAGCATGCGCACGACAGAGGCGGAGTTACAAGCTGTAACTACAAATCATTGTTCTACAAAGATGTATCAGAGATCGAAGAAATCTAGAAAAACTTGCAAGTCTATCTCATGTCAATTTAAGCTCCTCTACAGGGGCAATATAAATGAAGTGGTTCTGATTGCAACCAATAGAAGATTGAAAATGCCCTACATGATTTTCATGCCCTACATAGAGAAGAGAAGAAAGAAGATAGTCGCCTTCATTAAAGCGCCAACATAACAATTAAAAATGCCTGAACCATAGAAAAAAAGTTTCAAAACTATCCCATGGTCATATATGCCAATATTTAGACTGAGGGTGATGCCCAAGAGGCTACCAGTTAGGCCAAGATAGATATGGATTTGGATATGGATTTGTACAAACACGCCCAAACTTGATGATAACATATATAAACGAATCAGCAGGCAAAATAGGGTTTACCTTATCAAGCACTCTAGCTCATGATAGTGCTGTTTACACTCTTCAATGACTTCATCGAACAGTTCACTCTACAAGATCAAGTAAAGAAATTCAGTAACAAACATCAAACTGAGAAATGGAACAATTGAATTCAGAGTTGGGTGTTACACTGAAAGGGGTGAGCTGGCCCTTTTCGCAGCTTGCATTTTCTTTGACCAATTGGCACGCCTTTCGCCCGTACATGTTCAAACCTGCAATTCAGACATTTCATCAAACAGGTGGTGTGCATCAAAGGACTATCGAAGCGATTAAACACTCACCGAAAAGGTGGAGGCTTTGAGGAAAAGGCTTAATGGGGTTGGAGACCCAGATTCAGATTCCGATTAGAGAAAGTGAGGTGTGCTCTGAATCTCGATTATAGGTTGGGCGGGGTTTATTCCTTTTCAATTGACCCGCCAAAATACCAAAACCTAGCGCCGATGTTATTTTTGTGGGTGATCAATTTTTTTTAATGTTTCTTTTTTTTCTCTTTTCTTTTCAGGACAAAAAGTAAAAGTCCAAAAAGTAAAACTAAAAGTGAAGTTACTGACTTGGACTAGTGTTTGTTAAAAACTATCATCTGTGACAAGGTAAAAATAACATCGGTTAATTTCTTCAATTAGAGGTGTCAAATTCGAATATTTATCATGTATTAAAAAATCATTTAAAAAGAGTGCATGGTGTGCATACTACTTCGACAAGTATAAGAGTAGAATAAAAAATGGCTAATGCTCATTTACATAAAAAAAATTAAAAATCAACTCGTTCCAACGAAAATAAAATTTTAAAACCTAATTGAATGAATGATACACTTATTTGTGCTCAAACACACAAATTTTTATTAAAACCATATTAAAATAATAATTTTTAAGACATTTTTATCATTGTCTCTTACTAAAGAGAGAAGACTTTGCCTGAGCACTGTCAGACTCCAGTGATCAGATTTCTCCGGTCACCGGTAAATCGGTTACTAACACCTAGTAACTCGGATATTCCAGTTACTGACCCCGAGTAATTAAGTTCCAGACCTCCAATAATCACAACTAAATCGGTTACTAACACACAATAACTCGGATATTCTAATTACTGACCCCTAGTAACTCAGTTTCTGACCTCTTATATCCATCAATAATTCGGTTACTGACACCTAGTACCTCAGATATTCTAATTATTGACCAAGTAACTGAGTTCATATCCCTCAATAACCATTGATAAATTGGTTACTGACACCCAGTAACTTAGATATTCAATTACTGACACTAGTAACTCAGATATATTAATTACTGACACTAGTAACTCAAATATACAAATTACTGACACCAGTAACTTAGTTCTCAAACCCCAATAATCAATTATGAACCCTCAATAATTATTGCTAGCCTTTGAATACTCAGGCTTATTAAATTACTGATCCTCAATAATTTGAATTACTCACCCCTAATACCCAATTGCTGTCCACCAGTAATTCATTACTAAACCCTAATAACGGACTTATTTTGCTTTCCAATATGGCCAGAGCTTAGTTTATAGGGTCAAAAGTCCTCCATCAATGATGACCAATAAAGCTTTTATCATTCATGTGCCAATAGAAGTTGTCTTCCCGAAAATAAGCTAAACAAAAGCTAATGATCAATTTACAATTTAACAAAACTAATATTATACAGAAGGTAATAAACGATCAATAGAAGATGATAAACATTTGTTGCTGGCTTCGTTCTTCAAAAGGAATCAATCGCCGTAATTTTGGATCTACAAGACATGTTTAAAGATATTGAGATCTTAGATACAAAAACATACACCAATCCAGTAGCATTTCAATAGAGAAATTGAAGTTCAATGACTCAATTATAGATGCAGAACTAAAGCAAACATATATCAATGAAATTGAAAACTAAAACGAAGAAAAATTGAAGAGTACAGACCTTAATATCGGAGGAGCTTGAGTCGAGAAGAATGAAGACGAAGTTCCAGCCGAGTCTTGCATCGTCCACCAGTCCCTGGTGTTTGAGCTCGAACATCGACGTTGAAGATAAATCAGGACCGGAGATTGAGGTTGGAGAGAAACAACACCAATTCAGACATGACCACGTCGGCTTGGCGCAGATCGGAATTGCTCCAAGAAGCTTTAGATCTCTATGCAATTAGATCAGAATCGATCTCTTAGCATCAGATCAGAGAAGAAGTGTCGGTGGAGGAGGAAGGAATAGATAGTGTTGCATGCGTAGGAATGGCTAGACGACGTCGCAGGCGTAGAAGGAAGGACTAGACAGCGTCGCAGGCAGAGGAGGAAGGACTAGATGACGTTACAGGTGGAGAAGGAAGGACTAGACGGCGTCGCAGGCGGAGGATGAAGGACTAGACGACGTCACAGGCAGAGGAGATTTGGTGCGGCGTCACTGGCAGAGGAGATCTTGTGCAGCGTCGCAGGCAGAGGAGATCTTGTACGGCACGGTGGAAGCAAGGAAGGTGCTTAAGAGAGAGAGGCTCTGATATGATCGAGAGTGTGATAGAGGAGGCGTGAGTGAAAAGAGACGTGCTCGATATAAAAGAGGATAGGAATGTTTATTTGTTAAAGTTTGTGTAAGTGGGCATGATAAATCTATTTTTATTTAAATAGACAATCAACTCTTATAATTAGTATGAAATGACTATTTACTAGGGCTGCATGTTTGGTTCGGATCAATGTCAATCTGATCCGATCCAATCCGAATAAGACTGATCCAATTAGATCCTGATTATGAGAAAACACTTGTTGATGGATCCGATCTGTTTAACAAAGTTTCGGATCGGATCCTAAAAAAATAATGCAAAAATCTGAATAATCGAATCTATATATATTTTAGACCGTTAGATTCTTAGAGTAAGAAAATGTCCCAAGTATAAAAGACGAAACTTTGGATTGAAATGTAGTCATTCAACATATAGTTTAATGTTGCTATAAAAATAGTTATTAAATCGTTAGCGCCGCTTAAAAACATTCCTCCTCGTCCATTTTCTTGCTTTGAAATTTTGAAATGCTTAATCATTAGTTCTATTTTGTGTCTAAGTTGGTTTGAGCTTTTGAAAACTTGAAATCTTAAAAATATGTTTTCGCTTTCATGGAAAAATGTCTTAAATTCAAGACTTTTCGGATCTGAATAAAAAACTGAGATCCGATTTTTCGGATCCGAATCCGAACGGATTAGGTATTTAAAAATGCAAATCCGATCCGAAAATATTAAACAGATTGTATCGCGGATCCTATTTTTTAAAAATAAATCTGATCCGAACGCAGCCCTACTATTTACTCATAAAAAAATTGCTAGTCTTTCACCAATGTCAAAATTGACGTAGCCTCTCCACAATGGTCATTTATACGTGTCCTATTTGACACAAATTCGTTGGTTGGAGGCTATTAACAATATCAAATTAGAACCATTGCGTTGAAATGTCAAGCATGCATATTTGGATGGAGATGCTCGAGAAATTTTGATAGGTTTTAATTGATTTTTAACCACGTCTTTTTAAAATTTTGAGAACTAACCATATATGAGATCAAAATACTTAAATACCCTCATTTAAATTTCTTATTAACTTGATGTGCAAGATTGTGTGCGATTGTGTGCAAATGCAACTTTAATTAATATTTGAACAAGTGAACTAAAGTACTGAATTGAAATATACATTCTAGCTCTAACGAATGTATGTTCAAGAAACAGGTAAATACCTCAACTCCCCAGGGCATGGTATTCTTAACAAGATTAGCAGTAGTTTAAATGTTTAATTTTTACAACATAAGTTCTGGGTTGTCACTGTAAGTCTGTAACATAGCTTGAACTCGTGAAGGCCATCGGCTCAAATTGAAGTTTGCTTGTTTGATCATTTGCATCATGTTTAACATTAATTCAATATTCTGAAGATATCATACAGATCAATTAATTAAAACAGGAGTTAGAAAGACACGAAACAATATATAAACAACATCCCACAAGAAATAAGATTGTACCATGCATGCATTTTGAGAATTGGGTTGGTCGCCTTATTCTTATCAAATGCCTCAATTTCTCAGCTCGGAGAAAAAAGAAAACTTTGGGGTTTAGTGTGACAGAATCGGAGGAACAAGTTTATGAGTTCATTTTTCTGGGAAATTGAAAGGCATGGAGAGAAATAGAACAAGGGAACGATGAGACAGATTACAAAAACAACATTTTGGGTTAAGATTCTTGAAGAATAGCAGCTTACCACGAGAAATTAAGTATAAAAGAAGTGACTCGAATAAACTTAAAATAAGGACAATTAAGACTTTTTGTTTATTAAAATAGTCATATTTCAACTGTTTGTAAAATTATAGTTAAAAATCAATTCAAACCTCTAAAATAGGTCATTTATCAAAATTTCTCGAGATACTCTAAAGTAAACTAATTAACTAGTAAACTAATTAACTTGTTCCCCTTTAGTATATAGGAAATTAACTATAAGCTGAAAATCCTGAACGAAAGACAAAATGACATGGATGAACAAAGGAATCGGTTTTTTTAAAGCAAGGCCACATTAAAATCCAACATATTTCTAAAACCAAGACCCTCCATATCCTTCCCACAACTTAAAAACCATCATAGGATAAGCCGGGACTGTAAATGCCAGAGCTTTAATCATAGTTTCTTTCCCTGCTTGAGTGAGAGTGGAAGCATTCCAACCCAAAATTCTTTGATCAATTTTCTCCTTAACGAACTTGAGAGCCTTAACTTTAGAGCGGCCCCATAGAGTACGAAACCCAAATACATACCTGGGTCATTCACAACACTCATATTCAGAATAAAACTCAGCAGATGAACTATTTCTGGTCTTGTATTCAGACTGAAAAAAGCGATGATTTCTGCACATTAATAGACTGGTCTGAGGCATTACAGTACAGGTGGAGAGTATCAGATTGCGTCTCACAATTATAAAGCGTGGCTTTCAGGAAGAACAAAAAATCATCAGCATAAAACAAATTACTAACTTCCGGACCAAACTCTATAATCTTAACCAAGGATTAAAATATCTGTATTGAGGGATATATCGATCCGTCGAGAATGGAAAATATTAGATATATCGGGGATATCCGAGAAAAAAATATCGAGATTTTGGAAAGATTTTTTTTTTCTAAAATATTTAATTTGTTAGATTTACATATAAATATTACAAATATCAATTTCATCTACATCCAGAATGAGAACTTGGGTTGTTCATATGACGCACGCTGGTCTACAAAAGTACAATAATCAGACCAAGACATATGACCCATATAGTATGAAATATAGTGTTGAATATGGTAATCATATATCTCTTTAGAGCAGCCGACTGTTTCCCCTATAAGTGGATAGTAAGGATGAATTCAATTGGATGATTAATCACCAACTTCTGCGCATGGATTATAGCCATAAATATTAAAGCCATATTGATTGTTGCCTTCTTGGGATTCATTTGGCGTTCCTGTCGCACTACTTAAACTGATAGACTAAAAACTTAGCGCAACTGAACCGACATCTTGATCATCATTTGCACCTCCAGTTGTCCTGTCATACATGCTATCCTCTTGCGCTCCATAATTAGTACTTTTAAAACTATGATCATCTTGAGAGGCATGACCGTAATTTTTTTCAAGTGGAAAATTGTCCCATCCTCTAATTTTTGAAGATTGTCCATATTCAAACCCAGCGTTAATTTCCATCACCTTTTCCGCTTCCATTGACTTCGTCATCATCTGAACTATCTGGAGTCGATGTGCCTCCCCATGCATCATCACTATCTAAATTATCTTCTGGGTTTCCAACAACTTCTTCAGATAATACCCTTTGCACGTTAATCTCATTGTTAGTTGCAGTTTCAACCACTTTAGGATGAGGGTTGCTATCATCATTATCGAGGTGTGCAGTCATAATCCATGCTTCAAGTGGATAATGTCATCATGAATCGTTTCACTTGCAACATGAAGTAAATCGATATAGTTGTTTTCATTTATTCCTTTTTCCTCTGCTTGTTTATCGCGTAGACGCAACTTCATATTGTAGTAGCAGTATACAAGCTTTTCCAACCTCGTATATGCAACACGATTCCTTTGCTTCGTATGGATAAGAGCAAACGTGCTCCAGTTTCTCTCGCAAGCTGAATAAGAAGTTGTCTGTGCTAAAACACGTTTTGCAATTCTTGATAAATTTGGTGCAGAATACTCTCATTGTGACCACCAATCAGCTGAAAATGAACTATTATCAGTCTATCACTAGTTGCTGAAGCAAATGGTCATTAACATTTTTTTACTATGTAAAGTACAAACCTGAATTCCTAGTATTTCTTGTTTGTTTCGCCATGATTGAGCCAAATGACTGTTTTGCATCTCTAAAACATACAATCTGCATTAACGATTTTAATGGTTATATAAAAGGAGCTCAAATATTTAAAGGTTTATTATCATTAAGAAGTTGCGTACCTCATCTACATAAGTGTCCACAGAAATTATAAGGTTTTTGTCAGTCTTGTTCAATTGTTCGAAAACTTCTCCAATCGCTTTTGAAAAATTTCTGCCATAACCAACCTCAAATCGATATTGAAAATTTGGGTTCAGGAAATGTGCCACAAACAAGTAACCAACAAGTAGTTATCAAGTAATACACCAATTCATCATTAAAGAATATAGAGTAACAATATTTATATTATCATATATACCTGCTGCATGCAATGGTTGACTTAGTGTTTTTACCCATCGGTTGTTGATGATGTCAAGCACCCATTTCTTTCTTTTCATCTACGATGATGATGTCAAACCCAAAATCTGCCGTCTAGAATATTAATTTCTACCTTCTTGCCTTCTCTAGTTCTGCTTGTTGTATTTTGAGTCCAAGCGTTGCCGGTAAACAATTATCTCAAACCTGCTTTATTTTCAAGATGCTATTAATAGCAATGTAATTTGTTACAAATCGAGTTTTGCTTGGTCGAATCAAGTCATTATGGGTGATGCTTCTCATTTCTGCTAGTACCCGACCATGATTATAGATATAGTTAGTTACACTTTGAGTCTTTTTAACAACAGCTACTGATTCGTGCTTCCTGATATATTCAAATATCAAATCAATGTAGTGGGCAGCACATGAGATCCAATACAATGGATATTTTTGCTCCAAATCTCTTCAGGCCTTTTTAAATGCTGAAGCATTATCAGTGACAATCTGGACTGAGTAGTTTTTTTTTTCTTATGAGAAGCATCTACAGACTTCAAAAACACTGTTGAACCTTTCGAGTACACCATAAAATTCAAAATAGATAGTTTTGTAGGTCCTGTCCATCCATCACACATAATGGTACATCCAAACATCTTCCAAGTGTCTCTATGACTATCCACATACATTCTCATATCATTGTACTCTTTTTCAAGGTACGGACCGTGAATCTCATAGGGAGTTGGAAGCTTTACCCCAGGACCTACAAACAATAAAATAATTTAATTATTTAAATAAAATTTAGACATAACATAATTTATTCTACAAATCACAAATGTATAGATTATTTACCGCAGGCTGCTGTTTCAACAATCATGTTTTTAAAATGTGGACAATTAGCTTTGCTTGCAGGGACACCACTAAATAGGAAAAATCTTGAAATCGCCGTTCCCATTCTTTCTCTAACACCTTTTAGTACGCCTTTTATTGTGGGTTGCTTTGGATCGACTATTCTTGTGTGGCATTTCTACTGGGGTTCTGAAAATGAATAATGATAGGAGTTTGATTGATCAACTTGTCGTTGTTGATGACTGCTGCTACCACCTCTAGATTGTGTAGGATTTCGCAAACTTCTACTCTTGGTAAACCTTGAATTGTTATCGCGATCTATGGTTGAACGTTTGACTGCTTCTCGATAACCATGTCTTTCTGTGGGGTGCATGTCTGTAGGATACTGATATTCGTTGTCATCATCATCGTCGTCATCATACACATTGGTTTGAGTCCTAAGATAATCATTTCACAGTTCATGTCTGATATCCTCTTCAACAGCTTTCTTCTCTTTCTTCATAGATTCTTTTTTCTTTATCCATGCTATCACCTGATTTTTTTATCTCTGATGGCACATTTTCACATTTTTTACACTCTTGTGTGGATCATAACCTGCTAAATGACTCTTCAATCTTGTAATTCCACCACTTTGGAAAATACTTTAACAAAATATACATTGTGTGCCACTACGATTTCCTTCAATAGCCTTTGTGTACTTCCTTAATGGATTATTTCCACTTGCCATTTTGGATCTATCACATAGCAATACAAATTTTACTACACATTTATTGTAGATTATTAAGTGACAATAAGAGTAGCAAGAATGCAAGAATATAACTGGATCATTATATATAACTACACATACATACATACTTACCTGAATAGGCTGAACTGAACAACTTCTTTCCAAAACGATTGCAAGAATGCGCACTGTTTCTCTGTTGATGATATTTCTTCTTTGAGAGAATATGTTTTGGTATGATGCATGTACGTACCTAATGCTAAGCTTTATATAGCATTTTCAGTCATCTCTCTCATCTCATTTTATTATAACATTTCTCTATGTCACTCACAGTCTCTCTCTCTCTTTCTCATCTCTATAATTGAAAAAGTGGTCTCACTAGCTATCATTTCTCTTAACTCTATAACTCTCATGGGTCTCTCTATGTCTCTCTCTTTCACATCTCTATAATTTAAAAAGATGTAAAGTATATAATGGGTGACTTTTTCTCTATGTCTCACTCTCATCTTTTTTGGACTGACCTGCTTTGCATATCTATTATGTATCTCTCATTCAAATCATGGGTAATATATACATATAGTTCATCTCTATAATTTGGCAAGACAACTTGTTCTCAATCTTGTGACCGCATGTGATCACACTTGTTTATGCTTTGGCCTTTCTTGCTCTTTGTAACTAACTAATTCCATGATTGATTATGATCATCATCATGGAAAGAGTCACGTACCTCTATTATATCATGGCCTTGTCTAGATGTTATAAGGTCTTATTTAGCTGCTATACATGTGCCAAATTATTCAGTTTGCCACATTCGACAATTGGTGAAGAGATTTAAGAAGTTGCAAAAAGAAGTTGCTGAAAGAGGAAGATGAGGTATGGTGAAGTAGGGTTAAATGTTTTCTTGTTTTTTTTATTTTGTTATTGTTAGTTTTTTTAAAAGGTTTTTTTTAGAATAAGGGATTTATTAATTATAAAAACTAGATATGTTGAAATTTGTAATGAAACGTGATGACGTGGTAGATGCCATGTAGGATGACACATAATTTGGTATTAGAATTTGGTATAACGTTTTGGTGGACGTAGCAGGACTCCCTCAAAAATGTAACTAAAACAAAATGAAATGACTGGTAAGAAATCAAACCATCATTGGTGGTCGAACTGATTAGCTGGACTTGTGATCTTAATTAACAACAAAAGAGTTAAGATAATAAATTTTCCATGAAACGCTCATAATAAATTTGTCATCGAAACGGTCAACCATAATCCATCGTCACTTATCATACGGAAACACTCATATCTCCCTCTATACTACGTAGTTTGGTCAAACCTTCCATACGAAAAACTCTCACGTGGACAAGACACAACCGTTCATATAAAAATTTTGGGACATTTACTTTCTGACGATAGAGCTCCCTATAGAGAATAATAACGGTAAATAGGGTTGACCGCTACTATCGGCACTGAAACATTACCTGAATTACGTGATTTTTGAACCATATCTGTATTTCACCATTTTGAACACATCTTATTTTACGAGATTTTTGGTAATTTTGCTTCTATGTAGAGTTGGTTCACAATTTTTTTTACAGATATTTCTTTGATATTTCAGAGATATATCAAAGATATCATAAATATCGGAGATATCAGAGATATATCGGAGAAATATCGGGATACGGAGGAAGATAAGATATTTACCCCTCTAAATATATCGGTCTTTCAAAAAAGGGAGATATCAGATATATCGCAGAGATTTTAAACCTTGATCTTAACCGCATCCAGTAGCTCTTGAGAACACAATTTTCGAATCATACAAGAAAGGACATCATTTATGAAAAGGAAGAGAAAAAGTGACAAAGGATCACCCTGTCGCAGTCCCACCGTCGGAGAGAACCTCTTCCCAGGTTTACCATTTATAATCAAAGCCATTGAAAGTGAAGAAACACACATCATTACTAACCTCACCCAGCTTTGATGAAACCCCATCTTCAATAGGACTTTTTCAAGAAAGTGCCAGTCAACCCGATCATAAGCCTTATTCATATCTAGTTTGAGAGCAAACTCCCCTGCCGTACCTGATTTCAGCATCTTTAGTCTATGAAAAAATTCATGCGCTACCACGATATTTCTTTGAATCTGTCTACCTGAAACAAAAGCTGACTGGTTCTCAGAGATAAGGTTCTAGCGTTTGAGCACAAATACAGTGCTGAAAAGTAGGTACTTTCCAAACTATGATTCAATGAAAGCAGCGAGAGGAGGATCCCCTTCATGGGTATGGTCCAGTCTGATGGAATTGTTTTTTTACTTAATACATTGATACTGAATGGTAGTATATATACATGATGGAGGATCATTTAGATCCTAAGGATCAGCAATCTCATTAAGAAAGATTGATGTCAAAACATATCTTACAGGTTTGCATCTCCTACTGATTTGCATGTTTTCTTAGATAGAACACTATTATGGAATACAATAATACATAGATCAAGAGCAGAAATATTGCAATCAAGAGCATAACTATTGCTTATCACCCCCTCCCCCGGCAAGCTGATGATCTGGGGCCGGACAGGAAGCTTGTTGAGAATTTATTGAAACCTGGTTGTTGAAAGACCCTTGGTGAATATATCTGCTAGTTGGTCTTGTGAGGATACATAGCCAACCTTGATTTCTTTTCGTGTCACCTTTTCTCGAATATAGTGGTAATCCACTTCCACATGCCTTGTTCTTGTATGAAAAACAGGATTGGAGGCAAGAGAGATAGCACTAATGTTATCACACCATAGTTGAGGAGAGTGTAGAGGAAGTCCCAAATCACGGAAGAGAATACGAAACAAAGAAATATATGCATCAGTATAAGCGAACTGTCTATATTCAGCTTCAGTGCTGGAGCGTGAGACTCCACTTTGCTTTTTGGAACTCCATGAAATCAAATTAGAACCCAAGTAAATACAAGTGCCTCTAGTGGAGATTCTAGTATTAGGATCCCCAACATAATCAGAATCACAGTAACCAGTAATATTGATAGAGGTAAGAGTATAAAATAGACAATATGTTGGAGTGCGTTTGAGATATCGAAGAATCCTCTTGACAGCTACCCAGTGAGCAGTGGTCAGAGAGTGAAGGAACTGACAAACCTGGTTAACTACATAGGATATGTCTGGCCGAGTAAGAGTAAGATATTGTAGTGCACCTACAACACTACGATATTGAGTGCCGTCAGGAAGTGTGCCATGATTGAGACTCAATCGTTGTGCACTTGCCAGAGTAGAAACAGGGCGGACATCCGTCATATTTGTGTGATGCAGAAGACGTAAAGTATACTTTGTTTGAGTTAAAGCCAGACCTTTAGGAGACCGAACTGCTTCAATACTGAAAAAATAATACAATGCACCTACATCTTTCATTGAGAACAATTTGCTCAGTTTAGCAATTAGTGTGTTTATGACTGGCATGGGTACATGTGATCAAGATATCATCCACATATATCAACAAATAGAGCTTGATGCCATTGGATATGTACATAAAAAAATGCGAGTCTGCTTGAGATGTTGTAAAACCCAAGTCTTCCAAATATGCAGAGAAACAAGAGAACCAAGCTCGCGGTGCCTGTTTAAGGCCATATAGAGACCGACGAAGCTTGCAGACATGATTCGAGAATTAGGAAACAACAAATCCCTGAGGTTGCTACATGTAAACATCTTCAGACAAATACCCATGAAGAAAGGCATTCTGAATATCCAATTGACCAATACTCCAGCTAAATGAAATAGCTATGGCAAGAATTAGGCGAATGGAAGAGTGTTTGATCACAGGGCTAAATATCTCACCATAATCGACTCATTCATGTTGTTTGAAACCCTTCATAACCAACTGGGTTTTGTACCGCTCTACCGAGCCATCTGGTTTCTTCTTGATTCGAAACACCCACTTGTTTGGAAGTATATTCATCGATGGGTGATGAGGAACAAGCTCCCATGTACCTACTTGAATAAAGGCATTGAATTCAGCCCCCATTGCTTTGCACCACTCCTCGTGCCTGGTAGCTTGACTATAACAACCGGGCTCAATCTGATGAGTTAAAGGACTCACAATCATGGCATATTTAGGATTAGGTTTGACAATACCATGCTAACTGCATGTTAGAGGCCGAGATGACTGTGTGCTGCTAGAATTTGGAAGAGGATGTGTCACTGGTATTGAAGAGGTGGTAGAATTTGGATTTGGGTAATTTTTTTGTTGCGGTGGTGGAGATTGAACCGACCTTTGTTTGACGGCCATAGGTCTGAATTGGGATGGTAACGGATGAGGTTGAAGATGTAGATGGCGGAGCAGAGGGTTGTGCGATTCTGGTGGAGGTGGAAGATGAAGGCAACGTGGTTTGATGTTGGATGATGGTGGGTTAATGTGTGATTGGGCTGTATTAGTGGGAGGTGGGTTTTGGGCTTCAACATGGGGTGTATAAGTGATAGTAGAAGTGGTAATTGTTAGTGGAGTGACATCTTCCTGAAGAGAAACCGTGGGAGAGGAGGTAGTAGTGGCCTTGAAAGGAAAATTTGTCTCATCAAACAATACGTGACGGGAAAGATAAACTCGATCAGAAGATAAATCTAGACATCAATAACCTTTATGATTTGATGAATAACCAAGAAAGACACATTAGGTAGAACAAAAATTCAATTTATTTTTATTGTATGGACACAAGTAAGGAAAATATGCACAACCAAAGACTCAAAGAAGAGTATAATCAGGACTCTAAGGAAATAACTTTTCATATGGAGAGGTGAAATTTAAGACACGTGTGGGAAGACGATTTATTAGATAAAGAGCTGTGTTGATGGTTTCGACCCAATAAGTTGTAAGAATAGAAGAGTGAGCAAGAAGAGTGAGTGATATTTTGACATGATGGATATGTTTGCGTTCAGCTAAGTCATTTTGTTCGGGATGATGAGGACAAGAAATTCGATGATGAATACCGTTTTTAATTAAGAAAGTTTTGAACGCATTACTAGTGTATTCACCACCACCATCAGTTTGAAGACTTTTTATTTTGGTAGAAATTGATTTTTGATATAAGTAGAAAATGTAACAAAAATGGCATAGACCTCTGATTTTGTTTTCATGGGGAATAGCCATGCATATCGGGAAAAAATATCAACATACACCACATAATATTTGAAACCTTGTATTGAAATAGTAGGTGAGGTCTATACATCACTATGAATTAATTCAAATGCATAATGAGAAATAGAGGTTGACAAACTAAACGACAATTTTGTAGATTTTCCCAACGGACATGGATGACATATGTTGGGAGACTTATTTTCTGACAAAGACAATCTAGAAGTAAGACAACCAAAAACTTGAGTTGATGGATGACCTAAACGATAGAGCCACACATCAGCTGCGACTCGATCCGCAAAGAAAGAAGCAAAGAAACTCAATTTATTCGACGAGGATGAACCTTGTTGAACTGGATATAGGCCACTACTACTCTTTCCTTCCAAAAGCGTCTTCCCGATGTGCATGTCCTTCACATAAAAAGCATTGGCAAAAATTAGAATATAGCAAGAATTGTCGGATAACAATTTATGGGCAGATAAAATGTTGGCAGAAGAAATAGGATAATATAAGACATCATGTAGGGTAATAGAGGAGGAAAGGGTTGTGTTCCCTATTTTTGAGATTTGCAAACCTGGGCCATTAACCACACCGCCAACGGTGTCATCACCATGATATGGATGAGGGTCATTAAGAGCAGCTGTATTGTATGTGATATGAGTATTTGATCCGGTATCAAGAAGCCAGGTAGATGGATTGTGAGGTGATGTAGTACCAACTGCCATGGCTGTGAGTCGATGACTTGGTGTCCTCCCTTCATAGGCCATGTTCAAGCGATGATAACAGTCAATGACAATATGTCTAGGACTATTACAGATCTGGCATGGGCCACGTGAGTCATAGGTGGGTGTTGCACCAAGAATTGATCTGCCACGAGTAGGAGGTCGGGAACTAGAGCCCTTGCTGTAGGTGGAGGGTCTAGAGAATGACCCGCGATAAAGGTTGTTCGGGCGGCCTCTTGCAGGGTTGTTGTAGTTACCACGACCACGAAAACCACCAGTGAAGAGCGGTTTGTGGCTACGGCAGTAGGTACTGATTCAAGGGTGGCATTGTTGTGGTTGCGCAGACAACTTTCAACAACCAAGAGAAGAGCTTCTAGGCCATCACAGGTAATGGGTGTGTCACGGGCTTCAACATAACTGATCGTGTGTTCATACAAAGAGCCGACATTGTTCATGATTATTGATATGAGATCTTCATCAGTAACAGGATGACTAGAGAGTGCAAGAGAATCAGCCACCTGATTGATTTTGTCCAGATAATCAGAGATGGACAAATCTCCTCGTGTTGTTTGAAGGAGCGTGCTAGGAAGTTGAAGAATTTGATTTTGATTAGTAGAAGCATAGCGGCAGGAGAGAGAGGTCCATGTTTGATGGGAGGAGACAGATCGGGAGACCATAGCTAGCACCGAGGGAATTAAAGACCCATTGATCCAACCTAGGATCATTTGATCGGTGGCAATCCATTCTTCATATGTCAGATTCACTACATCAGTGAGTGCACCGGATTTAGTGTGAAGTAATGCAGGAGGGCAGGGTTTGGTGCCAAGGACGAAACTTATAAGATTTCAACTCATGAGAAGAGGTTTGAATTAAGCTAGCCATAAGTTATAGTTGTTACGGTCCAAGTTGATGGTTAGGAAGTTGGAGACCGTAGTGTTGGTGATAGTGTGATTGAGAGGAAGGACATGGACATTGTTGTTGTTTGAATTGTTGGTGGTTGAGAAGTTGGTATTGGTGCTTGAGTTGTTGTCAGGATAGGGTGGGCAGATAAGAGAAAAAAAAATATTTGGGTCGGATGTCTTTTTTAATGATGGAGTATCTGATACCATAAAGAATATCTGATGGAATTGTTTTTTTACTTAATACATTGATACTGAAAAGTAGTATATATACATGATGGAGGATCATTTAGATCCTAAGGATCAACAATCTCATTAAGAAAGATTGTTGTCAAAACATATCCTATAGGTTTGCATCTCCTACCGATTCGCATATTTTCTTAGATAGAACACTATTATGGAATACAATAATACAACATAGATCAAGAGCAGAACAATTGCAATAAAGAGCATAACTATTGTTTATCATGTTGGAGGGGGCATAATCTTATCCATCAAGGAGTGTTGTGGCAGATTGGTTCCGGATCGGCTGTGAATTTATGGAAAGATAATTGGATTCCAAGTTTTTATAGTAGGAATCTACAACTATTCTGCCCACAGGGGGAATCTAGAGGTTCCTGTGTCAGCTATTATCAATAGAACAACCAACATGCATGTGAGATTTTATTGTAATCAACTACCTCATTCCCTTGGAGGCGATCAATGCTATTAAGGCAATTTCTTTTGGGTCTGTTACGGATCAGGATAAGCTCATATGGTCACCAACTAGTTTTGGAGATTATTTGGTGAAGTCGGGGTATTGTTCAGATTGCGGATAAAGTTTCTTCCCTATACATAAATAAGAATCTGTCCCACTCAGTTCCGGGTGGTATTTGGAAGTGGATTTGGAAAGTGCGAAGTCTTTCAAAGATTAAACATTTTCTATGGAGAGCTGTGTCAAATGTCCTTGCTACTAATGATAAAAGGTTCCACAGACACATGTCTCATACCTCCCCTTGCCCTCTATGTGAGTTGGAATCTGAAACTGTGGAACACTGACTTCTTCTTTGCCCCAGAGTCAAGCAGGTTTTGTGTGCGCACCCATTGTCTTATTCAGTTAATGCGCTAGCAATTACAACTTTGGATAGATGGATTAATGGGGTATTTTTGGCTGATGAAAGCATGGTTCTCATTCACCCTTCTTTTGAAACATATGTGTCTTTTCTAATGTGGAGTATTTAGAAAGGTGGATGCATAAGAAGGAAACAACTGTGTATGAATCAATCCAAATTTACCTTACCACGTGAAATCGTAATTTAGAAAACTATCATGGCCGAGGCAGCCTCTAAGCATTGATTTTGATGCACAAATTCATAAAAAAAACCAAAAAAAATACATAAGAATAACAAAACCTGCTGCCCTTATAAAATACAAAAATTGAAACATGATACAAGTTAAAACAAAACACAAAACCAACTCATGAAATCGGAAACATGTCTTGCATTTAAAACCGAAATTTCAACAAAGTATTCATACATAAAATCATAAATTATAAAACCAAGAATAATATACAAAGCCAAGGTTGAGTCACACATTAGAAACCTTGAAGAAAAGCCTCTAAGAGTGACAATAATCAGATGAATAAAATGTAGTGTTTGGATGGGGTTTCGGTTGTGTATTTCTTGAAGAACTTTGGTATGTACATTGGCAAGGCTGTATGAATGGTGAGATAATGATTTTCTAGCTCTTAGTCGTGATTTATGTAGGGGAAAACCCAATAGAGGCCGGCCACAAATCCTAAACCAAAAAGGTTTAGGTTTCTCTAATTTTTCTCAATTCGGCAGAATGACCTCCGTCTGATCATTACGTTATAACTTCCTGTAGAAAATAGCTATTTAGGTGATTCCAATTGATTTGGAAACTAGACTCCCGTAGCTCTCTATCCATATATGACATGTTTTATGATTCGTTGTGAGCTGTCCTGGAGAGTCTGCTGAAGTTAAGAGACGTGTACAGGAATGTTTCTGAAATTAATCAGGGTTTTCAAGACTTGGATATTTCTTGGATATTCTACGGAATTTTGATTTATTCTCCTTATTGGACATGGATTAATCTTTTGAGTAAGAGTACAATAATGAAGATTACAGCTTTTGAGCTTTGCATTTTGCCTCACATGGATATTAGGGGAAGGCCATATAAAGCACTAACAATTGTTGAAGTTATGTGGCATGTACCCTCTATTTATAAGTCAAGCTAACACTGATGGTGCAGCTTGTGGGTCTCTTTATCTGTCAAGTTTTGGTGGTATTTCCGGAGATCATTTGAGTCAGATTTTAGGTTATTTTTCAAGAAATCTTGATGTTGAGCTGCAAGCAGTCATTCACGCCATTTAAATGGCTTCACGTAGAGGTTGGCATTCTCTTTGGATTGAAAGTGACTCTACTTTAGTGATTCATTTTCTTTCTTCAGTTAAGTAGATGTACCATGACGTTTCACTACTGAATGGTTTAATTGTTTGGCTATCCTTGCTACTATGACTGTAAAAGTTATCATATTTATCGAGAGGGTAACAACGTTGTTGATTGCTAAGCTAATTTTGGTGTGGATAATGTGGGAGTCACCTTGTGCAATTGCAATTTATTCACGTGATTTAGCAGGCTTTCCTAACTACCGTTTTAGTTTGTGATCTTATTTTTTAGACAGTAACAATGAATTTGTTCTTAGTTGTTAATTGTCCTTAGTAGATCTTAGGTTTTAAAGTTGTGCTTTTGTTTTCGGAGGGGTTTTGGTCTATGTCGTCCCCCTTTGCCTTCATGTACCTTTTTGTTTTTTTTTTCAATGAAATAACTAGAACTAAGCGTAGGGTGGAGCCTCTCAGCTTGGTTGGGTTCAAAGCCTTAAAAAACTACAATTTGACATTGTCATGTGGTCCGAGCCAACAGTGTTACTCGGAACAAATTAGTGAGGACCCTTTATAAGAGGGTTAAAGAAAAACAGACCTACGTCGACCAGACCACTACATTACATGTTATAATTGTTACTAAGAACAACAGAAAAATCTATCAATCCTCGAAATCCAAAGAAGAATAGACCAGGTCTCATATAAGGCTTACAAAGTTTCAATCAGCGTCGCCAGTAGCATAACCTTGACACTAGTCAAGACAGTGAATTGATTGTCCGAATAGGAGAAGAAAAAGCAAGGTGAAGTTGGATGGTCTTTTTATTTGTTCACATTTGCTAAACAAAGCTTTGGTTTAGTAGGAGCACCTCATCCCCAAGTGTTGTAAATAATCAAAACCTTACAAATCCTCAGGTTAGTAGCTAGGAGGCGTCTACCTATGTCGTCCTTTAGAAATTGACGAAGTTTGCATTTCCAGAACTCGTAATAATTTTCTGTGTAAGAATTGAAATTAGATCCGATGCGGACACAGCTTGTACAAAGCGGGTACTTCTATTGCTTGTTACTCAAGTCACATGTAGAAAAACTACAACCTATTTTCATATTCTGAGATAAACAGCTAAAAAATAAGCAAAGTTTAACTTGTGTCAACAGCATGCGGAAAACAGAAGGAAAAGAAAAAAAAGCGAGATTTCCACAGAATATCGTCTACCATCCAACTCTCTAGGACTGATACATGAGTAGATTGAGCAATGCTCGTGGGGGCTTTGTTAATTTATTTATCTACTCCAGGGTTTACTTGTACCTTGAAGCAGAACTCTGGCATCATGAACAATGAGCTTGGAGGGAACAAAACTACATTATCTCAACCACAGCACGACCAACAATGCTTCCCTGGTTGAGATCCTGGTATGCACTGCCAGACTCCTCAAATTTGTATGTTCTTGAAACAGCACTAGAGAGATCAAATATACCTCTCTCTGCTAGTCTAACTATCTTTGGAAGATCCTGCCTTGCCCTTCCTCCGTATGATCGTTAGTAATTCTAGAGAACTTGAGCTTGGTTCAGAGGAGATCTGGATTCAAGTCCACATGAATTTGAGTCCAATCTAGCAGTGGTTTCAATGCAAGGTAAACAATATTTAGAATCAAAGCATCACAGAATTAATATCCAAGGAATTGATATAGCTCTCGGATCACTTTTACTATATATTGACATATGCCATTGCCAATGACATCCACTTGTTTGTCAACTATTCTTGTTAGAATACAATGCCTATATCCAAGTCCATTGAACATGGGTGACAGTAATTGATTACAGGTAAGAAAAAGGAAAAGAAAAAAGGAAGAAAAAAAGTATTGGACCAAAGCAAAAGAGCAGAGAGCAAACAGAATTGCAAAATGCACTACATAATGCTGGAACCATAGCAGGAAGAGGAGGATACAACATTAGGCCATATATAAATATCAGGCTTCAGAACTTTGTGCACATCACGGATTGTACTTTGTACTACTGGTAACAAACATAAATGGGCCTGCCAAGACTGAAAGACCAAGCATGTGACTAGACTACTAGAAATTAATGGAAAAGTTATTGTGATTATTAACCCAATCTTTATTGATTTCTTTGAACTCCCACAATGATATCACGAGTATAACCTAGTACTACTGCTTACTGATAAGGTGTAATAAACATTAAACCACGTTGTGACTATGAAAATCAATGGTTGAACACACACCTTTCTACGAACAAGACGGTTAATATCTACTTCCCCAATTACACCAGCAGCTGTAAGCCCAATGAATACAGCTTTTCCTCCATCTCTCACACTATGCGTGCATTGCAAAAAGGTCTGTGGTTTTCCCAGGGCTTCCACAGCAACATCCACACCTTTCCCACCAGTTATTTCCTGTCCACAACAGTAAAATATAATAAGAAAAACAGTAGATGAACAATATAAAAAAATCATGGCTTAGTTTGTATGCATGCCAACCAATTTTCTATAATAGAAATCAGAGCAAAGAAAAGATATTGCTCCATTCATAAATATTTCATCCTTTATTGTCATAATCAGTGAATCACTATAAGCAGCAATGTTTTTTAGAAGAAGAAAGAGATTTCTTAACAAACGCAAGTGCTTCCTGCATCTTTTCTTAAAAGTGTTTTGGTGCTTCTGCAAAAAGGACTACAGGTGGTTGTATATCCCCAAAATCAGCTTTTAACTTTAATGCCAATTGCTATGTAAATCACTTTACATTTCTAATGCTACATAATTACTCTTCTAATGAGAGGAAGAGAAATCAACCAGGATAGTCAACGATTTAGCAGTTCATAGAATCACATTTTTAATATGCATTACCCTCTTTTCCATCCACAGGAACAGGCACATAGGTAATAGTAATGCCTGAAGATTTTAGTGAATTAGTTAGCAGATCGCAATTCATTATATTTTTTTTCTTAAGAACAAAGTTATTCTATTAACAAAACAAAAGGCATAAGACAAAGACGCGGACATGAAGTCCAAAGAAAACACAAAAGAAAACAGTTAGACCATTATACTTGACAGTTCAACTGACTTTAGGACCGCAAGCAGATCACAGCATAGAATGAGAATTCAATGTACTACGCATAAGATAGTAAGATCTCTTTTCCTAATACAGCCACAGGTATAGTAAATACCGAAAATTTTACAGCAGGAAGCTATCCAATATGTGTAAGATTTCTTCAACAATCTCAAAATTTGACAAAATATTCATATATGTCAACCATATTGCAAGTCAACCCAACACTTGCAGCCATTCCATAACTTTCTTGTCCACACATTTTTTTTCTTTTTCTATTCATTTGTAATAGAACTTGTACAGTGTAAGAATAGATGAAAATTTGGCCTAAAACAAATGAAAAGAAGATACTTTTATGCTCAGTGTAAGGTAGGGGGATTAAGAAAAAAGGAGAGATAGTGGTCTCCATCAGAAGTCTATTTGGATCGTCTAACAGTGTCTTGAAGAAGAAATCAAAGCTTTTTGGAAAAGTAAATAAATTGCGTACATTGGAATGAGCACAAAATCACCTTTAGCAGTAAAACCTGGTACTAGGTCATACCTGAGTAAAAAGTAAAGGAATATGCTAAGGTTACATACCAATATTTTATCAACAGCATTTTCTTTAGCCGCATTTATAATATGAGTAGCACCAAATATCTTAGCTTTCTGAAGCTTGTCGTCTTGAATATCGACCGCAATAATATCAGAGGCACCAAATGCCCTGGCTATCTGCAGACAGCTGTAGGAAGTGATGTATTTAATGAGCAGAAGTAAAAGCACCATCAAAACCCAAACTATGCCTGAATGACTAGTACAAAATTCTACAATTTTACCTGGATCCAACACCCCCAGTCCCAATAATAGCAACTGAATCCCCAGGATGAACCTCAGCTGCATGTGCCATAGCACCATAAGCAGTAAATACTGCACATCCTAAAATGGCAGACTCTTTATACGGCAATGACTCCGGTAAAATAGTCAATGCATTTGCTGGTACAACACAGTACTCAGCAAGGCCTCCCATACTATACATGTATACAGGTTTTCCTGCAATACGGAACAGCTTTTAGTAATCATCCTTCCATAGTACCATAACCGACCTCACAAATGTTGAAATGTGAAACTTCATTCAAGGAGGATACAACTTGAAATAGACTAAATGTACACAGAGATGGAAATCAAAATGAAACATTGTTTCTAACTGCAAGAATCTTGCTAGACTCTTTTTATTCAACTTGTTCCTTCTTTTTCCTGGTGACTACGGCTACATTCTTTCAATTCTTCATCCACCAAGACTTCTCTACTTTTTAATCACATCCAAGAAAACATGTATTACAGTTGTTACATACAGGAAACAAAAAATGACCAAGATACATGGAGTGTCTACAGGCCGGGTTTTAAATTAGATTGAACAGCAGGATGTAGATCAAATATCCCTTATAGTTGCGGGAAAAGCCAGAAGATACTTTCAATACATGTGCATCAAAGTCTTCGAGTTACTCTGGCATTTAATAAATATTAATTCGATTGAAGGACTAATCGGCTCTAAAGTATATACTTTTGTTCTTTTCTGTTAACATCTATTCAAAAACAAAATATAATAGGGTGTCCTCTGATGTTTCGTAGAGTCAGTTCTTTCTGTTCTATTTTAACCAAGAAAAAAGGTCATACAACAAAAGTTAATAGTTGGAACTTGGGACTATGCTCATTTCACCTACTTTACTGATGGGAACTTTCTAATGCTCCCATTGTTCCCAGAAACAAACCAAACAATAAGGCTTAAAGATTGAAATTACAGGTCCCACTCAAGATAGAATACTACTATGAATGGTCCTATTCACTTTCTGCTTATTCAGTTCGCTATGAGACATCTACCGAGTCAAAATTGAATTTACAAAACAAAAGAGTAACCGTTATTGCCGCATTTGCCATGATTTATACAGATAATTTTATATGCAAACATGAATATAATTAAAAAAAATAAATATACGCAGGTCAATAAGCCGCAGAACAAACACCAGAAAGAACAAATATACAACCATGTGTCAACTGGTTTTCAAAATACTATTAAAGAAAAAACTACTTCTAAGACAGCTATTAATACGAAATCAAGAAAGACGCAAGTATTTTATGACAGAATAACAATATTGGAAGGTTAAAATACCCGAGAAAATATACTTGCTGAACAGATGGACTATAACTAATATATATACAGGGCTGCTTGGCTGCAGACGTCCGCACCAAAGGGTTTGGTGCGAATGTGTGATTTTGCCCCACTTTTGGATCTTAGCTTCAGATCTTAACCGTTCAATATCTAGGTATATATGTATAGATCATCTCTCTAAAATTTCATCTCATTTGGTAATCGTTAAGACATTCAAATCTGTGATTTACCATGAAGAAAACTGACTGTTCCGGTTAAACAGTTCAGGAACCGTCCTTTTTCTTCATGGTAAATCACAGATTTGAATGTTTTAACGATCACCAAATGAGATGAAATTTTACAGAGATGATCTATACATATATACCTAGATATTGAACGGTTAAGATCTGAAGCTAAGATCGAAAAGTGGGGCAAAATCACACATCCGCACCAAACCCTTTGGTGCGGAAGTCCGCACCTGAGAATCTCTCCCTCTATATATATATATATAGAGAGAGAGAGCATGCTCACCACTACTGCGGAGGAATAGCCGAGTTTCGCCATCATAAAGGGTTCCTTTAGCACGGTTGTAGGCAAAGAAATCCTCACATAAATCGTCGTGGCCCTTTAGTCAATTGAGTCACCAAGAAAAATCAATAAAGTGATACAAATTTTCTCCAAAAAATAAATTCTAATTCCACATTTCTAACCAGTAGAGATGACGAAGAAAAGTTGGTACTTGTTTAAAAAACCCAACCAGTACTGATTAGAGACAAAGAACCAAAGTTGAATCTCTATTTAATTTTACCTTTGAACAGTATGAACAGCTACCACAAGGCATGATAAAAGCTCCAACAACACGAGATCCAATAGGTAATCTGAAACCAGTTTTCTTTGTCAGAACTAAAGAACAGGTAATCTGAAAATGCTCAAGGAGAAAGAGCAAAATGCATGCTGTTGCAAGAAACCCCAAGTCATCTGCGCACACAGGTTCACTATAATAAGCCACTGTTAGACAGACTCTTAAAGTAGAGCTCTAAATAACTTATATTGTGGCATTCATCCCATACCAGCTCCTTCCGTTAGTACATACCAAAGTATCCAAACAAATTTTTTTATTTCTAAAGCATCATCTCCAAATTATCCGCAACTGTCAGATATATCTTCTTCTTCTTCTACGGGCATGATAACAAGATTTTTTGAATACCATTTCCGGCGGGGTACAAGCATACAAAGGCTCTCTCCACTCTCCACCTTAAACTTTGGACTCCCAAAAGACCTCTACCATACTCAATTCCTGATTCCCAATCTTGCTTCATTGAATTGCAATTTAAGTTTATAAGTCCCAAGTTCATAGTAGACCAAATGCTCTCCCAAGCATGTCAAATAGCTATCAGTCTAACAGTCTATAGTTATCCAATCAGTCACTTGTTCACACTTGTCTCATACAAATAAACTTTCAGTTCCAAATTCAAAAATTAACGAACACTTATACATTGCTGTTAATCTATACAAGGTGTACCTTTGAGTGACCTTGTTATCCGTATCGGGTCCAAGTTCAACAACCTCCCCAGTAATCTCATGGCCGGCCACACAAGGACTCGGAAACGGAAGCTCACCCTTGAAAACATGCAGATCAGAATGGCACACTCCACATGCTACAAACCCATCCAAAGTGTGAGAGACCATCATGCTAACTGAATTACAGAGATGCATGATGAGACCTACCCTTTGTTTTGATGAGAAGTTCACCAGATTTGGGGCGCGGGATGTGAAACTCTTCGATGGTCAGAGGCTTGTTTGGCTCCCAGAAGACAGCTGCCTTCATGTAAGAAGGCAGCCCAACTGGTGGTGGTGGAGATGACGTGGTGGTGGTCCTCTTCTGAAACCCATCCAAGTCTAAAGAAGACGATGATGATCTAGTGCTGGTGGTCAACCAAGCATAAGAACAAGAAGAAGAGGAAAGTCTTCTGGCAATGGCACTGCGGCTCATCATCATTAACGACTTACTGAGGAAGACCGAGAGAAACAGACTCACAATCGAGTGTGTATATATTTGGCAGAATTAATAATGCATCAGTAAACAAAAAAATCACTTTCATAATTTTTTCATTTGGGGTGATGTCCACAGAGTTAGCGTGATGGGGAATATCTCAGGTTAAGCAAGATTCATCCACAGCTAGCCTCATGGAGTATATCGCCAAGGTGATGTAATGTTAACACACATCTCAGAGATAGAACTGCAAGCTCTCGAGACCCTGCATCGAAAGCTAGCCGTATACAGAATTGAGCCAGATGCTTTTAACAGAGTGGCAACTTTAGGAGGTGCCAGCCGTAGAGGTGAAGCCTCGGACGCCCTAGCTGCAATAGAGTGTGTAAATGAAGTTTTGGAGCTGAAAGATGATGAGGAAGACGTTATCTTATGTTGGAGAGGAGAGATCCCACATCAGAAAAGTGACAAATAAAAATATAACTAATAAGTGGGTGGATCATTCCTAATTGTACCGAGGCCTTTTGTGATAAAACCCAACACCTTAAAGGTGGTTAAGTTGGGACAGTATCGGTACAAGAATGATCCACGGGCCACGCTTGTCGCTGTTTGACTTGGTATCAGAGCGGGTCCCTCCCCAGTTGCTTCACCATGAGCTCGGGTGCGTTCTTTCAGAGGTCATGGCTCTGGTTTGGTTGAAGTTGTTTCGGAGTTTGGAGTTTGAAGTTGGTTTGGAGTTCTTTCGGAGTTTGAAGTTCGGAGTTTGGAGTTCTTTCGGTTAACCATGAGGCCCGGGTTCAGCTTCTTAATCAGTTTCACGTGCAGACCTAAAAGTTAGGTTGCACGTGAGGGGGAGTGTTGGAGAGGAGAGATCCCACATCAGAAAAGTGACAAATAAAAATATAACTAATAAGTGGGTGGATCATTCCTAATTGTACCGAGGCCTTTTGTGATAAAACCCAACACCTTAAAGGTGGTTAAGTTGGGACAGTATCGGTACAAGGATGATCCACGGGCCACGCTTGTCGCTGTTTGACTTGGTATCAGAGCGGGTCCCTCCCCAGTTGCTTCACCATGAGCTCGGGTGCGTTCTTTCAGAGGTCATGGCTCTGGTTTGGTTGAAGTTGTTTCGGAGTTTGGAGTTTGAAGTTGGTTTGGAGTTCTTTCGGAGTTTGAAGTTCGGAGTTTGGAGTTCTTTCGGTTAACCATGAGGCCCGGGTTCAGCTTCTTAATCAGTTTCACGTGCAGACCTAAAAGTTAGGTTGCACGTGAGGGGGAGTGTTGGAGAGGAGAGATCCCACATCAGAAAAGTGACAAATAAAAATATAACTAATAAGTGGGTGGATCATTCCTAATTGTACCGAGGCCTTTTGTGATAAAACCCAACACCTTAAAGGTGGTTAAGTTGGGACAGTATCGGTACAAGGATGATCCACGGGCCACGCTTGTCGCTGTTTGACTTCTTACCTGCTCCGGTAGCGCCTGGCAACTGAAAAGAGTCTATGAATCAGTACGTATTTGGAGCTTGAGCAGAGAAAGAGGCTCATTGACTTGTTACTAAAATTTAAATACTATTTTATAGAAAAGTACGAACTGTCTCCATAATTAGTGTGACATCGATTGCCCACGATTTCAGGAAAGAAGTCAGTGAAGCAAGATCATCGGTGAATGAACGCTGACACAATAGTATCAATCTAACAAGAGGTGAAGAAGATGCTTAAGTCTGAAATTATTCGAGTGGCAAAGTATAATGAATGATTGTCCAACATAATACTTGTTCGCAAGAAAAATGGTAAGATTAGAGTATGTGTGGATTACCGAGACCTAAATGAAGTTATACCAAAAGATTTATATTCTATGCCAATGGTAGACATGTTGATAGACGCGATGGCAGGGCACGAGATGTTGTCTTTCATGGATGGTACTGCTGGTTCTCATCAGATTAAAGTAGCAAAAGAAGATAGGCACAAGACAATTTTTCGGTGTCCAGCTTTTATTAGAGTATTCTAATATATGGTAATGCCCTTTGGATTGAAGAATGCTGGAGCAACTTATCAGAGGGAAATGAACCTGATCTTCTAAGACATTCTTGGCAAGATTTGGAGGTTTATATCAATGATGTGGTGGTAAAATCCAAAGTTAAAACATATCACATTATAGACCTCAAGAAGGTCTTTGAAAGGATGTGAATGCATAACTTGTGTATGAACCCAACTAAGTGTGTATGTATTTGAGGTTCAGGCAGGTGTCTTCTTGGGCTTTGTAGTACATCAGAGAGGTATCGAGGTGCCTGGTGATAAGGCTACAAGACTAAATTTGTTATTGATGCACAACACCAAGAACGAAGGAGTTACAGCAGTTGTTAGGGAAGATTAATTTCTCAGAAGATTTATCTCAAATTATGCTGGGAAGATCAAACCTTTCTCGTCTTATTGAAGCTGCAAGGGGCTAAGGAAATTGTGTGGGAGTCATGCCATCAAGACGCATTTGCAATAATCAAGGAGTATTTAGCTAATCCACCAGTGACGGTTCCTCCTAGGCCATACATCCCTTTGAAGTTGTATATTTTAGCATCAGAGCGTTCTAATGCAAGTCTATTAGCTCAAGACAAAACTAAGCTCGATATAAAGATAGTAGAACACAGTTTATTATTTGAGTAGAACTCTGATTGATGCAGAGACCATATATTCGCCTATTGAGAAGTTATGTCTTACTTTGTACTTCTCTTGATGCAAGTTGAGGCATTATATGTTATCATTTACTACGATGATGGTAGCACAGACTGATCTGGTCAAGTATATGTTATCCAGAACTATTCTCTGAGTCCGTATTGGTAAGTGGATACTAGCATTATCAAAATTTTCTTTGCAGTATGCACCACTTAGAGCATAGACCGGGCAGGCGGTCTCAGATTTTTTTGCTACATCATCCTATTAATGAGGATCACTACTTTCATGAAGTGGAGATAGGAGCAGTGTTTTCGTAACCATGGACACTCTATTTCGATGGCTCTAGCACTAACAAGTTTTCTGGAGCTGGTATCTCGTTGATTAGTCCATCATGGGGGATGTATTCTTATTTTTTCCAGCTAGAGTGGAAATGCACTAACAACCAGGTTGAATATGAAGTTGTCATCATTAGTTTGAAAATTTTGTTGGAGATGGGGGTTCAAGATGTAGAAATACTGGGAGATTCTTTGCTATGATCAATCAGTTGAAGGGGACGTATAAGTGTATCAGTTTCACATTGGCCCCATTCTTGGATAAAGCATTGGATTTGTTGGAACATTCACTAACATCTCTCTCGAGCATATACCTCAGGAAAGGAATTTCACAGCAAATGAGTTGGCACATATTGCTACTGAAATTAACCTAAAAAATGGAGTTTGCAAACATATGGCTCGCCAGGATTCTCATGATGGTTGGTTGGTTGTTGCGGCAGATCACTTGGAAGAGGATTGGAGGCAGCCTATCATAGACTATTTGTGGAATCCTTCCCAAAGTACATATAAGAAAATCTGATTCTTGGCTCTCAACTATGTTATCAAAGGCGGAGAGTTGTTAACAGGAGAGAATGGTGTTGATCCTAGGTGTAGTTTTGGTAGGGAGGCAAGGAGAATCATAAGGGAGGTCTAGTTAGGGATATATGGTTCTAACCAAGTTGGTCCAAAGATGAGATGACTCATTCCCAGATATTTGATACTACTGCCCAACTATCCTGAAGGACTACATCAGCTTTGCTAAAGGCTGTTTGGAGTGTCAAGCTCATGGTCTAGTTCAACATATTTCTAACATACCTATGCAGTTGATCATTAAGTCATGGCCTGCTAAAGGTTGGACACTTGATTTTATTGAAGCTATTTACCCACCATCTTCACAACAGCATAAGTTTATGTTGGTAGCTATATACTTCTTTACTAAATGGGTTGAAGCAGAGCCTTTATCAAAGACTGTTCGCCAGTTTATTTTCAAGAATATTATCTGCAAATATGGCATTCCGGAATGCATAATGGCGGACTAGGGGCAGCTTTTATAGCTGAAGAAACTCTGGAGTTTCTGACAGATTATGGAATCCAGTTCTCACATTTGACATCCTACTATGCGCAATCCAATGGACAAGTTTAGACAAGCGATAAGATTATATTGTCCAAGGGATTAGCACAACAAGTTAGATGGTACACTCTGGGCTTACAGAACTTTCAAGCGTACTCCCACAGGTACTACACCATATGCATTGATGTTTGGACTAGGGGTGACCATTCGAAACTGAAAACCAAAAAAATCGAACCGAAACCAAAATACTAGACCCGAAGAAAAATCGAACCGAAAAACAAAAACAGGACTAACCAGGTATGTCTGGTCTGGTTTCCGGTTTGGGGTCTGTAGAAACCGAACCGGAAAACCGGAAAAAAAACTAATGAATTAAAAAGATTTTAATTATGTAGTAGGAAGGAGAAAGACTTTAATTATGGAAGAAAAATTATCAAAAATCTCGTAAAATAAGATGTGTTCGGAATGGTGAAATACGACTATGGTTCAAAAATCACGTAATTCGGGTAACGTCTCGGTGCCGATTGTATCGGTTAATCCTATTAACCGTTATTATTCCCTATGGGGAGCCCTATCGTTGGAAGGTAAATGTCCCAAAATTTTTATATGAGCGGTTGCATCTTATCTACATGAGTGTTTTTCATGTAGAAGGTTTGCCAAAAATACTTAATATAGAGGTAGATATGAGTGTTTCCGTGTGATAACTAACGATGAATCAGGGTTGACCGTTTCGATCGAGCCATTAACTTTGTCAGATCCAGTTGAGTTTTTTACCACAGACCCATCTTTTGTCATAATGATCATATCTGACGGTCGAATTTTAATTTTTGACTTTTAGTTATCGAAATCACAATATTCATACTAATGTTGTATAACTTGTTTATTAGGTTTTAAACAAATACACAACTTTGTAAACCAAAACCATTTTTTCACTGTAATTATAATGAGAAGAAAAATTCTAGATTTAAAAAAAAAAACTAAACCGGACCGAACCGTAGGTGTGGTTTGGTTTGCGGTTTGGCCTATGGAATAGTTAAAACTGAACTGGACCGGACCGAAGTATAACATTGGTTTGGTTTGCGGTTTGGGGTATAAACTGAACCGAAGTGCACCGGAGCCAGCCCTAGTTTGGACATGATTATGTACTACTATTGGAAATAAATGTGTAGTCACAGCTAGTGCGCGAACAACATTAATTGCTTGGCAAGGACTATGCGCAAGCTATGTGGCAAGAGCATGAACACCTGGATGATCAGCAAATGACAAGCCTAGATAATCTAGTGGTGGAAAAGCAGTGAATTACACGAGCTTACGAGAAGCACATTCGATGGAAGAGTTTTGGTGTTGGGGAGCTGGTATGGAAGGCTATTTTTCCTTTTGGAGAAAAGATTGAAGGTCGAGGAAAGTGTTCACCAAAATGGGAAGGACTTTTGTGATCGATAAGATTCTTGGCAAAGGCGCTTATCTTCTTTGAGACAGATGGATATTTGCACATGAACCTCATTAATGATATCTGAAAAGAAACATTCCAAGTGTTTGAGAGTTTGAAGAAGCAGAAACATCAGATTTGCCAGAAGATGCATTGGGGGCATATTCATAGCAGACTAAGTTTCCTTAAGTTTGTCATTGCTCAGTTTGAACCATATTGTGGTTCTTGTTTGCATTCGCCACACTTAGTTAAACTGGGGGGGACACTATATTACTTCAAACCAGTTCTCGCGGCATAACTTTGAAATTTTATATTTGATGGAAACTGTTAGAGTTTTATACATCATTCATTTACAGACCCGGAAGGGGTTTTTATATGTCATACTTTTTCTTATTTTGATTTTGAATAAGAAACAGGAACGAAAGACAAGTGTTTCTTTCAAATGAGTTTTATTTCATTATGGCTTTGTGGTCGAGAACATTACAAAAACCAGACAATGAATTCGAAACTATAAACGCCTAATCTAAGTCTTATTTTATGATTTGTAAAGGTGTTGAAACCTTTTTGTGTTTCTAGGCCGATAACCTCACGCCATCAGGAAGTGAAGGAGGCCATTCCAGGAAGGTGAGTGTCGCATCCCGGGGACTATTCTCGGTCCCGAAACACGACGGTAACCGCCGTAATCCCGATCTAGCAAGTAATCAATACGTCTTTCGACGTATTGATGACCCACCGGACCGAAACCACAAGGCTATAAATGAAATATACAACACATGAATAATAATATGAATGTCAAATACTGAATGACAAATGATCAGAGTAGCATACAAATGTTTTACAAGCGGAAGATAATAGAAAATACCCGAGACAGAAATAGTACATGGGCCCGAATAAATGTCTCAGAGTATCCAACAGATTACAACATACGAAAATACGGAAATCAAGAAACATGAAAACCACACCAGAATGGGAGTCCTCGAAAAGTGAAGTGCACGATAACCGACGCTCCGCGATCTAGTCCAGCTCCTCTAGTGACGGGTGCTGTAGACCTGAAAAGATGTAGAGGTGAGCAACCCGTCCTCGCTAACCCAAATGGGGCCAAAGCCATCCAAGTCGGGGTTTAAAACCCATGAGAAAACATTTCGTATATATGTATATGTACTCGTAAGTACGAAAGAGCATGTGGAGAAGTAAATGCACGCTACGCACACAAAGCTCGGTAAAACATGTGACCACATATGAAAGAACTCTCTGGATCTGAGCGGCCGAATCCCGGGTTTGTCTTCACTGCAAACCGGGACCAACTATCTAAGCGCCCGAGTGCGCAGAATAGCGAGAGCGTCCTTTTCCAGCTAACGCCCAACAAATAGCAGGTCACACTTACGTCACATTTTACTCTGTTCGAGACGAGCGTAAGCGGGATAAATGAATAAAATAAACAGGGCATAGCCCCTCCGGAGGTTAACGGTCATCGACACCGTAGGAGTGCTAGAATATTAGGTCCCGTCGCTCTCAGGCCAAGCACCGGAAATCAGGACGACGGTACTACTTTTCGATCCAAAACTCACGCACACACACCAAGTGCTATAAGAAGCATGTGGTCAAGCTTAAAACAATGCATCTTTATTTAATACGTAAAAAGTAAAAGAGCCGCCGACCCAAGAGGGTTTCGGCTCACCCATTGGGCGTGCTCCCCCTACCTGGTATGATGGTACAGCTGGCTGCGCTCCAACTCCTGGTCCTTCTGAAGTCTGCGTAGACGAGCTCCTGAGTCTGTGGGTGAGACAACAGTGATAGTCAGGTATAAGTAACTCGAGGATCTACTAACTACGACTAAGACTTGATAAACATTCTTTGTTTATCTTTCTGACATTAGGGTTTGACTTGTTTGACACTCCGATTCTCGAACCAGCGAGAAGTCGGGATTATTTCTTATTCAGTACTTACGTCGTTTTTGCTACGTTTACAAGCTAAAAGTCTTTAAAACGTTTAACCGTAGTGTTCGAAAACGTAAAATAGGTGTTCTACGGCATAAATGAAAAGTCAACGGTCAACAGTAAAGTCAACGGTCAACGGTCAAAAAGTCAACGGTCAAAAAGTCAACGGGTCAAAATCAAAAAGTCAACCGGTCAAAGTCAAAAAGTCAAAGTCAAATAGTCAACCGGTCAAAGTCAACAGTAAAACTGTAACAGTAAAACAGTAAAAGTAAACAGTAAAACAGTAACTGTGAATAGTAAAAACTGTAACCGTAAATAACTTAAACAGTCAGGGGCAAAATGGTAACTCTGCCCCTGGGTTAAAGTAAAAGTAAAACTGACACGGTAAAAACCAGGGTTTTTACCGTGCCGGTTCCCTACCGGTTTCCCCGCCGGATTTGGCTGGTTTTCCGGCCAAATCGAGCCTCCTGTCTCCTCCTAACACCTTTTACACATCCTAGGCTATCCAACAACACATCAAACACCAAGAAAGATCGAGTTTTATACCTCAAGCCTCCTCCTCTGTGTTTTCCGGCGAAACCCCTCCGGCGGAGCTCTGCTGGCCTTCTCCTTCCTCCTCCTTGCTCCTGGGCGGCTCCTGGTGGCGCCTGGGAGTGTCCTAGCTCTCCAAAGGTGCTTGAATGCTTCGATCTGTGCTGCACAGTGATTTCTGGGTTTCTCTCCTCGGCTGGGCGGCGCTGGCGGCGGCGCTGGCTTCATCGGTGGTCTAGGCAAGGTCGCCGGAGCTGTGCGACCTCGATGGTGGTGGCGGTGAGGACTGACGCGCGCCGGGGCGGAGGGAGGTGGCTGGCTGGATCGAGAGCAGTAGAGAGAGAGAGAGAGCTTTCTGTTTTCGAACGAAGACAGAAAGAGAAAGTGAAAGAAATGGAAGGAGACCGAAGCGGAAAGTGAGGGAGAAAGGGAGAAAAAGGAAAGATAAAGGAGTGGTGAGGAAAAGAGGGAAAGAGATAGGGTATTTAAAGAAAAACGAGTGGCCACGATTCGTCGATCGAATCAACGGCCACGATTCGATCCCAATCCCAAAATAAATTCAAAACCAAAACCATTTTCGAAAATTCATTTCAAATAACCAAACGTCAAATATAAACGTAAAAGTCGTACGAAAAATTACGTGAAGTGCCGGAAAATATTCCGTAAATACTTTCACGCAAGTGGCGACGTGTCTAAACGTAAAAACGTTAGACGAAAATGACGACGTACTGAAAAGTAATCGGAATTAAACCCTAAATGTGTCGGAAAATTAAATTAAAATTTCAGGGTCTCACAGTGAGCCTTCATAGCTTCCAAATCCTATGTGAATGATAGACCCTTGATGAGCATCTTGTAGTCATGTGTAATAGGACCATGGTGATGATCGTTGTTGACTGCCTAGTGCTAAATAACTCATGGCACAAACTGAGAGGCAATTAAGTGAGAACCCTCATCAGCGACATCAGCCTATGAAAGAGTTGTTTAAACTAAGGTTAGGCTGTAAAGCTCAACCTAGGTTTGAGGTTAGGCTGTAAAGCTTATAATTCTTTAATAGAGGGTGAAGCTACTGTCTGGAGGAAAATGTTTGAAACTTGTGGCTAGACAGGAGAGAAGAAAGAGGGCTTGGCTGTTTGCCATTATGTGTTTTTATGGAACTATAAAGATTAAATTTTATAGGTGTGGATGGCAACAGAAATAGTACCCTTTGATGGAAATATGATGTGCATTAAAGGTGCCTTTGAATCACACCGTATTTGAAAATTGTTGATTTGGTAACAGAGCACACATGATTTTCTTGGAGCGAGAATTAAGGTGATCTTGATGACATTAGGAGCGTGCTAAAACTGACAGAGTTTTAATTGGGCTTTTGGGCTAGTTCGGAGTAATGGATCAACACTGAGTTTCTCATATGACAATACCCAAGATGGAGATAAAATAAATAATTCTATTAAGGCCTATGTAGGTAAAAAGTTTTACACAGAGCCTATGCTATTGCGACCATATAACTGAATATCAAGTTCAAGTTTTATAAGGATATTATTAACCCCTGCTTGAGCTGCATCTTCTTTGGTTTGGACAGTATGATCTCATTTTGAACTTGACGCACACTAGGAACTTGTTGGGTCTCTTCTTACTTTCTTCGGGCTTTCTCTACATAAGCCTCAGCAATCTGAAGTTCAATAGCAGTATTATGTGCTTCCAATGTTACAATTCTTTAGTCTATGCTCACAGTAACTCCAGCATATGAAGACATGGTTTCTTTCTTCTTGGAAAGAAGAATTTCGAGGCGGAGGCGTTGCTGGGCATTTTGGTCTACGAGATGCTTCTTTTCTGCCACACTATTCAGATGACTTAGCATGTAAGAAACCAGTGTTTCAAGATGATCCAGGGCTTCAAGTTTCTTGCCAGAGGACAGGGGTCGCAGCAGGTCAATAGCCTTAATCAATGGATTCCCTCTCTTCCAAATAGTGTCCCGCAATAGAATAATATTCCTAAGTTTATCATCGATTTGAGAAAATTCTAAATGTTTTTTTGAAGGGGAAGCCTTAAAGACTAATTTCATTACTCAAACCAGAATGACAACATATTTCTTCCTTTCTTTAGATAGAAATGGAAGATTTAAGACATGGTATACTAACACCATTCATTATTTATTAAGAGATCACTTGATTCTAAAGAAAAGAAAAAAGTGAACCTAATCAAGTTATGACATACTATAATAATTATGGTCAAGTTATGAAACACACTATAGTAATTATGTACACAAGTGCTTAAGTTCCTAGAAATAAGAAATTGCAATAGATGTTTTAACTTTCTCAAAATGAACCTAATCAAGTTATGAAACACAATATTGTTACCTTTCGCAAATAAAAATTGAATTATACACACTTAAAATTACAATTCACACTCTAGTTCACTTTTTTGTGTTGAAAATGTCAAAATTATTCATATTGTAATCTCAAGTGATCTAAAATAAATACATTTTTGACATTTATCTCTATATATAAAAGGAAGTTGGTTTTTTTTTCTGTTCCCATGAACAGTGTTTGGACGAGTTTACCATTGTATTTTTGTTTTTTTTACAATGCAGCCGTTACATTTTAAAATTGACTATTTTATCCCTTATTTTAAACTTATTGATGTTTTACCACTTATTTTTTTTATTGAGAGATTTTTTTAACTTTTTTTAATTAATTAAATTGCATGAAAGAAAATGACAATTTTAAAAACAGTAATATTCATAATAATAATAATGAAAAGAAACTCAGTCGCTCTAAATGTTGCTCAATATTGATTGTTCAAGGTTTGTATTCACTTCTATAACTTTATTAAAATAGTAGTTTTGGTGGTGCATATGAGTGTGTTTGGTTTCAAAATTAAGTTAGATTTTGGGTTTCAGGTTTATGATATCAATTAATTTCTTTATTAATTTAGTTTATCAGTTTCAGCTTATGATGTGTATTGGTGAGTGTTCTTTACTTGCAATTTTAGACATCTTGGTTATTATAAATTTGGTGTTAATTTCTTCTCAATCAATTGTGTTATTTTTATTAGAGTTTCTAAGAGTTGTTGCATAATATTGTTCAAACTATCAAAATTTCACAGTAATTAATCTAACTTAGAGAAACACACTACATGCATAGTAGTTGGCCTCGCAGCCACTCAATTGATTTTTTTTAATAATTTTTTTTTCGGCTTTGGCTTTATCTATTGTTTACCCTTCTACTTTTCATCCATCGCCTCACTCTTAAAAAGGGACAAAGAGGAGAGGGGAGTAGTGATCTCTAATTTACTAAATAACCCTAATTTTAAAATTTTTGTTGTTGATTATTGTTTAGTTTTTTTTTCAAAATGAAATTTACATTTGACGTAAAACTGCACATAATTGATCAAATAGCAAAAATTTCATAATTACTGAATCGAATAGCAAAAAATTGGACAATAATTAATCAAATTGATGGAAACCGCCTTTCTAATTCAAGTTCTCCCTCTAATTCAGGTACTCAACAATGCAGATTAATGTCAAGAGTTTTTTTTTCTTCTATCACTATTAAGTATTAAAATAAAAATATATCAATTGCGACTTATTTAAAAAAAAATCAAATCAACCGTGTCTAATAAATCCAAACATCAATGCTAGTTTATATAAAAATGAGTAGATTGTACACGGCCATCAATGGTAGTTTATATAAAAATGAGTGGATTTAAATTTTAGGCGTGTGAATTTGGACGACGATGGGCACAAGTGCAAAGAACTATTTGATTCAAAATTGAATTGTTTAATAGTAAACCCTGTCCTCTCTCTCTCTCTCCACCTGAGGAAGACGGTTGGAGCCACCCAACCCTTCCTCTTCCTCCATCTCCATCTCCATCTCCATATCCATCTCCACCACCACCTCCGAAGCTCAATTAGGGTTTTTCTACTTCCGATTAAGCACACCCAGAACAAAAACAACCCTAATTTACAGAGACAGAGATGAGCAGCCAAGTTGGTGTGAGGAGGACCAGCCTCACCCAGAAGCGCGGCCCCTCCACCGTCACCAAGAAATCGCTCCCCAGCGAGAACGGCTCCATCTCTAATGGCGCCGCCACCACCAGACCCTCCTCTCCTCCCGCCCTCGGGTAACCTCTCTTTTCCCATTTCCCAATTTGCCCATTTCATCATATTAATCAAAATCGCTTCTTTTTGAGTTTGTTGAATTTACAAGGCTTAGTTTGGTCAGAAAGGGAAAGTTTTGGTTGTAATTTTGAACCTAAAGTTTGTTTGTTTTTTTTTATGAAAATTTGCAAGGACTGCTGGTGGAGAGAGGACAGTGAAGAAGCTGAGGTTGTCAAAAGCCCTTACTATCCCCGAGGGGACCACTGTATCCGATGCTTGCCGGAGGATGGCTGCCCGCCGTGTGGATGCTGTGCTTTTGACTGATGCTAATGCGTTGCTTTCCGGGATTTTCACTGACAAGGTTCGTGTTGTAAATGTTGTGGTTTGAGCTGAGTTCTCGAGCTGTAGTGTTGACTTTGGTTTTACTTTACGCCTTTTAGGATATCGCCACTAGAGTCATTGCGGAGGGATCGAGACCGGAGAACACAACTGTGTCAAAGATCATGACCAGGAATCCTATTTTTGTTGATGCTGACTCATTGGCCATGGAAGCTCTGCAGAAGATGATCCAGGGTTAGATTTTGACGACTATAGTCCATGTGCTTCTTACTTCATCGGGCCTGTTTACTTGTATGACACTCCTTTGTTTTTGTTTTCTTCATGTTAACAGGTAAATTCAGGCATCTTCCTGTTGTAGAGAATGGTGAAGTTATTGCCTTGCTAGATATCACAAAATGCCTCTATGATGCAATAGCAAGAATGGAAAAGGCTGCTGAGCAGGGAAGTGCCATTGCTGCTGCAGTTGAAGGAGTCGAACGCCAGTGGGGAGCCAATTATTCTGGTCTGTATCTATATTTGGGAATATTTTGAGTTGCTTATGTTTTTGTTACTTTGTTGTTGTTGTTTTTTTTAATTTTTTACATGTAATACATCTCATGAAATATTTTTGTACTCTGTTTGCTGTCATGTATTTCAGCTCCATATGCTTTTCTGGAAACTTTGAGGGAGCGAATGTTCAAGCCTTCACTGTCATCTATCATTACTGAAAACACAAAGTAAATTGTTTTGCCATCTGGTTCTTTTCAGTGACTGGATGTAATTGATTGCTTCTGATTTTCTTTGACTAGTTAGTTTTCATTTACAAGTTGTAGCTCTATGTTTTCAGGGTTGCAATTGTATCCCCATCAGATCCTGTCTATGTTGCAGCAAAAAGGATGCGTGACTTTCGGGTTAATTCAGTTATAATTGTAATGGGGAACAAGATCCAAGGGATACTCACGTAATATTCTCAGTTCAATTCATCTATATTAACATTGTGCAATCTTCACTCTCACTCTCTGTCTATATATAAATGTATTTTTTAAATAAATAAATAAATTTAATGTTGTTTGCTTTTGACTGCAGTTCAAAGGATATTTTGATGCGAGTCGTGGCACAAAATCTTTCTCCTGAGTTGACTCTAGTGGAAAAGGTTTATTTTAAACCATTTTTTAATAGTCCTTATTTAGTATCACTCACTTCCATTAGATAAGCATCCCTATATGTATCTTGATCCAACACTTTACTATCCCAATCAATTTCTAAGGTAATGACGCCAAACCCCGAATGTGCCACACTAGAGACCACAATTCTTGATGCACTTCACATAATGCATGAAGGAAAGTTCTTGCATCTTCCTGTCTTAGACAGAGGTGAGCCATTACTTCTTTAGCTACATATCTTGAATGCACATATTTGAAAGTTATTGACATTTTTTGTGCAGCAGATGAATCTGTTGCTGCCTGCGTGGATGTTCTGCAGATAACTCATGCGGCAATCTCTATGGTAAGGTCTACAGTTTTAAGAAATTTTTGATTTCTGGTTTTCCTTTTGATACAGTAGACATTGATCCTACCTTCAAAAGGGGAGGTACTTTTTTTGAAAAGAAACAGCTTTTTATTGATGCAAAAGCAGAGAACAAGGAGGCGGACAAGAAGTCCGCTTGAAAAGAAAAGAGAGAAACTTTGACAACAGGCATAGTAGCTCAGCTGAAGGGACCAACACTAAACAAAAATTAAACTACAACTGCTTCCCAATTAAGGATAATGGAAGAAAGGCTATAATCCCTAAATTCCTTAGAAGTATAAGCCCATAAAGATGCCCAAAACTTAACTCTCTCCCACAATTCTTCTGTCTCCACCCCACTATAGTTTTCCAACAGTCTTCTATTTCTCTCCATCCAGACCACCCAAACTACCGCTAGCACACCACAGCCCCAAAGAGTTTTGGCTTTTTTTCCCTTTACCAAAAGCTGATTGATTTTCTTTGAACAAATCATTCCTCTGTGATGTAGTTGTCCAGACCACTTTTGCTTCCCTAAATAATTTCTTCCATAATAAACTAACAACCTCACAATGCACAAAAACATGATCAACACTTTCCCCTTGAGCTTTGCACAAGGTGCACCAATGAGGAGAAAAACAAGAACTTGGTCTTCTCCTTTGAAGAACATCACAAGTACTCGTTTTCCCCTGAGCCACCAGCCAACCCAATATTTTCACCTTAGTAGGGGCTTTGGAATTCCAAATAAACTTTGCAGGCTCAAAGATTGGATCTGCTCCCCTACTAAACAAAAATCTATGAAAGGATTTGCAAGAGAAGCTCCCAGTAGCCTTGAGCTTCCACCTCCTTTCATCCGGTTTAGATTCCACTATTCGGACTTTTCTAACTTAGCCATCATCAAGACAAACTCCTCAATCTCTTGTTCTTTTAAATTTCTTCTAAATCCGAAATCCAAAGTCACCGGAAAAGTAGAGGTAACAACTAATCTTTCAACCAAAAAATTGGAATATCTTGAAAGCCTGAACAACCTCAGAAGGTAGAAACTCAAGGGTTGTTCATCTAACCAAGGATCTTCCCAGAACCTCTTTACCATTTCCTACCACAAGTTTATGACAGAGGGTAAAATCGCTTAAACAAGCTGAAATGTGTTTCCAGGGACTTCGACTTGAACTACCCAAAACTGGTTTTGAGTCCCAGCCATTGTCATCGAACCCATATTTACTCCTTATTACATCATGCCACAAGGATTCTGGCTCCAAAGGGAATCTCCATAGCCACTTCCCAAGAAAAGACTTGTTTCTTGCAATTAAATTCCCAACTCCCAGCTCTCCTCTTTCTCTACTTTTCGACACAATCTCCCTACTGAGCAGATGGTCTTTCTTACCCTCTCCAACTCCATCCCAAAAGAAATTTTTCAAAAGAGATTCTATCCTCTGTGCCACTCCCTTTGGAATTTGGAACAGCAATAAATAGTAAGTTGGAAGACTGCTTAGAACTGCTTGGATTAGAGTCAGCCTACCCCCTCTTGATAGAAAAGCTTTTTTCCAACCTTCCAATCTCTTTTAAGTAATATGTTTTATTTTATTTTATTGTTTATACATAATTTTTTTCCTCATAACAGAAGCTTGTCTAACACATGTGTAAAGAATAGAAGTGATTTGCTCTTGGTTGTGTCAGTTTTAGGTTTGGAAAAATGATCCAGATTAACCATTTAGCCAGCCAATTTCTTCCAAAATCAGTCCCTTCTCATTGTCTGTTCAGACATGCGCCACTGAGACCATGAATCTCCATCACTAGACCCTGTCTTTCAGTGAATTGAATCTTGAATTGATTCAAAGACTATAGCAAGTGTAGTATTCAACATCACTGAAGTGCCTCTAGATGTTCTTCCTTACGGTAGAAATGCGCAAGCTTGAAGCTTAGTGACCTTTCCTATCTATAGAACCCCTTGTTGGGGGCGGGTGGCTACTAAGAAAATAAATCCCTTAGACAGGACAAGCTAATGATGGTAAATCTAAGAATCATTACAGATTTTTTTCAGGATAGTGATTTATACTTTATAGATCAGATTCTATTCTATTGCTCCTCGTAATTGGGTGTGGGGTTAAATGGCTCTTTGGCAAAGAAACATTTAGAGGGGTGAAGCCATGAAGGTGGTCAATATATGGAAGGGGAGTGGACATTCACTAGGGAAAATACTTTATGATATCTATGATTCAAGGTGAAAGAATCTGTTAAGGAAATTAAATTAGTCAATAGTTGTATCATGACAACTGCTTGAACCTTCTGTTATTACTTCACCTGCATGCTAATATAACTAGTGGTAAATGAATATAAATTAGTATCATGTATAAAAGTTCTAGTCTCTCATTTGCTTTGTTGGCCATACTACTTGATTTATGTTGTTCTCCTTATTCAATCTTTCAAAAGTTCAAAAATTGTAAGTAGTAGTTGTATCTTTCTTTAGGTTGAAAGTAGTTCAGGAACTGTTAATGATATGGCAAACACAATGATGCAAAAGTTTTGGGATTCAGCACTTGCTTTAGAGCCACCTGATGACACTGATACTCAAAGGTATGCAAGTTCTCTAAAGTCACTTAATTTTATTTAGAAAAAAATCTATGCTGATGCTGGGCTTTGATTAGAAGATTGTCTTTGGGATATATGTTTTGGAAATGATTTGGGAAAGAGAAAAAGAACATTTTTACAAATGCGTATTGCATAAGTATTTTGGAGATTATGTTTGCAGTGAAATGTCTGCTATGATGGCTTCTGATGCGGGAGAACAAACCAAGTTTACTTATCCATCTCTTGGTCTTGGAAATTCATTTGCCTTCAAGTTTGAAGATCGAAAAGGTCGAGTGCATCGACTCAATAGTGGTGAGTGGTATTCTGGCTCAAGAAATTGCAAGAATCTCTAACATAAATGAGGCTCTTTTTTTAATATATATATATATATATATATATATATATATATATATATATATTCCAGCTAAAACAGTGTGTAGTCTGTCAGTAAGAAGAATTATTTTGCATGCGCCTTTATCATCATTCCCCCTTCATTTTATTGATTATTAAAGGATAGGTTTCGAAGTTTTTGAGTCAACTAATGATTTTTCATGATCATATCTTCTCTTTGCCAGTTAGATACTTCTCTGTATATTTCTAAAGTAGGGGTACCCTGTATCTTCTGAAATTCCACTCCTAGAGGGCTTAGGTTCTGGATTCTTATTTTTGACTGAGTGTTAACAAGTTGAATTTATGATTATATTTGTTTTGTGGTTGGGGATGAATGCTGAGCAGCAGTGTACTTAGTGATGTGGCATTATATACCATATACAATGTGTCTGTGTAGTGACATTGTGTGGTCTGGTAGTGTCTATAGCTGCTGCTGGTGATTGGTAGATAGTGGTGATAGTGTTACTATACATGGGGGATCCCATCAGTTCAGCACACTTTTGTGTGTGGCTTAACAGTCATAATGGCATGGTCTATCCCTTTTTGCTTGTAAATCTGTAAGTTTTGCACTCCATACAATTGAACCCCCAAAAGACCCTATATGTCTGACCTTTTCTTTAATTTTTTCCTTTTGTCAGGCACAGAAAATTTGGATGAGCTTGTATCTGCTGTCATGCAAAGGACTGGTGGTGCTAAAGATAAGGATCGTCCTCAGATTTTGGTAAAAATTTGGAGCTACTTCAGATATATTTTATCTGTTTTGGCTTTAAAGCATCCTTCTCTAGTTTAGTTATCTGATATATATTCTCTATGCAGTATGAAGATGATGAAGGTGATAGAGTTTTACTTGCAAGCAATGATGATCTTGTTAGCGCTGTCAGCCATGCTCGAACAGTGGGGCAGAAGGTAGTGTTTATGCTTCACATATTATTTAGAGGTTCAGTGCTATATGGAGTCGTGAACATATTTGTTGGAACTAAAATATTTTGACCTTGCGTCTGTATTAAAATTTAGCTTATTTTCTTACCCTTTTAGTGATTGAAGACTCAGAAGTTTGTTATCTTATATATATGAAAGTTGGTTAGAATCCAGAAAAAAAAACAAAAAGATATTTCGGTAGTTAAGTTATGCTTGTTTTTTAGGAAAATTTATAGGATCCTCAATTTCTTCTCTGCACTCCCCAAATTTCCCCCTTAAATCTTTAAAGAGCAGTGTCCATGGTTGGCCACCTAAATTTGTTTGGGTGCTAACTATTGGACAATCCGTCTTAAAAATTGTTCTTTTTCAGACAGCTTGGTACTATAGGACCACCAAGCATTAAGTATGCTAGAAAATAGTACAGTGGTCCATTTAGAATCTCATTGCTACTTGGCTGTCATTACTTATTGCATCATGTGTTTTCTTCTTTCTCATTTCACTAGCCTCTTAACACACGCTTACGTGCGTGTCAATTGGCATTTTCCTTATTTTGTTAGCGTAAAATATGTATTTCCCTTTTTTTTATATTTATTTTCAAATAATATATCTGAAAAAAAAACTGAAATTCAAAATCCCCTAGAAAGAAGGGTACAATCCAAAACAAAAAAACTGACAATTGTAGTTGTTTTTCTACTAACCCCCACTTCTAAATAAAATTTGCCCGTTTCTTTTTTACTTTATTTGATTTCTGTTTTGTAATTTCTTTTTCTATCCATGATTTGCTAAATTCTTATCTTTAAAGTTTGAATGTATTAAGGGTAATTTAGTGAGTCAAAAATTTAACCATTAAGACAACAATTTGCTTTGTTAATTGAAGATATTCCGAAGCAATTGGATAGCATATTGTGGAAACATTAGATTCATGGGAAATCGAATATTCCTTTTTCAAGTCTGAGACTTGACCGGCCTAGTTAACTATGGTCCATAAGAAAGGGCTTCAATTACTTTCTCAAAGTGAAAACCACCCATTATGCTGTTTCAGTGATTTATGAAACAATCCATCAGTTGAGAAAGAAAAAAAAATTGATGGCTTACTTAGCAGTGTTTTAGTTTTTTAGCAGTGGTTTGTACGAGGGAGGCAATACTTTAATTGAATAGGAGGAAAAGTTTTACAAGAACAGATATATGCCGAATGGTTTACTTGCTCTATGATTGCATACGACTGTGTGCTCTGCATGACACTGGCACCGGATACAACTGAATCTTGGTTTATTGTGCAAGCCATAGTTCATGAGCTGTATGTTTTCATATTGTTGACGTAGTTTTCTTATTACTCTTTATCTGTCAGGTCCTGAGGTTGCATCTGGATTTCTCTGATTCTGGGCACCAATCCACATCCCCGTCTAGTCAAACCACAACCCAAAAAATTGGATGGACGTATTCCCACACTGGAATTTTGGCAGGTGCTTGTGCTTTAACTGGCATTGGCTTGATGGTCTACTTAAGGCGCACTAATATGTAATGAATGTTACTGCGTTGTGAAAGAAAACATCTAGGATCAGTGGGATTGTTTGCTGAAGACCCTTGCCTTTCCTGATAGATGCTTGTTGGCAGAAAGTTTAGAATGCGGAATACATTATCGATTAATATCACCTGCAGAAGCAAGTGGTTTAGAAAAAAGAAAGAAAAATAATGTCCTGTAGAATACAGACTTGGCCAAAAGGTGATGACCGGCAGAAACTCGTATATTTTTGGTTCCTTAGGTATCAGATTCGTGTCTTCTCTTTTCAGGTGAAACAAAAGTCTTGGCATAGTTAGGCTTACTATATTTTTCTTGACATGGTGCCTGTACGTACTGACCAAATTATTTGGTATTTAGAGGAAAAATCATGGTTAGTATCATTCTAAATTTGACTGTGTTTGCCTTTATATGTTACTGGGTTGAGTAGTATGAGTATGAGTTCACCTTTTTCAAGCTGCTGAAAAAAGAAGAGACTTCTTTATACCTTTTTCAATTTATCTCAGTTTGCATATTGGTGTGTTTACGGACAAATATATGTACGTTTGACAGTCATGTATCATCATATATATCATCCTATTCTTCAGTCATATGTCATCAGTTCTCAATTGCTTCTGAAGATCTGGAAACTGATGGGCATATTATATCACAAGGTCTAAACAGTCCTTAATGACCGCCTTATTCTACTAATTAATATATTTTTAGCTAATTTCAAGCAAGCAGCTATTTTAGAAGCTTCCCATTAGTCATGCTGATTCTTGGCCTTTGTCAATCTCATGGTAGGACTGTAGTAAGTAGTAGAAATTTATAGTAGGGTGTATGTTCATTTTCAATTGTTTTATTTTTTCTGGGCCTCAATGATGTTTAATATGCTCCGGCTTTGAAAGGATGGTAGGATATGTATATAAGAGGGGTAACTAACCATTTCGTAATATATGCCATGTAGCTTAGCAATGGGAGCTCACATTGTTACAGAGCATCCCTCTCCATCATGCTCTATAAGTTTGTTCCTCAGACGAGAAGTTATGGTTTAATTCTCAGCATATAAAAGATGCACTGGTAACGAGTGTAACGAGTAGATGATTTTACAAAGATAATCATCTTGACTAAAAGAAACCAGGTAATCTTTTACAATAGGTCTTAAATAGAACATTTCGAAAGATGCTGTGTAACGAGTAGATGATTTTACAAAGATAATCATCTTGACTAAAAGAAACCAGGTAATTTACCTATATAACAATCGTGCTACACTATTCATAAGCCGATCCTTGCTCGGCTCTGTTTTCCGGAGCTTCGGCTCTTTTTCTCTTCCTCTTCTCTCTGGCTTTCGGCGGCGCAGCTCCAGCCAAGCCATAACATACCAAATAAAAGGCTTCTCTCGATCTCTTTCGTCTCTTACCTGTCTCTCAACTCGATCGAGCTCTCCAGAAGCTACCAAGCAAACACGGGCTGTACGATGGGAGACCAATTCGGAATGGAGATCTGTTGCTGCCGAGATCGGCCTCGAAACGATACAGGTCGCTGACGCCATGACCGTCGAGATGCGCGTCGGTCTCGCCTCTCAAGATGATATATTACAGGGCGGCAGCAAGCTCAAGATGATCATTAGCTGCGTCGATAATCTCCCCACCGGGTAATATATCCATTTGCATTCTCAGATTAATATTTGCAGTGTATATATGTACCCGATTGAAATGGTGTTGGTCTCCGATGTGGGGGTCTGTTTTTGCTTGAGAGTTCGTGAAAAAGAGCAGAGGCCAGCGACGCCGTCGCTCTGCCCGCCGCCGTCTTACCACATCAGACCGCCTCTGGACAGTGGGTGGCCACCAAACGACTGGCCTCTTTCTCCTCTCTCCATCCATACCCACAAACCAGGTCGTGGATTTGAATTTGGAATCGTCACCTTGAATTATAGAATTGGAGGAGTTTGGTGATGGATAGATTGGGGCTATGTGTTCTGTTTTTATGAGAGATAATTCAGATTGTATTTGTTTTGTTCATGGAGTAGAGTTGTTATACTACGTTGGTGTTGCTGGGAATGAAGTACAAAAATTGGAGAAGTTGGGTTATTGGCAGTGGGTACCGTCGTGTGCCGCTGTGTGCACAGTGGTGGAGGTGTTTTGATTCATTTTTAGATTAAGGATTTCATGTTGTTGATTATAGATTGGGGCTATGTGTTCTGTTTTTATGAGAGATAGTTCAAATTGTATTTATTTTGTTCATGGAGTAGAGTTGTTATACTACGTTGGTGTTGCTGGGAATGAAGTACAAAAATTGGAGAAGTTGGGTTATTGGCAGTGGGTACCGTCGTGTGCCACTGTGTGCACGGTGGATAATGTAGTTTGCATCTCTGTATAGAGGCAATTCCTATGGATTTTGTTGTTCTAATTGGTGGTCGCAGAGTCGGATTTTGAAAATGCCACGTAGCGTTGGCCCTGTTCTGCTTCGGAATCGGCTTCTCTTCATTTCGCATGGCGGCGGTTATTCCTGTAGCGGCGAAGGTGGCGGAGAGGAAGGAGAAGGAGGTGAGTTACGAGAGCGAGGGATATGCGGCGGTGAAGAAGCGGCTGCTGGAGACGGCGACAGAGCTGGTGAGGAGAGTGGAGGGGGAAGGATGTGAAGGCGGTGGAGGATGCGTGGCGGGCGGTGAGGTTGAAGAAGGAGGAGTTGCAAGGAGAGATATTGGAGGGAGTACAGGTAGAGCTGAGGAGGAGCAAGGAGGGGCTGCTGCAGCGGTGCGATGAGATTATGGAGGAGGTGGTGGAGGTGAGGAGGGAGATTGACAAGTCGTTGTTGCGAAACTCCGGTAAGGCGAAAGAGGAGGAGAGGGTGGGGAGGTTTGGGAGAGTGTGGGAGAGATTGAGGATGAGATTTCGAGGAGGGAGACGGTGGATTAGTACCAAAACTCATTCATATAATTAACTTTTATTTCAACAGTACAAAATAGAGCTAAATAACATGATTATGTTGCTTTTTTTGTTTGAGGAGTAAATGTATAGCTTTTACTGCATGGCATAGTAACATGTATTATTTGGACTCTAGAGGTCATCAAGGTTTGGTACACAATGCATCATTGAGACGGAGCTTTGTTTTATTGAGAATGAATGAGAGCAGTAGGTGCAGAGTTTTACTTGCAGAATGAGAAGGAAGAAGAGTGTTGAAAGGTATTGCATTGTCATGTTTTATGTTTTGTGAATTTGAATTTTGAAGGGAAAATGTTACGAAGATGGTAGCTTTCTGATGCTTTAGTCTGATTTGGCCGCATTTCTACCAACATTGCATTGCATTTGATTTGTTTTTTGAGGAAATATCAGGTGAACAGATTTAATTTTTTTTAATTTCACATGTGCGGTAAATCTAAAGGTCAAAGAGTTTGATGATTTGTGTTTTGATTGATATGATCACAGGGTGATGATACATAATGGGTGGTTGTGGATCTTATGTACCCTGATCCTTCTGATAATGACTGGGTTAGTCTTTTCTCCTGAAAAACTCAAGTACATTACATGCCTTTAAACATATTATATTCAATTATAGTCAAGGACCAAGAACTTAATTTGATCACTAAACTATTAGTGTAGGAAGATCTTCCTTTATTCTATTTTACTGAATGTAATTTATTCATGCTTTAATATCACCCACCAGTAGATGGTGAAAAAGAGCAAACTCCATATATATGCACTGCCTCTATAAAGATGTGTAGTTGAAGTTTGAACTGATGACATGAAAGTTACAGGTGAAAAGATTTGATTGTTAACTTAAAAGTTTTTATCCTTAATTGTAAATTTACATGGATGATTTCGAATTTTGGTTGGCTTTGTGCGATACCCAGTTTTTAGTTTTTTTGTTTTTTCCCATCCGTAGGATTTTGCGATTTGCTTATACTATTCTAACCCGCGCTGGCGCGGGCACTTAACCTAGTCTTTTACAATAGGTCTTAAATAGAACATTTCGAAAGATGCTGGCCATGCATAAACAATTTCATGAGAAACCAACGTACTAGCTAAGTAGCTAGTAAACTAGAAATTGAAAAAACAATGACAATCAGCCTGCAAGAGTATTGAGCACCTGCCCCATGAACAAAACCGTTCCCGTCCTGGTTTTCCCTTACGAGAAACATGAAGGGGTGATCAGCTGTCTCTTTCGGGTTAGGGGGCGAACCCATGCTGCCATACTCTTGACCACAAGTAGCTGCTGCTGCTGTACGAACCATCCCCCAGCCCTAGTTTCCCCAGAACCCTGAGGCTTCAAATCCGGACGATATCTTAAACTCCCAAAGTTAAGATTAAGATGGCGGTCCATAAACCCCGACTCGGAACAAACCCTCAGCCAGGGCCGGTAGCCCATCTCTTGCATCAGGAAGTAGCCTGGAGAAAGATCGAGGGTCCGTTTTTATATGTGCCATTGTCAAAATCCTCCAGAACAAAATTCCTGTATTGAAGACTCAGGACTTTAAAGTCGTCAAAGAGTGTTCATGAAAAGTATACATGAAAGACACTCCCTTAACCAAGTCTCCATTAAGGAGATGAAACTTGAGGTCTTTCGAGTGTGGTGCTCATAGAAGTAATCGTCCTCCCAAGTTACCTTGAAGTACAAGGCATTTGCAAATATGAGACCAGCGGCGTCGTGGACTGAGCCACGAGGAAGAATATCAGCGATTCTCAACCCATGAGTTCACTCGGATTCTCACCTTTTCCGGATCGGTTCTGAAATCGACTTCTTTCAGAGCCGACATGTATGAATCCAATGCAACGTTTTTGTATGATTGCTCCAGAGGCAGACTCATCGACCCAGAGACCGTTTGTTAAGTTCAAACGTGGTCCGCCTCTGCTAGCTGTGTCGGCCAAAACGGACGTCACGAGTTTGAAGGCGAGGGTGTTGAGGTCGTCGATGGAGTTGGAGTTTAGAAAAGAGACCACTGGGGATTGTTTGTGCAGGCGGCTATTAAGCTGAGGACGATGTGGATGGATAGATCATGTTCTTGTCCTTGCATTCACATTCGACGAGTTGTACGTTTTGTTATATTGAGGGGCATGAGGGCCACATCAGTTTGGTTGCTGATGGGTTCTCGGAGGGCTTCGTGATGTTTGTAATCCTCCATTGTTGGTGTTTGCTTTAGGGTTTCAGATCTAGTTGTGGGGATATGTGGATGGAGAAGTGCGTCTAGGGCGTATATATATAATGAAGCGGCTAGGTTTCCAATAAGTTTTCCTTTTCTGTTAGTGGTTTGGGAATACATGCCTGAATGTATGTGTTTGTAAAGAAACAATGTAAACAAAAATGTGATACAAACTGATACTACTCATCTCTTCATTGGTAGTTTTGGTCGTTTATTGGCAAATCCTACTTTCACACGCCCTCTTTTAGGCAGCTTTACTCCACCACGTTGAAACGTCTGCCACCAATGCAGCTTGTTCACAACCTTTTTATTGAGGCCATGAGGCTGATGAGGTCTGATCCCACCTTTCGTCTTCTGCGAGTGCTTAGTATGCCTCATTAACCCTTTGACGAGTGCATGAAAATGCCCACCCTGGTTCTTATTTGACATGTTTTTCACTGCTAGTGATTTTTTGGCCCCTCCTGCTTGTCCATGATCATTCCTGCCACGCTTGTCTTTGTGGTGAAACGTTTTCTGTACCTTTTTCCATGTAGAACGATCATTGCCATGATGGTGATGGTGATGGTGATGATGATGGTGGTGATGGTGGTGAAAGATGAGTCCCAACCTGTTCTTGATCTTTCTTAACCTCCCAATAGATTGCTCCGGATACTTTTTATGGCTATAGTCACTTTCTACAGAGTCTGTCAATCTACTTCTATCATCCTCCTCTGATGAGTGATAGCTACTACTTAAACTCTCCTGCGAGTTGCTTTCACTCGGCGAGTTGCTTTCACTTTCAGAAAACTCATCATTTCTTGGACTCCATGATTCTTCAGAATAATTGCTACAGCTACTTGCACTGCTTTCATTTTGCTTACTTGACCACATTGACGAACTACGAATACTGGAGCCGCTTTCCTCCTCCGATTCTTCCTGACGCGGCATTATCTTCTTCCTTGAGCCTACATTTGACATCTTACGGGTTCTTGTTCTCTCACTTGGCCTCATCATCATTTGATCATGTCTCTTGTCAGTCTTGAGTCTTCTCGTCTGACTAGACCTTTTACCAAGCCCACCTCCAACTGAAGATACCTTTGACCCCATTGACTGTTGTGGCATGGAAGAATTGTATCTCGAAGTCCGTCTTCTACCTGTTCGATTTTGGTCTTCTGATGTTTGAACTGGAGCAGATGTCTTCAACTGCAAGGGAGGCTTCATTGTTACCTCATTTGGACTTGGTGAGACGCTTAGCCCGTTAACATAGTTCTCCACTGGGAAGCCTTGTCCCCTAGAAACAGAATCACCTATCATTTCATGTTTTTGAGAAAGTTGAGTCAACTGTGTGCCTTTCCCCAATGAAGACTCTCCCATATCAGTCTGATTCATTTCTTGTCCAATACTGGCCTTCTCTTTGCTATGTTCTACTGGAATAACTGAAATACTAAGCTTGAGGGGAACATGTTCATCAACAACATTATTGATAGGAGAATGCGTCAAGTCAGAACTCAACTGCAATGCCAAAATGCAGGGCTCTATTTGTCTGATTGCAGTTGTTACTACTTTGGCGAAATCATTACCCTCATCCAAGTTTTTCTTCATTTCACCAATTGGGATATACCCAACTTCTTGCCTGCCAGCCCTGGTTGTTAAAGAGACTGATGAAGGAAGAGTTTGATTAACTGGGGTCTCTCTCTCTATGGTCTTGCTAATGGATTCTGGTAATATTTCAGCTTGCTCATCAACACGACTGACACTGCCACTACCCCAGTTACGTTGCTGGTCTTGATCCCCACTGTATTTGCCTGGTACCTGAGCTCTCACATTGGACAATGTTGCGTCCTTGGTTGAGCACTGTCTTTTCATTTCTTTTGCAATGCAGGCACGGCACCGTTTCTTTTTGTATAGAGACACATCTGATGAGGTGCTTACTTTAGACCCGGAAATTGCACTCTGGTTCTTCACTGGGTAATGCTCATCCTTTTCTGAAGTGATCATGCTGCTCTTAGATTCCTTTTCATTGTTCAAGACAGAATTCAGAGAAGAACCGACTGTATCTGGTGAAAGAGGAGATTGTAGCTTAGGCATTGCCTTTAGTCGCTCTAGTTGAGAAGAGCAGGGTGTTTTGTGGACAACTGACTGTACTACTGTGATCTGCAAAAACATACCCACATTAAAAACACAGTCACCACAGGACAGATTCTAGCTTATATGCGTTACAAATTCTAGATCATGGATCTTGTTATTTACAAAACAAGAACTGGAAGCTCAAAGGAGAGCTTGTTTTCGGGTAAACAAATGTTAATCATAGCAATATTAGGTTAATGAGAATAGTTCTGCATAATTGAACACAAATAGCTTAAAATACCTTTGAATCAGTATGGAACATCTTCTCAGTAGCATCATCCAAGAGGTGCTTGAAGAGTTTTCGCGCTCTCAGATCCAAAGTCTGGCGTATCTTCATACCAAAACAACATAGAAAGTCATCAAAGTAAAAAGAAATGTGTAGATGATCCCCGCAACAGGAATGGTGCATCAGTCTCATGATACCAACAGAGAGAACTAGTTCAAGAGTGGCATCACCAGCTATTGATGTGAACCATCTCCTTAAAATATGGTTGGAAAAAATGACCAGTATCTAAAAGTACTTACATTCTTTGAATTTACATGTTGTAGATCATCTTCAATGTTCTCCAGGAGTTCATATAATTGTCTCAAGGCATGAAGATTAGACAGAATTTCCACAAGATCCATGCTTTCGTATTGAAACCTGTAACCATATATAAAACAAGATAGAGCTGTAACAACACAGAAGCAACTGTAAAGGAAATGACTTTACAACCAAAGATGATATATTACTACTTTCTTTTTTGTTGAAATAATACATCCAAGATGGGTAAAAGTAGAGAGCGAACCCCAGTCAAATAGGAAACTATATCACAGCCAACTTTGTTTATTCAGGAAAGTAGATCACGCCCGTAAATGACAACCTAATAGTCTACCATCTGTAGTCCAATATACTTGCATCTTTTAATCTCCAACGAAGTGGCTGATTCACTAAAATTGGCAAGTGACTGGCTTAGAAGCAACTGAGTTCATCCAGTAGGTCATGACAGACATTTTCCTATAATGTCTCTAGATTCAAATGTAACCAGACCGGAGTATCTCCTGGTCAACACAGTTCACTAGAAAGTAACAACTACTAGTAGCATGAAATAACAGATGCAAAACTGCTTTTCATTGTTATGCACAATTCAACAGATTAAATATCTTATTTTTGTTGTTGTTGTTGTTGCACATCGTGCATCTTCTGAGTCAAACATCAGAATCAGATTCAACAAACCTTAACGCAGTCACTGTACACCCAAACTACATCGTACTACAGACTAAATGCATGGGAGATTTGGATTTGTTTTGGTGGCTAAGAGACTAAATGCCTGAGTGATTTGTTTTTAATTAAGAGTCATAATGTGAAGGTTGATGGAATATTATTAGTTGAATGGAAATGTACTGTGAATTGCAAAAGAAGTTTCAGCCTTTACTAACAGTGTTGATGCTCCAGTGCTAGGAGGTTTCCAGATCCTCAAGTGCTCTAGTAGATTCAGTTCACAGGTCTTTAAGTCTTAAGGCCATCATAGGTTTTTTCTACACTAATTGTCTGACTCAGAGAAAAGATATTCAACTCTAACGTTCTACCCCGTTAATCGTTGTTCTATTTTAACTTCTTTAATTATTATTATTATTATTTAAATTTTTTATGGTGTTAGGGTGTCTTAAAAGCTTCCTAGATCCAGAAACTAACTCATCAGGGTATGTTATGTGCTCCAACTATGCATTGCATCATAGTTTCTGGCCCCTTTGACGGGTTCGTGAACCGAACTTAGGTTGGGGGCTTAACCAAAGACATCACAACTATTAAGATACAAATAGCCAATACTTGTAGAGATTGTTGATGCACACACTCTACAAACTAAAAGTACTCTCTGAGCCAATATAACATTCACTCCCCATTGTTGAATACCACATGATGTGGTAAATGAGAATGCTAGGCTGACATCCAAACCCTATTCAAAAAAGGAAAGAAAATATGATACCCCTATAGCATTCTGCTACATATGTCAACCGAAATGGAGTGATCCAAAAATCATAGACATACAAGGTGTCCAGAATATTGCTAGGTATCAAACAAGGGATGCACAGAAGCAACAAGCAATATGATGAGAGAAAAAATTAAGGAAAAACATGAATTTGTAGCGACAATGTTAATCAGTCCCGTGATAACGTACTGATGATAAAAGAATGAAAGGTTAAAATGAAACAATGAAACCAGACTTTTACCTTAACAAGACGTACAATGGAAATATAGGTCAAAACGAACGATGAGATATCCGCAGACTGAAAAGTGCAAGAAACTAAAGATTGATATAGAGACCTGGCGAAGAAGCCTCAGGCATGCAGAGTCGAAAGACAGAAACTATGATGTAAATAAGTTGCAGATCGAGAGAGAGACGTTAACGGTCAATTGGTAGAGGACGGTTGAGGAAATGGGAAAGGGTACGTCGGATCGGAACTACGTACAAAGAAGCAAAAGGGTGCAATGAACTCGCTGCTTGCCGATTCAATCAGAATTCAAAGTTGCAAGTCGTTAGAAAATCAAAGAGAAACCAACAGTCAATACCTATCAGCTCTTCCAAACCAGGCTTCACGTTCCCGTTGTTGCCGTCTCCGATGGTTGGCCGACACATCACTAAAGCCAACGACCCCAACTGCAGCTCATCATCGCCGCAGTCTTCGACCCTCAATCACCCGCAGGAATCAAAACTTGAAAACAAAAAGTAATAATAAAACCATAAATAATTGATGACAGTTTTGAGCAGACGAAACGACACGACACCAAACGAACGAATTATCAGAATATGGTAATTTTCTTCTACCGCCGACGTTCGCTTCTGATCGTTGTTGGATATATATATATATATATATATATATATATATATATATATATATATATATATATCTATAAGTATGAAATTCACTCTATTCTCTTCATATTATTTGTTGAGATATATATCCCACATCAGGAATATGAGACCTTGCCTGTAGGTTTATAAGGGTTTGGGCTACTCTTTCTATTGCCAATTGGTTTTGGAGTTGAACCTCAGACTACTTTATCATGGTATCAGTCAGGTTACCCACGTCCACGTGTGTTAGCGTTACCGGCCACACGCACTCCACGTCATCCCTAATATTGTCCACGTGTTAGGCTTAAAGATTCGCCACACGTGCGGGGGCGTGTTGAGATATATATCCCACATCGGGAATATGAGACCTTGCCTGTGGGTTTATAAGGGTGTAGGCTACTCTCTCTATTGCCAATTGGTTTTGGAGTTGAACCTCAGACTACTTTATCATTATTCATCAATAGAAGCTCTTTATATAAGGACTTACATAATACATACAAGGAAGCCCACATAGATATCCTATTACATAAAACTCATAGGCTCGGTATGGACCAAGACACATCATAGAACACTTCCCGTGTTGTCATGTCGGATGGTGCATAAGGTGTTACCTCGTTAAAACTTTACCAAGTAAAAAACCTTGTGGGAGAAAAACTAAACTTTGGAAGAATGACAAAAAAAGTACAACCCATCATGCTATTTGACCGAGAGTCCACCATGTGAGGCTCCCCCTGATGAGTATCTCTGTCGGAGAGGCTTGATAGTCTTCGCATTCTAATTCTCTTAACATATTTCTCGAAAATAGACTTAATCAGAGATTTGGTGAATAGATCTGCTACATTTGTTTCTGAATTTACTTGATTCACTTGAATGTAGAGGAAGAATTGTTGTTGTTTATTGTAGAAAAACTTCGGTGAGATATGCTTATTTTGTATTATCACCCTTGATGTAGCCCAGCTTCATCTGCTCGACGCAAACTGCATTGTGCTTATAAATGCAAATGTATGCTTGTCTGTAGTGGATCTCAAACCGCTTGTTCCCCTGATGTGTCCAATGACCAAACTTAGCCATACACATTCACGAACAGCTTTATGTAGGGCAATGATCTTTACATGATTTGAAGATGACGCCACAATAGTATGCTTAGTAGACCTCCATGAAATCGTTGTATCCTAATGGTAAATACATAACCAATTTGAGAACGTCCCTCGGATCTAACAAATATCATGCATTTGTGAAACCAACCAACACATCGTTAGGTGTCTCACCATAATAAGATAAACGGTACCGAGAGCAGAGGAGGAGCCGTGCTCCTTAGCAATTGTGGGAGCAGTTGTGCATAGAGCACGGCAAGTGTGCGCACAGCGCTCGGCAGCTGGTGCACAGTGCTCAACAGCTCTTACACATCGCCCGACAGCTACTACACAGTGCCCGACAGCTGGCGTGTAGCGCCTGTCAGCTGGTGTTCAATCGAGACTCTCAGGGACAATGCACTCGAATGCGGCCCTTCTTGAATCTTTATAGGGAAAGAACAAACCCATGTTGATGGTCCCTCTAAGGTATCGAAAGATATTCTTAACACCGGTTCAGTGATGTTGAGTGGGCATAGAGGTATATCTTTATGGGTGTCTCACCATAATAAAGATAGGCGGTACCGAGAGCAGAGGAGGAGCCGTGCTCCTCAGCAATTGTGGGAGCAGTTGTGCATAGCGCACAGCAAGTGTGCGCACAACTCTCGACAGCTGGTGCACAGCGCTCAGCAGCTCCTACACATCGCCCGACAGCTACTGCATAGTGCCCGACAGCTGGCGTGTAGCGCTTGTCAGCTGGTGTTCAATCGAGACTCTCAGGGACAATGCACTCGAATGCGGCCCTTCTTGAATCTTTATAGGGAAAGAACAAACCCATGTTGATGGTCTCTCTAAGGTATCGAAAGATATTCTTAACACCGGTTCAGTGACGTTGAGTGGGCATAGAGGTATATCTAGCTAACAAGTTCACTGAGAATGAAATGTCAGGTCGAGTGAACTGGGCTAAGTACAATAGTGTACTGATTGCACTAAGGTATGGTACCTCTGCTCCAATTGTTTCTTCCACGTCCTCCTTAGGACGGAATGGATCTTTCTTGATATCCAGACTCTGAACAACCATGAGGTGCAAACAAGATGCATTTTGTCCACATTAAATCGCCTAAGCATCTTTTAGACATATGCAGATTGGTGTATAAGGATTCTACATGTTCGATGCTCTTGTTCAAGTCCTAGGCAGAACCGAGTCTTTCCCAAATCCTTCATCTCAAAATCAAATTTCAGGTAAGTTACGGTATCTCTTATCTCATCAAGAGTACCGATGATGTTCATATCATCAACGTATATAGCTACAACCGCAAATCCTGAGTTCAATCTTTTTATGAACACGCAAAGGCATAGATCATCGTTCTTATACTCTTCATAATCAAGTAGTCACTTAGATGAGTATATCACATTTGTCCATATTGCTTCAATTTATAAAGTGAGCGTTGCAACCTACTACCGTACACACTCTGTTCCTTAGAGTCTCTTGACTTATGCAACAAAAACACATTGGAAAGTTTCATGTATATCTCTGAATCTAGATCCCCATAGAGATATGCAGTAACCACATCTATGAGTTGCATGTAAAGTTTTTCGGACACTACCAAACTGACTAAGTAGCGGAAAGTAATGATGTTCATCACAGAAGAATATGTCTCCTCATAGTCTACTTTAGGGCGTTGTGAGAAGCCTTGCTCCAAAAAACGAGCTTTGTACCTAAGTACCTTGTTCTTCTGATTACGCTTTCTAACAAAGACCCATTTATGTCCTACAGCCTATAAATGAACACGATCTTATCTAGACTCGCTTCGGATCTGTGGTTTTTAAATGAGTTTGGATCGAAAATTTGACCCGTTGATCCGTTAAGGACCCGGTTCCGTTAACCCGTTTACTAAATGGATCAGATCTGGATCTTTGTTGATCCGATCCGTTATGGACCTGGATCCGTTTAAAAATAATTAAATAATATTTGTATAAATATAATATTATTAATAAATATTATATAATATGATAATTATCTAGATAATCTAAACATTCATATCTAAATTGTCACTAAAGTATGATGTGATGAAGTTGAAGGTTGTTAATGCCTATGTTATTTATGCTAAAAACATTGGAGGTTAAGTATTTTAATTATATTAGTTTATCGTTAATAAGTATTTTAGATATGTAATTCAACTTTTAATGTACACCTTTATTTTATTATAAAATTTCATTAATGTTTTATGATAAAATTATGAAATTATTATTTAAAATTTGAAATATCTATTATTATAAGCAGATCAGATTAATGGGTCGGGTATCCATTAACCCGCCAGATCCAGATTTGGATCAAGCTATTAAGAATCTGGTGAGTAACGGGTCGAATTCGGATCTAAAATTTCTATATAGACCCGGATCTAGGTCAATCCGGTCCAGATATGATCCATTTACAGGCATACTTACAGGCTTTACACTTGGCGGGGTTGGCACCACCGGGCCAAAGACCCGTCTCTTTGCTAGGGAATCTAATTCCACCTGGATAATTTCTTTTCATTTAGGCCAATCAGCTCTATGTTCACATTCACGGACGGAACGTGGTCCGATGTCATAGTGCTTTATGATCTCTTGAGCCAAGAAATATGCAAACACATTATTGACATGCATGGATAATCGGTCTAGCCTTCATATTACAATGAGATTTCCATGTTCTCGGACACCGACATGGACTATGAGGCATCCCCCAGAGAAACCAACATCGGTTCAAGGACATAACTATAGTCAGAGACAATCTCGTGAGGAGGATTCTTAGTGTCGATGAGAAAAAGATTGGCTTATGCCTTTGTTGTCCTCTTCTTCTTAGGACATGCATCAACCGAACCAAGTGTCCTCCCCCTCTTTCTACGGGGAACCACGACCTCCACTAGGGTAGGCAGCTCCCATGCAGGGGTAGTCTTGCTCGGACCCGAGGTGGTCTTGCCAGCTTTCGGGACTTCTAGCCTTACATGTACATTTGCAGCTGGAATATCTGATCTCGTGACCTTCGCAATCTCAAAGAATGAGTTGGGCATCAAATTCGCCACACTCTGGAGACCGAGAATTCCCTTCACTTCCTTCTCCACATGAGAAGTATGATGATCATAATGAGACAACGTAGGAACGCACCAAGACAATTCCTTTCGTTCTTGTCGAACATCCATGTACATATCTCCTCTAAGTGTGAAATGTCAGGCACAAATTCAGTAACCAACTGATATGTGCTAAACAGTTGGTTAGAGGCGGGCTGGAAACGAGAAAGTACTGTTGCATGACCAACGTTCTAGCTATCATTTGAAGCCGTTTTATCATAGCTTCAATAAGACCATTTTATGTGTGCACATGGAGTACGAAATACTCAATTTCAATTCGAGAGACATGCAATAAACATCAAAATTCTTTGATGAGAACTCTCTGGCATTGTCCATCCGAATTGTCTTAATTGGATGGTCAGGGTGGTTAGCCCATAGCTTAATGATCTCTGTCACAAGCTTCGAAAATGCAGCATTACGTGTGGACAACCAAGTGACGTGTGACCAACGTGTCGATGCATCCACTAGGACCATAAAGTATCGAAATGGTCCACACTCAGGGTGGATGAGTCCACAGATATCACCTTGGATACACTGGAGGAATGAAATGTCTTTGTGTTTGCTTTAACAAAGGAAGGCTTCGACACAAACTTGGCTAAAGAGCAAGCTTTACAAAATGAGCGGTGAGCGTCAAAAATAGCTAATGATGCCTTAGGAGCTAAACCACGCACTGGGGACTGTGAAGTCAGCTGGGGGTTGCCCTTGGCTGTCATGGCACCATCACCATCAATGGTGAGGCCATGTTCCAATCCTTTTCGTTTTGACCAGAAGAAAGGATGTCCATGCAAGTTACACAGAATCCTAATCATCGTATCTCTTCCAGGATGATCGAGGCAGTCATGCCACAACTAGTATGAGTCAGCGTCCCAAAAAATCATGTTCGACGACTGCATTGGATTCAATGATCCGAATTTTAGTGAGGTACAAACCACTAGACTAACTCATAAGCTTTTCTAAGGTGCGTTTTCATCTGCAATCCTGAGAAGTTACACAGAGGAACTCACGCCATTCTCACAATGTGTTTCAAAGTGGAAACCATTCACGCGGATATCCTTGAAACACAACAACGTTCGATTTCCTTTAGGAGCATAAAAAGCATCCAAAACAGCGGTCAATGTCCCATTAGGCAGCAAGAAACGAGCTTCACCTCACCCTTCAATTACTGGTGATGAACCGACCATAGTTGTCACAGAGGTTTGACACAACACAAGTTCTAAAAATAATTGTCTGTTCCTTAGAGTGGTGTGGGTAGTCCCACTATTTGTAAGACATTCTATCTCGCCACATGGCATACCTGTCAAATAAGGCAAGCTTGTGAGTAAACAGTTGCATTCATGCAACATGACCTTTGCTCATTACGTTAGCAGTCGTTGGCATACTGCTCGGCTGCTGTGCGCATTAGCAGGCATGACGTGCTGTAGTCAGATGTAAATGCGGGCATGCACAATGCTGGACAGCTGGTGCACAACGTCCAGCAGCGGTGCACGCACCAGCGCATGGCGCTCGGCAGCTATGCGCACGCTTACGCACAGTGCATAGCAGCGCTCGACAATCGATGCACTTTAGGTGTATGGCGCTTGGTAGAACTCGGTGGTCCTCGACGGCCAGTGCATAGTGCCCAACAACTGTCGGCAAAGCCCGATAGCTGGTGTACACGGATGTGCACAGCGCACGGTAGCGACTGACAGCGCTCGACAACTAGCAATTGGTGTCAACAGTTGTGCAAGGTGCGCATAGGCCAAAGACAATGTTATGCCCGACGTCTAATCTCTGTTGGAGAGACTTAGAGTGGCATATTTAGGTCATGTTTGACTAAGGATAATGTCAATAATATATATATATATATATATATATATATATATCTAACATGTGAAACGAGAACATAAAAAATAACTTTCATTAATAACTCTTGAAATGGTTGTTCACCAAAATCTCGAATAAAAGTTGTCCAAAAACAACCGAACTAACCATGGCATTCTAACAATGCCATATTACAATGCTTAAAAAGGGAGAAGATTAAGACAAAATAGGGTGAGTGCACGACATCAAAAGTCAGCAGCATCCAAAGCGGGGGTTGATTCCTGAAAATCAACAATTGTGAGATTGGTGTTTGTCTCTACATCCATATTCTCCGTACAATTGTCCTCTAGGGACTCTTTGTACTTCTTGTATGCAGCCACAACATGGGGATGCTCACGTCATTGCTTTATCCAGTGGTCTAAAAACCCACACTGATGACATTGGCTCGCTCTAGCACCTATAGGTTTTGTGTGTTTTAGTACCGGCTTTGGAGCATAACCCTTGAGACCGGGTGCGTCAACCTCTCTCTTCCACATATTGGGGCGGCTACTAGAGCCACGCTTCATTTTCCGGGTGCCACTTTGTGAGCTTGTCTCACGAGCATAAGGTTCAGGACGATCTCTTTCTCTAGGTTTAGGAACTTTGCCACTCTTGGACCTGTTATAGTTATTTTCTTGGACCTTAAGTGTCCCAACATGTTTTACATTATTTTGATCTAAGAGCTTATGATATTTTTTCTGTCAGCAGCTGAGTTATAAAGGAACTGAATGTCTTTGTCCTGCGACTCTTATAATCGAGGTGATATTTCTTCATCAGTACGCTTGTTGATCGAGGGAAAGTGAACAATGTCTTCTTAGTGAGATCATCGTCAGAGTTGTGTACTCCAGAGAACTTAAGGTGAGCTCATAAGCCCAACACGTCCTTATGGTACTCCTCCACGGTGGTGTAATCCAACTACCGCAAGTTATTCCATTGCGCTTGCAGCTCTAATAAAAGAGATACGTGGATATTACTGATCCACCAAAGCATCCCACAGCTGTTGCAGTTCATCAACGTCCTGATACTACCACCTTAATGTAGGGTCAAGATGTCGATGCTTGAACATCAAAGCCTTAGACTTAATCTTCAGGGTTGGTTAATGTTCATCATCTTTAGGAGGAACAATGAAAGTCTACTTGACATCCAACACCCACCGATATTATTCTTTACCCTGGGCATCTAGAATATCAAACTCCACTCGAGGGCTCTCCATAAGGCTCTTCATACAATAATTCAAGCAAGTTAGTTCTTCAGGACCAGGTTGTTTTGATGCTTAAATAAAGGCGAACTTTGATCCTACACAACTCAGATTGGTACAATCGACACTTTAATAGCATGATAATAAACCAACGTTGGATACAACACAACACGGACCTAAGTACATGTATTGGTGCACGGTGCTCAGCAGCAGCGAACGCCAGCGCGCGACAACTATTGCACATCGCTCGGCAGCGTTTGTAATACTCGACACTAGCCCCAACACTTTGCAGCTGGTGTTTAATGACTGTCGGCAGCTAATGCTCGGTAGCTGGTGCTCGAAAATGCTCGACAGTTATCAGCAGTCAGCGTTCGACAACACTCGGCACCTGCACTCGACAACGCTCAGCAGCTATCGACAACAGCACTCAACATCGCTCGACAACTGGTGCTTGACAGCGCCCGACACCTGCAGTTGGCAGTGCTCAATAGCTATCGGAAGTCAGCGCTCAACAACACTCACAGCTGGTGCTCGACAGCGCTCGGTAACTGCACTCGGCAGTGCTCAACAACTATCAACAATAGCGCACAACAACGGTCAGGCAACAGCAACGACAAATGTTCCAAAGCACAACGCTCGCCACCTGCGCGCGTGCTAGCGCATAGCGCTCGACAGCATCGCACAGTGACCAACAACTAGGCTTGCAGTGCTGACATCCAAGTGCACATATGTTTTAGGGTTTTGGAAAAATAACCTGCAAATTCACTGAACCAAGCATAGAATGGTGTAGAAGAAGAGATGAAGAGACTTTATCCACCCCGAGGTTATTTGAACTTGAACAAGTTTTAGGATTTCAAGAAACATACCTTGTCGAATTAAAGCTTCACAAACTTGAAGAATCTCGACACAAGACCAAAAGGAGAGGCAATAGCTAACGTCAACAGCTAGGTTGTGCAACAACAGCAGTGTTGTATGGCGGTGGCAGCAGCAGGTTTGTTTGACAGCTGTAGGGAAGGTGCAGCAACAATAGGGGTGTGCGGCGGCAGCAATGGAGGTGTAGCTGAGCGGAGACCGATCCATGGGAAAACAATAAATGATTTGAGTTTTTTTTAATAGTTGGCCGAACTCTAAGGTTAGAGCTCGTGTTTTGATAACGTGTTTAAGTAGAATGAAATTCTCTCTATTCTCATCATATTATTCATCAATATGAGTCTTTTATATAGGGACTTACATAGTATATATTGGGTCATATAAGGAAGCCAACATGGATATCCTATTACATAAAGCTCATCGGCTCGACATATACTAAAACACACACACACTGATCCAATTATCCTAGAAAAATATATTGATTATAGTCTATTCTGTCATTAGAGAAATTGAGAAATGTGGGAAAAAACATTTAGGTATAGTCTGCTAAAGTCATCTATAGCCGACGATTTTTTTTAGCCGAAGAAATTTTTTTTCGTCGGCTAAAGCCAACTATAGCTGACAAAATTGAATTTCGTAGGCCTATTTTTTTGTTCGTCAGCTATAGTCTTTTCACTAGTAGTGAAAGTAGATTTGAATCTCAGCCAACAGTAGCAGCTTTATGGTTAGCAGTAGCAAACAATAGCATCAGCAGTAATAGTAGCAACTTCATAGTAATCTGCAATAGTAGTAGTGCCTTCCAATAAACAGTAGCATAACCTTTAGGTCAGGAACAATACCAGAGCCTTTCAGTCTGGAGTAGGAGAAGGCAGTCACAAAATTAGAAAATTAGTAGTAGCAAAATTGGAGGATAAATCTTCAAGCAAAACTGCAGTAGTAGAAGTTGAGGATAATGCAGTAAGAGAAGTGGAAACCTTCATTGTATAGTCTTCAAGAAGTAGCAGATTGATTGTGAAAAATACTTGTGCTACTACTCACATGTTAACCACTGCTACTACTTTTACTGGAATGTTAACTCCTGTTATTGCTTATACTGGAATTAACTGCTACTACATTAAGTTATTAAAAATCTATGCTACTGTATTAAAAATTGGAATAGTGTCGGCAGTAGCACCGCTCCACGTCAACAACAAAGAATTGCCTTAAAAAAATTGAAATAGAGCCGACAGTAACACTTTTCAACTCGGGCAGTAGCACCTTTCAACTCGATAATAGCAGCGTGCCACGTCAGCATCGAATTGAATATATAGTGAATGATAGTTTGGTAAAATATATAATAACAGATAACATGTGGACATCAATTTGTACTAAAATATCATTAAGGATAATTTGATAAAATATATGGTGACAAATGACATGTGAACATCAACTTGTCCTAATTTGTTAATTTGTGTCATTAAAAATGTAAGATATTGTCTAAATAGTGTATTTGTAAATTAAAATTAGATTAATAAATAAATTATAGTTTACTATTTAATTGTTTGGTTTTAGGGCCATAATACCAAATTACTTTATCAGAAGAGATGCAGTGATGTAAAGGCAAACTAAGAATTGATTCCACATCAGTCACATCAAAATGTTCTTGCAACAAAATCCTTCTAACAACTACGGTCACTAGAGTCAAACTCACTAACCTGTAAACTCACTTAACCTACTATACTAAATTACTAATGGGTCGAAAATCCCTTGGCCGCGGCAACAACCACATATTTCATCAATTTCAGGATCTAATTACAACTACTTGTCATCCCAACCTAACTGAGCTGAACTCGAATTCTTAGTCCAAACATGACCTCAAATTATAACTTGTTCTCTCATCTTGAACAAGTTCAGCCCCTAAATATCAATCGTATATTTACACACAATCAATCACCTCAAACTCAAACCCATCCATAACAAAGAAACAATTCACAATTCCTATTCCAAATTAAACAAATCCAAGAACCCGAATGAATGACATCAATCAATCCAGATATTCAAGACTTGTAAAACAAACTTAAACTCTGAAGAGATTGTATTTTGGTTTGAATTGCTTGCATTCCAAGCTTGTATTACTGTCATTATATACAGGTCTCTTTCAAGAAGAGTCCTAGACAATTACAACCTATAACAAGATAGCTAACCGATTTTGGGATTCAAATTACATTGTGTTTATCTGTTTATCATTCCCCCGCAAGCTGACAGATCGGGCAACCACTGGAAGCTTGGAGGTTAAGAGCTGGAACCGAGCTGGAGAGAATCCCTTGGTGAAAATGTCAGCGATTTGATCTTGAGTACAGATGTAGTCCACATCTAATTCTTTGCGAATAACCTTTTCCCTGACGTAGTGATAGTCGACTGCTAGATGTCGTGTACGTGCATGAAACAGCGGATTAGAGGCTAGAGAAATTGAACTAATGTTATCACACCAGATTTTCGGACACGAAAGAGATAACTGCAGGTCTTTGAACAGAGAACGAATCCATGAAATTTCTACTGCAGTGTAAGCCAATTGGCGATACTCGGCCTCTGTACTCGAGCGAGAGACAGTTCTTTGAGTTTTGGAGCTCCAAGAAATGATGTTTTTGCCAAGGTACACGCAATAGCCTCCTGTAGAATGACGGTTATCAGGGTCTCCGGCATAGTCTGCGTCGGAGAAGGCTGTAACAGAGAGGGAACTTGGTTGATAGAAGAGACCATGAGTAGGAGTGTGTTTTAAATACCGGAGAATTCTTTTGACAGCACTCCAATGAACTGTGGTAGGTCGATGCATAAATTTGCAGACCTGGTTAACAGCAAAAGCTATGTCTGGTCTGGTTAAGGTAAGATATTGAAGCACTCCAACAGTGCTTCGGTACTGAGTTGGATCTGAAAGGAAGGTGTCATCATGAATGCTCAGACGTTTGCCACTTACAGTAGGTGAGGAAAGAGGTTTGGCGTCTGTCATCTTCGTGCGTTGTAAAAGGTCAGTAATATACTTGGATTGAGTGAGATGAAGGCCGTGTGACTGTCGTTCAGCTTCAATACCAAGAAAGTAATGTAATGAGCCAAGATCCTTCATTGAAAATTGTTGATTCAGTTGATGAATGAGAGAGCTGATAAGAGCTTGGTTATTTCCAGTGAGCAATATGTCGTCAACATATATAAGCAAAAACAACTTGATATTTCCATCCTGGTAGATGAACAGAGAGTAGTCTGCCTTGGATTCTTCAAATCCGAGTTCGAGCAAATAATCAGAAAATCGTTGAAACCAGGCTCTAGGAGATTGTTTTAGGCCATAGAGGGATTTAACTAGCTTACATACATGTGATGGAAAATTTTGATCAACAAAACCTTGAGGTTGGCGCATGTACACTTCTTCTGTGATATATCCATGCAGAAAGGCATTCTGGACGTCCAGTTGTCGAATCGGCCAATGATGATGAACTGCAAGAGCGATGATAAGTCGGATAGTAGTGTGTTTAATGACAGGGCTGAAAGTTTCTGAAAAATCGACTCCTTCTTGTTGGTGAAATCCGTTTGCGACTAAGCGAGCTTTATGGCACTCAATACTGCCATCTGCTTTCTTTTTGATACGAAAAACCCATTTACAGGGAAGAATGTTCATTGTGGGATGAGCTGGAACAAGTTTTCATGTACCATTTTTTTGTAAGGCATTGAATTCAGTACTCATCGCATTTCTCCATTCAGGGTGTTGTACTGCTTTACTAAAACATGTTGGTTCGATATCAGTGATGGTGGCAGATGCATGCATGGTGTATTTTGGATTTGGCTTGACAATTCCGATTTTGCTACGTGTGATCATGGTGTGCTGGGAAGAAGGATCACTCAAAGTAGATGTTTGTGGAGGGTGGTGTGGAATAGAATGAGTCAGAGGTGAGGTGGTATGGATTGAGGTTATGTTCGGATTTATAGGATGAGTGTGTGGTGTATTGGATGGAGGAACAGGAAGAGGTATGTTCGGAGAGTGATAGGGAATTATGGCCAGAGAGGGAGCGTTGCTATTCTGTTGGATTGGAGTATCAGTGGATGAATGGGGATGGAGACTAACTGAATCATGTTGAAGAGAAGAAGATAATTGTGGAGTTTGGTGAGATGATGATGATGTAGATTTTGTAGGAGGAGATAAAATAGAGTTTAAATAAAGATAAGAGGTTGAACCTGATTCCTGTGAAGTAGAGGACGCCTTCGGGTGTGTGAGCTGTTGGAATGGAAAAGAAGTCTCATCAAATATAACATGTCTGGAGAGATACACTTTGCCTGAAGAAAGATCAAGACATCGATAACCATGGTGCTGCAGAGAATAACCAATAAAAACATAGTGTTTCGAACGAAGTTGTAGTTTATTGGAAGTGTAGAAACGAAGATTAGGAAAACAGCTGCATCCAAAAACACGAAGGAAATGATAGTTTGGAACACGTTGAAAAAGCATTTGATAGGGAGATATGAATTGAAGTACACGAGAGGGTAGTCTGTTTATGGTATAAACAGCAGTGTTAAATGCATCGACCCAGTATGAAGGAGGTATTTGTGCATGAGCAAGTAATGTGAGACCGGTTTCGACAATGTGTCGATGTTTTCGTTCGGCCATGCCATTTTGTTCTGGATGTTTTGGACAAGAGAATCGGAGACCGATTCCGTGAGCAGCAAGAAAAGATTTGAAAGCATTGTTTTTAAATTCCCCGCCTTCATCCGCCTGTACTGTTTTAATTTTGCAGGACAGTAAGTTTTCGATGTAGGCTTTAAATTTTACAAATATCCCAAAGACCTCAGATTTGAGACGCATTGGAAATAGCCATGTATATCTAGAGAAATCATCGACAAAAATCAGATAATATTTGTAACCAGTGGAGGAAAATGTTGGAGAAGTCCACACGTCTGAATGCAGTAATTCTAATGGAAGAACAGAAAAGGAATCTGATAATTTGAAAGGTAACTTGTGACTCTTGCCAAGAGGACAAGAATTACAGAACTTGATCTTAGATGAGCCTGAGATAGGCAAGCATTTATTTGAAAACAACTTTGATAAAATTGAAGCATTTGGATGGCCTAATCTGAAGTGCCAAACTGACGATGAAGCTTGAGTGCCATAGAGAGCAAACAGCCCCGGATTATTGACTGATGTCTTGGATTCCAGACGAAATGGATAGAGACCGTTCTCACATTCACCCCGAAAAAGCGTCCTCTGTGTACGAAGATCCTTCACAACAAAATGAGAGGGAAAGAATATGAAGTAGCATGAATTGTCGTTAGCAAATTTGTGAACTGAGAGAAGATTATAGGAAGCAGTAGGGCAATGCAAAATATTTTTAAGTTGAAATGATGAAGTAGGAGAGTGGAGGTGAGAGGAACCAATATGAGAGATTGGTAAAGGAGAGTTTTTACCAGCACTATCGACATGATCTCGACCAGTATATTCTGTTGGATTTGTAATGTTATTCATGTCACTAGTGATGTGAGTATTGGCTCCTGTGTCTGTGATCCATGTAGAGGAAGAGGCGCCGTGATTGGCTGTGAATGCAGTGAGTTTCTTGCTTGGAGTTCGACCTTCATAGGATAGATTCATACGGTTGAAACAATCCAAAGCAGAATGTTCAGGTCTATTGCAAATCTGACATATAATGCGACCAGTTCCATAGTGTGGAGAGAAGTTATTACTTGGAGGAGGTCCAAGTATTGAGCCTGGAGAGCGAGAAGGAGCTCGAAAAAGGTTACTGCGTCCAGCATAAGTAGTTGGAGGTGACATAGTAGGGCGGCCTCGTGCGCCACCATTCCTGCCGAAAGGAAAGCCACGGCTTGGCATGCGTGGTTTAGAAACATGAAGAGCAGTGGGAACATGATCAAGGTTAAGTTGAGTTTGTTCATTAAACCTTCTTTCAGCGGACAAGAGAAGAGATTCAAGATCATCATAAGTAATGGGAGTATCTCGTGCCTGTGCAGAGCTTACAGTCATTTCATATTGAGTACCAACATTGTGCATGATGATAGTTAGCAGGTCCCCTTCAGTCATAGGACATCCGGCCAAGGCGAGATGATCAGCAATGGAGTTGATCTTGTCCAGGTAATCTGTAATGGACAAGGAGCCTCGAGTTGTTCGCATGAGTTCACCACGAAGCTGTAATATGCGGTTTTGAGATGGAGAAGCATAACGTTTTTCGAGAGAGAGCCAGGTTGCTTTCGAGGAAGTGGATCTAGCAACAGTGGATAGGACAGCAGGAGTTCGGGATGTATTGATTCATCCTAAGATCATCTGATCTTGTTGCTGCCATATTTCATACTCGGGGTTAACTTCATCTGTAAGTTTTCCATCTTTATCTGTGATAAATATGGAGGACATGGAGAGCTGCCATCAACAATGCCCATCAGACCTCGACTGCGAAGAACCGGATTCATCTGAGCTCGCCAAAGAACATAATTGGATCGATCAAGTTTTATAGTCATGAAACTTGATACTAAGTGAACAGCAGTGGATGATAGGGAAGCAAAGGTGGAAGAAATTGGGTTAGTTGTTGAGGATGTGGTGGAGGATACGATTGAAGATGTGGTGGAAGAGGTTTCAGAAGAGGAAGCCATTAGAATTGGAGGAAAAAAAAATGCCGTGAGACTTAGAGGGCTCTTGATACCATGAAGAGATTGTATTTTGGTTTGAATTGCTTGCATTCCAAGCTTGTATTACTGTCATTATATACAGGTCTCTTTCAAGAAGAGTCCTAGACAATTACAACCTATAACAAGATAGCTAACCGATTTTGGGATTCAAATTACATTGTGTTTGTCTGTTTATCAAACTCATCTACAACATATATCTAAAAGACTGATCCAAACTTGAATTCACCATATTTACTTGTGTTGCTAGGTTTCAACCTTATAAATACTCGAGTTGTCTCTTTTCTCTCACCTCATCAATCTTCTTTTTTGTTCTCCTTTAGCTTCTTTATTTAAATTTTTCTTGATTAGATTTGCTTGAATGATTTAAAAATTATTAAATTTAATAAAGATGATATGAGAATAATATAAGGACACCCCATTATATTCAATCTAATAATTTTAAATCTCCTAACAATAAAAATTTAAATAAAAAAACCAAATAATAATGATAACTCAACCTCCTATATTGTTTCTGAGCCCCGTGTTTTATTTGGTTGACAAGATTCTGTTAGCACGCGTCGTTAACAAAACCGTTTTCACTAGTTAACAAAATCAATGAATTCTTCTTTTGATTATAACAACTTGTGATACGCTATCACCTCACTCTCAGTCGTTTTGTGAAGGTTTTTGTAGGGTTTATCTATCTCTACCCAACAACACCGGAACGCAAAACCCAAGTGAGGAAACAAATGGGTTCTCTGAGAAATGAACTAGTGAGAGATGACAAGGAAGAAGAAGAAGAAGAAGAACCCATTTTGGCACTGCAAACCCAGAGATTCTGTATGTTCCCCATTAGGTATCAGCAGCTTTGGGAGATGTACAAGAAGGCTGAGGCTAGTTTCTGGACTGGTACTTGTTTGTTTTACTGTTTACAGGAAGAAACATTCAAACTTTCATGTCAATTTTGGTGCTTTACTTGTTCATGTATGTGTGGGTTTGGATGTGGTTGTTTGTTTGGATTTGATTGGTAGTTTTTTTTTGAATTTTGCGGTTTTGCTTGCTTGGAATTGAGAGGGTGTTTGTACAATGGTGGTGGTTTTCAGTTGAGATTATTGGAATTCAGAGGAAATTAAGTGGGATTTATTGATGCCTGTGGTAATTTATTTATTTTATCTGTCTCATGTATGTTTTTATTTTGTTTGGTTTCAAAATTCAGTTGGTTTATGGTTGGTTTGATTTATAAATTGGGAAATATGGTTACTCTGGTCATGAAATTAGTTTTCGCATTTCTCTATCATATTATCTGGTCTTGTCTCTCAGTATCTGGTTTTGTCTCTCAGTATACTGATAGATTATGATTTGGGAAATGAATTCGTAAATCTTTCTCCTTTGTCTTAATATCAGTATACGTGGTATGTTTACAGAAGAATATAAGAGGAGAATGAGCCCAACCAATTTGGAATATGATGACTTGAGAACCAACCTATTTGCGGTTGCCAATTAACTGCAATATGATGTTTTTGCTATCGATGAATGATGTGCATCTGTTTCTTCGCTAAACTAAACCCTCATGATTTAAGTGTACAGAGAAACAATAATGGTGCTCATTTTTGAAAGACTGGTTTGTGTTTGTGGTAAAATAGAACCAGCTTTAGTAGCTTGCTCAAAAACTTGACATGTGTGCTCTTTCCCTTAGAATATGAGGATCTGGCCTTTCTGGGTGTGTAGATGAGTTATTGATGGTAATATGTACATAAGCCCAGGGGGCTTTATTTCAGTCATATCTTTTATTTATTTTGTTGGAGGAACCTGCATATCACTGTTCACTGTGTGCTGCATTCACAGTTATGTTAATGACATGTTAATTGGCTTACAGCTGAGGAGGTTGATCTCTCCCAGGATGTACAACAGTGGGAGGCTCTGACTGACTCTGAGAGACACTTCATAAGCCATGTCCTGGCATTTTTTGCCGCATCAGATGGGATTGTTTTGGAGAATTTGGCTGCAAGATTTCTAAATGATGTTCAAATTCCAGAGGTACTTTGTTTGCTATGCTTTTGTTTTTTTGGTTGTGTGATCATCTTTCTCTGTCTCCATATGTCACCGCATATTTATTTAAATGTTCATACTTAATCACACTTTTATCTGACTTTTTTCTACTCCTAGTTGACCAACTAACATCAGAGCTTCTTGTTCTTCACAGGCTCGGGCATTCTATGGATTTCAACTTGCAATGGAGAATATTCATTCTGGTAAAGCTAATTCTGTTGTACTCTACATTTATAATACTTGGGACCACCTGGCTAAGTGTTTGCCTTTTTGTTCTTGTTGAAAATTATCTACCATCAGAGATGTACAGCTTGCTTTTAGAGACATACATCAAGGATCCTAAAGAGAAGCACAGATTGTTCAATGCAGTTGAAAACATTCCTTGTGTCTCTAGGAAGGCGCAGTGGGCTTTAGATTGGATAAACAGGTACTTATGTTGTGTAGTCCTTTGCATGTTTTTTTATTGCTTCACATTTGCTAGTTGACTCATGTGTGCATGAAATGAGCAATCTAGTAACTTTGGTAAAAGCCCTGTTTTTGACAATTTAGCATAAATTCTTTCATACTTCTAAAACTTGATGGTTAAAGTGAATGGTTTGTGTTCCATAAATTGTAGGAAGGCTTTTGTATTAAACTGTGGAATGTGACTTGTAAATAGCATGAGCATCCTCTTTTGGGCTTTATAGCTGGAATTTATGTGGGGCTGACAAAATCTAGTTGATTGATGAAACTTTATTGTTAAAGCGGAACTTGGTGGACATACTGTACCAGACAACATATGGGTATAACCATCTATTGTTTAGAATCAAACAAAGTAGGAGCTCCTTTGACATTCTATGTTGTAACAATTTGTTGTCATCACACTAAACTTTCAGTTAGTATGCAATGTTGCATTCTGTAAATCTAAAAGTTGTCTTAGCCCTCATTGTTGTCACCAAGCTTCTTTTTTGTTCATACTTGTCTGTTTGGTTAGGAGAAATGTGACTGTTTCTTAAAAAAAACTATTTATTCTGCATTGTGTGCAGTTCAAATTCGTTTGCGGAGAGACTTGTTGCTTTCGCATGTGTTGAAGGAATCTTCTTCTCAGGAAGGTAGTTTCTCTTCCTTGATATGCTCTCTTTTGTTTTCAGAAAGCATTCTTATTGATGTTGTAGAAAATGATTTTCTATTGATCTTCTCACTACAAGATTACAAGTTATATAGCAGCATGATCTGCTACTATTACAATGAGGATTAATTGTAATTACAGCAAATCACTCAATTATATTTAAAACAAAGATATAGGTAATCAAAACTGATTGCTAAGAGATAGAAATGCTTAAATCTCTCTAATTGATTGCTAAGTTATGGCAAGGATGTAATCTCTCTAACACCCCCCTTCAAACTGGACGGTTTTGGACGCACAAGTTTGTTACGAAGGAGAAGATGACGATGTTTGTGAAGAGGCTTCGTGAGAAGATCAGCCGGTTGATCAACTGAAGGAACATAGTTAACACGATGACTACCAAGTGCGACTTTCTCACGGACAAAGTGATAATCCAACTCAATGTGTTTTGTACGGGCATGAAAAACTGGGTTGGAGGCCATGTATGTAGCACTAAGGTTGTCACAGTAAAGCATGACTGGGAATTGTATATTAGCACCAAGTTCATATAATAAGAAAGCTAACCACGTGGCTTCTGCACTAGCATGAGCAAGGGAGCGATATTCAGATTCTGCATTGGAACGAGCTATAGTGGGCTGCTTTTTGGAGCACCATGAGATTAAGTTGCTGCCAAGGTAGATGAGATATCCTGAAGTGGAGCGACGAGAGTCAGGTTAGCCGGCCTAATCAACATCAGAGTAGGCACTAAGATGAACAGGTTGCCGTTGTGGACTAAGGGACAAGCCATGATCCAAGGTGTCTTTGATATATCGAAGGATTCGTTTGGCAGCAATGAGATGAGGCACACGTGGTTTGCTCATAAATTGTGACACTGAGTTAACAGCAAAAGCAATGTCCGGGCGAGTAATAGTCAGTATTGTAAGGATCCAATTATTTCTCAAAATACAGTGGGATTAGCAAGCAACTCTCCATCAGTGTGGCCAAGAATAGATTTTGCAGACATGGGTGTGCTTACTGGTTTGCTCAAGAGTAAGTCATGTTTGACAAGAATGCCATAAGCATACTTGACTTGATTGAGATGGAGACCCTGAGCATGAGACATGACCTGTAAACCCAGAAAGTAATTTAAAGGACCCAGATCTTTCAGGTCGAAAGTACGACTCAACACGTCAATGAAGTTCTGTAGAACATGATCACTGCTTCCGATAACAACAATATCATCCACATAAAGCAAAAAAATATAGTATCCATGCCTTGTTGGTAGATGAACAGAGAAGAGTCAGCCTTACTGATACAGAAACCAATAGATAGGAGGAAGGAGCTCATTCGCTGAAACCAGGCTCTTGGAGCTTGTTTCAACTTGTAGAGTGCCTTGTGAAGTTTGCAAACATGTGTGGGCCGACTGGGATCAACAAAGCCAGGGGCTGTGTCATGTAGACTTCTTGAAGGAAGCCATTGAGAAAGGCATTTTTAACATCAAGTTGACAAAGAGGCCATCCTCGAGAAACAACTAGACATAAGACGGTGCGAATTGTCGCTGGTTTGATGACTGGGCTGTATGTTTCCCCAAAATCGATGCCATGTTGCTGATGAAAGCCCTTAGCTACTAGGCCTGCCTTGTACCGTTCAATTGAGCCATCAGGATTTCTTTTGATTCGGAACACCCATTTGCAACCTACCACATGCTGAGATGGAGATAAGGGAACCAGGGACCATGTATTGTTCTTCAATAATGCGTTAATCTCATCCGCCATAGCAGCGCGTCAATTTGCATCCTTCGAAGCCTGTGTGTAACATGTTGGTTCCATGGAATTAATAACAGTGCGAAGAGCTTTAAGGATTGGATACTTTACAGTGCCATCTGTTCGGATTCAAGGTTGGATAATGCCATCCCGTAGGCGAGTTGTCATGGGATGAGGGACATGTGAAGTTGGAGGAGCCCTGGACTCGGTGTGGTGCACACTGGGCTTCGTGCGGTGCGTTCTGGGCTCGGTGAGAGGCACTCTGGGCTCGGTGGGGTGCGCTTGGGGCTCGATGGAGTGCTCTTGGGGCTCGGGATGCACCTGGGGAGCGATGCGGGCGCCTGGGTCTCGGATGGGCGCGCCTGGGGCTCTGTTGGGTGCGCCCTGGGTGCTGCAGCAGCCGCACTGGTGGTGGAGGTGATCCAGATCGGTGAACCAACAGCAGTGATTAGAATTCTGGGTGAAAGATTGGTGGAGGGTGGAGGTGTTTGTGATGGTGAGGCTAACAATGAGGATGGAGACACCGAGGATTGGTGTATTACTGCAGGAGTTGATTGCGGAGCAGGTGAAGCAGGAGGTGGTGCCAGATGGTTGCGACGACGGTATGTGACGATCTGAGAAATTGAAGTACCACCGGCTGGGTTCTGAAGCGAGTGGGATCTGAGAGCAACGCTGAGTTCCGAAGCGAGTGGCTAGGGCGGTGCTGGAGGCATGGGGGAGGGAAGGTCGACTGTTTGGGATACTTCTGATTGAACGGAGGGATGACCTTGGGAACTTGGACTTGTTGCTGTGGACTGAGACTGTGGGCTTGGGCCTGAGGAAGGAACACTTGGGCCTGCGTCAGGAAGTGGATTTGTGATGGGATGAAAGGAGCCTGTGTTGGAAACCAGCATGAATTCCAATGGATCAGAAGCAGGTACCTGCAAAGTTTTGTAAGGGAAAGAGTTTTCGTTAAACAAAACATGCCAAGAGATAGACACGATTGGTTTTAGGATCAAGGCAACGATAGCCTTTGTGATGAGGACTATAACCTATGAAGACGCACTCAACACTTTGATCAGACAACTTGTTGATGGAAAGATACCAAGATGAGGAAAACAAAAACAACCGAAAACACGAAGAGAGGAATAAGAGGGAGAGTGACCATAAGGACGAGTATGAGTATTCCAATTTAGAATAGGGGTGGGTAGGAGATTGACAAGGTAGACAGAAGTTAAAACAGCCTTAACCTAAAGATTGTGGGGAACACTGGAAGTGACAAGTAAGGTTCGAGTCATTGTAGCAATGTGGCGATGCTTTCTTTCAGCCAGACCATTTTGTTGTAGGGTGTAGGGACAAGAATATCGTTGTTGAATGCCCAAGGATGCACAATAATGAGAAAAGGCATGATTGACATATTCAGTGCCATTGTTGCTTTGAAGAATTTTAACAGTACCATTAAAAATGTTCCGGATCATGGCGACCAGTGTTTGAAAATGGGTGAGGACCTCATTTTTCCGGCGCATTGGAAAAAGCCACGTATATCAAGAATGTTCATCTGTGAAGAGAACATAATATTTAAAACCACTAACAGAAAGAGTAGGGGACATCCACACATCACTATGAGTAATATCAAATAGAGATGAAGCAGAAATATAATTTGTTGGAAACGGAAGACGATGAGATATATATTCCATATCGAGAATATGAGACCTTGTATTTGGGTTTATAAGGGTTTGGGTCACTCTCTCTATTGCCAATTGGTTTTGGAGTTGAACCTCAAACTACTTTTTCATGGTATCAGAGCAGGTTACCCACGTATACGTGTGAAGCCCAAAGGCCACACGAACTCCACGACCACCTAAGTTGTTGTCCACGTGTTAGGCTTGAAGATTCGCCACACGTGCGGGGGCGTGTTGAGATATATATCTCACATCGGGAATATGAGACCTTGCCTTTGGGTTTATAAGAGTTTGGGTCACTCTCTCTATTGCCAATTGGTTTTGGAGTTGAACCCCAAACTACTTTATCAAAGCCTCGGTAACAAAGCCATTAGGCTTCAACCCAATGCAAGGCGTGAAACTCCTCATATATTCCTCGTGATTCAGCACCTCTCTCCCACCTTCCAAACTCCAAAGTGGGTCATCAGTCTGAGCCATCTTCACAATCTCATCCATGGCAGCCAAAGCCAGCTCTAGAAACATGGTTCTCTCGTCGAGCCCTCCCGCCACCGGCCTAGTGAGCCATAAGTGGCATGCCACCCCAAGCCCCTCTCCGAAATCAGGTCCCAGTGGCATTGTTGTAGCCACTGAGTTCATCCCACCAAACCCATTGTTCCCAACTCCGAGTTCAAGAGCTAAGCTCGACAGTGGAGGCCGCATTGATGGACCTAGAGACGAAATCGGGCGGCCCAAGAACTTGCCGGCGAGTGCACAAACCCGGTCTAACTCATCCTTTAACCGGGCATTGTCGATCCTAAGATGTTGCTCTTCAATGGAAATATCACCTATCATGGCCGGACCACCGCAGTTTGTGCAAATTGGGTTCCTCACGGCATCCCTAATCGACATGTTTTCGGCTCGAAGCTTATCGTTCTCTTGCCTCAACAAAGAGTTCTCATGCCTTTCAAGTTGAGTCTTCATCTGGGTTCGACTATTTTGGAACCAGAACTTGACTTGCCGGGTCTCAAGATTTAGCCTTCTGCTAAGCTCCAATCTTTGTTTCTCATCAGGCTGAGGGCACTCCTTGAACAACGCTTCGAGCTCTTGGATTTGCTGTGGAGTGTGTCGATGGTATCTCTTCTTATGAGGGTTTCTGTTATCCGCGGCTTCTCCTTCATCGCCAGAGCCGGCGCCGTCCATGTTTTCGCTGCCAGATCTACTGATCTCGTTCTCCTCCTCCCGACTCCTCCTGCCGACGTTGTTGTTCCCCTCGAAATTCTCCGTTATTCTCGCCGCGACTCCGCCTCCGTCGGCATTAGTCTGAAGAGCTAGTGAGAGGCCGGGTGAGTTGTTGAACATGGATTTGGTGAGACTGAGTGACAAGTCGAGGCTGAGCGATGGCACTAGAGGGCATACTGGTGTGGTTGGCGTTATGGTGGTGGTGGTTATAAGGAATATCAGCGACGATTCTTGCACCGCCGGTACTATTGTCAAGAAAAATCCCAAAACTCATCAAAATATAGTAGCAGATCATGCTGCTATATAACTTGTAATCTTGTAGTGAGAAGATCAATGGAAAATCATTTTCTACATGGTATCAGAGCGGGTTACCCACGTACACGTGTGTTAGTGTTACCGGCCACACGCACTCCATATCATCGCTAATGTTTTCCACGTGTTAGGCTTGAGGGGTCACCACACGTGCGGGGGCGTGTTGAGATATCTATCCCACATAAGGAATATGAGACCTTGCCTATGAGTTTATAAGGGTTTGGGCAACTCTCTCTATTGCCAATTGGTTTTGGAGTTGAACCTCAGACTACATTGTCATAACTTAGCAAGGATGTAATCTCTCTAACAGATGTGCTTGTGTTTATATGTTCAGCCTGCCTCTCTGTTATGAGTGTTTATGACCGTTTATTTTATTTTCTTCGTCTTCTCATGTTGTTTATGTTCATTTGTGGTTCTCACTTCTCAGCTTCTGTGCCATATTCTGGCTTAAAAAGAGGGCACTAATGCCAGGTCTGACATTTTCAAATGAGCTTATTTCCAGAGATGAGGGCCTCCACTGTGATTTTGCTTGCCTTCTGTACAGGTAATTTCTTTTTCTATGGTTCTCGAATCATGTGTTCCCCATGTGAGGCGTGGTCAACATAATAGTAATCAAGTGCAGTATAAAATATTTGGATAGAACAATTTGAAATGATTTAATTCAAAATAGATATATCTGTCTGTTGTTGCGTACAGTTTGTTACAGAAGCAACTTGATTCGGAAAAAGTTCATGGAATTATACATGAAGCTGTCGAAATTGAGACCGAGTTTGTGTGTGACGCCCTCCCATGTGCATTGATTGGCATGAACTCAGCTCTGATGAGCCAGTATATAAAATTTGTTGCTGATCGACTCCTGGTCTCTCTTTCTCTATCTATCTCTCTTTATTTCAATTTTATCCTTTTTATTTATTGTCAGAACTAATCTAATAGCAACCCCATCCAGGTTGCGTTAGGTTATGAGAAGAAGTACAATGTGGAAAATCCTTTTGATTGGATGGAGTTCATTTCTTTACAGTAAGTTTGTGCAAATCTGGTGACTGTTTCATTTTTTTATTATAGGAACTTGTTCATTGATTATTTACAAGTGAGCATGAGTATTACTGGATTTGTGAGGGTTTATCTATTTAAGTGTTGTTAATGACAGGATATGGGGTTATTAGTGTATATAAAGGCAGTGTTCTGGCTTCACACAGCCAGAACCAGAAACAGTTTTGTAACTTTGATCTTAATATGGTTGTCTGGTTGTGCAGAGGGAAGACAAACTTCTTTGAGAAAAGGGTAGGTGAGTATCAGAAAGCATCTGTTATGTCGAGCCTCCAAGATGGTGGAAAGAATTTCGTCTTCAACATGGATGAGGACTTCTAGTCATCCAGTTTTTCCAGCAGCATCCCTTAGAAATGTAGCAATTGCTCGTATTAGAATCAGAATTTTGTACTAGTCTTTTCAGTATGCCGGTAACAGACTAAATGTGTATATTCTGTTGGGCTATCAGCTTGGTAAATGTAGAAGAGCCTTAAATCTACGCCTATACATTTCATTATTACCTTTAGGGATTGTCATCATGAACCAACTGGTATATATAATTTATGCTTCATTGTCATGAGGTAGACCTCTGTAAAATATATGTATAACATCATTGTGTTTGAAAATGGTGCTTTCCTGTGTGCTGTGTGATTATTAGCATTATGAGTATGAATGCACAGTTCTTAGCTTGTCTGCCCATGCCTGCCGCCTTGCCAGAGTGCAATATTTACACTTGAGAGTATTGTGGTTTCATGTAAGGAATATATTGTTGCCTAATAAAAAAGCCTACTTGCTTTTATTATTTTCTGGATTGTCTAAAAAATGGGTGTGCTCCGGTAGCTTAATGAATGAGCACACCACAAACACTAGTGATCTAACACTTTACATCTCTGGAGTTTCAACTCTGGTTGGGATTGAGTTAGTAAACAAGGTCAAATTATACCGGAGCATATGGATCTTCCTAATCTCAAAGGTATGAGATGAATTATTGGAAATGGTAAGAATATTAAATTCTTGACTTTTAATTGGGCCGTTTGATTTCCCCTTAATTACTAGAGACATAATTAATTTGGATGATCCTGAGAAATTTCTTGTTAATGGTCAACGGAGTAAAGCTAAGTTTTCTGTTTTTATGCAAATATTGTGAAACCTTTTTTAGGAATACCTTTACCAATTTATGTTGAGGACTCTTTTGTTTGGGCCCTCTTCAAATGAAAAATTTACAATCAAGTCTGTTACTTGGCTTCAGGTTCATAATTACCAATAGCATAGCCAAATTCTTCTAATGAACAAGCATTGGAAACTTGATATTCAACTGAAGATTAAACTCTTTGGTTGGCTCTTTCTATGGGGTAGACTCAAAACTAGAGAAAGACTCTAGGTTTAGGGTAATTAAGATAAATTTTGTCCCATGTGTAATAAGGATAACTAAAAAGCTAAGCATTTATTTGGTTATTGTGACTTTGCTAAAGAAGTCTGGAGGTTATCTAATGTCATTTCCCCAATTGATTGAGAAGAGAGTTACCTTAATGTTTTTAAGGAACTTCTTGGGAGTCAACACTATGATGCTGATTTATTTGTCAAAATAATCACTAGTTAGAATATTTAGAAAGCTAGAAATGATCGCATTTTCTGGGGCACTTCTCCTAATATTATGTCAACTACTATGAGAGCTACTGCCATGACATCTCATGAGTCTAATCTTAACATTGGATCTAGTGGTGCGAATTCTTCAAACGTTTCTTTCACTATTAAGTGGAAAGCACCTACTAGTTCTTTTGTTAAGATTGACTTTGATGAATTTGTTAATGATGGCTTTGTTGCTGGTGGTTTTATCATTCGGGATGCCACTGGTGAACCTTTATCATCCGGGATATAACGCCCTGTACCTAAAACTTACCCATTTACTGAGTTTATCACGGTTATTGAGGGTTTTAACTATGCTAAATAACATAGCAAGAAAACATTCGAGCTAATTTTCAAGTTTTTTTTTCTTCTGGAAATCTTAAATTCCTCTTTTGAAACGCTAATGTCGAAGTACGCATCAACACGAGTTCACCGGTGTGTTCGGAATATTTTTCAGAACATCGAGTGATTTTCAAAGTTCATGGTAATTTTAATTACCAATTCACATTTTTACTTTTATCATTTTGATAAGTAATTTCTACCCACTTAAATTTAGATCGTTAGATCGATTAAGGATTTGAACTTGACCGTTGAATGAAATATAAAAAGTAAAGAGAGGAGTTGACCCGAGTCAAAAGCCAACTTGGGCGTTGACCCGAGCCTAAACCTCTCTCTTTCTTCTCTTTGTCGCCTCTATCATCTCTAGCATGACGTTGCTAACTCCAGCCACCGCATGGCTCGAGTCGCCCATCAAAATGTTCGCCTTCTTCTTCTCTATGTAATCCAATCTAGAAATCACTCATTTGGCTATCAATGGGAGAGATTGATGGAGGATAAACACCGCTTCCTTCTCCGGTGTTGGCGACTTTGTTCGACATCTGGGTTAGAAATGGTATAGGTCTTCTTCTACTTGATTTTCTCTTTCTTTATGAGCTATGGTTTCTCTAAATCGAGCCTTAATTGGAGGAGCCCTAATCCTGTGCATTTCTGGGTTTCTCATGGCGTGGCTCCGACGACGCGTTCTTGTCCTTCCTGTGAGCTTGACGAACTCCGGCAGGCCTAACAACATGTGTTTGGGGCTTAGTTGAAGGAATGTGAAGCTTTGGGTGGCGGCTACCGGTGTCCTGCAACCAGCAGAGAGCTGCAAGTCGACATCTTGGCTGAGGTCGTACGTGGTGAGTGTTTTCTTACTGTTTTGAGTGGCGGTGATGCTTCATTTGTTTGATTAATGCTAAGTGGTACCTCAATGATGGAATCAAGCAAAGATTTGAGGGATTCTGAACAACCAGTGTTGTTCTGTTCGGGACAGTGAGAAGCAGAGAACAACATATGTTCTTCAGCAAAGGAAGGTGTTTGTTCCTCGATTTAAAGTGGGAACCAATTAGGAGGAGAAAGCAGAGGAACCAAGGGGTTTGTGGATTTGCTCAAGTTAGTGGTAAGCTTAGTGTTTTAGCTGCTGTGTTACTATTTCCTTGTTGTGGAGAGTTTTGATCGATAATTTGTAGTAATACATGTCGATAACATGGAGTTTGGAAGTACGGAGAGTAATACATGTCGATAACTTGGAGTTTGGAAGTACGGAGAGGCTATGATGAAATTTCGAAAAGTCGCCAGAATCCGGCAAATGTTCCGGTCATACAAGATTCCAGCAAAATGCCGAAAATGTAGAAATCGACTCCATGTTAAATTCAAAGTCGTACAGTTTCGATAAAGTGTAAAACGAGTATTTATTTAAAAGTCGTAAAATAAGAAGTTTCTATTTTGAGAAACTTTCAATTTTTAGAAACTTTCTATTTATAGGAAAAACTAATAAATTAGTATGGATGGTTTATAAGAATAATGGTGAAAGTTAAAGTTAAAGGATTTGGTTATAAATGGTGAAGCCTGGAGTTAAATGAATGTGTGACAACTTTGGTTGTGAGGAAGATCATAATTTCAATCAACAGAAATTATTGAGTTGATCGTTGTAAATAAATTGAATAAATGACTTTACGATATATCGACTCACAATTAGTAAATTGGTTTAAGCTGTGGATTGGGTGACCATAGTAATTCCACAAAATTACTATGTGATAACCTAACGTCAATGAAATATTAAAAAAAGTCGATGTATTAAGGCTGTGTATTCAGAAACTAAACTTCGAGTCGATAATCGGAAATAAGTTTATTCGTTGATAAGTCGTTAAAGGGAATGAGTTTGGTCAACTCTTGGTCAAACTTGTGAGACCCCGATAATTTTATTTAATTTCCGACACATTTAGGGTTTAATTCCGATTACTTTTTAGTACGTCGTAAATTTTGTCTAACGTTTTTACGTTAGGACACACGTCGTCACATGTGTGAAAGTATTTACGGAATATTTTCCGGCACTTCACGTATTTTTCGTACAACTTTTACGATTTAATTTTGACGTTCTGTTGTTTTAAATGAATTTTCGAAAATGAATTTGGTTTTAAAATTATTTTGGAAGTGTGGTTGAATCGTGACCGTTGACTCGATCGTCGAATCGTGGCCATTCGTTTTTCTTTAAAACTTTATCCTCCTTTCCCTTTCCTTCCACCTTTCCCTTTTTTCTTCCTTTCTTTCTCTTTCCTTTCTGCTCCTTACCTTTCCTTTTCGAGCGAAACAACTCTCTCTCTCCTTCCTCTTCGACAGCAGCCAGCCACCTCCCTCACCAGCCCGCGTCGACGCTCACCGCCATCACCAGTCGCCTCGCCTTGCCCCGGCGACCTTGCCCAGGCCACCAGCGACTCCAGCGTCGTCGCCAGCGCCGCCCAGCAGAGGACGGAAGCTCAGAAACACTGTGCAGAGCAGATTGAAGTGAACCAGAGGGTTTGAGGAGCCAGGAAGCTCCCAGGCGCCACCAGGAGCTGCCCAGGAGCAAGGAGGAAGGAGGAGAAGGCCAGCGGAGCTCCGCCGGAGGGGTTCTGCCGGAAAAACCAAGGAGAAAGCTTCAAGGTACAAAACTCCACCTTTTCTGATGTTTGAGGTGTTGTTGGTTAGCTTAGGTTGTATAGAAGGAGAAAAGAGGAGCCAAAGGGCTCGATTTGGCCAGAAAACCGACCATTTCCGGCGAAACAGTCGATCGGAGACCAATTACGGTTAGTTTTCGTTTTTAGTAAGTTTCCTTATACGTAATTTCCGATTACGACTCTTTAGTCCGACTAAATGGAAACAATACATTTCTTAAGGAGTCGAAGACTACCTCTCGGCATTTCTGCAGGTTTCACTGCATCACCGGAGGAGTCACCGGATTCCGGCAACTTGCCGGAATTTCGTCATAACTTCCTCGTTTTCTTTGTCTCCAAGTTATCGACATGTACAACAAAAACAACACCAAATCAACATCCACAACAAATTCAACAACACAATGTCAAAAACACAGAAGCTTAAGATCATCACTCACCCTCTGCATGTCACTGACCCGAGCCCAGTAGCTCCTCCCTGCCTACACCCGTCCAGCTGGACCTCCTCTACCTCCCACAACCTCGCCTCAGTCTCAGAAGTCCACAAGAAGCCCAAAATCACGCCCACCAGAGGAAAAACTCGAAACCCAGAAAATCAAGGGGAAATGAGGAAACTCGATTTGGGGCATGAAAAGGAAGAAGAGAAGAGGAGAAAGAATATATCGGTCTCACGTCACCTCGTCGCCTGAACGGTGAGTTCTCGCCAGAAAACAGTCGAAGGTTCTCCTCGTTCGATCTTCGGTTGTGGTGGTTGCTTGGGCGATTTTCAGGTTGGGCTAGGTAAAGGAAGAGAAGAGGAAAGTGGTGGTCCGTCAGCAAGTGGTGGCCGGAATCGCAGGCGCCGGGTGGAAGACAGCGAAGGCAGAGAGGGCTCGGGAGAGCTCTGTTGACCGAAATGGGAGGTTTGACCGAGTCAAACCTCTCACCTATATTTATAGGAAAATGGACTGTCAGGATATGATCTTGGATAGATCTGACGGTCCAGATTTAAAGCAGGTAAAAAGTAAAACTGAAATGGTAAAAACTGTTTTACCATAATGGTAATTAAAAATTATCAGAAACTTCAAAAATTCGTAGAAAATAAACGGAAGCTCCTAAAAATATTCTGAAAATACTGAGAGTCTCATGTCGACATGTACAATGACATCGAGTCCTTAAATGAGAAATTTGAAGAATCTTGAAAAACTCAAAAATGAGCGTGGTCGTTCACTCGCGAAGTTACCGAGTACGACTTAAACCTTAGTAACTCGTCATTAACCACGGTAAAAACATGCGGTGTCTCACACTAGTTCCCTGTATACTAAAAATTGAGATTGGTTGAGTTTAGGAGAATTTGGGTTTGAGCAGGGGAGGACCACCATGTGTGTCACTGTGCACAACGGTGGTGGAGGTGTTTTGATTCATTTGGGGTTTTGGATTTCATGTTGTTGAATATATGTACTTTTTGTATAATTGAAATTGAGATTGTTTGAGGACCGGAAGAAATGAAATTTTAGGCAGAGGTCGACCAGTATGTACGGTGGCAATGCTGACTTCCTTAGCTCATCCTTGATTTAGTTCTTGTTCAGGAGGATGAGTTGATGATTATAATGGTTTTGAAATTAATGAAATTGTACAGTGGGCAAGCATAGTTTGAATGCTGTGTTTTCAGTTTTTCTAGGTAGGGTAGTTAATATGTGGTGACTGATAAATCAAATAATGCTGGAGGTACATGTCGTATATTATGTACAGTTAATTTAGTGAAAGTTGGAAGCTTGTGTCTGCTGCTGTGTTCTTGGTAGAATGACCGAGACATGGAGATTAGTACTGGGTTGAAAACGTGTGTAGGATTGAGTTATGAAATTGGTTGAATTAAAGCGGGGTTTGGTTAAGCTAATTAGTTTTTATATCACATGAAATTGTAAATTGGTTATTGATAAACTAGTGTCACTTTAATAAGGCATGAGGTTTTGACATGGGAGTATGGGTTGGTTTGATTAAGCAGAGTACGAAATAGGCATTATAAGTTATTTTATATGAGAAGGATTGTTATGTGTGTAATCTTGGCTGGAACAAGTCTTGATAATGGATTAAGGAAAGTAATGGTGATTGAAGTACATATGAGAAAAAGGAATGTTTGGTCGAGGTTGTGAAATTGTTTATGAAGTACTGAAGTAATGAATTGTGAAGTGGCGTTAAATGTTTCTGGAAAATTGGTTTTTAGAAATAGAGGCTGAATTGGTAGTCTGTTGAGGATATCGATTCAAGTCAGTCGCAAATACTAGTAAAAGCAAGAATGATTTATTTCAAAAGCTATAGTTAAATTACTATGTGACTAGATTTGAAAGTAAATGTTGGATTGTGTTATGATATCGATTAGTTTTCGATAATCGAACCTGATCATGAAATTGGTCAAACATGATCAAAACATGAAAAGTTGATTCGACCAATAATAATTAGTCGTTGTGTTTACTTGTGCTTGTTTACTAAGGTATTAATTATTGAAATGTTGGACATTAGAGACTCTAGTTACCTGAGGAGCGTAAAACTCGTGAATATCAGAATGTGGGAGGAAAGCTTTGGCTATTTTGGGCAATGCATGAGAAGTTTTCCGAGCGTTGTGAAGCTTAAGCTTAATAGGTGAGTGGGCGTTTGTTTTAAATTAAATACATGCTTTCAGTATATTTTATTGAAAAGTCATTTTGATTGAAATATTTCTGTTTCCATTTTATTGGGACATTTAATTTTCCATGATTATTTGGGAGTTTTACTTGATTTGAGGAATTACCGAAAATGAGATTTTCGGTAGAGTCTACGTGATTTTCGGATGAGGATTATATGGTTACATGTATATGCATATTTTCTTTATATACGTGTTGTGATGAAAATATATTATATTCTTACGGTGAGCATTCAGCCATAATGTGATAGTAAGTATTTAACGGCCGTCATTATGAGTGCGAGGCGCAAGCATCGTATCCCCCTATAAGTATACATACATATATATATAGTCAAATTATGATTATATATTATATTCCTATCAGGAGCATTCCGCCATAATGGTGTTGCCCATTACTGCCGCCATTATGAGCGCGACGTGAGCGCGAGGAGCAAGCGTCGTAGCTCGGTTTGGATATACATGTGTGGTCATGTGTTTGAGCGAGGCTCACTTTACTTAATGGTGTTAACTAGCGAGGCTAGTTACTTATATGATCACATTTTCAATATTTTATCTAGCGAGACTAGAGTCAGTGTTTATTGATTTTCATCCTGAGGCATGCATTACGCATTTTTCTTGTAAATAAATTGGGAAAATATGAGCTCTTGTTTAATTAACCACTTTATTATTTTGTCCACTCACTCTAACATGTTTTCCAAATATTTTCCTCTGGGCCATTCGTCCACGACTTACCATCATTGCATTGATGCACGACAGCTCGTAACTGTGTGCTAGGATTGACATGAAGTTGTAATTCTTGAACTCGACAGTATAGTAACGGATCTCCAAGCGTTGAGTTCCACAATGTGCCAAATTGGACTGCCACAGTGTCCAATGATGATATGTCGCATGAGATGAATATGTTTTAAGGTTGGATAGGAGTCATTTTTATTGCTCTCCACCTTAAGCTCCTTGACAGACGATCTCCTTAACCGCTACACTGCGGATTGTCACTTTGAGACTGTATGCCCGTCGTTAGGGGGAGATACGAACACTAGTGTTTAAGTGGGAACGACATGAATGTCGTGGTTGGTCGCTACTAAGTCTCAACATGATCCCTATAGAACTATAGTGACGAGATCAATGATGCATATGTTTGTAAGGAATGATGTTCTATCAAGAGGACATGGCTCGACCATATTGAGGTGGTCTTGATGCCATGGCTTGGCCATATTGAGATGATCTTGATGCTATCACTGTGTGGTGATATGAGAGCGTCATAATGTGGCAACATGGTGTCCTAGGCCTTGTGGCTCCCTGAAGGTTAGGTTGAGGCCCTTGGGTTCGATATACACTCGGACTGAGAGAGAAAACGAGTTTGGCATTACTGGTCCATTGATCAGTGATACTCACTCCGTCTCATGTTAGTTTGAATTGTGACTATCGTTGGGGGACGCCTTAACGTCAAATTCTAATTCATAGAAACAGATTTCTACAATGACTACACTAGTGTACATGAGGACGTGAGATACTGAGTTTATCGAACCACACGTTTGTTGATAAAGCGACAAAGTGTATTGACCTAAAATGGGAACATGCGACCTAGACAAAGGGATAGATCCTTGGGCAGGTGTTGCCGACACCGCAAGTGTAAACCCTAACAAGTAAACCTTTGTGAATTAGCGTAGTGAGAACAAGAGTCTCAGACTCCCTTATGGCGCAAGGTTTCTCACAAACACGCACTGGGATCGACTACGATGAGATACACTCTCGTAATGGATGTTATTGCACTCCACTACCTTGTCAGTTTGGTAGGTCCTTAATAACTGTACATGCAGTCCTATGAATATGATCATAGTGACGTCTCTATGGGATCAGAGATATGCATGAAGATCTTAAATAGACTTCATAAGCCAAATCAAGAAGAGCTTGCGTTGGTCAAGTGTTTTGGACGCATAGTACATAACTCCTTGATTTCGGATGGAATATGATGAATAATGTCATTGCGTATTGATTCCGGATGATCGCAGTATATGCTGGATATCCGATGATTGAATGAAAAGTATATTGGAAAAGACACAATCTCGTATTGAAGTCGATCGATTGTGTATTGATGATGTATTTCCATCAATCGGCTTAGGTCCTCTAAAGAAGAGTGGAACCTTCATATGCTCCCATGATTAGTCAAGGTCTTTACTCTAAGAGAAAGTGATCGGTTTAATCAAAAGAAAGATTTGACCCCACCTCCATTCATTATAAAGCTAAGTAGCTTTGTGCCCACGCAATGCCAATGATATGGCAAAAGACATCACTTGAATACTCTAAGAGTATCTGGCATATTCAATCCCTATGGCATGAGAGAAAGGTTGTTGCATATGTCATCCTTAGCCATGTATGAATCGAGATGCATCGGAAACGGAATCATGATCTTGGCACTGGTCAGTTTAGTGGCAGAGTTGCCGGACATATGGCATGCTGCCTGTGCGCGCCGCTTGTGCACGCTGCCTGTGCACACGTGCACTGCTGCCAGACACTATATGTGCACCTGTGCACTAGCTGCCGAGCGTTGTGCACCCTGCTGCTGAGAGCTGTGCACGTCAGCTGCCGAGCGTTGTGCACACAACTGATAGGCACCGTGCACATAGCTGCTAGCACTGAGTAATGCCACATTTGAAACATGTTAAAAGAGCATATAGATGCCAGGTTGTCAAAACAGCTCCGTGGTCACTAAGGATCTAGAAGCGCCCTATGAATGATCTTAAGATTATGGGAGATGCAGATTTGAAAAAAAGGTCTAGCATATACATGACATGATTAAATGTGAAGGGTGTAGTTGTTTGTGTTAACCATGTTGTACTCTTTTTCTCTTAGTCTATGCTTTTTGTCCCATTGGGTTTTTGTTTGACAAGGTTTTTAACGAGGCAACATTGCCTGCATCACTAAGACCATTGATCCCCATTTGTGGTTGATCATGACATACTTATTTAAGTCTTGGCTCACATCTACTCTTGAGAAGTATGTTGGAATGCACCATTCATCAGGAAAATTCGATTGAAGTACACATCAGGGAGAGCATCACATGGCGAGTTCTCAATAGAGTAGTTGGTGCGTTGTACTTTTTTTCTTTCGACCAAGGTTTAGTTTTCCCATAGGGTTTTTGTTACTCGGCAAAGTTTTGATGAGGCAACACTGTAAGCACCATACTGGCATGAACACACGACACAAGGGGAAGTATTCTAGGATATTTGATATATATATATATATATATATATATATGTCTTGGTCCATGTCTTGTATACAGGCTTTATATAGTAAACCATGTTGTAATATGGTTTTACACATATCCATGTAACAGACCCATTGACCCATGTAATAGCCCAAGAGGCCCATGTATTTTTCTATATAAAGGGGCTTCATTCTATCAATATTATATTTTTGTCAATTGAAATTTGATAATTAACTAATTTGTAATTTAGTATATTTTTAATGATGTATTATCAGAAAATAATGGTTTTTGGAATAGATTGTGAGGGAACAATTAATTATAGTGACACGGTCAGTTTATTTGTGGGTTACAGGGAAAGTGACAGGAAAATTCGTGACAGGATTTGAAGCCCTTCTACTACGACTCTGTCTTCCAAAAACCCAATTTTCAACACATTTGAATGTTGGTAGCAACCAATCAAATATTCTATGTCCTTTTTTGCTTCGCCCATCCCCAAATATTTCCCTGACATGCTTCGCTTATTTACAGGTTGTTTCCTTATCCTCATTTTGCAGAACCCAACAAATTAATTACACTCTTTCCATTATTTTGTTTGTTACTTTCTTTCTTTATTTGGAAATTCCTTAGCTTCAGCTTTGATGGGTCTGAAAATTTGTAACAGGAAATGGGTACTACCAATTTCTCACTTTTATGTGGTTCTTTGAAGTGGGTCTTTGTTAGTTGTTTGTTTTGATTGGTGATTTGCCTAATTTCATTTTGACAGTAGCTTCTCTGTTATGGCGTAAAAATGTGGGATTTGGTAGGTGCAGATCAAGTTAGTATTGGAGCTGTGTGTTTTAAGTTTATTCAACAACAAGGATCATAGTCTTCAAAGCTTCAGCCTTTTTGTAACTATTCAATGTTTATTTTATTGGCTACTTTTATTATATTTGCTTTCATGTTGGTTGAGGAGTAGATCAGACTAGAAGTGAATTCTAAGCAAAGATGAGAGAGTAGAATATTGTCTTTTTGGTTCATCTGTTTTCATTGATCTTTTGGGACCCTCTTAATTAGGAACTCAGGTATTTCCCAGAACAAACCAATCACATTTATTAGGATTGATTAGAACCCTTTCCCAGATTTGGATACACCCAGATGTTGCTTGATTTCCCCTCAGAAGGGGTTCACATCTGATGTGTCATGCTTTCTGGGGATGAATTGATGGTTTCATCATAATGCAGGTGAAGTCCCAGAAGGGGGATTGTGAGATGCTTAGTTGTTGAATTTCGAGATGGATAGGCGGAGTCAACTGTGGCAAAGGAAACCATCAGAGAAGAGTTCTGGTGAGACTGAGAGTTCGGGATCGATCTCTTCTCATTCGGAGAGATTTTCTGATGATCAGGTAACTGGTATTCACATTGTCTGCCTTATTAGTGATTTGATTGTTAGAATTCTATGACATTTCATGATTCTGCTTAATTGGTTGTTAGTTTCTTGCCTTACCATCAATGTCATTTCCCATTTGCTTAAACCATCTATCTTCATTCGTGGCGTGATCAGTCTTGTTGGTACAATAATGTAGATGGAATTCTCTAATCTCGTGTGTTCTGCTATTTCATATATAGCAAACATATAGTTAAACAGATCACCCACCTCAGTGTTAGATGGATCCACTGCCCTACAAATTACATTTGTCTTCCCTATATTCACAGTATATTATTTGTCTTCAGCTTGGATGTCCACGATGTGTTTGGAGTACTAGTACAGATCCATATCAGTTTATGAGAATTTACAAGTCTTGCTTATTGTTATCTAGTCATTCATCTTCCTAAGAAATTTGTGGTAATACTGATATTCATTGAATGTGTATCCCAATTCTAATGAGACAAAGACGGAAATATTTACTCATCTCATCTATTTGCATGTCGTACGGTTTCTGATGGCTAGAGACACGATTTAGTTCTACTGGCCTTAAATATCTTTGTGGAACTCTCAAAACCAAGGTCAAATGTGCTAGACACTGATCGAGTACCCAAAGTATCTCACGTTCTTTAATATTTGTTGGCTTGTCCTCCAAGTGCAGGAGTTTCCATCTGTGAACTTGTTGAGTTCCATAGCAGGCCTGTAACATCTTTACATACTAACTTAGGTGCCATCACGATGAACAAATAACTAATTTGTAGCTGTATAGACTATTTTTTCTATTTCTGAGTTTTTCTTTACGTTTTGGTCTATCAAAAAATTAGTTCCGCTGTCAATTGTCATTCAGCTATCTGGTTTCTTTGAAAGCTTCCCACATGTATAGGTTCTCTAGTTCTCTATGATATCCCAAGAATTATGTACAGATTCAAGTCAATAAAGGAAAGAAAAAAATTTAAGTTCAGGAAGATTTGGTCCTTCGGTGTTCCCTCTTACTAGAAGCTCACAGAATTGTTAGGACATAAGCCAATAGTTATTATATTTTCTAACATCATTCTCTGTTCTATCAAGTGGTTTGGCTAGAGTCTAATGTTTCTCTAATTTAATGTCAAAGGCATTCTCAACTCATAGCATCCAGTTGCCAGAAGTCACTTCTAAAGCTCTACACAGTAATGAAGAACTTATTGATAATGTCGAGGCTTTGAGGGAGAACTTATCAGCTGCTCTTCTTAGCAGTAATGCCAAAGATGAATTGGTAGAGCAGCATGCCAAAGTTGCAGTAGAAGCAGTCTCAGGTTTTTCTGCTTTCCTTTAATTTGTTCCTCGCATTTAACTTCAGTTAGATTTTTTGTTGAATCTTCATTGGCCGAATCCATGTGTCCAGTTGTTTTTTCTTATGAGCACAATAATTGAGCACTTTCTTCATAAGCTTAAGAATGTGGATTTCATTTGTTGTCTAATGGTATGTACTTCACTTTGTATAAAGAAAGTTTTGGATTATTCGCGTACATAAATAAAGAGAAGCAAAAGCTTTTCCTAGGCATGTAGAATTTAATGATATTTTTCTTTCTTTACACAATGTTTCTGCTTATGATTTGAGCAAATAGGTTTGATTTTCCATGACCAACACTCAGAAGTCATATTCTTATTGTTTCTAGAGAAGGTTCATTCCCCTTATCATTTTTTCAAGTCTTTCAAGAATGGATTCTGATGCAAGACAAAATAAGATGAACTCTAAATTAACGGTTTAAAGATGGAATTAAGAAAGGGGATAGGTCTACTAGCATCACACCAGTAGGTTTCTAGGCATCACACCTAAGGTTAGGTTGCATCTCACAAACCTGGATAGAAAGCAAAGCTCTCAAACTTTTATTTATTCAACTCTGCCAAAAAAGACTAAAAGGCCTCTATATATAGAGAGGTTAAAACCCTAGATCAATTAGGATCAAGCAACCCTAATATTCTAGAACTTAAAAGATTTCCTAATAAAAACACAAATCCAAAATAAGAAAGAAATCTTAAAATCCTGACTTAAGATATTATACTCCTATTCTGCATTATCCTCCCCGGGTTGAAAAAACTCGACTCTGGCGAGTTATGGGTGTAGAATCCTGCCACTAAGCCACCAGGCCCTTATCCCAAATGATTTCATCTTCAGCATGTTAATAACTTTCTTCTTGGTTGCTGCATGTCCCCTTAACACCTTTCTGTGGGGTACATTGTCAAACTTTTTCATAGGCTTCAAGACAACCTTGTGCTTGTGAAACAACAATGAATATGTATTTGCTTTTCCACAATGGTACACATAACGATCAAATAGCCAAGGTTTTCCTACAAGGACATGGGTTGTCTTCATGGGTGGCACTGGAATATGGGTGTTGTCAACTCAACCGACCTTGTATGGTTGTTGGTGTGGCAGTACTTGAAGTTCGAGGCGCTCAACGACAACACTTGAGACAAAATCGACACAGTTCTCTTCATCCATATCGATATTTCCATCAGTATCCACTTGTTCAGGCTCACCACTGGCTTCAAGGAATTCTGTGACCCAAGCCCCAAAGGTTTGTTTGTTGTGGGGCTGCTCTTCTTCGTCACTAGAGGTGTTCTCCTCAACTGCCGGTGCAGAAGCCTACCATTATCTTCTAGCTTTCTAAGCCGAAGATCGAATGATTCAAGTTGTTCCACAATTTGTAGTAACAGGGCATCTCGCTGTGTGTCAGTCAGAGAGAATTTTTTCCGAACGTGCAGCCATTGGAACAATAGGTTTTGGTTTATAGACGGCCCCAAAATGATGCAGGACAAAATAAGATGAACTCTAAATTAACGGTTTAAAGATGGAATTAAGAAAGGGGATAGGTCTACTAGCATCACACCAGTAGGTTTCTAGGCATCACACCTAGAGATCTCAGGCATCACACCTAAGGTTAGGTTGCATCTCACAAACCTGGATAGAAAGCAAAGCTCTCAAACTTTTATTTATTCAACTCTCTGCCAAAAAAGACTAAGATAAGAAAGAAATTATAAAATCCTGACTTAAGATATTATACTCCTATTCTGCATTAGATTCCCTGAGTTTATAGAAATGGAAAATATTGGGTGTTGCTGAGCTGTTCCAATTAGGGGTCAATGGTATGTCATAGATTTTCTTGTAACTTTGTTACATATGTTTTCTGAAGATGGTCCCTTTAGTTCTTTCTCTTTGACATTTTAAATGTTAGGCTGGGAGAAGGCTGAAAATGAACTGTTGGGCTTAAAACATCAACTTGAAGCTGCAAATCAGAAAAACTCAGCTCTTAAAGACCGAGTTGGTCATCTTGATGGAGCACTGAAAGAATGCGTGAGGCAGCTTCGACAGGCAAGAGAAGAGCATGACCGGAATAATGAGGTTGTTGCAAAGAAAATTCGTGAATGGGACAGTTCAAAGTCCATACTTGAGAGTCAGGTTGCTGATCTACAAGCACAACTTCAAGCTGCTAAAACTGAAGGTGCTAACTCTATTGATTTGGATCTCCAGTTAAAGCTTGAGGCTATTGAAAAAGAGAACTCTGCTCTTAAGCGTAGTCTTTGTTCTCGAGTCAAGGAGCTTGAAATCATGACTATAGAGAGGGATTTGAGCACCCAAGCTGCTGAATCAGTGAGTAAGCAACGTTTAGAGAGCATAAAAAAGGTTTCCAAGCTTCAAGCCGAGTGCTGTAGGCTAAATGCCTTGGCCCGTAAAGCATCATTAAATAATGTTCAAAAATCGTTTTCTATGTCCTCAGGTTATGTAGAATCTATTACAGATAACCAATCAGATAATGCGGAGGTGGTACTGGCAACTGAATTGGATCCACACAAAGTGAGCAACTTGGACCCAAGTGAATGTGATTCAAACCTGTCAGATTCACGGACTCGTATAAAAGTTCCTGATAAGTTTAAGAACAAAAAGTGTGTTGAAAAAGATCTGATGGTAGAAATCAATATCATGGATGATTTTCTTGAAATGGAAAGGTTTGCTGCATCACCAGTTGCAGAAAATAGGAACTCTTACCTTAAGGCAGGACTCGGATCAAATCAGCATACCGCTGAAAAAATACTTCTAGAAGCTGAACTTGAAACCATGATTCGAAGGATTGCAGAACTGGAGGGGAAGTTAGGGACGATGGTGAAAGAAAAGGTGGAACTTGAGAGGACTCTTACTCAATGCCAAAACGAGATTCAAACACTAAAAAGTCAGCTACTGGAGGCTGATTTGAAGTTGGAAGACCTTCAGACACAGTTGGATAATGCAAATGGTTTGAAGTGTGCTGCAGATGAAGAAGTAAAGATCTGTCAAACTATGAGAGAAGTGGCTGAGGCACAACTAAGATCTGTTCAAACTGAACTTAACTTTTTTATTTTAAAAGTTGGTGCACTAGAAGAAGATGTTTCAAAGGAGCGAGCTTTATCAGCTGAAAATGTGGCCAAATGCCAGAAATTTGAGAATGAGCTATTGATAATGAAACATGAAGCTGAGCTCCAGCGTGTAGCTAGTACTAGTGGTGATTTGAAGATACAACAGGTCAGTACGTTTTCTTGGATGAAATCATAGCTAATTAAAAAAACCGCAAAAACCAATATTTCGTATGTTGTAAAATGTCAGGAATCCAAATTAACACAATATAGTCGAAATGAGACTGCAAAATAAATAACAGGAACTACCAGAATAGATGAGTGAAAAATCAATATTTTGGGTTCATTATGAGAGTTTGACGGACCACAAAGTAGTGCTATCATAAGAAAATATAATGCTTATAAGTTGTTTGTAGATTGTTTGAAGCACCAGTAAGAAGAGTAAGAATAATAAAAGATCAAGTTTACAAATTGAAACATGGAAGAACAAATATGAAAAGGCTAAAACAAATTAGATTTTATAGGAGATACTGCTTAATAGAAAAATGCAAGATGGGAGTTTAGGTGGCTGACTCCATATTATTAGCCCAGAAGTTCCGATTTTTTTTTCAAAGTTTAAGCAGCTCTTCAGTGTTTATCAGAACATGTGCTATTTGCAAACTTCTGTTTAAGCAATTTCTTAGTCATTTTTTAGAGTAGTTGTGCATACATGCGCAATATATTCTGCAGCATTATAGCCAATCCTTTTTGTGGAATTATGTAATAAATTTGAGGTCCATAACACGTCTTTGGCTCCTAGAGTGTAGTTGCCATGTATCTAACAACATGATCAGCTATATGCATACTTTTCATAAGTTTGTGTTTATATGTACTTGTTTATGGCAGGAGAAAGAGCTGGCATTGGCTGCAAGTAAATTTGCAGAGTGCCAGAAAACAATTGCATCTCTTGGACAACAATTGAAATCACTTGCAACATTGGAGGACATCCTGATGGACTCAGATAGGCCATTGGACGTCAATGATGAAGCTATATATTCCTGACCTGGAATAATCCAAGGATAGAAAAAGTCCAAAATCAGCAGCGGACTGGTCAGATGCTTTCTATGACAGATCGGCATTCTTTACCACTGGCCTCTCTCCATTACCTTCAAGGTTAAAAACTTGGGAACCTCTTGGTAAGAGGTAAGAGTGTGACACAAGAAATTTATAATAAGAAAGAAGCCAACTCAGACTGAAGCAGTCTGTTTTTGTGCTGATATGTTCGCCTGTTGATTCAATACCCATGAATCGACAGTTTGTATTTGCATACAAGGTCCTTTGGGACCAGCAATTTTATTTTTATCTTTCCATTTACGGGTAGGAGTAATGTAAATACGGAGAGCATTACTATCATTGATAGAGGTATAGTGGGTATAGTGTAGTCATATGTAACATTAAAGAAATGTGGTTTGCAGAGTCCCACAATTCAGGTAATTGAATTTAATATTGCTTTTGGGTTATGAGTCTCTTTCACTCCTGTGATTGAACCAGAATTAAAAAGACCCTTTGGTGTGTTACCTTATGCATTGTGTATGCTATTGAGCTGTTTCTTTCTCCGGTAGTCAGTTTGGTTTTGCCTAATTTTCTTGATTGTTGATGTTAATACATAACTGTATTGATATTAAGCTGTTGCTTTCTCCAGTAGTCGATTCTGGGTTTGCATAAATGTTGTTAATTGTTGGTGTTAAAATGCAACTGTGAGTGTTAAGAGCTAGGCTGTTGCTTTCTGCAGTAGTCGATTTTGGTATTATTAGTCGATTTTGGTTTCGTGAAGATGTTCTTAATTGTTGTTAAGATGCAAGTGTGAGCGTTATGAACCTGTTGCTTTCTCCAACTGCCATTTTGCTTGTCTACTTTTTAATTGCTGATGTTAAGACTGTATATACGAGGAAGTTGAAGGCCTTTCAGTATCGGAGGTTTAAGGATGATTTAGTAGAGGGATTGTACATTTTCTAGAAAAATTGGTTTAAGAATTTGATCGATCTGTATAGAACAATTATAAGACGCTTACTGAAAGTTGTTCCAATGTCATCGCATGTTTGCCTGCTGAAAGTCATGGTCAGAGGTTCCTGGGTTCCAGTAAGGAGTAGTCTGGCTAGGAGTAGCCTTATTATCATCAAAAACTAAATTCTGACCAAATTTCTTGTCTTGTAGATCGACCAAAAGAGAGAAGTGGTAGAGAATAAAAGATGAGCTGTGCCGGCAGCACATAATACCGCCTTTTTCTAGTATTCTAGTCTTTATATAGCCTGGAGATATGGTCTTCTATATTCTAGTCTTTATGGAACCATACACCATCTATGTGCCCTTAACTATGGAGTTAAGGTAACTTACCTACATTTAGCTGTAAGGCGTAAGCGAGTCATAATTGTTGATCTCAATCTGTGTTTGTTATGGTGTTATTTTCAGAGACTGTTCTGCCGCTAATATTATCTTGTTGATGTGCTGGTGAGCTGCCGCATAAATCTGGAAAGATTGTGTGGAAGAAAGCCAAGTTGTCCATGTTGGTCACAGAAATGTTTGCAGCTCTATTAATTGATAGCTTGTGAAAAATGACGGTTATTGTAGTTGGAACTAGACTCTCAAGAAATCAAGTACATTGTGATTTACGTTTTTCTCTTCTCACTTACACAATTGTATTGATCTAAGTAATCAAGCCTGCCTGGTTTCTTCTTGAAAGAGTACATAGGACCGCCACAAGAAAAAATAATTGTATTGACACCGTCTTAGGTAAGGACGGGCAAAGGAAGAATTTTCCTCACCCCGCCCCATGCACCCCGTTTCCCGTGCCCTATCTAGGGATATTTCCAAACTGGGAATCCCCGCCCCATCCACGTCGGGAATGAGTTATCCACCTCCGTTTCATCTCTCTATTAACATTAACTTTCTTTAAATTTGTTTGATTATTTATTTATTTATTTATTTTTATACATATTTTTTTGCTCTTTACTGATTTTCACTCAAATAGGGAACCCTGTCCCGGGACGTGGGAGAATCTTAGCTCCCGCATCCTGTGGGGGGATCCCACCCCCGCCCCTGAATCAAAAAGGGGACCCCTCCCCCGTCTCCCGTTTGGCCATCCCTCTTAGGTGTAGTGTGATAGCACAATACATCCGACCTTACATGTTGCCGTAGCGTCTAATTTTATCTCTTAATCAGAAGGTCCTTAGTTCACAACCCGTACGTCTACATATAATGTGGATGACTAATATTAGATTATACCAATACACTCATATAGAGTTTATGAATGACTAAGATTATATTGGAGCACATTTTATACAATAACTTGATGAAAAAGTGAAAGTTTGGTAGTGCATGAGGTTCATGATGGACATAATGACGAAAAAGGATGGAAGTCTACTTTCACAGAATGAGGGTCCAAAGCCAAGAGATCTGTAAGAAACCCGATTTAGAAAGTTGGAAATAATGATTGTGTAGAGTCAGAGACCGGTAGAGTGAGGGATATTCAGGAAGGAAAATGATGTATATAGTTCATCGATCGTCTTTGTTTTTCTCGCTATATTACTTGTTTCGTGAAAGCAACAACATTCTCTGCTGTCTCTCACGCTCATCCTTTGCTCTCTGTAAGTTTCTTTCTCCGTGAATATATCACGGCTTAGGTTGGTGGTCTCTCTCTATCACTCTGTAACATCAATCTCTTTCCTTGCTTTATCCGCCCTTATGTTTCAAGCTACATTGTATATAATGCTGGCTGCTGCTATGTATAGTTGTATGTCTATCTTTTGCTGTAAAGTCAACTAGGCTGAGGAGGTGAACAGTGAGTTAGGATGGTTGTTTATGAGAGATGTGTTATAATATCCAGATTTATAAGTTACACCACAAATTCATGATAGAAATGTTAAAGGTTCATGAGTTATGAGTTAGTGGTCTTAGGTGGCTCTTAAGTTACAAGGTATAAAAACTTGAGTTACACAAGAATATAGATGATTATGATGTCATGAGTTATGGGAGTTACATGGAGCACCATTATGAGAGAGCACTAATGAGGGTTCCTCCTTATTCCATCAGATCAATCATATCGATCATCTCAAGAATCTTCATCCTAGTAGAGAGTGAAGAATGTCCACTCCAAGTTGAGAGTGTAGTGTAACAAAACAAGTGTGAGAGTGTTTCTTTCAAGTGGTGTTCTTGAAGCTGTGTATCTCTTGTGTGCCCATTATTTGATAGTGGAAGTTCTTGTTGTTGTTGCCCCGTGGACGTAGGCACATTGCCGAACCACGTTATATCCGGTGTTCACTTTCCTTTATCCTTTATATCTTTGCATATTTGTGATCTGTTGGTTTAAGTTTGTCACTTCCATTATATTATTCTTCCTCAACAGTGGTATCAGAGCCCTGTTTATAGGGCGTGGGTGAAAATGGAAGGTTCAAGGAGTACCATGGTTCTACTCAACCACACAAATTGGATCACATGGAAACCGCGAATAAAGGACATCCTCTATTGCAAAGATCTGCATGAGCCTATCGAAGGAGCTGAGACAAAGCCAGAAGACACATCGGTTGCAGATTGGACGAAGGTGAACCGCAAGGCAATCGGTCATATTCGAGAGTGGATGGATGATAGTGTGTTCCACCATGTGGCGAATGAGACCGATGCGCATGAGTTGTGGACAACGTTGGAGTCATTATTCGAGAAAAAGACCGTCGCCAAGAAAGCCTTTCTAATCAAGGAGCTTGTCAATATGAAGTATAGCGATGGCGTGAGGGTCACTGAGCACTTGAATAATTTCCAAAGTTCAATTAATCAATTAACCACCATGGGCATGACGATTGATGATGAATTACAAGCACTGCTATTGTTGGGGTCGTTGCCGGATAATTGGGAGACTTTTGTAGTCACTATAAGTAACTCTGCTCCAGATGGTAAATTAACCATGGATAATGTTAAAAATAACATGTTGAATGAATAGACTAGAAAGAAATCTTCAACCTCTGAAAATAGCCAAGTCTTTATGGCGGAGAATAGAGGAAGGATCAAGAGTAGAGGACCCAAAAATCATGGAAGGAATGCAAGCCTTTCGAGGACAAATAACATTTTCGTACACGACATTAAGTTTTCTGTAACGATATTAAATATATGAGGGTAAAATAGTATTTTGACACTGTAACTCTATTTTTATCTATGTATTATTATTTTATATTAAAATTTAAAATGACATTTAATCCTCGTACCTATTATTGTGGGTGGTTATTATAGTTTTGAAATTATGACGTGACCATATATGTATAAATGGAAGACACTTAACATACCACATAACGAAAAACTTAACGGCGTGTACAAATATGATGTAGGATTTGTTAGTTCATGTACTAATGTGTTATTTCAAAAAGTTGAGAACGCTTAATTATCAGTGACGTAAAGTTTGTGTATTGTTCTTAAAATTTTCCCTTTTTGTAATGAGGCGATGTTTTGTTCTTGGCTCAGTTTGATATACTCCTTTTTCTATTTCTTTTTAAAACTTAGTTGGTTGATAACTTGAGGTAAATCAAAGTGGGAAGTGAATTGTAAGTGAAGGTGTGAGTCTATTTACCAGAATCTTCCTTTTTGGTTGGGAAATTTTTTTCTGAATTGTTTAGAAACTCATTCCCAATACAATTCAAACTCTTTTCTATCAACAAAAAATACAATCCAAACTCTTTTATTATGATTGATAGTGTTGTAGAATCATATTGAGGGAATGAATTCTCCTTATCTTATTGATAGAATGAACCCCCTTTATATAGGGAAATACATGAGCCTCTTGGGCTATTACATGGATATGTGTAAAACCCTATTACAACATGGTTTACTACATAAAGCCCGTATACAAGGCATGGACCAAGACACACATATATATCAAATATCCTAGAATACTCCCCCTTGTATCGCGTGTCTTCATGCCGGTATGGTGCTTACGGTGTTGTCTCATCAAAACCTTGCCAAGTAACAAAAACCTTGTGGGAAAACTAAACCTTGGTCGAAGGAAAAAGAGTACAACGCACCAACTACTCCATTGAGAACTCGCCATGTGATGCTCCCTCTGATGTGTACTTCAATCGGATTTTCCTGATGAATGGTGCATTCCAACATGCTTCTCAAGAATAGATGTGAGCCAAGACTTAAACAAGTCTGCCATGATCAACCACAAATGGGGATCAATGGTCTTAACGGTGCATGCAATGTTACCTCGTTAAAAACCTTGTCAAGCAAAAACCTAGTGGGACAAAAAGCTGTGACTAAGGGGAAAAGAGTGCAACATGGTTGACACAAACAACCACATCCTCCACATTTGATCATGACATGTATATGCTAGACTTTCTTTCAAATCTGCATCTCCCCCTGATCTCAAGATCATTCATAGGGCGCTTCCGGATCCTTAGTGACCACGGAGCTGTTTTGACAATCTGGCATATGTATGCTCTTTTAACATGTCTCAAATGTGGCATTACTCAGTGCCAACAGCTATGTGCACGGTGCCTAGCAGTTGTGTCCACAACACTCGGCAGCTGGCGTGCATAGCGCTCGGCAGTTAGGTGCACAGTGCTCAGCAGTAGGTGCACAGCGCTCGGCCTCTGGTGCACAGTGTTCGGCATCTGGGTGCACAGGTGCACATATAGTGTCTGGCAGCAGTGCACGTGCAGCGCTCAGGCAATGCACAGGCAGCGTGCACAGGCAGCGTTCACAGGCAGCGCGCACAGGCAGCGTGCACAGGCAGCGCGCACAGGCAGCGTGCACAGGCAGCTAGCACAGGCAGCGCACATAGGCAGCTCGCACAGGCAGCACGCCATATGTCCGGCAACTCGGCCACTAAACCAACCGGTGCCTAGATCATGATTCCGCTTCCGATGCATCTCGATTCATGCATGGCTAGCGATGGCATATGCAACAACCTCTTTCTCTCATGCCATAGGGATTGAATATGCCAGATACTCTTAGAGTATTCAAGTGATGTCATATGTCATATCATTGGCATTTGCGTGGGCGCAAAGCTACTTAGCTTTATAACGAATGGAGGTGAGGTCAAGTCTTTCTTTTGATTAAACGGATCACTCTCTCTTAGAGTAAAGACCTTGACTAATCATGGGAGCATATGAAGGTTCCACTCTTCTTCAGAGGACCTAAGCCGATTGATGGAAATACATCATCAATACACAATCGATCGACTTCAATACGAGATTGTGTCTTTCCCAAGATACTTTTCATTCCAACATCGGATATCCAGCATATACTGCGATCATCCAGAATCAATACGCAATGACATTATCCATCATATCCCATCCGAAATCAAGGAGTCATGTACTATGCGTCCAAAACACTTGGCCAACGCAAGCTCCACTTGATTTGGCTTATGAAGTCTATTTAAGATCTTCATGCATATCTCTGATCCCATAGAGACGTCACTATGATCATATTCATAGGGCTGCATGTACAGTTATTGGGGAACTACCAAACTGACAAGGTAGTGGAGTGCAATAACATCCATTACGAGAGTACATCTCATCGTAGTCGATCCCAGTGCGTGTTTATGAGAAACCTTGCGCCATAAGGGAGTCTGAGACTCTTGTTCTCACTACGCTAACTCACAAAGGTTTACTTGATATGGTTTACACTTGCGGTGTCGGCAACACCTGCCCAAGGACTTATCCCTTTGTCCGGGTCGCATCTTCCCATTTTAGGTCAATACACTTTGTCGACATATCAACAAACGTGTGGTTCGATAAACTCATCATCCCACGTCCCCATGTACACTAGTGTAGTCATTATAGAGATCTCTTTCTATGAATTGGATTTTGACGTTGAGGCATCCCCCAACGATAGTCACAATTCAGACTAACATGAGACGGAGTGAGTATCACTGATCAATGGACCAGTAGTGCCAAACTCGCTTTCTCTCTCAGTGCAAGTGTATATCAAACCCAAGGGCCTCAACCTAACTTTCAGGGAGCTACAAGGCCTAGGAAACCATGCTGCCACATTATGGCGCCCTCACATCACCACACAAGGTGACGGCGTCAAGACCATCTCAATATGGCCGAGCCATGGCATCAAGACCACCTCAATCTCGTCGAGCCATGTCCTCTTGGTAGGACATCATTCCTTACACACATATGCAGCATTGATCTCGTCACTATAGTTCTATGAGGATCATGTTGAGACTTAGTGGTAACCAACCACGACATTCACGTGGTTCCCACTTGAACTCTGGCGTTCGTATCTCCCCCTAACGGCGGGAATACAGTCTCAAAGTGACAATCCGCAGTGTAGCGGCTAAGGAGATCGTCTGTCAAGGAGCTTAAGGTGGAGAGCAATAAAATGACTCCTATCCAACCTTAGAACATATTCATCTCATGCGACACATCATCATTGGGTACTGTGGCAGTCCAATTTGGCACATTGTGGAACTTAAGACTTGGAGATCCGTTACTATCCCGCCGAGTTCAAGGATTACAACTTCATGTCAATCCTAGCACACAGTTACGAGCTGTCGTGCATCAATGCAATGATGGTAAGTCGTGGATGAATCAATACATGCCTGCATGTCCCTCTTCAGGGATAGGTAGTGAGCCCATAGATACATAAGCAGCATGTGGTAGACGATGGTGCAACACATGACCAGTGTGTTAGCCCTTCAACCAACACCATAAAAGCGTATACGGTATCCATACGTTGGTTGCATCGGTCTACATAATCCCTCTTTGGATTTTCAATAAGAATGGCATCTTTTGTGGCATAGCATAAGAGGATCTTTCACCTTACTTAGCTAAAGAACAAGCGTTACACAACGAAAACATGAGTACTGTGCGGCTTCCGAGGACATCATGTCGGCGCACAAACACAACATACAATCATGGTGTAGTTCGTTGTTATCGGGGGAATGAATGCCCAAGAATATCAAACAATTCTGGCTCACATATCTCACCCGATATGACCAAATGTCATAGCTTGTCTGAGTCAATTGTCCCAAATATACTTATTGACGACATCTTAGGACTCATGTTCTTCTCCATGATGCTCTTAATCGGCACTCATGAGAATTATACACAAAAGTCTTGGTCATTCTCATCACGATAATCGTTGGTGTGTATGTTCAAAACACACTTCAATGTTCGATTGCCTCTCTCACAATAAGGAGGCCATTTGTGACTTGGATCATCTAGCCAAAGGCATCAAGAATTGATTCAACCATGTCAAAAAATGATGGTGAAGATCCAATCAAACTTAGTCACAAAAAGGATTCACAATCTGCGAAGAGTATGCAGTTTTGGTGCAGTATGACCTATACTCACTAAAACAGTCATAACTCTCTCGTCTGGATGGATATGAACGAACCGCTTGAACCATTGGAAACTAGATTCACATAGATTTCCAATGATATAAAGTGCGCGTTCCAGTTCTTAAGAAGTTGATCTGGGGGCTCTGCCGAAGTTAAGGGACAGTAGGATACAGTCTGCTATGACCTGTACGCACTTAAACTATCATAACTCTTTCGTCGGAATAGGTATGAACCAGCCGCTTAAACCATTGGAAACTAGACTCACGTAGCTTTCCAATGATATAAAATTCGGCATCTAGTTCATCTGAAGCCCTTCAGAAAACTCTGACGAAGTTACGATACAGTAGTTTCAACTTACTGTGGTCGCAGATTTTGACATGATGAAGCATTCAACTTTAAAGTGGCATCACAGGAGTTATCCTCGACCCAAAAGTAAAGCATACATATGGCATTACAAGTCTTCAACATCCATGAAGGATAACATTTGGTAACAGCAACATGGGGGGATCCAAAATCAAGGGAGTAGGTAACCTTTGTCGAGGTTAACCACGTCATCCGATGATGAAAAATCTGCTGTTAGGTGAAGACTAAACCACGAACATCGGCACACCTTCATAAGGCTGTGCATGATCATGTCATAGTGTGAATACACTTATCGAACCAACGATTTCATCGAGGTCTCATTTCGTTTGGAGAAAATCAAAGAGCTCTTCATGACGTCAAATGTCAAAGACATCTATTTGATGTTCCGTACGCCCTTTTGTATTTTTATTTGTATGCATTCATTCTTTTTTTCAGGATTGTGTGGGTAGTCCCACCGTCTATAAGGCACTCAATTTCTTCATATAACATATCTATCGAACAAGGTAGATATGTGAGAAAGAGAAATAAACACCGAAGGCAACAATCGAAGGCAACCTTGTGCATTGCAGAATTCCTGGTAGCATGACCTTTACTCACTCAAACAGTCATAACTTCTTCGTTAGAATGGATATGAACGAACCGTGAAAACTATTGGAAACTAGACAAATGTAGCTTTCTAGTGATATATGGTTTGCATTCTAGTTCATCTGGAGCTGTTCAGAAAGCTCTTCGGAAGTTGCTGTTCAGAAAGTGGCAGATTCACTGTTTTTGTTTTTGGTTGCCCGCATTTGCAGCTTGCACGTATGCCAATGCACTAGGCACTTAGAAACATTTGGTAGCGCATTGCACCTACACATATGTCATTGCATTAAGCACTTGACAACATTTGGTAGTGCATGAGGAGCCACACATATGCCGGTGCACCGAGCACTCGACAACATTTGGTGGCTGCACAACTGCTGGCGCCCATGGCGCACGGTATGGGGCAGTGGGGGGAGCTCGGCAGCTTATCTCAAGTGTATAGCATGAGGTGCACAGAGCTTCGGCAGCTGCTGCACAGAGCTTGGCCCTGGTGCTCAGTGCTCGGCAGTCGGTGTCCTGTGCACGTCTCGAGTGTTCTGTGCTATGTAGCTCACTTAGTGCTTGTCCGTGATGTAAGTGCACAACCATTGGTGATCAGTGCACGGTTCCTTGTGTTCAATGCTAACATATGGTGCTTAGTGCTCAACACCTAATGCACAGTGCACGATAGTTCATGTGTAGAGCACAAAGCAACAAACACATAACTAATCGACATCTGACATATAAGTGGTGGCATTCCTCACACAACATGAAGCAATTGACACACAGGGGCGGCAACTGACATACAATATTGGCAAAAACAATCAAGGGGCAGTAAGTAGCATACAAGTTAGCAACAGACACGTTGGGCGGCAACAGACGCGTGACTATCGACAACTGGCAGCCAGGTACACATGGGCTCGGCAGCGTGCACGGCAGCTCGGCAACCATGCCAGCAGCTTGTGTAGCGCTCAGTAGCTCCTAGGCAGCGCTCAATAGTTGCATGCCTTTAGCATAAAACAGTGTTGCTCAGTTTCTAATCTCCATTCGAGACTTAGAGCGGCATTCAAGGATCAATATGTAAGTGAGCGACAAATTTCCTCGCTCATGCATACAAAACCAAACTATGGAGACTCAAGAATGGTCATCTTGCTTTATAGGTTGGAGGTGCAGCGTAGAAGTCAGTGGCTAAATCTCGAGCAAAATCTATGTCATGCTCGACAACTGGGTGCTCAGTTGTTGGAAACTAGCACTCGACAGCTATGTAGCACTGGTCCTCTATAGCTAGGCACTAGGCACACTACAGCTGGCAGCTGGGCAGCCTGTGCTCTGCAGCGTGGCGGTGGTGCTCTGGCGATGATTCTCTAATTCCGAACTCTCTTTAATAGCATAACACAAACCAACGTTGGATACCTCACAACGTGAACCTAAAAACATCTTCGGTGCCCGACAGTAGAGCGCGGCAGCGCCTAGGCAGGTGCACATACAGTGCCTGGCATATAGTGCACGTGTGCACAGGGGCAAACCCTGGCAGCAGCGTGCACGCGCACAGGGGCAGGTGCACATACGGTGCCCGGCAGCAGCGTACGCGTGCACAGGTGCAAGCCCTGGCAGCAGCGTGCACACGCATAGGGGCAGGCCCTTACAACAGTGCTCAGCAGGTGCACGCGGCACCACAACAGTCAGTAGGTGCACGCGGCAGCACAACGGTCAGTAGGTGCGCGCACTAGAGCACATCACTCGGCATCTGCGCACGTGTGTCAAGGCACAGCGCTCGACAGCTGTGCACGCGCCAGAGCACAGTGCTCGACAGCAGCGCACAACGAGCAGCATGTGGGCTAGTGGTGCCGGTAGCCAAATGCACATATGTTTTAGGATTTTCCATAATAACCTGCAAAGACAAACGTCTCAAGCATAGAATGGAGATAGAGAAGGGAGGAACGGATTTTATCCTCCCCGAGGTTATTCAACTTTGAAATTACTTAAAAGTAAAGCTTACTGCTAGTCTGCCAAATAGACTGCATTTATATAAGCTGCTCCAAGCTTCCATGCTCAAGTCCATACACGCTCGACGATCGTTCGCACAATTCCATCATGAATTGTCGCATGTGAAGGCCATGAAACACATGAAAATCATATGGTTAGTTAATCTTGCCATAAAACAGTAGCAAATCATTGAAAAACATCAACCATATGAAGGATTCAAAGAGAAATTAGGAATACAACCCGTTTTCCTCAAGGAAAAGTGATTCCTATACGCGTTGAAGCCATTGGGAAGACCGGTTCACCCACTTTTACTCAGGTTCTGGGGGATTCCTTTTGTCTGAAGGATCCTGACATCCTTGTGCATAACCTCTCCAAATTTCACTGAAATCGGAGTTCCGAAAGTTTCCGAACCGGTTGCTTGAATATTTCGGCCGGTCTGGGAATTCCGGCGGCCGGTTCGGTTGCTTTCTGGCCGGTTCTTGGGGTGAGGCCGGCGGCGTTGGAAGCGTATGAGCCATATCTTCAACTTCTCTGTTGATGATGAAATTCAATTCGGAAATTATTCTGTCGATATTGGCGTTTGAAACCTGAGGCAGATTTTAGGGTTTATTGGTGCGCAGGTGCACAGGGGGTGCGCGCGGTGCCCAGGGCGGTGCGCAACGGTGCCCAGAAGGTGCGCAGCGGTGCCCAGAAGGTGCGCAGCGGTGCACAGGAGGTGCGCAGTGGTGGTGTGCCCGGTGCACGGTGGTGCGCGGCAGTGCGTGCGTAGTGCACAGGAGGTGCGCAGTGGTGCCCAGGAGGTGCGCAGCAGTGGTGCGCGGTGGTGGTGCGCGGTGGTGGTGCTTGCGGTGCACGGTGGTGCCCAGCAGTGCGCGCGCAGTGCACAGGCGGGCGCACGACAGAATTTTTCTTTTTTTTTGGTGGCCTACTTGCTCTTTTTAGGGTTTAGAGCTATGTGCTGATAACGTGTTGTAGAATCATATTGAGAGAATGAATTCTCCTTATCTTATTCATAGAATGAAGCCCCTTTATATAAGGAAATACATGAACCTCTTGGGCTATTACATGGATATGTGTAAAACCCTATTACAACATGGTTTACTACATAAAGCCCGTATACAGGGCATGGACCAAGACACACATATATATCAAATATCCTAGAATAGATAAGACCTTTTGCTAGATTTGGATTGTGGGATATCATTTTTTTTGCAAGCAAAAGGGTATAGATCTAATTCGTCATGTCTTGCTTGCCAATGATGCAACGATGGTTCATTTTTAGTGATATATTGATAATGCAGGTCAATTATTGAAGGGGACCTACTGAGATGCCATGTTGCTGAATTTCAATAAGGAATGGCAGAGTCAGCTATGGCCTATGGCAAAGCAAGTCATCAGAGAAGAGTCACAGAAAAGCGGAGAGAGAGTTTGGGGTTAATCATTCTGAAAAGTTTCTGATGTTCAGGTATGTGGTATTGACTTTGTTCTGAAGTGAATTCAATCTTTTGCCATTTGATTGAATGGACTACCGAGTTGTATGATATTAAAGTTCATGATTGTGCCCCAGTTTGTTTAGAGCATACATATGTGTTTCAACTTGGATGTTTCATAATTTGTTCCAATAACTGGTTAAAATGAGTTTGCGAATACATAACTGTCTTTTGTTTCATATGCAACATGAATTGTTGTCTTTTCCCTAAGATTATTCTTTCCCTAAAATGTCTCAGTACATATTCATAACTTTGACTCGTCATAACCAAGCAGCCAAAAAGTTCTCTTTTTAAATAACTTTAAAGGGAAAATGTAAGAAAGCTTGTCACACGCCATTGTGTTTCACTATAAAAATGCACTGTTTTGACACCTGAAAGGATTTATGTTGAGTGGTACAACAGGTTTGTGTTTGGGAGCATTTTTACATAATTAGGTACAAGGATAGGATAACCATTTTGGCTGTGCAAAACTTAATCCACCTCTAAATAGTCTTCAGCAACATGTTGGGACTAAGGAGATTATGAACCAAAGTTGCATATGTCTGGAAATGTGAACTGGAAAGACCTTTTGGTATTCCCTGGTTGGATTTTACATGAAAGAAATTCTCTTTTCTTTCTTTTACATGTCTTTCAATCATTACATTCCTTGTACTGTAAGGAACTGGTTTGCGGTTGTTGTAACGGATGGAAGAAAGAACACAGATTTACGTGGTTCACTAACAATATGTTAGCTACGTCCACGGCAGAAGGAGAACAGTTTTATTGATTGAGGAAGAACACAGAATACAGAGTGCGGAATACAGAGATACAGAGAGTGCGGCGCTCAATGACCCAGCACTAAATACAATTAGGTTTAGGACGTTTATATACTAAACATCCGCGAACGAAACTGTCCCGCGAGCGACAGTCGCGCGAACGACTGATGCGCGCGAACGGAAACCCAGCATAACAGATAACAGATTTCGTGGGCTTCGGGGGCGTTGCCCCCGAGCCCCCATCGGGGGGCCACGTTGCGCCCCCGAACCCCCAAACCAGGGCGCGTCGCCCCTGGACCCCGACTCGCTGACCGGGCAGCGAGATCCCCGAATAGCTGGTTCAAGGCATATATTAACAGCGGTTCTGCAAGTTTTTCAGCAAAATGGTACAAGACGAGGAAAAGTGAAAAGTAAAGTGTCTATGATGCGAGTGTACTGAATTAAACAAAGCCTGTTTCTTGAAAATTTCGATGATGTCAACAGGAAATGTGCTGCTCTTCAAATGCAACACTTTGTAGAGGAAGGAAAGAATGGTTTACTCGACCATTAGAGATCGATAACTACAACGAGAAAAGGTTAGGTTTCTGATGAGATCAAAGAAAAGGTTTACAAAATTTTTGGAGTTCTTTGTGGTTCATCTCCAAAATTGTCCTTTGCTGGTCTGGCCTTTTTTCATTTTCCATCACTTGTTGGCAACTCGGGTGGTTTGGCATCTAAAAACGTGGCAAATAGCATGCCTCCAAATCTTGAAAATGTGTCCTTTTGCTTTCTCTCTTCTCTCTCTGCCAAACTTGTCTTTTTTCTGTGACTTGTCCTATTTCAATTTCATTGTTTTGTGTATTTATGTAATTATTCATTTGATCAAATTTGAGGCCCCTATCTACTCACTCACAATGTTGCTCCAACTAAAAGTTAATGCAGATTTTTTGTTTTTTATTATTTACTGCTAAGCTGGTAAATATACATTTTGTTCCCGGTCTATTTTCACACTGAATGTACCAGAATTTTCTTATTCTTTCTGTGACACGGTTACCCACTATGACAGCGGTTTGTCAGTTAACACTTGTAAATTTATATTGTCGTGAGCGGTGACATGTTGGAGGTAGTGCGTTCAAGTTCCACTCTTAATGGCCTACCAAGAGTAACGACCCAAAACCATAGCTGGTACTTCCAAATGACAAATTGGACTCACTCACTCACCCAACAGAAAAAAAAAATCTGAAGGAAAACCAAGGGTCCTAATTTTAAGAGTGTGAAAAATGGGGCAAAATGAAAATGGACTAGATGATGGGGAGGGAGAATATGAGGCTGGCGATAGTTCCAATACAAGCCAATCATCAGAAGTTCAGACCCATGAGTATGAATGAGCTGCCATAATTTGTTTCCTTGTCAAATGGAAATGAATAATATCACCGTTTGTCTTATAAACAAAACCAAGAATAAGAATCAGCAGCCAAGCCTCCGGCAACCCCTTCTCTTACACATAAGTGCGTAACAAGCAGCAGCTCTACCTCAACGCATGCACATTTCCAAGTAGGTATGCAAGTTGGTGCTTTGTTTCCATCCACATTCAAATTTGAGCTACATCTTTTAGTGGAAGGTAACTGAATTCTGTTGAACTTGCAGGTTAGGATGAGCAGAAGAAGATTTGGGTCAGTTCGATCCACAAACAGTTTAGCCTATGAAGATAGAACTCTTGAAGGTAGTCCTTCTCCTTTGCTCAAGAAACATCATTCCCCGTTAGATAGCCTAGAGGTATAACTCACATTCCCATTTCTAGTTCTAGTTCTTCTTTTTCGACTTAATTTTGAGTTTCGTTGATGTACTAGTCTGTATAGTCAATGTGAGCATGCCTTGCCTAATGTATGTACACATTTGCATTTTTTTTCTACAACAAAAGTCCCCTTCAAGAGCACGGGAACTCCATATGGCTAGGAGGGACATAGGTCGATACAGAGAAACCAGAACCGGCACAGACTTGGTCAAAGAACAGGCTCAGATCGAGCTATATGATGCAAAGAAGATAGCTAAAGATCTGTCTTCAGTAATTGAGGAATCACACACGATTGCCAGAGCACACACAAGAGAGATTGAAGCACTGAGGAAACCGAGAAGGCGTGGAGATAGTCGAATATTATTGCCTGTTGGGGATGCTCATGAGGAGAATAACAAAAATTTTGAACAAGTCATGAAAGAATTACAGCTTTTGAAGCAGGAACTGAGCATGCTCAAGCTCGACATGGCTAATGTCTTGGAACAAAAATCGCAGGCAGAGAAGCAAGCAGAAGCTGTAAATGAAAAGATGATGTTTTATACAAGCTCGGCAGAAGCTATCAGGAAGGAGATTGAGGAAGCTGATGAAGAACAAGTGCTAGTTGAGTTGGCTCGGATTGAAGCCTTGAAAGAAATTGGAGATATTGAAGCTCAAAGACAACAAGAAGCTGATCAGCTATCATCCATGGTGGAGGAGACCAGGAAAAAGGTGAACGAGATTACTCGAGAGATTGATCAGTCAGAACAAGTTGAAACCAAATTATCTGAAACATTGTCTAATGTGGATGTGTTGCAGAATGAACTACACTTTTTTAAGGGATTGAAAATAAATAGCAGTCAAATGACTGATAGCATGCAGCTGTCGGAAACTAGTTTCCAAAGAGGTGAGGACTCAGAATCTTCACCCTTGTTACAGTCGATCACAGAAGAACTAGAAACGGCAAAGAAAGAACTGGCTGCTGTAAGGGAAGAAGGATTCCAGTACATGGCCTCCATGGATGTTATAAGAAACGAGATGAAGCATATTACAGATGAGACAGATCGGATAAAAAAGGCAGAAGATAAAGCGGGTTTAACTGTTCAGAATCTCAATTCAAAGCTTCTTAGAGCCAAAGCCAAGTTGGAAGCTGTATCTGCATCTGAAGAAAAAGCAAATTCAATTCTATCCAGTCTTTGTGTCACTCTTGAACAGCTTATGGCGGATGCTGGTGCCGCAAAGAAAGAGAAGGAGCTGGCCAGTGAAGAGGCTGCAACCATCAAGTCAGAAATACTCAAGATTGAATCAGACATGGACATAGCTGAGGAAAAGTTTGAGGCTGCATTGCAAGAACTTGAAGAAGTCAAATCTTCAGAGGCTGTAGCTCTTGAAAATCTCAAAACTCTTATTGAGACTAGCATGAGAGCAAGAGCTTCTGCGGCTCAAAGTAGTTCTTCAATTACCATATCCAAGTTTGAATATGAGTACTTGACTGGACGCGCAGTGGTGGCTGAAGAAATTGCTGATAAAAAGGTAGCAGCAGCTCAGGCTTGGATTGAAGCTATAAAGGCCAGTGAGAAGGAAATATTGATAAAGATAGACTTAGCTGAGAGAGAGATGAAAGAAACAACGGTGGAGAAACAGCAAGAGTCCTCTAGACCTGAAAGGATGCTTGAGGGACAAGAATTACCAAATTGGAGACAAAAGAGTTACAGAAATGCAGCATCTGTAAACCGGCGTCCTAATGGTAATTTAACCCCAACAAGGCAAGCCAAGCTCCGAAAATCTGTCTCTCCTGGATCTCGGCATATGAATAATTTCCCCATTCAGAAGAAGAAGGTAATACCTAACCTGGGCAAGTTGTTTGGGGGTAAGAAAATTGAAAATGATGTGTGATCTGTTTCAGGTTTATGCAACCCGAGTCCCCTTTAGTAAGTAAAGATGCTGCACCACATAGGCGCATACTTTTAGCTTTAGGAGCGTTTTATAGTTTTGTTCTTCCGAAGCTTTTGGTTTCCTAAAATATGTACTCTGAATGTAGTAGTGAATGAAAGAGTATCCATGTACAAAAATGATATAGCTGTGAAGGATTTAGGTGTAATAAATGAGGTTAGAGTTGTAAGCATACGAATCATAATCATACAAGCACTCGCTCTTTAACCTCTAAATCCCTGCTCCCAGTTGTCTAGGTTAAATTAAACACACATTAAGTTAAGAACTGGAACTTTACTGTGCTGTTGATTTGTTTCAGAGGGAAAATGCTTTGCATAAGGATTTACAGCCGGTTGCATTTGGATTTGTAAGGCATAACTAGCCAAACTTGGTTGGATACTCCTTTCTGAACCTGATAATTAGTGGTGTTAGTTATGACTGCAATATATCTTAGGCATGAGTTTGTCATTTCTACTTGGGTTTTTGTTGAATCATTGGATTGGGTACAATATGGTTTGGTGAGGTCATTATCATGTCATCTTTATTTAATCTAATGGTTTTAAATCATCAAAGCAAATCCAAACAAGAAAAATTCAAGTAGAGAAACCGATTCCCGGCATAGCTCTTTTCTCTCGAGTCTTGACCAAGACAAACTTGCTTCTGCTTTTTCTTCTGGGAAATCTACTGTATTCTAGGAGCTATATGACTTTGCCAACAAAATTTATAAGATGGATTGTGGGTTATGGAACTGACATTTACTCTGGCACTTTAATTGGTTCTGCTTGGTTCTACTTCCAAACTTTGTTACTGATCAGCAAAGATCACAAATTGATAAGGTGCGTGTATGATACGATACGGAGATATGTTTTTTTTAAAAGGATACAGATACGTTTTTATATATTATAATTTAATATAAATATATGAATAAATCTATTTAACTAAAAAAAATATTGAACAAATATGAAATTCAAAGACATTGTTTCAAGCAAAATCAAACAAACATAATGTCATCATCTTGTAGCCTAGTGGAATTGATACACACATAATAATAATATAATAATAATAATACATTATTATCCCATTAATAATATTATCCCATTAAATTAGGTTCACTATATCCCATACACACACAAGGATATGCACAGATGCACTGGTTAGGCTAGATGCAAGGTTTGTTGGCACATTCATACACACAAGGTTTTAGAAGTCGTTGGTCGGTCGGTCAGCCGGCTGGAGACTAGCGAGTAGAGGAGTAGTTGGGGAGTACTCGGTTTTTAATTTTTGAATTTATTTGTATTTTAAAAATATATAATTATATATATATATATATTAAAGGAATATAATGTCCAAAATAATAAAAATAGTCAATCTCAATCTGAGTCGTCAGATCTCTTCTATTTTTAAATCTCAGCCGTCGGTTCATCTATAAAAGGGGGAGGAGAGTTGACTAAGGTCAGACTCACCCTCGACCTACAACCCGTGCACAGACAGGCGATTTCCCTGCCGAGCTCCTCCGCCACTGTCCCAGCGACTCTGATCACCCCTGCCGGCAAAACCACCACCAAAATACTCATCATCTCTTCCCCTATAAAACCTCTCAAACAAATCCACCATGCATCGACTCCTGGTGGAGATCGGAGGAAGAGAAGCTTCGACTGTTTCCAGCCAAATCTCACCGTTCAGTGGACGAGGAGGCACGTGACTGATATCTTTCGGCTTCTCTTCTCTTTTCCTTCAATCATATGCCCGTTCTTGTTCAAAACAAAGCCCTAATCATAAACCCCCTCTTCTATGTTTTCTAGATTTCTCGGTTCTCCCATTAGCGAGTGCGTTTTGAGAATTTCAGGGAGCTCATTAGCGTTTTGGCGAGTCTTGGAAGCTTAGGGTGAAGTCTGGATGGACATTGCAGGAGCAGCTACGGTCTAGACTAGGGCAGAGACTTGGAGATGGGGAGGCGAGGGTGGGGAGGGCGACATGACCGAGTTGGGCCGTTTTTTCCCTGAGTTGCCCGACTAGTCAGCCGACTATTATCGCCGATCTCCCTAAAATCAGTTCCACGGTAGACCGACTACTGACTAGGCCGAATTTTCAAATATTGTACACACACAATAATATTATCCCATTAAATCATGCTATATAACAATATAATCCTTCTCTCTTCTGTTTGTAAAGACAAAAGCTCTAGCTCTCTCTGTGTTTCTATCTTCCCATCTCTTCCCAAGCTGTGAAATCCTCACAGCCTTTTGCAAATCCTGGAACAAGCTTCTGTAATTGTCCCAAACTTCTGTAATCGGTATGTACAGCGTTTTTCATCCCCAACTTTCTGTAATTGCCTAATCGGTCCAGACAACCTTTTGTAAATCCTGGAACAAGGGTTTGGCCTGCAAATCCTTTGAACAAGGTAAGCTACTCAATCCCTTGATTCCCTTTTATTCGCTGCAAAGCTCTGTTCAAGTTTGAGAGATTTTGGTGACCAAGAAGTAGGCGACGGCCGTATTAGGTTAGTATTTAAGGGTTTTCTTCATTTTTTTTGATAAAAATACCCTTTTCGTATCCAAACAGTCAAAGTATTATAAATAGTCTTCGATACGTATAACAGCCTTAGGATATGTATCTGAGACGTATCCAGAGGGTATCCGTATCCGATACAGATACGATATAACATTCTTCAATTTTCTGCGTATCCATGCATCACAGGTTCGATGCAGGAGACTAAAAAGTCTTGTCCTTGCTCAAAACCATCTCTCTGGTTCCCTTCTAGATGGTCTCACCACCAGTTTGGCAAGTCTTCAAAAGCTCAACATTTCCTTCAACAAGCTCAGTGGTTCCATTCCAAAGGGCACTAGCAACTTGTCAAATTTGAGAGAAACACTTGACATGTCTCACAACTTGTTTAATGGTGCTATCCCAGCAAGCCTAGAAAACCTTTCTAAGAGAATTTATATTGATCTTAGTTACAAAAACCTCAGTGGACCAATTCCTCATGTTGGATCTCTAATCAATCAAGGACCAACAGCTTTTGTAGGCAATCTTTTTCCTTGTGGACTTCTGATGACCGTCACATGTTCTTCAAGTACTGAGGACTCAAATTTTCAATCCTTGTTTCATAATCCGCCTCATAATTCAGTCGGAGCACCAACTCTAGTACATGTGTGGTGGGCTTCGTCATTGCAGGTTTTATTCTTGGGATTTGTCTTTCTGGCCTATTGTTCTCCATATGGTATAAGAAGATATGTGCTTGTAAAGTCAGTTAACATTTTGAACAGAAACTTGTCCCTACAAAGGATATGCTCTGCTTTGTAGAACATAGTTCAAAGTATCCAGGACATAACCAATTTGTGCAATTGGACATGCATGTCAATTTGGATCTTAACAAACTGCTGAAAGCCTTTGGTAAAAGTAGATCTGGGATTGTGTATAAAGTTGTTCTTGAAGATGGACGAACCTTAGCAGTGAGAAGACTTGGGGATGAAGGTTCCCAGAGGTTTAAGGAATTTCAATCAGAAATTGAAGTATTTGGAAAGATGAAAAATCGCCCTACTGAGGAGATTGTAAGCGCTCTCGAACTCCCATGGAAGAGTTGAAGGAGAATATAGATTCTACATCTGTGGAAAGTAGCAAGAAAGCTAGAGCGAATATTCGCTTCCCTGCAAGTGAACTAGGCCTCATTCAAGGCCCTGATGACACCCTGATCATGAAGCCGACCTCTCTATTTAAGCTGAAGTCAAAGAAAGGGCGGCCTCTTGGTTCTCTAAACAAAGTACCCAGTCAAGGCTCAAAAGAAATACAACCAAATGATCTGAGGGTACTTTGCCTTAACACTCCTCCAGGCCCTAACTCAAAGGAAAAAAATAAAGAATAGAAGGTGTTAGTGCATAAATAGCTTGGCAGACTGTGCGAGCTAGATGCAACGAGATTGGTTCATAGGATTTAGAGTACCGCAACTGAGCGCATTGGCTCTAGTTTTATGTCTCTCTGGTATCTTGTTTTGTGACTAGTTTTATCCTCTGTTAAGCTCACAATAAGTGAGCTAAATGTCTAATTTAATGACTTTATTATGATCCCTACGGTCATTGTAACCTGCCGTTCTGGCCTGAGATATTATATGAATGAAGTTTATTTCAAAAAAAAATCTAAAACATGTGATATATGGCTTTGCAAGGACAAGCTGGCATGAGATCCTTCACACCCCTTTCTTGGCCTATGCGTCTCAGAATAATGATAGGCATGGGAAAAGGTTTAGCTTATATTCATGAGTGTAGCCCCAGAAAATATGTCCATGAGACTTGAGGCCTAGCAATGTACTTCTTAGACCAAACATGGAACCCCATATCTTCAATTTCGGACTAGGTCGCCTCGCCAAAGTAACTGAAGAATTCTTAACCTTTCAATCTGAACAAATCACAACTAACACATCATCACTTTTGAATTCTCCTAATGTGGAGAGGAGTGCATGATCGATAGTGGCAGCATGACATTTCTACAAAGCTCTTGAAGCCATTAAAGTTGCCAAGCCATCCTAGAAATGCGATGTGTACTCATTTGGGGTGATAATGCTGGAGATGATTTCTGCAAAAATGTCATATATCAGAACTGGATCTCTAGAAGTTGATTTAGTAGAATGGTTTCAGATATGCATTGAGGAAAGGAAGCCATTGTTTGATGTATTAGGCTGGTTCTTAGCTCCGGATGTAGACATGGAAGAGTAAATTCTTGTAGTAACGAAGATTGCCTTTGCTTGTGTTGCTAAGGTCCCTGAAAAAGACATTCTATGAGGTGTGTTTGTGATAACTTGGCTAGATTGGCCTAATCATCTTACGGTTTTACAGTTTTTACTGACTGAAAGCAATATGTCTGGAAAACACTTGAGACCGATTTTAATCTTGTGTAATTGTAGAAATAAAAATAGATCGAAAACCATAAGTAAAATTGAAATGATTGTGTTAATGGATATGTTTGTGTCAGTGAATCTACATATACTCTTTTTTGAAGAAGCAGCTAGTGCGGCTACCCTCAAGTTTTGAATGATGAAGAAAGGGTGAGGAGAGAGAGGCGGGGGAGGTGGACATATAGTCTGAACTCCAAATTACTGTTGAGAATTGATTCATCACCACAGAAGTGCTAGAAATTAGATAAAAAGAAGAAAATAACAAGTCAAGAAGAACACAAGATTTAACGTGGTTCGGCCAATATCATTGTCTACGTCCTCGGAGAGTGCCACCTTTACTAATGAGAGAATTAACAAGTACAAGATTAAACCGCTCAAGTTTATACCCAACCTAAACCCTTATATCCAAAAGGACACCCCTTATACACTCTCTCTCAACCTAGAAGATTATCTACCCTAAAAGTTATGTGCACTCTTGAACACAACTCACTATCTTTTATACATAAAAACTTTTAGAGTTGCTATCTTACTCTCCTTACATTGTAGTACCATGGAATAAGCATTGTTCTCCTTTATATAGCAATTGATAAAGTCTCTAGACCTGTCCATCAATGTCCATTCATGATTCAACATTCCATCTTCCTCATTACCTCTATGTAACTCTCTAGGAAGAATAAGAGGTGTAACTCACGAATTAATTCACACATTAATTCTTAACGTATCCACTTAACTATGCATCAATACCATGCATAACTTATCACCATGAATGCACAAACTTGTAACTCTTATGCATTCATGTCATGCATACCATCTCCACCATGGAGAGAAAACCAACAATTACAATATACATTAAGAAAATATTTTCAAAAAATTATGAAGAATATATGTATTCTACAGATCACCAATTAGCAAATAATGCACAACATGCTACTTTGTTTGTTTTAACAAAATAGTGACATGATAAAAAGGTAACTCTATCATAAAAAAATATAAGCACAGACAACTTAGCTTTCATACTATGTTGCCGCTTGAAAATGAATCCAACAATAGTCCACCCCATCATGTCATAGGGACATTTTATTTATTTGATCAAATTTATGACTACATGAGGTACGCTTACGTGAATGCTATAGTGGGGGCAAAAGAATTAATAAAGGTGCGGCTATTGGGAACTCTAAATTTTCTTAGTTGACCCCACTCGATTATGAGTTATTGAATGACAGAATTCTCCTATTACATAATGACTATAAAGGAATGAAATTATAATTAGAATATGTAGAGCGAAAAGTAATTATAATGAGTAAATGTTTTATTTTACAGATAATGAGTTGATGATTGATAAAGAAAAAAATAGAATTGGGGTCTAGTGAGTGAATAAGAGGTGCAATAATTCATTGAGGTCTAATGAGCAAAATGTTTGGATTTAAAAGTAAAAGGTGTGGATCGAGAATAAGAGGTATACTAAGCAAATTTGGAGGTCTCAACATAATAAGCTCTAAATGTGAAAATTCTCCAATGTAGTATAACATCCCAATTGTTAGAACACACATTCTAAAAAAACAAGAAAAAAAAGGTTGTCAAGACAAAACATTTCAATGAAGAAATTCCTCGTAAAAATGAAGCATGATTGGTATTTTAAAAATTGCAATAGAAAAAAGAAGCCAACATCATACTTGCCAATGGAGGGTAACAAACATGAGAATGCGTCTGGTGATGAAAGGGCAGAAATCTAATTGTTCATTATAAGGACGTGCAAAAAAATGAATGGCAGTGTTGACCATATTTAGATGGTGTGTGAAAGGGTGTGATGTATGTAATTAACGTCGTTGATTGTGTGAGATGTTTATTTGGTGTCTGTCGTTGAGGTGCTTGGACAGATACTTGGTGCAGGAGTGCTTTATGAAGCTGATGGGTATTAGAAAATATATGTTGGACCGAAGTCTCAGGGCGATGCATTTGTATATGATATTTGCACTATTTTTTCCCTTATTGTGATTTCCCTTGGCTTTATAAAATTTCTTGGGTGGTGGGGTGAAAAATGTCATTTTTGCGTTCCTCATAGATGTCTGTGTAGTTGTCAGGATTGTACAAACTTTGAAATGTGAAGTTAAATAATTTGGCACTAAATTAACATATTAATGATAGTCGTCATTATGTTATTTAATTATCTTTTCACTTTGTTGCACATACAATGAAGAATCTTGCCACTCACTTTTTTTTCGATAATAATGTGTTATGGGAGCGGGGAGTAGAGAGTGGAGCTTCTTTAGCTGCTTGCAAAGGGAGTGGCTGACTGTCTCTATATGTGTTGTATTGCGTCTCTTCATGTACGATTTGTGTGCTACATTATCTCAACGTACAAGGGTTCAGGTGTTAAATTTTAATGTGATTGCGGCAACGCCTCTGTCAATCAAGCACTTTTTGACATTTGGAAATTTTATTTGTATCTTTAGCTATTGACATAAAATCATTTATTTTCATCCTTTACTTTTCTTTACGTTGACTTGACTCTCCCTACCAATTCAAATCTTTTAAGAAAACTTTCATCTAGTTCTTGGAAACAGCTGACCGACAATAGTGGCGGTGTCTCCTAAAAATTCTCCCAAAACTTGGGGTCTTCATGGCTGAATCGAAATATTTCAAGTCAGGTTTAAGAGGTGGATTGCGGATTCAACAATTTGTTAAAAGGTGACTGACATGTTTATATTTGATTCAGATGATGCTCAATCTATAGATTAATTTGATGGCCAACCGATAGATATTGTCTTTTGCCCGGTTACTTTAGTAATAATTTCTTCTTAGTGTGCATGAGGGTGCTTAAGTAATGCGCGCATTGGTACTTTGCTTTTGTGGCAACATGCTTTTTATCATGTACACGCTTGAGTTCAAGAAATATGGACACACAAATTCCTAGAGACCGTAGCTCTACAGGAATTTCTTTGCTCAAATGTTGCTCTAGGTCAGCTTTACTATTCATTAGATCGAAAGTGCCCTCACCGTGGGGATTGTGGAGAGGATCATTTACTTTTTTTCATATCAAAATGAGCATGTTTGGACCAAAATAATATCTTTCGGCGAATAACACATTGGACTGATACCTGCGGTCTAAATATTTTGTATATATTTTATTTCCTAATAGGTCAAGCGTGGTGAGATTTGTAATTGTTTTTCTGTGATCTTTGGAATTGAGGTCTTGATCCGCAAGTAAGAGAAAACTTTAGTGTTCACTAATTAAAGGGGTGGACGGTGAATGAAGAAAAGACAACAATTCATATACAAATAAATCATTTGCATCCTGTAAAACAAGTATCCCTCAGAGCACCTACACAAAACAATTTATTGGGTCTTTTTATTTCATCAAGGTCCTGTCCATAAGCATTTCCCACATCTACCTCACATAGGGGTGGCACTTCGTAGCCAAAAACCGAAAATAACCGAGCCGAAAACTAAGCTGAAACTGTAAAAACCGTACCGAAAACAAAACCAAACTGAGCCGAACCAAATCTTTCTGGTTCAGTTTTTAGTTTCAGTTCAGGAAAAACCGAACGGAACGGAGGAAACTGAAGTCAACGATCCATCCCAGTCAATGTTTTAAACGATATCGTATGTCAGCAGTCGCACAAAGTCAAAAACACTTTCACTTTTAGTTCACACAAATTCACAAATACTTTCACTTTCAGTCGCATAAAGTCACAAACACTTTCACTTTCAAAGTCACAAACGCTTTTTTATACCTTTGTATATAGATGAATTTAGCTTCTGGTTGTTATAGGGATATATAGTTAGTTGTGAAATGCTAAAAGCAAGGACAGTGAAGGAGATTTTAATTTTACTATTTCATCAGAAATTTTTATAGAAAGTCAATTACAAAGTTTTGTAAAAAAAATTGAAATCGGGCCGGACCGTGGATCTGATTCGGTTTTTTTTGACATGTCAGAAAATGAAAATCTGCGACGAACCAGGCCGAATTATATTTTTAGTTTGGTGTTTGCTTTAGGCTAAAAACCGAACCCACCCTAAACCTCACCAAAGCTCGACCAATCGGGAGTTCCCGCATCTACATTACTAAGTTTCATCCATGAGCAAACAGTCGATCTCCACTTCATCACGCTCTATCCATAGGCAAATACCCGCAAAGTCATTGTTGGAGTGTACCAGCTCTAGCAAATATCCTTATTTGTTAGAGAAACCTTTGGCGAACGTACCGTGATCCTGATTATAGTTCTGCTTGACTACACCATCTCAAGTAAGATTCTTTCGCTTTACGGTAAGTAGAGAGAAATCTCAGTTGCTCATCGGCTAGGTCTGAGAAGAACCTGAGTGTCGGCTTGATCAGCAACTGCAAATCAGTCGTTTGAGAAGGAAGTCAAAGGCGAACAAGCACGAAGAACAAGGTTGCACCTAACCCAAAGGTGTTGGGTTAGAACGTACCTGGTTCTGTGTTTGAGTCTCACAGATGACCTAATAGTCAAACAACGACAAGCGTGGCCCGTGGATCATCCATGTTCTGATACTGTCCCAACTTAACCACCTTTAAGGTGTTGGGTTTTAACCACAATAGGCCTCGGTACAATTAGGAATGATCCACCCACATATAAGTTATATTTTATTTATCCTGTTTCTGATGTGGGATCTCTCCTCTCCAACACGCCCCTCACGTGCAACCTGACAAGGTCTGCACGTGAATCTATTTCACCCTCTCCACTCAAACACCAACCCCACGTGCAACCAGACTTAAGGGTTTAGCACGTGTATAAATATCTAAACCAATCTGACCACTAACCCGGCCCATCTGACACTTAGTGACAATCCAAATAAACACTAACCCTCACGTGCAACCAGACTCAAGGATTTAGCACGTGTACATATGTCACACCGATCAAACCCACCAACCAATGAGACACAATTAGAGAGGGACCCGCTCTGATACCAAGTCAAATAGTGACAAACGTGGCCCGTGGATCATCCTTGTACCGATACTGTCCCAACTTAACCACCTTTAAGGTGTTGAGTTTTATCCACAAAAGGCCTCGGTACAATTAGGAATGATCCACCCACATATAAGTTATATTTTATTTATCCTGTTTCTGATGTGAGATCTCTCCTGGTATTAGAGCTGTCGGGAAAGGATGGCGGCAGGATGTTCTGGGCTCACCAATGAACTCGAGGGCTGGCGGCAGGATTCTTGGTCGGATTTGGCCCGACATCCCAGACCCGTCGGCGAGCCCCTAACCCAATCCCAGACACTCCCACCACCACTGCCTCATTTATCTGGGGGTCCAGAGCAGTTTGTTTGACCCGGATCCAGTCCGACCCGACCCAGAGCAGTCCGACCCGACCCAGAATAAGTCTTATGACTTACGATAAGTCTGGTGTAAGTGATCATATGACTTACGATAAGTCTTATTTTACTAAGTTGTCTTCCCCACTAGTCTCCCATGTTACTAATGCAAACGGTGAAGCATTTCCAGTATTAGGAACATGATCTGTTCGGGTTACTCCCACCTTAGAGCTCGATAATGTGTTATATGTTCCTGACTTGTCACATCACTTAATATCTGTCCCACAGTTGAACACTGAGTCTAAATGTTTTGTAACCTTTTATCCTATGTATGTTGTTTTTCAGGATCTTCTTACCAGAGAGATAATCGGTCAGGGGTATCTATGGGGCAGGTTGTTCTATCTAGATCAGACGTATGCGGGAGAGAAACCAGAAGAACAGTCCTGTGTTGCTTTGACTTCAAATTCTGATCGACTGAGTGAAGTTTGGTTGTGGCACCGCCGCTTAGGGCATCCATCATTTAGTCTTATGAAAAGAACCATGCATACTCTGTTCATTGGTGTGGATGAGTATACTTTACGTTGTGAAACTTATGTCTTGGCCAAGAGTCATCGTGTTACTTATTCTCCTAGTATTTCTAATAAAAGTGTTTTTCCTTTTGAGTTAATTCACTCTGATGTTTGGGGACCTTCTAGAGAACCCACTGTGTCTGGTATGTGATATTTTGTGTTGTTTATTGATGATTATACTTGATTGTCATGGGTTGTTCTTCTATGGACCAAAGATGAAGTCTTCCCAGCCTTTCAAGCTTGTCATACACTTGTTCAAACACAATACAATAGCACCATCAAAGTCCTTCGTTCTGACAATGGGGGGAGTATGTTAATCATGTTTTCCAGGATTTTTTCCACACACATGGGATAGTTCATCAAACTACATGTCCACATACAGACAAAATGGAGTTTCTGAACGGAAGAATCGTCACCTACTTGATTTGGCTCGTGCCATTCTTTTAGTGCTCATATGCCTAAATGTCTTTGGAGAGAAGCTGTACATGCTTCCGCTCATCTTATTAATCGTTTTCCATCTAGTGTCCTTCAAGGAAAAATTCCTTTTGAGGTTCTTGCCTCTCATGTCTCTATTCCCTCATTCCATAATCTCCCTGCCCGTGTCTTTGGTTGTGTTGCTTTTGTTCATATTCCTAAAAAACAAAGGTACAAACTTGATACTCGAGCAAGTAAGTGTGTGCTTGTAGGCTATGGGGGATATCAGAAAGGGTACAAGTGTTATCATCCACCTACCAGAAAGTATTATATCACAATGAATGATACATTCTTTGAGGATATGAGCTATTTTTCCTTCTCTGATACATCTCTTCAGGGGGAGAGTTCTTATTTTGAAGAGATGTATCATGGTGAGGGGGAGGAATTGGAAAAACAAGAAGGTTTATATACTTCTGCGGATCGAATGGAGATCGCTGTTTCCCATAATCCAGATGTAGAGACTCACCCGGAACCTGAATCACCACCAATTCCAATGCCTAAAGATGGAGCTGAAGACACAACTATCCCTTCTGCTATTACTTCTACCCTCGAACCATAACTCCCTGATACAGAAGTTCACTCACCTGAGGTATGTTCACAACCCATTGGTACAAGCAATAGTGAGTCTTGTGTTAGACAATATGTGTTGCCAAATAGGTCTACTAGGGGTCAACCAGCAAAAAGGTATGAACCCACTGTTTATGCTAAATAAAAGTACCCAGTAGCCAATTACATGTCGACAAGAAGATTATCTAAGTCATATGGGTCATTTGTGAATCAAATATCTGCTGCATCAGTACCTAACAAAGTGCATGATGCGTTGGGGGATCTAAAATGGAGGAAGGCAATAGAGAAAGAGATGGAAGCGTTGCAGAAGAATGATACATGGCAACTTGTGCAACCACCACAAGGCAAGAAGGCTATAGGCTGTCGTTGGGTGTTCACTGTGAAACACAATGCGGATAGGTCAGTAAACCGATATAAAGCGCGCCTTGTTGCAAAGGGATTCACTCAGACGTATGGGATAGACTATGATGAGACATTTGCTCTAGTTGCCAAAATGAATACTATTTGGGTTCTACTTTCCTTTGCTGCTAGCTTAAACTGGCCACTCTGACAGTTTGATGTCAAGAACGCTTTCTTACATGGAGAATTAGCCGAAGAGGTATACATGAGTCTCCCACTTGGGTATGTAGCTGGTTCTCCAGGTGAATTTATGTGCAAATTGAGAAAGTCTTTGTACAGTCTCAAACAGTCATCTCGTGCGTGGTTTGAGCGTTTTTCACAATTCATGCGTAAGATTGGTTACAAACAAAGTAATTCAGACCACACCTTGTTTCTCAAACATCAATGTGGGAAGTTAACAGCTTTGATTATTTATGTTGATGATATGGTAATCACTGACAATGATACAATTGAGATGGAGAGGTTGCAAAGCAGTTGGCCTCGGAGTTTGAGATGAAAGACTTGGGTGATCTTAAGTACTTCTTAGGTATTGAGGTAGCAAGGGGGAGAGAAGGGATCTACTTGTGTCAGAGGAAGTATATCCTGAATCTATTGACAGAGACTGGTATGTTAGATTGCACACCTATTGACACACCTATTGAGCAGAACCATCGTCTAGCAGAGTATCCAAACCAGGTACCTACTAATCGAGCTCGCTATCAGAGGTTAGTTGGGCACTTGATGTACTTAACCCATACTAGACCAGATATTGCATTTGCAGTGAGTGTCGTGAGTCAGTTCATGCTTAACCCGAGTGAGAGTCACATGGATGCAGTTGTGAGAATTTTAAGGTACTTGAAGTCAGCTCCAGGAAGAGGAGTAATGTTTTTCAAACACAACAACATTCTCAATATTTGTGGCTTCACGGATGCAGATTGGGCAGGAAATATTACAGACAGAAGGTCGACATCAGGTTACTTCACCTTTGTGGGAGGTAATTTGGTTACATGGAAGAGTAAGAAACAGAATGTTGTGGCATAATCCAGTGCTGAAGCTGAGTACAGAGGTATGACTTATGAAGTGTGTGAATTGTTGTGGCTAAGGAATTTGTTACGTGATTTGGGTGTTCATCCTAAAAAGGCTATGCAGTTGTATTGTGACAATAAAACTGCAAATGATATATCACAAAATCCAGTTCAACATGATCGTACTAAACACGTGGAGGTTGATCGACACTTCATAAAGGAAAAACTAGATGCCAAAATTATTAGTTTTCCCTTTGTTCCAACTGAAGAGCAGTTTGCAGATATATTCACTAAAGGGGTTTCCAAGAAGGTACTCTATGACTCATTAGACAAATTGGGCATGGTTGATGTATATGCTTCAACTTGAGGGGGAGTGTTAGCGTAAGTCAGAATAGAAATGTAAATATATTGTAGTTATGTCGCAGATTAATTTCCATTATTCTATAGTTAATAATTACCATTTAGATTGCTTGTAAACTCCTATATAAATCTTCATAATGAGATGAATAAGATGTCTGAAAATTTATTCTCACAATATCGTTATATTTGATTCTAATTGTGTATGATTAGAGATGTGGTAGTGGCGTAGTGCGGGGGTACGTAATACCTTTTGCAAATGTTGAGGTGCTGGTGTTAGCTATGCGGGTGCGGGGATTGACTAGCTAGACAAACAAGTGAGTTAGGGGATTACCTCGAGGTATTTAGGTATCGACTTTTAAGGGCTCAAGTCAAATGCAAGACTCATATTTTAGAGAATCTTTCACAAAACGGGGGTGGTCGGAGAGTTTTCCTTTCACAAAACGACATCGCACTGGTCAGCAGATGAAACTTAAGAATGTGTGTCTTCAACTTGCTCACGCATCCGCCAGTCAAAGCTCCGTTGAGCCAATTTTGTATCAAAAGCTCTTCCAACCCTTAAGACTCCATACCCCTCCAGAACCAAAAAGAGAATTTGAATCTTTTTGCTGCAAACATTTGAATTTTGATGCAGGGAAGGAGATGGTTGCTGTTACTGGCACTAATTGCTTGCCTGTTTGTTTCTTCTTCTGGGCGAGGTATCTATTCACTTAAAGTTTCCTTCTTTTTATTTTCTCTATTTCCAAATTAAGAATATTCCAGTCAAATTTTAGAATGAAATTGAAATTGGTTCAAGGGCCACTAGTGTAATACTGTAATTGATTGATTAGGAGTTAGCTGTCTCTGGGTTCTCTAGTGCCTTTTGGTTTTGATATGGATAAACAAACCAAGAAAAAAACTCTTGCAAGGCTAGACACATAGTGGAACCAAATACAAAGGAAGAGGCTGGAAGGGTTTTGATCGGTATGAAGGACAGGTTTGCAACACTATGTAGCCATGACTCTGATTCAATGCCACGTGTTTGTACTGGAAGGAGGACATCAGAGCAATTACCAAGACTGCTCGTTCTGCATCCTTGAATCTTCCTTCTGATATCTGCAATTTGGTTGGATGATGACGCACTGATAATATTGAGTATACTTCATCTCTTGCTTTGGTGAATGCCAAAAATGCTGCTGTCAAAGATAGGAGTATCACAACGGTTGACCCGTTGGCCTCTAGTACTTGGCAAGAGGTTTCATCATCAAAGGCATTGATCACACCTGTACAGTGCAAATCTTTGTGTAGGCGATTTAGGTTAGAGACTGAGTACAGTGTTTCTCAGGGTATTGATGCCCAGGAAGCCAAAACACATAATAACAACCGGCTACCACCTGTTTGGGTTATTCTTGCCTTGGTTGTCTTAGGATTAAATGAATTTCATGACACCCTTAAGATATCCTTGTATTTGCTGGTCATTTTTGTTGGCTTTGTACACCTTAAAGCACTATGGGTGCAGCTAGACCTCATGGCTGAATTCCACAATGGTGTCCTTTTGGGTACTTCTCTCTTTGTCTATCAAGTTGGTGCCAACTATTTTGAACTTGATGAATAGATTAGCAGATGAAGGGGGAGAAGCTTATGTGGCTAACAATTATCAAATAAACCCTGCAACCAGTATCAAAGGGCTTAAGCAATGGAGCAAATGCTAGCAGTTCCATGTCATCTACTGCCTCCTCGGAAGTGATAGAATCTGAATAGTTTGTCCTACAAGACAAGAATGGTTGGACTCTGGTGTTTATTTACATCATTAGTTTTAAGATGTGGTATTCTGAGCATTTAAGGACTCTACCCACATATAATCCACGTAATCAAATCTGCAAATCTGTGATCGTCTTTGCATACTGTTACAAGGATGTAATGGGAATAGTTTTGAAGGCATCAAGGGGAAGCTCTTTGTTGTGGCAAACCTCCATTAAATGTTGTTACAGTCTTAGGTGTTTTTGCTCTAGTTTTACCCAAGGAGCTTTAGGTTTGTGATATTGATGTCTGTTGTTTATATTGATTTGAAAAAGAAAAATGAGAGAGATGTGAGGGTTGAGAATTACCAATATAGACTGGGAGAATGTAGATGAAGATATTTTGGGGGTGTTTTGGAAAGTATATCCCATATCTTTGATATTGTTGAGCTTCTACGTCTATGTTTAACAGGGAAGTTTTCATTCTTTCTTTCTTTCAACCACAGAATGGAAGTACAAGCGCAACGTTCATAGCCAGAGCACTATCTACAATCATACTCTTGCCACAATATTGGTTCGCTATGCCTCTACGGTAAGTTTCATGAGTATGTTCATTATAAAGTTAGATGATACAATGGTTATTTGTCATTTGGCTTCTTAAATGTGACTGAAAAAAGGTTACTTTTGTGGAGTATTTGATCTGTCGTTTTGAAGGGGAAACAAAGCCTGCAACATCTGCTGGATTAGATGTCAAGATTTCAGTTATTAGTATGTAGCTGACATATGTTCTGTAGCAATTGTAATTGTACTTCTGCTCTTGTAGGTGTATTTGACAGATTTGACAGAGCTGTTTTCTTGGACATGCGACAGATGTAATGGCTTAATTAAGGTACCAAGATTCAGATGATAAAATATGGTTCTCCTATATTTTAAGTGTGGGCCTTATTCCTTCATTCAATGGAAACAGGACTTTCAAATGATGGAGCTAATTGTGGACGTCCAGCATTGCTTACAGGTGCAGTTACTTCCCTCTGGTTTTGTATTGTTATGGTTAATCTCTTAGCTGCCTCGTTTTCACATTATCATTACTTATCCAGGCATTTGTTGGAGTGGCAACAGATCCAAATGCTATTATAATTGCATTTAAAGGGACTCAGGGAAACAGGTAGAATACTTTACTGCTTATATCCTTCCTGCTTGATTTTACTTTCTTATAGACTGACAGTAGAAGGGAACATGCTGATAGTTGTGTCAGCAGGTCCATTGGGGCCAGCTACATATTATGTGCCTTCTGTAGAACTTAGCGATAAATTACCAGTTGTTTTTGCTTTGGGTATTCTCTATGCATTTTTACTGGCAATCTATATAATCTACTCTTTTACGAGAGTTGATTGTTGATTAATAGTTGATTTTGTATGTGCAGCATACAGAATTGGATTGAAGACTTATTTTGGAAACAACTCGATATAGATTACCCTGGCATGCCTGATGCAATGGTACTTATTTCAGTGAAGTTTCTCCACTTGTTTCCTTGCGTTGAAGATTTGATTTTCATTCTTTTTGCATTGTTTCAGGTGCACCATGGGTTTTATAATGCTTACCACAACACAACCATACGACCTGGAATTCTAAATGCTGTTGCAAGAGCCAAAGAGTTCTATGGAGATCTTGGCATCATAGTGACAGGGCACTCAATGGGAGGGGCAATGGCTTCATTTTGTGCTCTTGATTTAAGGGTAATAATTCGTAACTAAGCCAGTCTCCATTACCCACGTTTTGTCTTGCATATTCTTAGTTCCAGTCATCATGTTTGTTTCATAATTCAATTCATATCTTGAATTGATGGGAAATGGTGCTGAATGTGCTATTTTTTTGGAGGGGAGTGCACTGGGTGACTAGTGTCAATGTCTTTGCTGGAGTAGTTTGTGGGCACAACATTGCCTAAGGCTAAAATGTCCACATGAGATATAAAATGAAGTCCTGTTGGTGGTAGTATGCATTGGCTGAACTTGAGTAGTATGGTTCTCTTATCATGCCAAAGCTACTCATATCTTATGTCTAGCTAGTAATATAGGCCTTGATAAAATTTTAATTGTTTGCTTTTGAAATTGACTTGAATTTGTACTGATCAATATATTTTCAGGTGAAACAAATTTCTTGAATGGTGTAATGAGTGTATTCGTATACCAGAAGCCTACCTGACTTAGAGTTTCGAATATGTAGTTTGCATTTTGCTGTTTGTTTTGTGTTCTTGATGCATACATGTATTTTATTTGAATATTAATTGTAGTTTGCATGAGAAGCATGTTCTTCAAGCCAGTGACGTTGTGACGAAGGATAATTTTTCTCTTTTTTTTTAACTTTTTGAATATCTAGGTTAATCAAAAAGAGGCAAATGTTCAAGTTATGACATTTGGACAACCTCGAATCGGTAATGCAATATTTGCTACTTACTATAGCGAAATTTTGCCGAACACAATACGAGTGACAAATGGAAATGATGTCGTGCCTCATTTGCCTCCATACTACACGTATTTCCCTCAGAAGACATACCACCACTTCCCAAGAGAGGTAACTTTTTAGTCACATAGGTGGATTACTTGTTTATTTACTTTCAAACCTTTGATATCTCTTTTTGGTAAAACTGTTAATGCTTTTGTCCTCCTTAATCATATGTGATCAGTGATATCTATATAAATTTACGTTACAAGTAAAATAGTATTTATGCCTTGTCCCTGATCATTTTCGAGAATACTTGTCAGACGGCACTCCAGAAATCCACATGGGTGACATTATTCTTGAGCTGAGTCAGGCTGACTCTTTATGCTGAGTTTAGTATATCTATTGATTGAGTGTTGTACACGCTTGATGCACCCAATGTTGTGTATGATGCTCTCCAATCTTAGAGGATAAATAGTTCTGGTTTTACAGAATACAGAATACTAAAATAGTTTGTAAGTTCTAACCGTTATTGTTGGATGTAGTGATGAAATGAAATGCAGAATCTGAGTCTTTCAGTGTTTAATTTCTGTAAATTTATTGAAATTGGAAGGGGGAGATTACCCTTGTAATTGAGTCATTCTCTTACCTGTACTCCTTGAGACCTCAATGTGGACATGTTTATGATTGTATTGTAGCAAGCGTCTTTCTTTTCATACCATTATGAGAGCCTTATTCTTACTGTAGGTGTGGCTTTATGACATTGGATTGCGAAGTCTTGTTTATCAGGTCGAGAAAATGTGTGATGATTCTGGTGAGGACCCAACCTGCAGCAGGTAATCCCTCTCAGTTGCTTGTTTTGTCATTTTTGCTGCATTGTAGATCCCTTGAACAGTCTTAGATGAATAACATGATACAAATCTTATTGTCAGATGAATAACATGATACAAATCTTATTGTCAGTTTCGATGTTACAAGTTTTTGAAACCTTTGTGCAGGTCTGTGCTAGGGAACAGCATTTCAGACCATTTAGTTTATTACGGTGTCGATTTAAAGGATGAGTCATGGAGACCATGCAAAATTGTGACACTTCCTGGTTTACTGGATCATGGAAGATCAGATCTGGAAGGAAATTTTGTTCTGTCGAGAGACCTTGCAACTCCGGTTTTCAAATTGAAAATACATACAGATGCTGGGGGAAGGCCTCTGTAGAACGTCAGCTGTGGAATAGAGGGAGTGATCAGTTCCAGGGTCCTGCCCTGTAAAATAAGCCGTGTCAGATGTATGCATAGTTAGTGCCAATCCATTTTGGCTGGAATACGAATGATGGTAGTGTATCGTGTACATAATCATTCTTTGAAATATGATTGTTGACTGTTTACTTGTGTTAATAACCGGATTCTGGTGACTTTCTTAGTATCAACCAAGTTGATTGTTCTGTGATGCATCCGTTTCTGGATCGTTTGAAACTGGAGATGTGTGAAAGAGGCAGGCAGGCGTGTAGATATGAAAACGGTCCCTTGTCGAAATCAATATGGATTCAAAAAGCATGTTTACGTAAACATCTCCTCGGAGGAAACTAGCTATTGTGCCTAAATTCTAGATTTGAAAAATCTTCAAATTTTCATCATCATGTTATAACTTAATAATTAAGTGAAGATTCATGACCTATTTTGTCATCCATATTCCGTCCGGTGTGACTCACACTCACCCTGCATGGGAAGTTAGCATCCCCCGTAGTAACACCACTTTTCCTGGCCCATTGTACCAATCTGTATGTTGACTGTCCGATCGCAGTCTTATTGCCTTTACAATATGCATTTCCAATCTATGTAAATATGCGCCACACATTTAACTATAATACAGTCAGTAACTCTGGTGACAAGACCAATATGATATTCAAACTCTATTAATGTAATACCTGATCTTTTATTATGATATCAATGAGATGCCTCCGTTCACTTTTCGTAACGGCACCCTCAAATTAGTGACGTGGTAAAAAACTGTGAATAACCACTGGTCCCTTTAACTCTTGTGTCAAGGCCAATGTGATACCCAAATTTTAAAACATGTCAATATGATACCCATACTTAATTTCGCTATTAATGTGAGGCCGTAAGCGTCACGTCGCCTTCAGTTTACTAAACGGATCGGATCCAGATCTTGGTTTATCCGATCCGTTTAAAAAGAATTAAATAATATTTTTATAAATATAATATTATTAATAAATATCAAATAATATGATAATTATCTAGATAATCTAAACATTCATATCTAAATTGTCTCTAAAGTATGATTTGATGAAGTTGAATGTTGTTAATGTCTATGTATCTATGCTAATAAACATTGGAGGTTAAATATTTTAATTATATTAGTATACCATTAATGAGTATTTTAAGCATGTAATTCAACTTTTGATGTAAACCTTTATTTTCTTATAAAATTTCATCAATGCTTTATGATTAAACTATAAAATTATTATTAAAAATTAAAATATTTATTATTATAAACGGATCAGGTATCCGTTAACCCTCCGGATCTGGATTTAGCTATTAAAGATCCGGTGGTTAAAGGGTCGGATCCGGATCTAAAGTTTCTATTATGTACGGATTCGGATCCGGATCTAGGTCGATCCGGTCCAGATCCGGTCCATTTACGGGTCTACTCGCACAGATCCAGATGTTTCAATTTCCATTGGAAGATGAGATGTAATGATATATGAAGAATAAGGAATTTGGTAGTGGTGTTGTTAACAGACGGAGATGACAATTGAGATTATATTGATTCAAAAGAAAACGAAGAGAAAATTAACAAAACTTTCAAATAAATGTCATTTTGGTATTTTAATTAATTTTTTTATAAATGCCACGTGCGCGTCATTTGACTAAACCAACGACGATGTTAGAGAATATGACATCCGGTCTCACATTAATAGCGAAAATTAAGTATGAGTATCATTGACAAGTTTTAAAAGTTGAGTATCATATTAACATTGTCACAAGAGTTGAGGCACTGGTGGTTATCTATAATTGTTTGTCACGTCATTAATTTGACGGTGCAGTTACAGAAACTAGACGTAGGCATCTCATTGATGTCATAATAAATTATTAGGTATTGATAGAGTTTAGAGTTTAGAGTTTAGGTATCACATTGGTCTTGTCACAAGAATTGAAGGACTGATGGTGAATTTACCTCTAATATGTTTTTGGGTAGGAATGTGAACATCTTCTCTCACTAGTTTTTAGGGCCAAAACTGACATTTTAGGGGCTTAAAGCGAAATTAAAAATTGAGACTCCTTATCAAAAAATTGGGAGCTCCTTTAAACTCTTTAGTTTAACATGACAAAATCAAACATATGACAAAACAACAGACACAACTGTAATTGAATATTATCCCAACCATACCACTATCTTTTATTAATGATAATTATAAAGTAAAACACGTATATTACAACAAATTTGATATTACACGGTATCATATCTTTGAAATTAAAATTCTAATCATTCTCAATCTCAAGTAATGGTTGTCTTTTGCTCAGGGCCGGTACTGCTAGTTTCGTAATGAATCATCCCCCATTTTTATGATGTGCAGTACATAATGAAGTATCAAACATATCCCATCAAGGACGGCACACAAATTATATTCAAGTCACATCCTTGTTTTTGGTTCAAAATCTTGTTTACAAGCAATAACTAATATCGCACAATATTACTGCGAAAGCAAAACAAAAGAAAGAAGATGTTGATAACTCACGATGATAGGTCATTTAACAACTGAATTACATCTTTCATTGGAGGCCTCTGCCTTGAAGACTCATGAGCACATTCACCGGCAATTTGGAAATACCTCTCGACACTCCCTTGATCCAAATCCTCCCTTGAAATGCTTGAATCCACCATTTCCATTTGGCGGTTATTGGCCACCATTTGCCTCGACCATTCCACTAACCCCATCTCTTTTCCCTCAAACACGCTTGGCAAATTAGGCCGTCTTCCCGTGGCAACCTCCAACATCAAAATCCCAAAACTATACACATCCGCCTTCACAGTCGCCACCGTGAACCCCTCTTTGTACTCGGGTGGCATGTACCCCATAGTACCTGCGAACTGCGTCGACACATGAGAGCGTGACGTGTCGACGCTCCTCGCAAGCCCGAAATCGGCAATATGAGCCTCGTACTCCCTGTCTAACAACACATTGCTAGCCTTGATATCCCTATGGATTATAGGCTTTTCCAACCCATGCAAATAGGCCAACCCATTCGCCACACCCTTAACCACCTTATTCCTCGTCTTCCAAGACAACGGTAATTTACAGCCATACGTGTCATCATCATAGTCCGTTGAGGAAGAGTCGTGAAGCCAACGGTCGAGATTGCCCCTCTCAATAAACTCATAGATTAAAATCCGATCTGCGCCGGAGACACAGTAGCCGAGAATCTTGACTATATTGGGGTGCCGGAGCTTACCTAGGGTTTCCATCTCGGCCTGAAACTCACGGAAGCCCTGAAAGGCGTCGGGATCGAGCTTCTTGATGGCGACCATGAGTCCTTCGGTGAGCTGGGCCTTGTAGACGAGGCCGAAGCCGCCGTCGCCGACGACGAGGTCCTTGCTGAAGTTCTTGGTGGCCTTGACGACTTGCTCCATGGAGACTTTAAGGGAGGGATCGAAGGAGGCGCTCTCGTCGACGGTGATGTAGTCGAGCCGGGCCGGGTTGTGGCGGACGGCGCGGCGGGAGCGGGTTGACTTGGACTTGGTTCCCTTGACGAGTATGTAGACGATGGCGAAGACTACGGTGATGGCGAAGAAGCTTCCGGTGGCGGCGAGGACGGCTTGGAAGGTCTTGTCCATGGCGAGAGATCAAAGATAGAATGAGTCAAAGAAGAAGGAGGGAATGGTGGTTTAGGTGAGGAATGAGTTGGGTATAATAGAATGGAAAAATAAGGGGTGAGTTTCGTGGAAGCCAGCTGGCTCAAGCTGGGGAAGACTTTGACCTGGTCTTATACTGTCTCACTCTGGATGCTCAGCTCTTAAGGTGCCCTCTCTTCTTTAATCCATGTTTTTTTTTGGATAATTGTAGCAAATATGTTTCATCACAGAGGGCTTTGACACTATGTGTGTGGCTGGGATTGATATATTGCACTTAATGAAGCAAAGCTACATGATATTGAGCAGGGAGTAGAAAGATGTTTCTGATTATTCTATGATGGTTTGCTGTCTATTTTGGGTTCTGAATTGCTGACACAATGGAAAAGTTTGGAATTTTCACCTTTCAATATGTTAGTTACCATATGCTAGAGAAGTAGACCTGACAAGAGAAGCATTATTGATTCTATTGGAGTTTTGGTTACTTGGTTTTGCTCTAGGAAGTAAGCTGAGGAATTAAGCCCAAACCAAACTAGAGACTGTTGGAAAATGAAACTTTTAAGTGAAGTTACTTCTAACATAGCAGACGATGATTGTTCAACACTTCAACTCAAAGAATAGACCCGGCAATGCGAGCTGCTTCAGCAGTTGCCTTGACTTAAAGGGGGAGAGAGCACGGAATTATTATTATTATTATTATTATTATTATTATTATTTTACATTTTTAATGCTGTTTGATTAAACAAAAATTGTAAGAACCCTTCTAAATTGACACTCCTTTTTGTCTTAATAGAATATCTGATTCTGAGCTATATTATAAGTTTCCAAAAGAAAACCAGAACATGAGCTAGGCCATTCATCTCGCAACAGCCACAACATAGCTGCAGTGCTGCCGCACCTTTACCCTTAAAATACAATGGGCATTGCACTCCAAATGATTTACTCTGTTATGTTCTATCATCCAAACCAGCTGCGCCTTTTTATTTATTTTTTTATTATAGAAATCGGATTAGTATCGAATGTAAAGACCTTTGGCCTTGTGATGGGTGCTTATATGATTGAGAAAGGGTGAGGATCTTACCTGTTTGTTCTGACAAATCAGGGTGTTAGAGGAAATATGCCCAAACTGGTTAAGAAATTATTTTATAAAATCAGTTGCACAAGCTCTAGCTTACAAGGTACTGATAGTCATTGTTGGGCTGTTATTTTGTTGGTAGTCATTGTTGGGCTGTTATTTTGTTGGGCTTTAGTTCTGAAGCATTTCGTATGTGTTTCTGACATGCCTTCTTCAAGTTGTAAGCCTGTATCTTGTTTTTCCAAGGTCTTTATGAACAATCTAACACTAAGCTATCCATTGTCCTTAGTACTAGAAAACCTCTCCCATTAAATCTCTTCATGGGCTTGTCAGTAGTTCTAGAAGCACCAATAGGCTCACTGTATAGCATGCCACATACTGAAATTGTTTACTCAAACTCTTAAATAAGTCTTCATTCCAACCGTGCCCAGTATATTCCTTTTCAGTCAGAGGTTCATTTTCACATTGTCTAGGACCCTTTTATAGGTCTTGTCCCAGATTTTTCCACAGCTTGATGGTACTCTCATGCTTGAATCACAGAAGCTCCCTATGTAAGGCCTTTTGCATTCTCAGAATCACCTACCAACTTTACTCATCTATCCTGGGTATTTTTGTTTTGATCTGCTGTAGGAACGCTTAGGAGAGTGATTATAAATTATCAAGTTGCTATCTTGTTTACAATACATAACTCTAGTTTGTACAAAAGTAATCATACTGTTGGTTTCAACTGTTCAATTTACATATCCAGCAAGTGTACCTAATTTTCATTTTATTTCATCTTTGACAATCCACGATTGCTTCTTCCACAAGATCATGCAAGAAGTCATGCTACTGAAACTTCAGCTGTTATGCCTACCTGCACGCCAATGCAGGTTGTGCAATGACAGACTAATCAACCTCTGAACTCTGCACCTAGTATGACCAATGTTCTGCTTTCTTGTTAGATGTGTTTGCTGAAGCCCTTCATTTTACCTGGTTAGGTAGTTGCTAGAATTTCATCCCTCCTATTATTGTAGGGTTTGGAAAATGAACCTAGTTTCAAGTCTGGGTTCAGACAGCAGGTTTGAGATACTGCTGATTATTTACAGTTAAGAGAAAACAAAAAAGGAGTGTCCATCTATCTTGCCGATTATATTATATAGGATGCTAAAACTTTTTCGTCAATGTTTTTTGGTAACCAGATCTAGATATTCATCCTTCTTAAGTTGACATATTGTTACAGTTTCATATAACCATGGAGATGGTGTTTTTTGGTTGAGATACCTTTGGGGACAACACTGAAATAATCCATCTTCATTGTTCTTTATATAAATCTATTAACACTGGAGATGAAGTACATAAAAGTAGAATATGTAGTAAGCTGCAAAGTTGAGGTCCAGTCACTCTGTTGCCATATATTCTCTTCCATAGATTATACCGTACCTCATCCATTGGAAGGGTGAGAGATCCAACGTTTTTACTATACGATATTGGCACATTCTAGTCACCTGTAGTTTTTCCATGGTGGTATATGACATTTCCTGTAAGCAGAGAAGAAATATAAGACTCCTTCAATCTCAATTCCATTGCTTACGATTGTGCTCTTGTTCTGCAGATTCTAATGATCGTCTTCCATCCAAAAGGCGTAGACCATATCACGGCTGGATTGGCAATGATGATGTGGATATTGTTCTCATAGAACTCACACCAGCTCCGTTGCTACAAGGGTTGCAGAGCTTCTTTATTGTGTAATGGGAAGTGAATCTGCAAGACGAGGTGGAAATATGCGAGGCACTCTCTCTTCGATATTTCACCCCTTCACACTTGTACCCAGTCTATGCAATCTACTTGTATATAAAACACAGAATTTGGTAACATGTGGGACACTCATGGTTTCATGCTAGTATTCTGGAAGATGTAGCAATCACTTTCTCTTTATTTTTCTGTTTCATGTTCTCCACACAGAAGGAACTTTCTGTAAACATAAGTGCTCCAGTTTCTCTTTTTGTGTGATTTACTTTGACCTTTGTTCAAACCTAATCCTCCATTTTGAGATTTTATAACAATACCATTGCTCCCTGATCTTCCAAACCAAGGAATCAATTTTTTTTGTTATTTATATTATCTGTAAAGGATTAATCTTTCAATCTTTAAGGAATCAATCCTTCAATTCATCAGTTTCCATTCTATTGTCAACTGTGTACAAAGTTGAGTTTAATTGCTTCTTTATCTCTAGAATTTTACAGAATGACAGGACATTTGTTATGTTAAACAAATAAATGCTTTACTAAAAGAAAAAACAAATATGTGCCGAGTGCTGACATTCAATATTTTTCCTAGAAATTCCAATGTTATAATGTTTGTTAAGCTGTCTTCTCTAGTGCTTTCCATGTGATAAAGCAGTCTGGGGTTCAAGTCCAAAACCAATTGGTAATGGTGAGAGTAGTCCAAACCCTTATAGGCCTTGAGGCCATAGACGTATTATCTCATGTGTCCTTAAATCAAAAATTCTCATTTCTTGTTCCTGATATCCTAACTTTCGATCACGGGGCTCGAACAAACTCGCATACCACAATGCGATCTCAAAACTGCTCACTCGGGCTGATGAATCAGCTAAGCGATTTCGCGCCAACATGGACGTCATCTTCACATACTCAGTCACAAATGAATTTCATCATCTACTCCACTCTCTCGGGAAAGAGTCTACAGTAGAGCATTTCACAATAATAAGAGCTAACAAGCTCCCACACTAACTCATGTGTGCTCAAGTTCTGCCTAAAGAACAAAAGTTCAGCTCACAATCCTGCATGCATCTTATGGTGCTTCCATAATCAATTTCAACATCACAATCCAATTTTGCACCAATTAGCTCAACGTATCTCAGTGTCACGTCCATATATATTTATTTACCGTCAACCCAAAATCTCCTTCATCGCGAGTGAGTTTCCCTTTGAGAGATAACCCGATCTCTTTTACCAAAATTCAACCACCACTCATGCAAGCGATCTCAAGCAAACCAAACCGTCTCCAACTATACCCTTAGAATTCTGGAGTACCACACTCTTAAATTTTATATACTATTTATTACTAGCGTGGACATGTCAGCGTCCCAAACTAGGGCTAGAACTTCTCAGACGTGGAAAGCTTTAGAGTGAGTGGACCAAAAATCAATGCCAAAAGTAATGGTTCAAAACCATAAATTCAAATTTCATTTTTTTCCCCGAAAAACAATCCAAACCTTAAGCCAAAAATAAATAAATTCCCGGCCCTCGGCCAAATATAAATCCAATCCTGGCCTGCAGCCAATATAAAACAAATCGCGACCAGCAGCCAAATAGAAATCAAATCGTGGCCTGCAGCCGTATATAAATCAAATCCTGGCCTGCAGCCGTATATAAATCAAATCGTTTTCTGTAGCCGTATATAAATGAAATCATGACGTGCAACAATATATAAATCAAATCATGACCTACAACCGTATATAAATCAAATCATGAAAGAATTTCACAAATGATCAATCACGCATACCAGGGTCGGAGCTAAGGGCTCTAGCATTTCCCCCATAGGAAGAGGATCGCAACGAGTGACGAGCTTTCACTCCACTGAACGAGGAGCGCTGCCCACTAGCTAGCAACAAACAATACATATGACGACCCTTCATGACAGTGAGCCTCACAGACTAGGATCGGAGCTAAGAGCTCTTATGTCTCACCCACTGTCTAGTGAGAACGCTAATTGTCAGGGCCCACCCCCGGCTAAACCCCTTTAACCTGAAGTAAATCCTGCGGGCACCACCTCAAGGGAACTTCTTACCAAAACCCCCTTGAAATGGACAACCCTTCCTGCAAACTAACTCAGCACTTCCATGAATAATTTAAATCAACCCCAACTCCTGGAGTCATCCGGCATCCCAATTCACATCTACGCTTCACTAACCTATTCAACTTTCTAAGTTGGGGTAATCAGAGCACTCTTCATGGAAGTTATACATAAATCAATATGTGAGCAACAACAGATTAATTGACTATGCCCCGACTTCGGTACGAGCGACCTCCTCTTAGGAACCCTGCAACACTGGGCAATTGAAAAAGAAGGGCTCAGGGGAAAACATTTAAAAACATTAGCGTAAGTGGACAAAATCAAATATGAAAAGGTAAATATCTTTTCATGCTCTCCCTTTGATTTTCTAAAATTCACATGCACGCAACCCATAAAAACGATTAAATAAAACATATATGACAATTCCCTCTGCTCAAATCTATAATTAAAAAAGTGGGGTATAATATCACCATGACCACGAGAAAAAAAACTGACCAGCTCAATCGGAGAGGGTCCCTTGACCCGCTCTATTCGGAAGGGTCCAACCGACCAGCTACCACCGAAGAGGGTCTGACCAGCTACAATCCAGAGAGGGTACCATCTCCATCCGGAGAGGGTCCATGCTAGCTAGCAATACATATAAACATATATACTTGAAAATCCTTAAAAACCTCGTGGTGATTAAATCAAAATCCAAGTCAAAATACCCATGACTTTTTCCCAAATACATTGGATTTAAAACATTCCCAGGCATCTGAAACTGGTTCCCTGACTTTACCTAAAATCATTAAAATCCAAGAGCCAAGTTTCTCATTTTAAAATATTATCCCCCTCCATAACCCAAAATGGTGATAACAATTAAAAACCATATTACGGGAAAATCATTTAAAAATCACGGGAAAGGTAGGAACCTCTTTCCCGGCTCACTTATCTTTGAAATATATTAAACTTCCCAAAGTTTTCCAAAAATCACCATAAAACTCAACATGGAGGAAATTTCATAAATAAAAGAGAAACTTAATAAAAAAAATCTGTTGCATGTAATATATTTAAAATAAAAGTCCACTCATAGACTTAGGCCTTAGCCTGACGAAAACCCGAATTTCACTTAAGCGAAGTCTCCACAACACGAGCCTCTTCGCGTCCTGTTCCACAATTAATATTAATTTTTTGAACGCTAAAATAATAATTAAATAACATAGGCGTTTACATTTGTGAGAGTATAACTCGCTCATCGTCTCCACACTTCTCAAATTGTCAACTAAAAATCTCTGACCTTCACCAATAACATAGGAGTTCTTAAAATAATTCTTAAACCTTAACCGAAAATAATCAATGGTCAGAATAATATTTTATTATCCGCCAAAAATACTAAACTTGAAAAATTCGAAAACCTAACCAATACTCCTCCAAAAATTACCAAATTTAAACTTTAAACTCCTCTCATTTTATACTATTTAATGGGCATGAAAAACCGTCCAAAAAGTGGTGGCACAGCTGACAGCTCCCCCACCGGCGGCGGCCGCCAGCAGAAATTCCGGTCAAAATTCCGGCGACCTCCGATCGCCACCAAATTTTAACAGTAGGTTCGTCTCAACATTTGAAACAACTTTCTAGTTCAACTCGAAGGCCAATTCGGTCTCTAACTAGGTCAATCGAATGAAAATGTAAAAAAACCGAAATTTTAAACTTCAAATCTTCGATTCTCCCTCCACACTCCAAATCAATCCACCAAACTTTCGGAGTGAGTAGTACTCCTAAAACCCATTCTAACCATATAAAAAACTCACAATTTGGTGGCATGAGGAGGGAGAAATCCGATCAAATCTCTATACTGTACACTATGCATTCAACAAGAAAATTCTCTCAAAACAAGGCAAGATAGGTCGAAAGGCTTATCTAGAATTGAAGTAAACTCAGAGACGGTCATTTTGAGACCGATGCGACGGCCTGAGGTGGCCGAACGGCGACGCGGTGGTGGAGAGAAGATCTGGCAGTGATTTCAGGTCGAAATGGAGGAGAGAGAAAGAGTTAGAGAATTCTGATTTTTTTACCACCTACCTCTTTGGGTAAGTTTTCCTTTTAAAACCCTTTCTGAAAATAGTAACTTCTATATTTAGACCATAACTTCTTCATATGATCTCCGATTTGAGAGTCCTATATGTCTACGAACTCGTATCAACGTCCTCTACGACTTTCATGAAGAATGTTTTCCAAAATTATTGCCTTAAAGAAAATTCAACTTTATGATCATTATAGAGTCAAACGGTTACTTTAAATGGTAGAAGACCAAAGTAATTAACCGTAAAATAACTCTAGGATCGGGGTGTGACACAAATCCCGCGTACCATCCATTCCCTGCAAGAACATATATCCCGCGCTTTGACTCCCCCGAACGAGGAGCATTGGGTAGGCGCGCTTCTACTCCACCGAATGAGGAGCGTCGCCTGCTAAATAGCTATAAACATCCGACGACACTTTATGGTGAAATTAAAACAAATCCCTGAGTTATAAATCCAGGCCCGAAACGTATTTATAAAAATCTAGACCCAAAGTCTATTTATCAAATCCAAGCCCGAAGCCTACTTATAAATTCCAGGCAAATGCTAAAATTACTTCAAATCCTGGCAACATGCCAAACAAGTAAATCCCAGTAAAACATCAGGTCTGATTCCCATCTGTACGACGAGACTCTCCCGTCGAAAACTATTCAAAACCCAAGTAAAAATAAGCGAGCTGAAATATATAAATCAAATAGAATTAAACAAATAAAAACCCTCCACTGGGGTTCTCACAAAACTAATGGAATCAAAAATGTACAAAAACCCGAAAAATCATCCGTTTTCGGAACATTTTAAAACCATTTAAATAATAAACCATGACATGCATTTCTTTAAAATAATTCAAAGGTCCAATCACCATGCTGGCAACATGTCTCATGCGCCAGGTACGATACCTAACCGTCCTCAATTCATTACCGCATAATCAGTAATGTTTCTCATGCCCGTAAACGGTTCCCTGACCGTAATAAAATATTCCTCCTCGAGCTTCATGGACCCACCACGCGTCCGTTGCGCCACTATGATACTTTACGTAATCCCTTTCCCTTGACCTCATCCAGCCTCTCAATCACCAGATCATCCATGATCCTTCCTCAAAATTAATTACGCAACACTAATGTGTTGACAAAAGTGGCCATACAGACTCTTTTAACCCATCAATCAAATGCAGGACGCGAAACGACTATCGAATAGTCTAATAGAGTAATTTTTCCTTGTTTGACAAGGAAAAATAAATGATTGACTTTAGGGTTGACCAAGTCTTTCCTGGGTTGACTAGGAAATTGGCCAAAAATTTCTGACTAATCAACAAGGATCAAACCCTAATAAGCTAAAAACCTGTCGATTTATATATTCGAATAATATTAGACGCACTTTTAAGCCCATTTGTGCCCAAAATTGAAATTCGAATTTACTTTTCCTAATTTGGCTCGATAGTCAACTTACGAACCTCTTGACTTTTCAATCTAATAAAAGTCAATATCAATATCTAATTGCAACATATGTCGCAAACTTAATAATTACATTTAACTTTACTAACTTCGACCCAGGTGGCAGCCCTTGCCACAACACATACTACTAATAATAAGTAAATTCGAATTTCAGTTTTGTGCCAAAAACTGAAATTCGAATTTACTTTTCCTAATATGGCTCGATAGTCAACTTACGAACCTCTCGACTTTTCAATCTAATGAAAAGTCAATATCAATATCTAATTGCAACAGATGTCGCAAACTTAATAATTACATTTAACTTTACAAACTTCGATACATTCGATATTAACCCTTGCCACAACACATACTAATAAGTATAACGACTTGTTCCACTTGAAAAATTAATAACACATTTAAACATTTCCAATGACTTTAATTGCCCAAACCATTGGTCCGAGATTTGAACCTACGCTCTGATATCATTTGTCACGTCCTGACCTGAGTTTACCTCCCTAAACCTGGGATAGGACGTGCGGGACCCATCCTAAGAGAGATTTACTCGTAATCCCTCTTGAGAAGGGATAACCCTTTTTCCTAAACCATTTTCAACAGTCCAAACGATACGGGAATAGACCTCACAACCGGAAGTTATACCGATTTCCGCATTTGGATTTCAAACTAATTACTTTAGAGGACCTAGGGTTTAAATATTATTTGTGACTGCACCCAAATCCCGGACACGCTGCCTATGTACCCTGTACTCAAGGATCAAGCCACACGTAGCTCTTATTTTAAATAACGTCCTAACCGGGCGAATCCCGCTTTTCTATTTATCGGTCGATAAACTATTAAGGATAGCATAAGCTTAATGAAAATCTGGGGTAACCTCTCCGCCGAGGTATCCACAACCTAGCTATCTATCGGGATTATCCCAAACATTCAATTATAATTATATATAAAAACCACACATAGAAGCAGAATATAATGACAACCACATAAATAACAAATCCTCTAGGCGTGTAACACTAATATCGACTAGAGAGTATCCTTGTAAATATGCTAAGCTGCCAGAGGTAGTTTTGTCTTTTTGACCTCAATGGTAGTTTGGTAAGTATGCTAAGCTTCCAGGGGTATTTCTAGAATTTCACCCTCAAGCGCAGCCCTGTAATTATCTAAAATCGTTAAGGGCAATATCATCTTTTTAACTTCAATGACAGTCTTGTAAATATACAAATTTGCCAAGGGTATTTCTAGGATTTTCAATTCTATTGGAAGCCCTGTAATTAACTCAAATTGCTAGGGCTAGTCCTGAGAATACCAGATCTACCGTGGTAGAAACCTGAGAATTTACCCTTTCATACCCTAACATCCCCGATCGGCCCTCAGGCCGATTTCAAGGCCTACTCTGGCCATCCCCCTCCTCTCCAATTAACAAACCATAATGCTAACTCCAACCAACAATAAGAAAGCAGTGATACAACAAAAATGAAGGGGAATAGGGTCCGAGACTCACCAAAGAGGGCACGACGGTGCCTCGGCCGTTTCTGCCTCGATCGAGCTCCCCATCGCTCTCCTAAACTCCTACCCTCGTTGACGCTCCGCCTCAACATCAATTAGAGGATCTGGCCTCGTCGATATCTCTCCTGGGTTGCGCTGAGGTCTCGAACAGACGCGACTACGCATCGATGCTGGCAACAGTTCACCCCGTGCTAGGTGGCAGATGCAGTGGATGTGGTGGCGACATAGTAGAGTAAGGAATGGAAGAGAAATCGAGAGAGAGACCTAGAGGGAGCGCGCGCCGGGAGGGAAAGAGAGTTCGGGAGGAAGAGAGAGAGAGAGAGTTCCCCCTTTTCTCGGTCAACCCCCCATAAATATATACACAAAATCCAACGGCCCAGTTCAAATCTCTGATTGAACTGACGGCCCAGATTGAATAATAGAAAGTTACAGTGAACTGTAAACAAATATTTTGCTATTTACTATTTACCGTATAGTAACAACACATTATCCTTAATAACTTCAGTATACAAACTCCGGTTTCTTTCCTGTAACCATATGCGATCTGTTCCTCCTAAAATGGGTTATTCTGCTTTTTGGCAAAGCAGCAGCCATTAACGGACTTGATATGCCTTTACCTTCTGCCGTTTGTGACAGGCTAGCCGGTCTTTTACCCTAAGACCGGTCAGTTGAGAATGTATCTTTTGGATACAACAAATACTCCTGAGTGAGTTTTTCTTCTTCACCAGATTTTTCGGATTGACTTTCAACTTGCAAGGAGAATTCTGAGCTTTTATCCCAATCAGCTGGATTTATCCTGTCATGACCTGTTGCTTGACTTGTTTTAGCTGCTCCATAACATATGATGAATTGATAACCTGGTCCATCATGGAGAGGACCTACAGTCGTATCACCACTCCTTTAATTCTAGTCTTCTGTTTCTTGGGTTGCGTCCCTCATCCTTGTCATCTCTTTGAAACATTGTCATTTCTCTTGTAAGGGCGTCTAGTAGGAAATTCTTGTTACATGCAACCATTTCAACGTCATATTCATACTGAGATAAAAACATTTATCATCTCATCACTCTTCCCCTATCTGCAGCATCAGTTAATTTATAGTTTTTAAAGTTTTTTACTCTTTTGTTATCAGTTCTAACTACAAATTTGTTCCCTAAAAAGGCCTCAATAAGAGCTAGGACTTCTTTGTCCCCAGTAGAATAGTTTAACTCTGCTATGTTAAACTTTTCCGAGAGAAATTTACAAAAGTTTTCATAATTTGTATCTGGGGCAATAGCCAAGACAACTTCTGTCCAGAAATAATCATTTGCATCAGTCTGTAAAATGATCGAATCTGATTCTTCAAGTAAATCTAAAGGAGGTAGGTTCTTGGTAAGCTCTTTGATCTTTCTGACAGTATTACTGTCATCTACTGAGAATGACCATTTCTTTTTGGAGTTGTTTTTGGAGAGAGTAGGGTAGGAAAACCACTAATTTGAGGGATAAAGTCTCTCGTAAAGTTAACAACTCCCAAAAACCTCTCCAAGAATTTTGCATCAGGAATATGATCTCGGAAATAATTGATTTTTTTAACAATATGATCTTGGAGACGAATCTCTCCATCTTTAATATGAATGCCTAAGAAATCAATTTCTCATTTTATGAGGTGAATCTTCTTCTGCCCAAGGATGATTCCTTTATGGACAATCAACCTGCATACTTGTTCAAGATACTTCAGATGTTCGTTCATAGTTCGCGACAAGACAAGAATGCCATCTATATAAACTATACAAAAATCTGAGTAATGTTTGAAAATATTATCCATATTTTATTTGAAAAACATACGGGGCCTGTTTGAGGCCAAATGACATAACCAACCATTCATAGTGCCCATGAGGTGATGCATCTTTACTTGCAAGTATCCTGATTTTGCATCAAATTTAGAGAAGATCTTGGCTCCTTTGAGTCGATTGATAAACACTCTTAGTTGGGCTATCTGGTAACCGTCTTTTTGTTTACATCTTTGTAGTTAATTATCATTTTAGTCTTTCCTCTTACTTGCTCTGCATGATTTCTTACCAAAACGGCTGGAGCATGATGAGGACTATTAGAAAGTCTGATCAACTTCTTTTCGAGCAACTCTTTAATTTGACTTTTCATCTTTTTCTGTCATCTTCCCTGTAATGAGGGATTGCTTTAACATGGCAAATAGTATTTGTATCATGTATTTTGAGATGACAGTATACTTGATCTCTTTCCCAGTACAACTGAGGATCTTCACTGATTTCTAGATTCAGCAAGTTTTATATTTCTGTAATAGTTGACACTCTCTTAGCATACACCTTTAGGTTATGCTCTCTGATAAATTTTTCTTCTCCGTCTGAGCTTTCTTGCTTTAATGGGTCTGAATCAGACTCATCTACAGGGGATTCATACTCTTCTTCTGACTCAGAGTTTTTTGAATTCAACACTTCGATTTCCAATATTTCACTGCGACCCTTTAAATGGTCTTTTAGCAGTCAAACTGGTTCTAAATTTTGCTTATAATCACCACTCTTTGTTGACGATCTCTGATATTGGTTTGTAAATTCTAGACTGGTAACACTCACGGTGTTTGTAAGTCGAGATTCCTAAAAAAATTGTTATTCTTTTCAAAACCGATCATTTGTGGATTTGAACTATCGTCTGCTGAAGAAGAAAGTCATTTCCAATTAATATATCTGCTTCTTGACTTTCATATTGCCAGATGATTTTTATGATAAAAGTTCTGCCTCCTAAGGAAACTTTAATATCACGAGCCTTATTATCCATGATTATTTCATTTTCTCCCATGACTATTTCAGTAACTAATCTTGGAACATTTTCCCAATATTCTTCAGGTATGACATATCTTTTGGCAAGAGTATATCCTGATCCACTATCTACAAGGGCATGTAGATGGTACTTCCTATATTTGGAAAATTTCAATCCTATAGTGATGTAATTACTGAATCTGCTCGTTTGGACCTGCTTTATTTGTTCTTTATCTTCTACAATTTTTCCAGGCAATTCAATGAAAGGATTGAATTCTCTTTTATCCGGCTCGTTAATGGGATCAAAAGGTTTAACTTGTTGTATAACAGGTTCTGTGATAAGGTATTCTTTCTGCCTTATTGTTGAAATATTGACGGAATCAAATGACTTCTTTAATTCTTTGTTCTGGCTTAATAAAGTTACTAACTTCATTTTATTCAAATCTTCTTCCATGTTATGTCCCTGTTGTTCCATAGCTTCGTAGAACTCTTTATATTCTTGCTCTACCATGATGTGAGCTTCATCGCCTTTGGTTTTTCTTCGTAATTCTACAATGAAGCATTCTCGATGATACGTTCACTTGTACTTTTACAGTATATAGGAACTGAATTACTATCATCGTAATTGCAGTAATCACAAGTAAATTTTCCTAGATTGGGGTGGAAGTTACTAATAATATAAATAGTTTCTTCCTTCTAATTTAGGACCATTAGGACAAACATAGGACGAGACCCGTCCTCTTCTTCTTCTCCAGAACTTTCTGAAGTGTTTTCTATTTCACTTTCCGATAGGAACTCAAGAGAATATATTGAATCATTCTCTTCATTAGAATAGGCTATCTCAAAACCTTTCAGGTTTGCATATTCTATTGCTTCATCATTTTCTTCAATTATAACCTTTGCCGGTCTCTTGCCCTTTTTAGGACATTCGTTTGCATAATGTCCTTCGGCTTTACAAAGTCAACATCTGTATTTCTTCACTTCTCGAAAGGAATTCGAAGAATTGGTTCTTTTTCTTTTAAAAAATCTCTTCCTGCAGGGCTTTTTTTAATAAGCTTTTTCCGAATTTATACATCTTATTAGAAGCAAAAAATTTTCTTTGCTTGTTGCTGGAGAACCTTTTCTTGTATTTTTTCTCTATGTGACATCCCCACTGCGTTAGTGTCTCCAATATCTTAGGACACATATTTTCCACTCCTCTGAGTTGCTTCTTTGCAATTTTAGATTTTCTATTTTCAACACATTGCTTTCTCAGGAGATCCTTGACTCTTTCAGCAATTCCTCATACTGTAAAAAACGGCAAAGGATTTTCTTCCAAAGATTCTGCTACTGCATCGTTCCATGGTTCTGGTAACTTCCTGTAATAGATTCTGACCAGATCTTCATTATTTAGGTCTCTAATGGTACAGTAGTAATTTTGGAACTCATTAGTGTACTCTTCAAAGTATCTCATGTTGCAAATGCTCAACTTTTGAATATTTGCCTTAGCTCTTTCTTTAGATTACTCACTATGCCCAGTAATGTCTCCACAAAATTGTGCATAGATGGGACATACAAAATTTAGAAGATAATTGGTTTAAGCCAATTTGGTTGCCTAGTCAGGCCATTGAGAGCTCACTTGAAAGATTGATTTCACTTCTGAACTATGCCAGTTAATATGAACTCATAATATGCATGAGCTTCCTCGTAAGAATATTTATACAACACCAAAACCTGAGTTAGCCTTAAGCTAGTTACCCAGTTGTCTATTGTCTTTCTCTTGTCTCCAACCCTATCGAGGTCAAGATAAACTCCTCTTTCAGATATTGACTGTCCCAATTTGGGTTTTGTAGGGATGTAGTTCTGAGAACTTTGTTCTCCTGGTTTCCCTGTAAGAGCCTGTCCCTTAGAAAGTTGAATCTTATTTTCTCTAATGATCTTAACGGGGTAGTTCATGATGTTCTGAACTACAGTGCTTCCTTGAAGAATATTTTCAGTTTCCATCTTTGAGGATTCTCCTAGTTCTTCTTTAACTGCTTGATAAGGAAAAATCTTCCTTTTGTTTTTTCTTAGTTGAACCTGAGAAATCTTTTCCATGATCTTTTCAAGCTCTTCTGTAGATTCACAAATTTACGCTTGTTCATACAAGCTCTTCAGTTCTTCTGACTTTAGCATCATCATAGGTCTTTTAGCATCTTCTTCCTCGAAAGATTCTTCAAAACAAGAAGTTGACTTGGTTCCTGAGGTACTAGCTTCCTCATAACTAGCGAATGAATGCCTATGAAATTGTAAGCTTATTTTTCCTCCCATATCTTCATAGATAGAAGCATTGATATTTTCTACCTGTCTAGCTGGAGGTGTCAGATTTCATTCTCTTGAAAATGTTACTTCATGCCATTTTGTGATATGCTTTTGTTCAGTATGATTTATTGGATTGGTGAGGATTGATGTTGTCACGCCCCAACCCAAGATTACCTCTCTAATCCTGGGTTAAGACGTGCGGGACCCAAAACAAGAGAGATTTACTCGAAATCCCCCTTGAGTCAGGATAACCCTTTTTTTTTCATAACCCAAAACAAACCGTCCAAACGGTGCCGGTATAGACCTCAAACCAGAGATTATCCTGTTTCCCACATTTGAATCTCAAATGTGGCATTTAAAGAACCTAGGGGTTCTAATAATATTTGTGACTGCACCTGAATCCCGGTCAGGCTGCCTACGTACCCTGTCCTCAGGGATCAAGCCACACGTAGCTCTTGTTTTAACTGACACCATAACCGGGCGAATCCCGCTATTCTATTTATCGGTTGCTTTCTAAATGAGGATAGCATACACCTAACGCATATCCTGAGTTAACCTCTCGAATGAGGTATCCACCGACCAACTAATCCTCGGGATTAAATCGAACATTCTACCATTCATAACAATAACATCCATACATGGCACGACGGATAATAAAGGCAATCACACGATTATAAACAACCATCACACATAACTATAAATATAAAACATAGTGGCAACCACGTAAATAAACCAACCATGGGCATTTAAGATATTCCCTCCTACTTGGCATCCTTGAAAAAATAACTATAATTACCAGGGGTATTTATGAGATTTCACATCTAGGGACAGCCCTATAATTAACTAAAACTGCTGAGGGCAGTATCGTCTTTTTAACTTCAGTGGCAGTCTTGTTAATATACAAGTCTGTCAAGGGCATTTCTGGAATTTCAGCTCTAGTGGCAAGCCTGTAATTAACTTAAACTGCCAAGGGCAGTCCTGACATTTCCTTCCCGCAGTAAATGGTAAAATACCAGATCTACCACGGTAGAAACCTTGAAATTTACCTTTACTTACCCTAACATCGCCGATCGGCCCTCGGACCGATCTCAAGGCCTTCTCCGGCCATTTCTCCTCCTCTCCAATTAACAAACCGAAAAACCCAACTCTAGAAACAACATCAAGCAGCGAAACAACAAATAAAGAGGAATCGGGTTCGGGACTCACCGACGAGGGCACGTCTGTGCCTCAACTATCTCTGTCTCGACCTAGCTCCCATTGCTCCCCTAAACTCGTACCGTCACTGTCGATCTACCTCGACATCAAGAAGAGGATCAGATCTCATCAATATTCCCCCTGCCTTGCACTCGGGTCTCGAACACACGAGACTGCGCCTCGACAATGGCAGCAGTTCGGCCTGTGCGAGGAGGGAGGCAGATGTAGAGGACGTGGTGGAAGAGAAAGAGAGAAAACTGGGGGGAAGAGAGAGAGTCCGAGAGGAATCCGAGAGGGGAGGAAGAGAGAGAGAGTGAGAATGAATGAGAGAGAGATCCGCCCGCCCCCCCGGTCAACACACAAATAAATATATATATATATATATATACCAACCAACGGCCCAGATTTGATTTCATAAATCCAACGGTCCAAATCTGCCAACAAATAGTTACCGTGAATAGTAAAAAGATATTTTTCTATTTACTTTTACCGTACGATAACAACACATTATCCCGCATAACATTTACCTACGAACTCCGATAAATTCCTAGGACATACCCACGAGTTCATATTAACGTCCTCTACATCTTTCCCGAAGGAAACTTCCTCAAATTCTTGACTTAACGCAAAGTCATCTTTTTCTACGGTAAAGTAATTTAACATTTGTTACTTCCGTAAATTGGATAATTCGTAACTAACAACTCGTAGCTCCGGAAAATCTTCCGGACATACCAGGGAACTCGTATTAACATAATCTACCCATCGGGACATTAATTCTATTTTCCTCCAGAACCGAGAATATCTCGATATTAATTCAGGAAAAATTAACAGTGCGGTTACAGTGCGGTGACTGTTGGAATGACTGATGCTAATGCGGCTTGGACTGGAAATTCAGTATTGAAGGCGTCAATGATGCGTTCAGACCTGAATTTGTCCCACCACTTGACTAAGTATTTCCGGCTGACTATGTAATCCTGCAATTCAAAATGCCATTTGAAAATACAAGGGACTTTGTATTTGGCAATGAAATGTAGAGTGACTGGAAAACGTTTCTCCTAGTCTGAGAAATCTCGAGTTATGGAAAAATCGGTGACTAAAACTTGAAGAGCTTCCTGAAAGATGCCGATTGGGCACCCAAAGGTGTTCCACCAATTTTCAAACCACATTGGGAACTTGCCATTGAATTTGTGGTCAAATCAAGTTAAATTTTTTCCTGTAGACATATTTTGACATAATGATTATATCAGACGGTCGGATTTTTGTTTGTCAACTTTGTTCATCGAAATCACAACATGCCTACTAATGTTGTATAACTTGTTTACTAAGCATTAAGTAAATGTTCCGTTTCAAAAAAAACTTTACGTAGAAACTTCAAACATAAAAAAGTCGTGAAATAAGATATAATCGGAATTGTGAAATACGTATACAGTTGAAAAATCACGTAATTCTGGTAAAGTCTCGTTACCGATAGTTGCGGTCAATACATCTTAGGGGTTTGACTTACGGGATTGACCGTCTGGATGAAACCCTTCAATTTATCGTGTCACATCCCGGACCATCTCTGCCGTAGCACGATATTGTCCGCTTTGGGCCCGCCGGCTCTCACGGTTTTGTTTCCAAGAGCTCTCAAAGCAACTTCCCAGAGGGTCACCCATCATGGGATTGCTCTAAGCTTAGCAAGCTTAACTTCGGAGTTCTCATCCCCTCCAAAGCCACTGAGCTCCCAAAAGGCCTCGTGCTAGATGTGTGTCACCGATGTACATATATGGTACATCACCCTCTCTGTTGGTCGATGTGGGATGTTACATCCACCCCCCTTAGGGGCCCGACGTCCTCGTCGGCACACTAGCACCCCTCGGCAGGGTGGCTCTGATACCAATCTGTCACATCCCGGACCATCTCTGCCGTAGCACGATATTATCCGCTTTGGGCCCGCCGGCCCTCACGGTTTTGTTTCCAAGAGCTCTCAAAGCAACTTCCCAGAGGGTCACCCATCATGGGATTGCTCTAAGCTTAGCAAGCTTAACTTCGGAGTTCTCATCCCCTCCAAAGCCACTGAGCTCCCAAAAGGCCTCGTGCTAGATGGGTGTCACCGATGTACATATATGGTACATCACCCTCTCTGTTGGTCGATGTGGGATGTTACATATCGTATTAAGTTGAATTTTTTACCATAGACATATTTTAACATATTGATGATATCAGACGGTCGTATTTCTGGATGAAGCCCTTAAATTTATCGTATCAAGTTGAATTTTTCACCATAGACATATTTCAACATATTGATGATATATGACGGTCGTATTTTTGTTTGTGAATATTGATTACTATAATCACAACAAGCCTAATATTTACCATTATTTATCCATATGGAGAGCTCTATCATCATGTCTCAAATTTTTAGATGAAGAGTTGCGTCTCATCATGGTGAGAGTTTGTTGTGTTGAAGGTTCGACCAAAATATCTCATATAGATGTAGATATGGGTGTTTTCGTGTGTTAAGGGTTTAGAAATACTTCATTTTGAAGCCTTAAACAAATTTTAATAAAATTCGTCGACTCAATTTAAATAAATAAAAAAAAATAACTATAACAGACGAAAATAAGGTAATTCGTCGGTTAAAGTTTAATAAATAAAAATTAATTAATTAATTAAATAATTTACTATAGCCAACGAAATTTAATAAAATTTGTCCGCTAAGGTCCAAAAATTCATCAGCTAAAGTCCAAACTTTAAGTGACGAAAAACTTTAAGTGGCGAAATTCAAAAATAAAGGAGAAACTAAATAAAATCTATTGCATGCATTAAATTTAAAATAAAAGTCCACTCACAGACTGAGGCCTTAGCTTGACGAAAACCCGAATTCCGCTCAAGCCAAGTCTCCACAACACGAGCCTCTTCACGTCCTGTTCCACAATTAATATTAATTTTCTGGACGCTAGAATAATAGTTAAATAGCATATGCGTACACATTTAAAAGCGTACAGCTCGCTCATCGGCTCCACACTTCTCAAATTGTCAACTAAAAATCCTCAATCTTCACCAATAACTTAGGAGTCCTTAAAATATATCTTAAACCTTAGGGAAATAATCGATGGTCGGAATAATATTTAATTATCCGCCAATAATACTAAACTAGAAAATTCCAAAACCTAACCAAACCTCCTCCAAAAATTACCAAATTTAAACCATAGACTCCTCACATTATATACTAATTAATGGACATGAAAAACTGCCTAAAAAGTGGCGGCCGGCAGAAATTTCGGCCAAAATTCTGGCGACCTCCGATCGCCACCAAATTTTACTAGTAGCTTCGTCTCGTCATTTGGAAAAACTTTCTAGTTCAACTCGAAGCCCAATTCGGCCTCTAACTATGTCAATTACGTGATGAACAGTAACCCGAAAATTTACATTTCAAATCCTCAATTCTCCCTACACACTTCGAATCAAGCTATCAAATTTTAGGGGATTATAGTACTCCTAAACCCCATCCTAAACATATAAAGAACTCAACAATTGGTGATCTAGGGAGGGAGAAATTCGATCAAGAACAAAACACTGTACACATGATGAACAAATCGGAATTTCTCCCGATTACGGCGAGTGGTAAACTCGGAATGAAATAGACTCGGAGGCCGAGCTTTTCGGACCGGTGCGGCGGCGAGTGGTGACCGGACGACGGCGTTGTGGCGGCCGAAAGATTCGGCAGTAACTTTACGTCGGGGGAGGAGAGAGAAAGGCCGGGTGAAATCTGATTTTTCACCCCGGTAACTCCTACATATAGTTATTTTACCGCACAGTAACTTTACATTTTTGTTTATAACTTTCCCATACGAACTCCGATTTGAGCGTGCTACGTGTCCACGAAATCGTAACGACGCCCTCTACAACTTTCAAGAAGGAAGTTTTCCCAAATTCTCGACTTAACAAAAAGTCAACTTTACGATCATTGTACGGTTAAACGATTACTTTAAATGGTAAAAGACCAAAGTAACCAACAGTAAAATAATTCTAGGATCGGGATGTGACAATTCTCCCCACCTTATAAAAATTTCATCCTCGAAATTTCTATACTCGAAGTCCAACACAGTGGGGGATAGTACCACTTAAAATAATAATATTGTTCTCAAACATCAACTTCTTTCTGAGAACTCTTCTGAATCGCCTCACGAATAGAATTGTCATAACCCTATACACCTACCCTTTATGAGCAACATCCTTACTGATCCTCCTTAAAAAACCAATTTCTAATATACTAGCCAGAAGGCTATTCATATTGGATGTAAGAAAATAAACTTATTTACGTAACATGGACATACGTGACACTAGACATCCATTATAACCCCAAGGATACCCAACATATTCCTCAAACTCATGTAACCTTGTCACATGTCACATTTAACCAACGTAGCACTCCTTTCTACGTGGATGATAACCTCCAATACTCCCTCATTTTCTGACACCCGACCACTCTTTTAGAGTCAAAACTAAAGCATCTAAAGTCTTACCGTGGATCACAATGATTTTCTCTTGAATCATTGATCAACTAAATCACCGAATTCTTACTGTACTCCATCTCACTTATGAGGTGGAATACGACACTGCCTATCACTGATCCACCAACGGTTATCCTCACGAAAATCACTATTGTTTTTCATGAAAAGATAACAAATTCTGTCATGCGCTGAAAACATCCTTTGGCAACAATTCCCTGTTGCCTAAGCCGGATTATAACCACTCAAATGCTTGTCCACGTCTTTCCACTCGCTGGAAACAGCTAACCCAAACGAGAACAAAGTTTGTTACCATCACCTGGTTCGAACCTCATGACGTCAAACAACAACTCGTCATCAAACTACTCAATAACTCAGCGTCAAAGCCAATCGTTAACACGCTATATCTCCAGTATTCACCCATACTTATAACGATCAACTAACCCTCCAATCGTACCTATTGAGGATTTCGTGCCCCGCAAACTGCATGAAACCCAAAATTCTAAATGATAAAATACTTCGCATGCAAAATCAAGGCTCACGATAATCCATGAAGAAATCCATAGCCAAATCGAAACACGTGAACTCTTTCTTCTTTCAAATAAGTCACAAGATCCGATTCATGTTTTTCGTCGTACGAGCCCGATGAATAACAATATTCTTATTGCACATGACCGCTAAAACGATCTCACTTGTCTACATCAAACAATATCTTAAAGATATGAAACATGAAAACAGCGCTGCAACTGCTGCATCCAGAGTATCCAATTCTGCAGACATAAGGACCCAAAAGATTTACTTCTCCAAGAAAGTTAAACTCTCCTTAAACGTCTACTCTAATAAGACAAGTTGGAATCCCTCACTTCTCAAATAAGAACTACAACTCGTAAGACTCAGTTGATGTCTTAAATATAAGAACAATCAACTTATAAAGTCTCGATTAGTTGATAATACTCCTTGTCACTACGCTACTCTTGCCCATCACATAAAGGAGTTAAATTAAACTTAAATGGGGCAATAGCGAGACATCAGTCCACTTGATGAGACGCCACGAGTCTTATCGTTCTCTATGTTGAGCCTAGGGTGACGCACAACTGCGAAACCCAACTTAATCTAAAATCTCGATCCAGTGAAAACGTCAACAAGACCATAGTTCCAACGTGATTGTCAATTTTACCAGTATCACTGAACCTGGACAACCACCAGCTTTTTTTACTTCAAGTGACACTTTCTATAATCTCCAACGTCGTATCACTGACTGGAGGTCATAATTCCCATTCTATCTCTGTTATTATTCATAAGTCAAACCATTGTCTAAGATTCGATAACAGATACTCGAATCATATACGCCGCGCAGGTGCCTCTACTTCCCGTGATAAAATTCTTGCTTAGAATTCTACCACACTGCACGTGCGACGAACACCAAATCACTTTTCATTAGACAAATAGTTTCCACTTAGGGACTATCATCACCAACTATGTTTTGCCATCTTGCAAAACTGATACCTCGGCAAAAGTCAAATTCTACGTCCACTCTCGGCTCCAGCTCGAGAGGAAATCAAATTTCAACTTCCACTCAAAAGTCTTGTACCTCGCCGACAAATATTAATAGTCTAATTGAGGCAGTAACCAAAACCATACTTCAACATCATGATTTGGCCAATTGTCGTAACTCATATTGATGACACAAGCATAAACACAATGACCTCATGGGTCAATCTTGGATCAGTATGGGATTCCACCACAATACGATCCCTAGAATGATCTATGCTCTACTTAACAATAAATTTGTCATCTTCACTAGTGAATCTCTTTATAACCCTTGACTCATGATACTTCTTGAGTCAATAAAGAAATCATTTCCACTACTCTCACAGTTCATACTCATTGTAAAGCAGACAATTAATAAACCGAACCTCACACTCCTTGTTGCATTAAAACACTTGTGGTTCCTAGAACTGTTACTCTATCAAACCTTAATTCACATAGGGTTACCACTTAATTAACCATAACATCTGACTTGCACTCTGCAGTCAAGTCCGCACTCTCTTAGGACACCAACAAACCATTCAGAAACTCAAACCAACTTGTGGCTAATACCATACGTCCATAGGATAGTTTTAGTCAATTACCTTAACACTGGCTGATGGAAACATACTCAACATGTGATGACCTCTCAGGTCATACAGAGATTAGCATGTGGTCTCACCACACCATGATATCTATTTGGGAACGTCTCCCATTTTTGACAATCTGCTCACCAAACACAAATTCTCACGAGAAATACTCTCCAAATCGACCAGAAAACTCCTTTCCCGAAATCATCGCAAGACATTACCACCGTACTGCAACCGATAGGTAAACCACTTCTCGCGACTCTCTTGTTATCCGTCAAAACATGAGGCTCTAAGATTTGTCACCAAATCGAAACCCAAATTAAGTAGGGTCACTACTTAATCGACCCCTGACTACAACACTAATATCGATTCTTCATTCCTCTTAGGTTTCTGATAAAATTATATCATAACCTTATCCTCTAGACACCCATGTCTGTACTCCACGGACTTGAAATTCGAGGATACAACCAATTACTACAGTGGGGATAACTTATGTATCCTTACACTCTCCACATCGCAATACTTCGATCAAAGAATATAATCGATTATTTAATTCACAAACCCAACAAACCAACAAGAAATTTTCACTTCTAAATTATAGAGTTTACACTCCATATCTTCAATAACTGCGAAGGCTGTCCAAACGGTAGCAACAACAAATTTTACATTTCCCAAAACACGTCCATCGAGGACTTTAGTCCAACTTGCTTAACAACAATAAAGTGGGTGGATAAATTTTAATCTACACATCACAGCTAGTCATCCCTTTTCGAGAGAAATGAAAAAGAAATGATATCAATAATCCACTTCCACCACAAAATCAAGGCTTATAGAAATAATCCTTTAACAATACCACCTGAAATAAATATGGTCTACTACTAGTCCATGATACAGTGGGCTTTGCTCCCCCGCTGTCCATTCCTCGAATTCCGTGCATCTGACTCAACATGCACTAGATCAGTCGCTATTGACTTTCTTAAATTCTCGTAACTTCATCTCAGTTCGGAATGACCTCTACTGTCCAACTTCCGACCTACCACAAACATAAGGCTACATACCTTATGACGTTACCAAAACATCCAACAACATAGGAGTTTGACCTCCTAATCCAACTATCATGGAGATCTTACCATGGCCTCATAATTAATATGCTTATCCGACAAATGTCACTCTCGTCAATCAAAGATTGATCGAAAGTCAACACATGAGTGACACCTTGCAAGTTCTGAAATTCCTTGATAGTGACTAAGCAATCAGCTCATCACAATACTCATTTTCCAAAATGCTTTCACTATGAAAATTTCCACTATCTTTTGCATCAAAGACCACAACTACATCAAAAACATTCCCGCTCTTCACCCTTAAAAAGCAATATAGATTGATACTGAGACATAATATCATATTTCCAAAATTTCCCCTTTGATCAATCTATCTGACACCTCCAGGGCATGATCTAATATTTCAATTACTAAAATACACATCAAATGTCCAACCCTGCACTTAAATCAAGAACCAATCAAACAATGGATTCATGAGTCCTCAACTCATATCCTTTATCCAGACACAAATTTTCGGTCCGAGTTCAACGACTCATAAGAAAATTGTAGATAATTTACCTTTCCCTTAAGAGTACTTTGAGAGGTCGACGTACTGAGGCATAGTCTTGAAGATTCAAATATTTATAGAACCACCCGGTCCATAACTCAACCAAGAAGTATTAACTCATATCCTTAATAAACACTAAGCGTCCAAAGCATAAAATGTCGATGGATCCGCCGCGGTTGGACCATCACTCTATAGACGCTAAGTGATACCAAGTACATGAAGTAGTAACCTGAAATGATAACCTAATGCTCTGATACCAATTGTCAGGACCCATCCCGGGTTAAAACTCCCTTTAACCCGAAGTAAATCCTGCGGGGACCACCTCAAGGGAACTTCTTACCGAAACCCAACCATTCCTACAAACCAACTCAGCACTTCCATGAATAATTTAAATAACCCCTGACACCTGGAGCCATCCTGCTCCCCAAATCACAACTACGTTTTACTATCTTATTCCACTATCATGGTTAGGGTAATCAGAGCAGTCTACATGGAAATTATACCTAAAACACTAAGTGAGCAACAACGGATTAAATAGCTATGCCTCAATTCGGTACGCGCGACCTCCTCTCAGGAACCCTGCAACACTGGGCATTTGAAAACGAAGGACCCAGGGGAAAACATTTAAAAACAATATTAGCGTGAGTGGACGAAAATCAAATATGAAAAAAGGTAAAAATCTTTTCATGCTTTCCCTTTGATTTTCCAAACTTCACATGCACGCAACCAATAAGAAATGAACAAATAAATCATAAAATAAATCCCTTGGCTCAAATCCATAATTTATATATGGGGTGTTAACCTCAACTACGAGAAAACAACTGACCCGCTCTACCACGAGAGGGTCTATTGACCAGCTCAATCGGAGAGGGTCCCATGACTCACTCTATTCAGGAGGGTCCAACTGACCAGCTACCATTGAAGATGGTTCTGACCTGCTCTATCCGGGAGGGTCCTACTGACCAGCTACCACCGAAGAGGGTCAGACCAGCTACTATCCAGACAGGGTACCATCTTCATCTGGAGAGGGTTCATGGTAGCATGCAATACATAACCATATCCTTGAAAATCCTTTAAAAACCTCGTGGTAAAATAATTCGAAAACCAAGTCAAAATTCCCATGACTTTACCCCAAATATATTGGATTTAAAACATTTCCAGGAACCCGAAACCGGTTCTCTGACTTTACTTTAAAATCGTTAAATCCAAGAGCCAAGTTTCCCCTTTTTAAAAATAATCCCCCTCCATAACCCAAAATGGTAATAACAATTAAAAACCATATTCCGAGAAAATCCTTTAAAATCACGGGAAAGATAGGAACCTCTTCCCAGGCTCACTTTTCTTTAAAAAGTATTAAATTCTCATTTTCCCAAAATCACCATAAAACTTAAAACGGAGGAAATTCATAAATAAAGGAGAAACTAAATAAAATTTATTGCATGCATTAAATTTAAAATAAAAGTCCACTCACAGACTAAGGCCTTAGCCTGACGAAAACCCGAATTCCGCTCAAGCCAAGTCTCCACAACACGAGCCTCTTCGCGTCTTGTTCCACAATTAATATTCATTTTCTGGATGGTAGAATAATAGTTAAATAGCATATGCGTACACATTTAAAAGCGTACAGCTCGCTCATCGGCTCCACTCTTCTCAAATTGTCAACTAAAAATCCTCGACCTTCACCAATAACTTAGGAGTCCTTAAAATATATCTTAAACCTTAGGGAAATAATCGATGGTCGGAATAATATTTAATTATCCGCCAATAATACTAAACTAGAAAATTCCAAAACCTAACCAAACCTCCTCCAAAAATTACCAAATTTAAACCATAGACTCCTCACATTATATACTAATTAATGGACATGAAAAACTGCCTAAAAAGTGGCGGCGGCCGGCAGAAATTCTGGCAACCTCCGATCGCCACCAAATGTTACCAGTAGCTTTAACTCGTCAATTGGAAAAACTTTCTAGTTCAACTCGAAGCCCAATTCTGCATCTAACTATGTTAATTACGTGCTGAACAGTAACCCGAAAATTTACACTTCAAAACTTAAAATTCTCAATTCTCCCTACACACTTAGAATCAAGCTACCAAATTCTAGGAGATTATAATACTCCTAAAACTCATCATAAACATATAAAGAACTCAACAATGGATGATCTAGGGAGGGAGAAATTCGAGCAAGAACAAAACACTGTACACATGATTAACAAATCGGAATTTCTCCCGATTACGACGAGTTAGGTCGGAAAATTTACCTAGGAATGAAATAGACTCGGAGGCCGAGCTTTTGAGACCGGTGCGGCGGCAAGTGGTGGCCGGACGACGGCGTTGTGGCGGCCGAAAGATTCGGCAGTAACTTTACGTCGGGGGAGGAGAGAGAAAGGCCGGGTGAAATCTGATTTTTCACCCCGGTAACTCCTATATATAGCCATTTTACCGCACAGTAACTTTACATTTTTTTATAATTTTCTCATACGAACTCCAATTTGAGCGTGCTACGTGTCCACGAACTCGTAACGACACCCTCTACAACTTTCAAGAATGAAGTTTTCTCAAATTCTTGACTTAACAAAAAGTCAACTTTACGATCATTGTACGGTTAAACGGTTACTTTAAATGGTAAAAGACCAAAGTAACCAACCGTAAAATAATTCTAGGATCGGGATGTGACACCACGACTGCTCCGAATCCGGCAGACAACATTCTGCATGACGCATCGGCCAGGAGAAGAATCTATTTCCATTGAAGAAGATAGGCCGGATTCTAGGGGAGTCGATGACGTCGGAGGCCCAGCGGTGGAAGACGTCGATGACGTTGACGTCGGGAGGGAGTTGGGTGAGGAAGTAGAGGAGGGACCGGTTGTTTGAAGATGGAGGTGTCGATGAAGGAATGGGCGAACATGGAGGTGTCAGGTGGGATGGCGTCGTTTGGGAGGTCGAGGACGTGGATGGTGATGAGGCGGTTATAGGTTTGGTCGCAGTGGATGGAGTTGTGGTCGGAAGCGAATGGTGTTGGAGTGAGTGGTGGAGATGATGGTGGACTTAACGTTGTGGGCGGCGAAGACTCGGGCCGTGTCGTTCATGAGGATTTGGTGGCCGTCACTCATAAAGGGGAGGAAGGAGAGGAAGTTATGGGTGAAGAGCAGTTTGATGGGGAAGTGGGTATTTAAGTAGCTAGGAAAGAAAAACTTGAAACTGCCCAATGTTTCATGAAAATTTTTGAAAGTTTTGTTCGAATTTTTTCCAAATTTTAAGCGGGAAGGAGACTGCCAAAATTTTGGCAACTTACACTACCAGAAAAATTTTAAGCGGCTAAAAGTTATTTTAGCCGACGAAATATCCGAAATTAGGGTATTTCGTCGGCTAAAATAACTTTTAGTTACAAAATTGCACTACGGATATTTTGGTGTCCGATTGACTATTGTGATACCAATCTGGAAGCAGAACGGCCTTACGATTCAAACTCATCGCTAATGCCATGACATATAGGCTTTTTTGACCATCCGAGTTCATTTAAGGCTTCAAAATGAAGTTTTTCTAAACACTTAACACACGAAAATGTCCATATCTACACCTATATGAGATATTTTGGTCGAACCTTCAACACAACAAACACTCACCATAATGAGACGCAACTGTCCATCTAAAAATTTTGAGACATTTACCCCTCGATGATAGGACTCCCCATATAGATAAATAATGGTAAATAGTAGGCATGTTGTGATTCCGGTCATCAAATTCACAAACAAAAATACGACCATCAGATATCATCAATATGTTGAAATATATCTCTGGTAAAAAATTCAACTTTATCTGATAAATTTAAGGACTTCATTTAGACGGTCAATCTCGTAAGTCAAACCTCAAAATTGTATTGACTGCAACTATCGGCACCGAGACTTTTTCAGAATTACGTGATTTTTCAACCGTAGGCGTATTTCACCATTCCGGTCATATCTTATTTACGACTTTTTGTGTTTGAAGTTTCTACGTAGAGTTTGTTTTAGAAACGGAACATTTACTTAAAGCTTAGTAAACAAGTTATACAACATTAGTAGGCATGTTGTGATTCCGATGATCAAAGTTGAGAAACAAAATTCCGACTGTCAGATATGATCATTATGTTGAAATATGTCTATAGGAAAAAATTCAACTTAATCTGACAACGTTAAGGGCTCGATCCTTACGGTCAATCGCGTAAGTCAAACCCTTTAACGCACGAAAAACAGTTATTTGACCATTTAAATTATGTATTTTTCCCGGACCTTCAACTGAAAATAGTTTCAAATCAATGAGACGCAGCCAGTGGTATAAAAATTTTATGAAAAATAACCACCGGAGATAGGGCTACAGCTAGGGAGATAAAATGGAAAATTAAGTTACCCGCAACTATCGGCACCGAGACTTTGACGGAATTACGTGAATTTTCTACAGTAGACGTATTTCACCATTCCGGTCATATCTTATTTCACAACTTTTTTTCGTTTGAAGCCTCTACGTATAGGGTTTAGGGTTTTAGCCGACGAAATTAGGGTAATTCGTCGGCTAAAGTTAAATAAATAAAAAAATAACTATAGCCCACGAAATTAGGGTAATTCATCGGCTAAGGTTATATAAATAAATAAAAAAATAAATAACTATAGCCGACGAATTACCCTAATTTCGTCGGCTAAAGTTAAATAAACAAATAAAATAAATAAATAACTATAGCTGACGAAATTCGTCAGCTAAAGTTAATTAAAAATTCAAATTTTTTGGCGGAGATTTTTAAAATTTTGAAATTTTTTTGACTAAAGTTCAAAATTTTCTATATATTTCATTTTTCTCCTCCTCCTCCTTCTCTTCATTTTCCTTCCTCCTCCTCCTACTCCGGCGGCAACAATGTACTCCTCATCCTACCTCCTCTCCTCCTCCTCTAAATCATTCTCCTCCTCCCTCCTCTAAATCCTTCTCCTCCTCCTTCTCTAAATTCTTCTCCTCCTCCTCCTTCTCCAAACCTTCTCCTCCTCCTCTCCCACTCCTAACCTTCTCCTCCTCCTCTCCCTCTCCTAACCTTCTCCTCCTAGCCTTGCTCCTATCCTCTTCTCCTCCTCCTGTTGTCTTTCTCTACCACCGGTGTAAAAACGAAAAAGTAGTAAAAAGTTTTAATCAAAAATACAAGAAATTAAAAAAGGAAAAAAATATGAAAAAAATAAAATAACTATAGCCGACAAATTTTAATAAAATTTGTCGGCTAAAGTCAAAAAAAGAAAAATAAAAATAATAATAATAATAACTATAGCCGATGAATTACCCTATAATTCGTCAGCTAAAGTTTAAAAAATGAAAAAAATAACTTTAGCCGACGAATTTTAGAGTAATTCGTCGGCTATAGTTAAATAAAATAAATAAAAATAATAGCTATAGACGACAAAATTTAATAAAATTTCGTTGGCTAAGGTCTAAAAATTCGTCAGCTAAAGTCCAGAAATTAAGCGACGAAAAATTTCTTCGTCGGCTAAATAACTGACTTTAGGCGACGATGAACAGTAATTTCGTCGGCTAAAGTCTTGGCCGACGGCTTTTTCCCGACGACTTCTTAGCAGACTACATTTCGTCGGCTAAGACTTTAGCCGACAAAATTTAGGGTTTAGCCAACGAAAAAATTTCGTCAGCTAAAGTGGTTGTTCTGATAGTGTTATGTGACAAAACATTTATATTTTGTCACATAAATGACTAAAATTATTTTTTAATTTAAAATATAAAAAATAAAAAATACTTATGTGATGAAATATAAATGTTTCGTCGCATAAGAGGAAAACTTATGCGACAAAATAAATTTTTTCATCTCATAAGTGTGAACTTAAAAGACAAAATTGTTTTCGTCGTTTAAGTTATGAGTTCGTCGCATAAGTGTGAACCTAAGAGACGATAATTGGTTTCATCGCATAAGTGGTATCTAAAGCGACAAAGTCATTTTCGTCTCATATGTGACAACTTATGAGATGAAATTTTTAATCTTCGTCGCAACTGACTCGAATCCTACTAGTGACGTTACAGCTTAATCCAAGACTTTCAAATGATCATGTAACGAGGACAACATAATTCAATATTTGGTTGCTATATGTATTAGGAATTTTGGATTATACAATATTTGCTAGCCTATCAATAGTTGCGTAATCGAGAACTAATGATTGCTTAAGTTTTTGTTCTCGTGTACTCGATCTTCGCCTTTCGTCTTATTGTTGTGGCTCTAACACGACATGAAACTGTGATTATAGAATTAAGTTTTGCCTTGACCGAAAGAGTGGATACCAAATAGGAGGATATCGACATTGACCGCCAATAGGTACTAAATTTTATAATCGTGACATTCTAGGTTGTAACTTTTGCATTTTTAAATCCCTAACTTCTAGAGCTCTTTGCCTTTGGTTCATGTTTTGGTAGCCTTTATTAAGGTACTAGTCTGTGAAGTAGAGAATTCATGTTTGCCTTGATCGGAAATGTGAATACGCTTGGGGAAGTTCGGCTTAGTGGTTTTAACCGGCACTAAGTATAGGATTTGGTACTTATTAAGATATGATTATTTACTTGAAATTTGTTTGTTGCATTGAAATTGCTAGAGTGAACCCTAGTACCCAAATCCCTCATTATTTAATTCCCTTCATTTTTATTTTTCATTGTCAATTTAGTTTATTATTTTTTACTCAAAAATCCAAATCACAATTTCAAAAATTGACTCGTTGTAAATAGCCACCACTAGGCATTAGTATTTATTAGGCTTTGGTGCGAATAAAGACAGAACATTGCTAAGACTTGGTGTCTTAGAGTAGCATTTTTTGTGTGTATGCATTAGTGACATAGTTTTCGATTACCTAAGAATTGTGATTAGCTATATCCAATCTCCGTGATACTTTACTTTTCATATCTTTAATCGTCGTGCTACATTACACGTTAGTTACATATCAAAAAACACCAAATTATCGTGGTCAACCTCCATCCAACGTTCGTGATTAAATAAGGGGTGAGACGAATATTTCAACTCCTGAACAATAATGTATGTGTTCGGTAGGGGTGGCCATACGAAACCGAAAACCGAAAAAAACCGAACCGGAAGAAAAATTGAACCGAAAAACAAAAACCAGACCGAACCAAGTATGTATGGTCTGGTTTCCAGTTTGGGGTCCGTAGAAACCGGACCGGACCGAAAAACCGGAATGATGAAATACAGCTCTGGTTAAAAATCACGTAATTCGAGTAACGTCTCGGTACGAATTGTAGCGGTCAACCCTATTTACCTTTATTATTCCCTATGGGGAGCCCTATCATTGGAAGGTAAATGTCTCAAAATTTTTATATGGGTAGTTGCGTCTCATCTACATGAGTGTTTTTCGTGTAGAAGGTTTGACAAAAATACGTAATATAGAGGTAGATATGAGTGTGTCTGTGTGATAAGTGAGGATGGATCAGGGTTGACCGTTTCGATCGAGCCCTTAACTTTGTCGGATCCAGTTGAATTTTTTTCCACAGACATCTTTCGCCATAATGATCATATCTGACGGTCAAATTTTAATTTTTTACTTTTAGTCATCAGAATCACAATATGCATACTAATGTTGTATAACTTATTTATTAGGTTTTAAGCAAATGCACAACTTTATGAACCAACTCTACATAGAAGCAAAATTATCAAAAAACTCGTGAAATAAGATGTGTTCGGAATGATGAAATACAGCTCTGGTTAAAAAATCACGTAATTCGGGTAACGTCTCGGTACCGATTGTAGCGGTCAACCCTATTTACCTTTATTATTCCCTATGGGAGCCCTATCAATGGAAGGTAAATGTCTCAAAATTTTTATATGGGCGGTTGTGTCTCATCTATATGAGTGTTTTTTGTGTAGAAGGTTTGACAAAAATACGTAATATTGAGGTAGATATGAGTGTTTCCGTGTGATAAGTGACGATGGATCAAGGTTGACCGTTTCGATCGAGCCCTTAACTTTGTCGGATCCAGTTGAATTTTTTTCCACAGACATCTTTCGTCATAATGATCATATCTGACGGTCGAATTTTAATTTTTGATTTTTAGTCATCGGAATCAAAATATGCATACTAATGTTGTAAAACTTGTTTATTAGGTTTTAAACAAATGCACAACTTTATGAACCAACTCTATATAGAAGCAAAATTATCAAAAAACTCGTAAAATAAGATGTGTTCGGAATGATGAAATACAGCTCTGGTTAAAAAATCACGTAATTCGGGTAACGTCTCGGTACCGATTGTAGCGGTCAACCCTATTTACCTTTATTATTCCTTATGGGGAGCCTTATCGTTAGAAGGTAAATGTCTCAAAATTTTTATATAGGCGGTTTCGTCTCATCTATGTAAGTGTTTTTTGTGTAGAAGGTTTGACAAAAATACGTAATATTGAGGTAGATATGAGTGTTTTTGTGTGATAAGTGACGATGGATCAAAGTTGACCGTTTCGATCGAGCCCTTAACTTTGTCGTATCCAGTTGAATTTTTTTCCACAGACATCTTTCATCATAATGATCATATCTGACGGTCGAATTTAAATTTTTGACTTTTAGTCATCGGAATCACAATATGCATATTAATGTTGTATAACTTGTTTATTAGGTTTTAAGCAAATGCACAACTTTATGAACCAACTCTACATAGAAGCAAAATTATCATAAACTCATGAAATAAGATGTGTTCGGAATGATGAAATACAGCTCTGGTTAAAAAATCACGTAATTTGGGTAACGTCTCGGTACCGATTATAGCGGTCAACCCTATTTACCTTTATTATTCCCTATAGGGAGCCCTATCGTTGGAAGGTAAATGTCTCAAAATTTTTATATGGGTGGTTGCGTCTCATCTACATGAGTGTTTTTCGTGTAGAAGGTTTGACAAAAATACGTAATATAGAGGTAGATATGAGTGTGTCCGTGTGATAAGTGACGATGGATCAGGTTGACCGTTTCGATCGAGCCCTTAACTTTGTCGGATCCAGTTGAATTTTTTTTCACAGACATCTTTCGCCATAATGATCATATCTGACGGTCAAATTTTAATTTTTGACTTTTAGTCATTAGAATCACAATATGCATACTAATGTTGTAAAACTTGTTTATTAGGTTGTAAATAAATGTGCAACTTTGTGAACTATAACCATTTTTCACTATAATGATAATAAAAGAAAAATTATCAATTTGAAAAAAAAACGAAAAAAAAACCAAACCGTAGGTGTGGTTTGGTTTGCGGTTTGGCCTCTTGAATAGTAAAAAACCGAACCGAACCGAACCGAAGTATAACATTGGTTTGGTTCGCGGTTTGGGGTATAAACCGAACCGAAGTGGACCGGAGCCAGCCCTAGTGTTCGGGGTAAAAATGTATTTTCTTCAAATAACCAAGCTTGAGGGTGTGCCAGTACCTATCGGTCAGGTACAACCTTGATCTTGATGCGCGTTCACCTTCTGACTTCTCTTCAAATGACTGTATACAGGCGCTGGTCAAGCCTGCATATAGGTTCTATAGACCTAGCTAAAGAGCAACTAGGATTTTTCTCATCTCCTTGCGAAGCGGACGTATCTTACTCGGGCCGAAGTGGTTGAGCAGAGCTATAATTCAGGATTACAGGTCGTTCGCCAAAGGGTTCCTTGACAAACCGTGGATATTTTCTAAGGTTTTTCACCCTAACAATGGTTTTTACAGGTATTCGCCTACGGATAGGGCTTTATAAAGTGGTGGTGGACTATTTGTTCACGGATGAGGCTTGGTGAATAGAAGCGGGTAGTGCTCACGGATGAGGCTTTGGTGAGGTAGCAGCGGATAATGCCGACGGGTTAGGCTTTGGTGAGTAGCAGCGGGGAATGCCTACGGATAAGGATTTGGTGTACAAAAAGACTCAGGGAATCTTTCTAGTAAAGGTGCTCCGGAGAGGCTTGTTTTGCAGTGTGCAAAAGTTATGTTGAATCGTTGAGATGTTTTTTGTCTCTGTACCCTGACTCCTTTATATAGTGAACACTAGGGTTTATTCTTTCTTGCGGATCAAGGCATATCAAATCTTCTTTGGATCTTTGGAGGATTCCTTAAGAAAACACAAATCCTTGCCAATTATGATTTCCAGTCAAAAGGAAACACATTCATAATAACATAGACCGCAAGAATAGGTCTAATGGGCCCTCTGACGAAGCATTCGCTGAAAGATAATATTTTGACACAAACATAGCCTCCCAAGTCTTGAAGGAGAAGTCATACGTCTTGACTGAAAAGACCTATAGTCCCCACGCTTCACTCATACCGGCGAAAGCCACTCACTAGCTCAACTGACAAACATCAAACTCATATGTAGGTCTTAACTCTTGAAGCTTCGACAGTAATGAACAGTAGCTATAGCAGCTTAATTAATCACCAACATGATAATCATGTAATCAACTTGAACACCTTGCATTCGAAGATGATAAAACACGTTCTGACGAAAACATGCCTTAAGCTCACGTTGACCAACTGGATGCAGATAAGAAGCCCCCCATGCTTAATTGGATGCAGTGAATGTAATGAGAGTAGGCCGATTAAACTGATTTTGCATGCTTCCAGAATAGGCTTTTCTTGTAGAACATGATGTAGAGAATTGAGCTGCATATGTAGAGTTTGAACTTACTTCATTGTATGCTTGCACTAATTTGGCTCCATGAATGAGAATTACAAGCCTCCTTGTGGTGATCAAACAAAAATAGACTTGTGTTGTTGCTTTGAACGTTTTACCAAAAACATAGCATTCTTGTACTGTGTCAACTCTGTCTCCATTCCTCCAAACGATATTAGAGCGTCCCCCATACTTCCGGCGAATGTCAAAATTCTATGTCTTGTGTCAAACTCATTGTGTTCCAGCAACAACTCCAAAAGTTGTTGTTAAGGGTATGACTAAATCAAGGCAGCCTGGTTCGCAGCTTGCAGCCCCCTAGTATAAACTTGGCTAAGAGATCAAAAAAGTTGCTGGTCTTCTGCTTCATTGCGGTAGCAAATGCTATAGGACTAGTTATAAATTGATTTTTACTCCATGCAAGAAACCCTTAAAAAAGCTGCAGACTCCCTTCCAACATCTTGTTGTGAATGTAACATTAAACACACCATGACTTCTTTGAAAATCTTCGTTGCTAACATGAGGTCTGAAGCCCCCCAGTATAGTAGAATCTTCAGCGAATGGCTACTGTAAAGTCTGTGAACCCCAATACTGGTTTCAAGACTATTCTTCACATGAGGTAAATTCATGAAGGCACCTTGGACTTTGAATTACTCCTAGTATGATCATGTTGGTGCCTCTTCTTTTAACCTTTGGTATATATACAGCAACACACATTTGTTGCTGCTAGATGGACATCTTCACTGCACTTTAGCTTCAATGCTCAGTTCTGCTTCACTGTTTAGGAATGTTCTAGGACACCATTATGCAGAAGGCTCTTTTCTTAAATCCACTTCCCGGACATATGCCACAGTAATTGGCATAATCAATAAAAATCTTGTACTGCTGACAGCTCCTTCTAGTAATCATCTCATCTCAAGTGGGATCATTCTTATGGATATATCAATCTCTACACACACCACTCAGAACCACCATGTACTAGGTTACACTAATCTACTTACAATATTCAGCAAATGAAGTAGCTCTGCATGATCCCATTATGTTAAAGCATGCTAATAATCTCCTCGAATTTATAGCCACAAGTCTCTGCTTAATAAAGGAGCTGTTGTCTCTCTTCATCTCTTCAGGTGTAAGGAACTTAATCATGCTATTGTATTCACACAACAACTTCATTAGAGGCCATAGGTGTTGGCCTTAAAAATATCAAGATAGTACCAAAACTCTGTGCGCAAGAATTCAAAATTTTCAAAAATTTCAGAGTAGCTGATTTCTGTCCCTATGTGCTCCCCAGTTTTGGTGTCGGAAGTTGGAAAATGAAGGAGAGCAAAACTTGATTCAAGCCCCCCATGTATGTAAGCATGAATATAGAGCATTCCTGTGTGCATTCGCTAAGCTATTAGTGTATGCAAGTCAGTTCGCCGTAGTCACAAACACAAGACACAGATTCTCGAGCATTCTGACCTTCCGGTATTCAAACTGCCATAACGTATTCCTAGAATGTCGAAATCACGAACAGTAAATTGCGTTAGAAACTAGACATCCATACCTTTTCTAACAATATGCAGCTTGCTCACTTATTCGCGAGGGATATTCCCAAGTATATCTGCAAAGTTACAACATAGAAGCTGCCACTAGAATTGGTTAAACTGCAACTGTTTAGTTTTGACGTTCTTAGTGAGGCGAAGGATGATAACGAATCTTGAGTATCAAGCTCCCTAAGCACATAAGAACATGTATTGAAGACACTAGTATACATTCGCCAGCCAAACAAGACCTTTAATTCCCATTCGCCATGCAAATATGCATGTTGCTAATTTTTCGTTCATTCTGACCTTCCTATCTTCAAACTGCAATAACTTTTTACTGGAATGTCGGAATCACAAGCCGTAAACTCCATTAGAAACTAGACATCCAAGGATTTCTACACATATGTAGTTCGCAGACTAGTTCTTACTAAATCATCACCAGTTATTCAGCGAAATTGCTGCACAGTAGTATAGGCTGCTGAAAAAATGCATTCTGACCTACCGAGACTCAATCTGCCATAAATCTTTCTTAGATCGTTGAAATTGCAAACCACCAATTCCGTTGGAAAGTAGACATTCAGAGCTTTTCGTGCATAGGAAGCTTTCCTTATAATTCTTCCTGGATCTACACAGTTTAATCTGTGAAGTTGCAACACAGAAGTTGTTGCTGCACATTTGCTGAACTACACTCTTGCTTCAAATCTTCTTTTGTCTTGCGCTTCATGGCAGTAGGGCAGTAATTTCAAGAAACTTGGATTGTCTCTTATATCTAAGACCTTAGAAATAGATCTTTGATATTATAGGATAGAATTCAAACCTCTGTCAGGTAAGAACATTGTCTTACATTTCAACAAAACACAGAATCTCTTTTTGTATTTTCTATTTTTCAATGCAAGAATTGAAACAAAATAAAAATGGCTAGAAGCAGGGTAAAGAGGGAAACTCATCATGAATTAGTTACCCTTTGTATAGCCACGGGGGAGACCACCAATGCTTCACTCCAAGTCTTGACGTCTTGATATTTGCAGCACGGGAGTCTCTTTTGCGAGAAACTCCAAGCATTGAACAAAGATGTTTGGTGTCATCTACTTGAAAACTCTAAAATGACTGCTCATAGGGACTGCTGCATAGCTCCCCATGCATCTTTATTGTTATTTGACAAAGCATGATCATCAATTGCACCTTCACAGATGGCTCGGTGTAGAAATTCACCTTGTCGCCGACTAACATATCGTGGTGCATGTTATTTACAGTTGCAACAACCAATTGACTTTCATAATGAACCACTTGCTAGTTTATATCTTTAACACTAAGAGAATCATACAAGTCAAACTCCTGCATACGAGACTTGCTGATATTGGAGTCAAGATTCAACCTGTAGTCATCATCGTATTCGTCGTAGGTTGTTTCCGTGTTAAAATAACAATCACCACATGTTGGTGACTTAACTTCTGCCTCAGACAATGACATATTCCTGCTATAAACATCATTGAGGACCATCGGTAAGGCTTGTCCTGTGTCATCATAAATAGACTTCTTCTCCACATATTTTGGAGCGCAGCAGCTATAAGTCAACATATCAACTTCTTCGTTGTTGGAGCAGCATAATTGGATATAGCCTTCAAAATTGTGCGTCACATGAGATTCACCACAAATTGGCAAATCGATTTTTTATGACATGACCAGAGAAAAGATTTCGCCACTAGATTGATCAAAAACCGATTCAACCTCTTTGGCGAGAGTATCTTCGTCAGCTTTAGGTTCTACTTCTTGGGATTATAAAACCTCTTGGTTAGTATTGCAAACATCATGGTTTGCTTCATCTTGCAGCGTTGTTGTTTTCTCATTGGCTACTTGAACTTCTTTGTTAGGCTGATCTATGAAAGCATTTATCCGATCTGCGGATGCATTGATTTTCTCAATGATAGCCTTCAATTTTTGCTTCAACTCGTCGTTCATGATCAACTCACTACAGCTAGTTGACTGGTAATCATCCGAAACACGAAATCGTTTCTTCTACAATTCTGACACGTTATGGCCCACTAGGCGTGCCAAATGTTCGGGGTGAAAATGTATTTTCTTCGAACAACCAAGCTTGAGGGCATGCTAGTACCTATATGGGTCATGTACAACCTTGAATTGATCTTGATGCGCGTTCGCCTTCTGACTTCTCTTCAAACGACTTTATACAAGCACTGGTCAAGCCTGCATATAGGTTCTATAGACCTAGCTGAAGAGCAAATATGATTTTTCTCCTCTCCTTGCGAAGCATGCGTATCTTACTCGGACCGAAGTGGTTGAGCAGAGCTATAATTCAGGATTGCAGGTCGTTCGCCAAAGGGTTCCTTGATAAACCATGGATATTTGTTAAGGTTATTCACCCTAACAATGGTTTTTGTGGGTATTCGCCTACGGATAGCGCTTTATGAAACGGCGGTGGACTATTTGCTCACGGATGAGGCTTGGTGAGTAGAAGCGGGAAGTGCTCACGGATGAGGCTTTGGTTAGGTAGCAGCGGATAATGTCGACGGGTCGAGCTTTGATGAGTAGCAGCGGGGAATGCCTACGGATAGGGCTTTGGTGGACAAAAAGACTCAGGAAATCTTTCTGGTAGAGGTGCTCTGGAGAGGCTTGTTTTTCAATGTGCAAAAGTTGTGTTGAATCGTTGAGATGTTTTTTGTCTCTGTACCCTGACCCCTTTATATAGTGAACATTAGGGTTTGTTCTTTCTTGCGGATCAAGGCATATCAAATCTTCTTCGGATCTTTGGAGGATTTCTTAAGCAAACACAAATCCTTGTCAATTATGACTTCCAGTCAAAAGGAAACACATTAATAATAACGTAGATCGCAAAAATCGGTCCAATGAGCACTCTGACGAAGCATTCGCCGAAAGATAATATTTTGGTCCAAACAGTACGTATACATCCCAAATATATATAGGCTTTAGAATGTTTGATTCGTAGAAGCTGTATGCAAATAAGGCTTCAATTTTAGATAATGGATGTACAGTGCGTAACATATATAAGATAGAGTTTATATAACTGCAAGTTTTTCCTTAATTGTACTGAACTTCACCTTTTACCTGATGGCATTACTACACATTGGTAAATTCTGAGCTCTTCCTTTACTCGAACCTTATATTGCTTGTGCTGTACTACGTTGCTCAAATTATGAGTATTCCTCGCTCGACCTCCTCGTCTCATTGCTTCCAAGTCATAACTATATTTTTTCCATTTGCACAAATAATATGCTCATCATATTTACTTAATTAAAACTATCATAAAAAAGCAAATAAAAATGAACTCGATCGAAAATGCTACAAGGAAGAAGATCGGTCGAGTACGTATACGAAATGAAGCTAGCTAGCTAGCAATGGAACATGAAAAGGCTGATGATTAATTTGTTGGCCTCGATCGAGTTGGTGAAGATGGAGTGAATGCCAATACCCATAATCTGAACGAGTCTGGACCTGCTCTCTCAGTCTTTGTCGTCGATCTCCATTTACTTGCATGGTTCCATTTCCCAACATATTTGCACTTGAATCACCATTAAGCTTTTCCCCGAAAGCTTGAAAATGCCTGTACACAACGTACTAATGTAGACGAGACTCGGACACAATCACTGATTTGGGTTTGCTCTGTTTATTAACTTGTGTAGGGTCTTTCTTTCCAACGATAGAAACTGCATCTTCAACAACTCGAAGAGTCTCATTATGACATTACCAGTAATTCTCACAATCACCCTACACTGTTATTATGCATTCACGTACGTTTGTCTACTGTGGCACTCAAGCTTCGCAGGTCACTCAATCTCTCTCTGTAAGTTTGCCATGTTTGGTTAGCTTGGGTTTCATAGATAGATAGATCCAGGCATCAGGCTCATCATGACTTGATCATAATGGACACATTATTGGCCATTCGAGACAGAGAGGGATACATCTGTATAAGATCTAGCTAGTATCTAGTTGGAGATCGACAAGAAATTTTGGCTTTTTCTTTTGCTTTCTTTGCTGCTCATAAACTCTATCAGAGAGAGCGACTCCGTCCATCTCTCCATTTATGTGTCTCTACGCACCAATATATACTTCCTCGAAATATAGCACACCATATATATAATAGCTCTGATATTTTGAAATTTGAATGTTTTCTTTTTGGTTTTGGTACATTAAATTTCAAAATTGCTTACCTAAAAGTTGTCCTCTTACATAGAGCTGTAGCTTCAAATTAAGTAATTATAAATGCAACACTTAGATTTATGTTCCAATATGCTTACAAGTTACAAATATACGTCGACATTAAGATACAATTTTGCTAACTACTTAAAACGAAGTTAAAAAGATTCTACGTTCTACTTGATTGCCCAAAACTACACCAGGCTGGCAATTTTGAAAATATGATGGAAAAACAAAAATGAACCCTCTCTGTCTAACATGTCTCTGCTGATTACCTCCAATAAACACCAAACATTTAACGTTACTAGGCTGACTAGCTTCAACCTCGATCAACGACTGTTCCAAAATCCAAAACCCCTCCCACGCTTAATTGTTATCCTTCACCGTCCCTTTTCGATTGATCAAGAGAGATCGAAAAGGGACATTGCAGCCACTTTTAATCGAGAGGTCAATTTTTATGTAGCTTTTACTCTTTATTCTCTTGTTAATAAAAATAGGAAAACCGTACGTTGGTTTTTCTCCGGAAACAAGCATTGGGAAAAGTTCAATTATTAGACGAATCATATGTTGGAGACGAAACTGTTTAATTATTATTAACTTATTGACCTCAAAAACATTCGTAATTCTGAAGAGAAATTAGATTTAAAGAAAAAGCATGCAAGACCCTAATAATAACTAAAATTATACATATTATTGTAATTCAGTAGCTGATCGATATTGGTTCGCTTCAGGGGTTGGAAACTCCTGTACAGATCAACTGGTACAATACTGCAGGCATCTGAAGGTACTTAATTCATAATCTGTTCATGAATTTGATAATGAGCATTAGGTAAGTAGGAAACTATAAATTAGTATATCAAAACCCTGGACTATGTAGCAGCTTATTAGCTAGGTAGGCTTAGATTGGTAGCTCTATGCAAAAATATTTAATAATTGACAGATCGATCAAGCAAGATCATTCAACAATATCTGATAAGGTGTTAGATGAATTACGCATGCAGTGTGAATATATGTGCTCTCTCGTTGATGTCTAATGGGAATTGTGCTAGCTAGCTAATATTGCTGAACAGACCAGTGATCGATGGAGATCAAAGCCGGCATATCCATCTTTGGCTAGCCAAATAGCTAGCTGGATAATTGTTCTAACGGAATCGGAAAAACACAACAATTACATGATTTCCTTTGGCATCAACCCTGAAAAAAATCAATACATAACAGTTGATAATTCATTCAACTTCAGAAAGTATATATATGGTCTTCTCCCTGCTGCAGATAGATGTTTGAGCTGCGAAATCAATGAAACTAAAGATGATATATATAAATGTATTGGTTGGGAGGAACGAAGCCTGGTCCGAGAATCATGTAGGGTTCGATTGAATCGATCAACCTAAATGACCTCGAGCCAGACAACGTTCCTCTCAACCTTAATTTCCATAAGCTAGCGCGCGCTCCTTCTGCAATAACAGTAGTAGCTTAGATTTTGAGGGGAATGAAGCCTGGTCCGAAGCCTTGCTCTTACATAGAGTACTACTTGAGTGTTATATATGTGTTCAACTTTCAGCATCTCTCTTACTCTGTCGACTCTCCTCTTGAGAAAGGAGAACAGAAGATCGAGGATGAGAAAGAAGCCTCGAGCCAGCCAACATTCCCCTCAAGCAGAACTACTACTAGCTATAGCTTGGTTTTCACTCGCATCTGATATCTATATATCTCACTCTGAAACACAAACCCTATTTAGCTCTCAGATGCCTCAGCAGCCGCACACAGCCTAGCTAGCTACTTGGGTTTCCTTCTTTTATATACACAACAGTCTTGAGAGAGAGAGATGACAAACTGACTCATTAATCGCTATTTATTAATGTTGTTTTACTTGTGTTTAAATGCAGGTAGTTCCTGAATTATCTAGTGCAAAATGGCATTCAAGTCTCAACAAATGAACAAAAATAATGTTCAATTAAATTATGTTCATCAATCTAGCTAGCTGCATTTCACTCAAAGAAATCATGTTCAAATAATTAGGGAAGAATCAAACCTAGCTGCCTTTTAGTTTATTTAATTTTAAACCCCCTTTTTTCTTAAAAAAGAAAAAGAAAATAGTAACACCCTTTTAGAGACTATATATTGTGGCATTGTATTTGTAATTCATGCACGCATATAGGAAGAATCAGCAGTAACGTTAACTTAGTCAGAAATCAATTATACAAGGTTAGGACCAAAATGACTTAATTTTCCATCAATAATTCTCTCACCTTCAGATTTACATTCAAAGATGATATTGTGCATTGGATTCTTGGTTGGTCAACATTTCTGTTGGAAGAATATGTAAATTTGATGCTTGCTTACATCAAATTAGGTTAGGGTTTCTGTTTGTCAAAGAAGAATAAAGATGGTTGCATTTCCAACAGCTAGCCGGGCTCAGTCAAACACAGCACTCACAACAACAAAACAATTATAATAAATTTGTGATAATATATAGACACACACACTAGATACGAGACATTAAATTTGTGACATTGAGACATCAATAATACTTGAAGACAAAAGACAAGAGTGTCTTTAATGGCATTGGTGATTCCTTCATCATTACCTTATTATTTTTAGCCTTCAATTTGCAAACCACTACCAACCAATCTGAACGAGTCTCCTGCTCTGCTCCCCCTGGAACTGCGTGACCTTTGATCCCTTCACCTATAGCTTCTTCCTTATTCAAACATTTTAGTAGACCGTCACATGCACATGATATGGATCCCACCTAGTTTTGGATTTGAATCGGTTTAAAATTATTCGATTCGAACCCGATCATTCATAACTCCTCGATTTAAACGAGGGATTAATGAATCGCTCACCCATTAATCTTATCTATTTATAATAATAATGTTTTTAAACTTTAAATAAAAGTTTAAATAATTTTATCATAATGTCTCATAAAACATTAATAAAATATTATAACAAAATTAAAATTAAAATTTATATCATAACTTAATTACATGACCAAAATGCTTTAAAACAATAAACTAATATAACAAAAATATTAAATCGAGAGTAATTATTCCATGTACCCAGAATACCACGTGGCACTGCCATTTAGTGTTCTCACTCAATCATATTGTTCAGATTCATATGAGGACCAACATGGGGTGAAAAAAATATGTAAAAGTAATTAAATACATCAATCAGAGATAAAGACGAAACAGTTGGACTAATAAAATTAAAGGAAATCATATGTCATCTGGTGTTCCTTATACAAAAAATAATTTCCTAAATCTTCCATTTTTAGACATTATTGTATCATATTTATTATTTTATAAGTAATATTATATTTTATAAAAATAATATTTAATAGTTTTGACCTGTCAAAAGTTGACCTGTGCAATTAAAAACCCTATCATTGTAGCTTTAGTAAGTAGGGATCGTTCTAACCGGGGACACTAGGGAAGGACTTACTTTTCTGCAAAACAGAACATTAATAATATTCACACATTTTATACATATAAACAAATTCGGAAGTGAGGATTTTATGAAGTGGTTCGAAACATATACAGAAAATAAAGACACTTATTTACAAAATATGGTCAATCAATACTCAAACATAAAACAACATAGCACCGTGAAGAAAGACATGTCACAAATTTCGCAAGTTTAAAAGGTCGTATTTACGTTTTCATAACTTGTAATTAATTCCAACTATTTAGACTTCTCATGTAAACTTAGTGCCTACAATCGCCTGACACTAAGTTTGTATATGTGTCATCCTGTTTAATGCCTACAATCGCCTGACATTAAGACAAAATACACTGATCGAACGAGAGTCATTGGAAACATGGTCCTAGGTATGGCGTCACTCATCCTATTCATCATGCAAATCTCTCACCCTAGCAACCCTTGGTAGTGACTAAGAATCAAGACCTACAATCGCCTGATCTCAACCCTTAGAATACTACGGCATATGAAACTCCCCCCTAATAACTAACTTGTCTAGAATCAAGCTAACCTAGAGTTCGATTACGTGTACAGGTGAGGATTAATCAATTCAAGTTATTAATTACGTGAACACAAACAACTTAATCTAAATCGTCATCCTAACATGCAGTTCTACACGTTACAATTATAAACACAATCACATGAAAATCACAAAGAAGAACAAGTAAACATGTTTATAACGTAAAACCGAAAACCAACACAAACATATATATAAATAACCATCATCCATACAGTAGATACACACATAAACCTTGAATGTATTCATACCTAAACCTACCCTAAGAGTCAGCAAGGATTGAAGAAGGGATTGGTGCCGGCAAAGGGAGCAATCGGCAGCAAGGGTGCGGCGGCGGCAAGGCTATGGTATTTCTGTGTAGGGAGGGTTTTTAAGTAGAGCTAGGCTATTCTAAGGCTTAGAGCAATTGAGAGACACTAAAATTGATGTACATAGGTCCTATTTATACAGAAAATTTAAGGGAAAACCCAAGAGAAACTCGGCAGCTTCAAGGAGACACAATCTTTGTTGGACTTGGTTTCCTCCTTTCATCTTTGGACAAGGATTTCGACTTGGACCTTGGATTTCTGATTTCTTGGACTCCTCTACATGTTATTGGATCCATGTACGCCTTATACACAAGTTCTTGGGCTCATAGGCAGCCGAAATCATGGACAAACTCGGCAAGGACAGACTTTCCCGTTTTGACCGGAAAAGCTCCATACTTGGTTGTTTCGGCTGCCATGATGCATTCTTCGAATCTTCTTCTTCAATGCAGCTTCCCATGACTTCATTAAGCTTCTCTTAAGTCCTTTAACATGCTTGGGAAGAATTTTGGTGAAGAAACATCCTCCCAAACTCGTGTGGCAACTTAGGCAAAAACTGCCCAGTTTTGCAGCTTGACCTCCGTCCATTGTTTTGATCATAACTCCTTCATCTGAACTCCAAATGCTGCAATTCAAGAAGATCTGAAAACTAGACACATACAGCTTTCCAATGATATATGTCTCGCCCTCAGATTCCTCCTGGATCTTTAGATATTATTTTCCGAAGTTGATGTAGGGTTTCTAAAAATTTCTGCTCGGATCAAAATCTTATGTTTCGGAGTTTCTTCTTTTCCATGGCCTCTCTTGTTGTCTTCCATGAGTCCAATCTTCATGATTCTTGATATAATATGTCCATATACATGTCATCTACACATTAAACCAAATTCATCAAAAATGACAATGTAACAATATAACGAACCATGAGAAAATAACCAAGTCTTTGTTCCAAATCGAATTTTCAACACTTAAGCACAATTTTCTGTATAAATGCACGTTTTAGCCATTGCTCTACAGAAAAACCCTTTTGACTCAAAATAAGTAAAAACGACATCACTAAGGAATAAACCAAGTATAAATGAGGGTAAAAACACATTAAAAATATGGCGTAAAACGCACTTATCAGGAAATATAAAAAAAAACCCAACCTGAGCCCAAATATAAGGCCCAAGCCCACCCAAACCCAGACCTTGGAAGAAAAACCACACAGACCCGGCCCAAAGCCCTCCTTGCATCTAATTTGCAACGCCGCGATTGACAACATTGTCGGCTCACCTCAGACGTCCACTGCCACCCAAAACGAGCAGACAATCCTTGACCCACACCATGGAGAGGTAGCAAACCATCCATCTACCGTGAACACGATCAAAACATAGCAAAGACAACCAATTTGTGAAGGCCAAAAGCCGCCTCACTTTCCTCATCGCTGCGCTGCCGAGCCCCATCGTACTAGGATACCACTCTGCCAGCATGGCCAGACTGCCCCGCTATCCAAACCCCACTAGTCCTCGGTCCGCATCCATGAAAGTCGACCTTCCTTCCTCCGCCAGCGTAGACAAGGCTTGACCAATGACTAGCCGCCCTAATTCTCGTATGACGTCTGCATCATCAGACGCGCCGCCGGACGGAGGGGAGAACATTTTCTTGAAACCCTAGTTGCTCCATAAAACTAGGACGACTGTGCTGAGTGGAAATCCAAACTTGCTGATAATGAAAATCTGAGCACGTACATATAGTTCATCCCATAAATGAAAAAGGGAAAAATCCTCATATCGTACTTAAACTATGGTTTATTACATTTTTGGTACCTGAACTTTAAAAACTATACTGTTGGTACCTAAACTATACCAATGTGTCTCCATATGGTACTTCCGTCCAAACGCATGTTAAGTTTGCCTACATGGAATATTTTGCAGGGGTACAATGGTCATAACAACCAATCCAGCTAGCCAAGTCACATAACACATATACATTCAGTTTTCTCACTCATTTCCCTCCCAACAGAACTCAAAATCTCTTCGTAAAAATTCACATAACCCAAATATTTGTCATTATTTTGATCTAAGACTAAGACAATTACTTTTATCTTTAAGTTTATATTGACAATTTTAACGCATTCCCGTATGAAAAACACAATTTATAAATTTTTGAATGGAAATAAAAAAATTGAAATTAAACATAGAAAAGCAACCTGCATAAATTTAGTTTTTTTTCATTCAAGAATTTATAAATTGTGTTTTAGGAACCATTTCTAAATTTATTCACACGAAAATGTGTTAAAATTGTCAATATAAACTTAAAGATAAAATTAATCATCTTAGGGGTTTTGTAAATTTTTGTCGGGAGATTTTGAGTTCTGTTGGGAGGGAAATGAGTGAGAAAGCTAAATGTATATGTGTTATGTGACTTAGCTAGCTGGACTGGTTGTTATGACCATAGTACCCATGCAAAATATTCCATGTAGGCAAACTTAACGTGGGTTTGGACGAAAATATCATATGGGGACACGTTAGTATAGTTTAGGTACCAACATGGTAGTTTTTAAAGTTCAGGTATCAAAAAATGCAATAGACTATAGTTCAGGTACCATATAAGGATTTTTCCCAATGAAAAAACCAAATCAACAAAAGAGAGTATGTACTTAGAATGCGCTAGCACGCTCCTGAAGAAAAGGTTGTGATTTTTCTCCCATGTACGGTGGCAAGCCGTTTAGCCGTCGCCAGGCCGCCTTGTTGAAGCTGTGTGAGTCTGGTGCGTTTGAGGTGGCTGCCATGGTCAAGTTAGTACTCAAGCTTAGTACCTGTATGGCATTGCAGAAACACAGTTCCCCTGTTTGTTGAAAGTTGATACACATTGAATTATCCAAAATGTTCTACATCAATCTAGAGAAACATGTAATCTGGAACCGTCACGTAATTGTGATAAAGCTCCAGATTAATCATGAATGTAATTAAGCCTAGAATGATCTAGAAGTTTAACATAGTCCGATGGTCGATGGTACTAGCAAGTAAATTGCTTAGAGCAACTCCAATGTTGTTAAACTTTTTTGTCGAATTTGAATTTGGCAGCCAATGCGGCAAGACAGTTTTACTCTAGTTTCACTCCAATGGTTATGTTAAATTAAATGTATATTTTATTATTTTTATGGAATAAATAATTGAAATCATATATATTAGTGTTCGCATCCTCTTTTCCTTCTGCTTTATCTCCCGTAGCATTAAGATGAACTACAGAAAAATTGAAATGTTATCATCTGTATGTCTTGCTTTATGAGTATAAGCGACGTTGAACAGAAAACTATGTCATGTGCTCATGGCTTCCTTACTCATGTTGGAGAATCTTGTACTATTTTCATGGATGAATATGTAAGGATCGGACCTTCGATTCCTTGAGCAGCCAATTAAACTCTGCGTGCGCATTCGAGTCCCACCATGAAACATGTTCATCACCAAAGTTAAGAGCATCCTTCATGCTCGAAACAATTAACGCAAACCCTCAGAAAGAACTCATCACTAAATACTTTTGTGGCCAGACTCCGTCGTGATCTCTATCCAGCCTTAGTTCCGGCGCCGATTTCCTATGCCATGACACTCAACAAGTGATTTCAGAGACGTGTCGGGTGAAAATGAAGTGCATATGTTCTGTTTATTTAGAGAGAATCTGATTCCACGCAATGTGCAAACTAATATGTATTTTTACTCAATTTTTTACCGATTTGAACCTACATTTGCATGTTTTGAATTAATTCCAACTTGGTGTTTGAGTTGCCTTCGCACGTTTGCATTGTCAATGCATATGCATTGCTGGCTGCTTTAGACTTGAGCGCCAGATGCTGGGCACAACCAAAAAGCCACGAGTTGCCGCCGAACACCAATATCCAATCAAAACCAATGATTTTGCTCGGTATAGATTGTCAATGTAAAACACTAGACATTCCCAAATTTTGCATATATGACACTGAACACCACACATTTCTGACGCTCATATTAGTACATACACATAACACAACGTCCATTGGAAACTTGGAATACAATTGGAACAGTTGTAATTTTCTTGTGTAGCTCTACCATATATTTGGTGATTACATTTACACCACTATAACGGAATCATATTATTTGTGTTTTTGGCCCTTTTATAGCATATGCATATGTACAAGTCCATATTATTTTCTTTCTTTTTCGACACGACAAGTGTCCATATCTTTGGTATAACCAAGTGTAGTTGCTCCTCTGATAGCATGTTCCATGATTGTACAAACAAATGAAATGATAAATAAGCACAAAGAAAGAGATGTCCAAACCATCATTGCATGTCCTTCCGCTGATACTGCAACAGCTGAAGCTTATCTGTATTCAAGTATGGCACCAGTGTGATTGAACCCACATGATATCTGTAAAGCTTTCAAATTCTCCCCAAACGTAACCCTTGTAGGTTTTATGAAGTCAACATCTGTTCCGTGACCCTGATACAAGAAAAGTGAATGACGGTTTTAATTTGAACTCTGACCTAAAAGAAATATCTGATGAGCTTACTAGGTCAAACTAACCCAAGAAACATCAGATTCCAATAGCAATCAAATTGCCCAAGCAAGATGCAAAGAGAGCAATGCATTCATTGCAGCGAGAACACAAGAAAATAAACATACCTTTCGAAAAAGAACAATTCACTATATAGAGAGATTGACTAGGAATTGCATTCTACCAACTCACAAACACCTCACCTCTGACCACCCAACCAATATATGGGTAGGAAATATATTCTACTAAGTTCCATGCAATGTAATTTATAACACACGAAAGGCCAAACAAAACAATTAGTAGAAGGAAGTTGATAGCAAATATGCATGAAAATTAGCTAGTGTTTCCATTTTCACTCGCACAAGCAGTGAAACTCCACAGAGACATCAAAAATGACATAATTGTCCTCAAAGAAGGAACTAGCTCTCATCATTAAGAAACAAACCTAAAAAAGGAGACAAAGCTCAATATCTTCCAAATTAACTACATATATGATAAACTGAGGGGACCCTAAACTGATTAGTGTTACGTACAGTTTTTCTTGTAATGTTTAGTTGTTTACTGGGTTACTGGGTTACTGAATGTCAGCAGACAGATTGTTCATGTAAAGCAAGTCCTAAAGGGACTCAGAGGCATTTATTTCATTTACTTTTCATCTTCTCCAATCCAAATCATACAGTAGCTCTAATGTAAAACAACACAAAAGTGAATAAACAGTCATAAAGCTGTCTCATAGAGGTCGATGTTTTACAAAAAGAGTAGGCTGTGTTTACTTGACGTTGTACTATATTCACCAAGATACCCTAGGTTCTCACTATTTGTCACCACACCACAGTTACATGCATAACTTTTTTGACTACTGTTCGGTGAGAGTTTGGTATGTACATAATAACCATGATTATAACACAGCTGATAAGTGTTAACAATATAGAAGAGCTGAAACAAACCAATTGTCCTCCAGAAGAATGCTCTTGTTCAGAAAATGTTCCATGCGAACCTCCCCAACCCCATGTGAAGATGTTGCCTCCTGTTATCAAACACAAGTTAACACTATTTACTCCAGCTGGTGAAGATAAACACTAATACCTCAAATTGTGACAATAGTGCATCACAATATAAACAACAAACACATTTTTAATAAAGTTCAGGAGTCCGAGAAGTGGGCACCACATTCATAATGAAATGATTAGGCCTTCCGAAAAACCAAGAATAATAATGGAGCCAGCTCAGTAGGTTGGTGTATGAATGACTTCTATGAATCAAAAGTTTTGCTTGGATTGTTTTGGGAAATAAAAGGCTCTGTGACTTCTAAAAAAGACGAGCTATGACAAAAGTACAAAGCACAAAAATGGAGGATTTGAATTTCGGCTGCTTAAGCCCTTTAAACATTTCTGTCATGGCAAGTGGACAAGAGAAAAATTTGGTCTTCAAGGTGTCTATGACAAGATGACCCCTTTCTATAGATTCCAAAGGCCTATGCAATTTTTCATCCCAATGGAGTTCATGTGTCACGTATGAGTGGTCGCACTTATTGTTCACATTTCTTGCTCTTAAAGAAGAGCAAGAAGGTAGGGTAAACTTTTGAGCTTCACTTCAAAATCTAGGGATGTTTTTTCATGGTATTCTAGTTGGACAGCTGTCATGACGAAGTTTATTTTACTTTTCGGTGTCATTCTCTTTCTAATGAAACTAATAGGGACTAAACCTTGACCACCTGTACAGTGGATGCATGTACTTCAGTAGAATCCCAGTCCACCATGTATGCAGTTGTGATTATCAACCAAATTTCTTTATTAAGAAAATGTCAAATATTATATGTCACATGCTTCTGCATCATGCAATTTGATATCAACTGAAGAAATGGTGTTTACCAGAAATTGCTGCTGTATGCTTCCAACCACAAGATACCTGTATATGCAAATTTATTGAGGCTATCAGATAAAATTGATGTAATATGTATGTGTTTGTGTACTGTGATAAACTTATCATTCATGTGAACCATGTCTGACGCTCCAAGTCAAAAATAAGAGCATCATGAAATAAACGTGCTCTATGCTATTCCTATATGAGGAAAAGAAAATCTTTGCAAGAAGCCAAAAGGCCAACAGTCTAAATCAAGTTTAGTACGAACCTTTACAACAGCAGATTTCAAGAATGGACCTTGAACTCTTTCAGGCAAATGTAATACATCTGTAGTACTATAGAACAGAGTGCAGTATTAAACCAATAAATCAGCCTATGATAGTATCAACATTAAGCATTCTAAACCATAACTGGCAAACTAAGAGTCTAAGTTTGACCGTTAAAGTAGTAGCTATATAAAAAGTTGCCAGGTGGACATACCCAATACCAAGGCAACCATTTTCATTTGAACCCCAACTGTAAAGTTCTCCACCACCTATCCAGAACCAAAAAAAATAATGAAACCGGATATAACAGATACAGGTTCAAGTGCAAATTGATTATTGGAGTCGATAAAGGAACCAATGATATGGATAGAACAAATATAAATGCACAGCAAGCCACACTATTTAAGATTCATCATAGGATGAACACGACAAATCACTCGCGATTTTTACCAACTGTACATTTTTATAAATTAGGATCAACTTCCATTATATAGGCAGATACACACAATCAGAAAATTGTTCTAGGATAATTACCAAAAAGATAACATTAACTGGCTTAGTACATGACAATCAGTGGGAAAAAAATAAAAGTTGGAAAATAACAAGCAGCGATACATTTGTCCACACAAAAACTAAAAATTGCTTTGTTTTTGAAAAGAACAACTTTTTATTAAAACAAAGGAAAACTAATAATTATTGGTAAATCAGTCACCCAAATGCTAAGAGCTTTTTTGCTAGTAGGAAATGATCCTCAGTTCTTCACAGTAGTGACAATACTACACAGAGAAAAACTCCCCATCACAACCAGAACTGTGCATACACAATCAAATAACAACAAAACCTCTATTACCATGTTAAGGATATCAAGTGCTTAAGTCACGAGTAGGGAGATTCATGATAACACCCAAGAATACTCAATCAAGCATAGCAATCTTGTGAATCCTCTTCTTAATCGAAGCAAACTAAACTATGCTAAATAGAAGAAACAGAAAAGAAAAACTCTAGCATGGCCACACTTCATCACATATACTTGTTTTAAAAATGAAGCACACCCACATACAGTAACCCTTCATCTTAAAGAAATGAATGATCAGTTTCTTCGGGTTCCTTAGATTATGCTCTCTGATATAACTTCCATCACTCCTTTGAGCACGTGAGTAGGAGAGCAAGAGCAATATTACAGTAAATTTGAAGAAAAATAATTGAATTGATTACCGGAGAAACAGTTGAATTCCAAGAATCACAAATCAATCTGATCGCTTTTATTATTATGTCAATTTCAGTTCATGCTATTGATGATGATGATTGATTTCACTCAAAAGATAATAGAATGCTAAATTACTTGTTATTGCACATGTGTGATAGCCACCGCATGAGACTTCTTCTGAGAATGGCAGTTCGCCAATCATGGACAGTGCAGTTCCATTCTTTTCCTTGGCACTCTCCTGTTTTTCCAGTGGAAAAAAATCATTGTATTGGTAAAGAAACAATGAACTACTCCGGAGGGCAACATCTAAATCTCCATTTAAGAAGCAGAGCCACTGGATGGAGAAACTACCCCGTAAACAGAGTGGGGAAACTACCCCTAATAATCTTTTGAAAGATATAAGAACTTGTGGGCATCATCAGAAATTAATGACTTTAGTTCTATAAACTCAGATTTGTAAACATGTTATGAAATTAAACAGACTGATTACTAACATAAAGTTGCATGTAGGGTCTCTTTCATCATTAGGATAAGCATTGTGAGTCACTTACTGAGGTACTCTTTTCTAGTAACTATGGTGTTTGGAGACCAATATTGAAAAGCCATGTAACAACTTTTCTACATATAAATAGAAATTCCAAACTAGAAAGAATGTTCCATTATCGAAAGTAACCCACAAACAACGCTCCCTTTACCCCCTTTCCTTTCCTTCTCTGGCACTCCCTTCATATTATGCCATCTTTTCCAAGTCATTAATTTTGGGTATTCAAATCTGTACAATTACAGCTTATTCTTTTTTGTTTCCAACTCTTCAATTTTACACTACAGTTGACTCACTGAAATCAGATCCCATCTGCAACTTACCATTTTGTCCAGTGCTCTTTCACCAAATACGAATACAGATCCATTTTCTGCAAAATTTGAAGATCTTTAGGTTCAGCAGTAAAGCATCCAGAGAATATGATCATAATAAAGGCCAGAAGAATACCATCAACACAAGCTGAATGAAGCAATCCAGCAGCAACTTTTATAACCTGTGCAATATCCAGGTGAATCAAATTTATTAGGGAACATATACTAAAAAGGAATTCAGGAAACAAACCAGAAACTTAAAATTTCAGCCAGTGTTCATACTTTGGTCCCCTCAAGTTTCTTGATAAGCCTTGGTGTATATTCACTGCATCCGAAAACAAAAAACTATTAACACCAAAAAGATAAATTGTTACTTTTAATAAGTGAGATGGCCAAGCAGGAGCTACTACCAAGATAGGATACTGCATGCATTAAAAAAGAAACAATTTTTCATTGGTCAAAATGATTGATACGATAAAGGGGGACAACAGATCCACAACAGAGAAACACAACACTAAAAACACGAAGGCTACAGCAAAAGCAATTTGCTATCTTCAAAAAAAAGCACACTAATGATCATATAAAACTACAGCTGCCCTCCAGTCAAGGGGAATGTGAGAAAGGATGTAGTTTATGTAATTTTTTGAGACAGAAGCTCATGAGCAGACAAAAACTTGACACTATCACATACGTTAAGCACCAACCCAGCCTATGATGCTATTTGAGAAAATGCAAATTATACATGAATACGACAATAATTTTTCCTCTGATATAACTTCCCTCCAACATTCCACATGCATTGCATGTATCTAATCTTCTCGTATTACCATAATAATTCTGCTTCATACAGTTATGCCTATTTGTAATCATATAATTCTCCTGACATGTATATTATCAGTCATTTAGTGTGCTGCTTCAATTGCTATTACAATTGAGTACTAAGATTATAACCCCAAAAATAGTTCTATTTGCGGAAAGCAAGTTATTTATCTCATCATACCACCTATGATTTTATTTTCAAAATTTAAATTTTAAATCCCTTCCCCATAGCTATTTTAACCATAGCTGTCAGTCCTGTCACTGGCATGGCTAGAGACCATGGTGTTTGACGCATCACATTGGCCAAAGCATGATAGAGGGAAACCAAGGAAAGAGAATGACAGGCATGTTTCATTCGAAAGAAAGAAACAATAATATATTAAGGCACCAGGCATTACAGATTCTAAAGGTTATACTGAGCAAGTATTCATAGCAAATGAAAACCGATGTTATTGCACCAGATTTGTTGATTTGTGTAGTCATTAGTTATTAACATAAATCACAAAACAGAACAGAACAGTGAGTTTCCATGCTGGTTGTAGTAGTTACAAAAACTGAGATCCACCAAGTACCATCACCCAAATGGTATAGTCTATAAATATGCATGGATGAGATCTAATGAGGATCTAAGTTTAGGACTTAACTTGAGAATCATGTATGGGGCCACTCCTTATGTGGTCCCATAATATGAACCGTCCAATTTCTAAGATCTGATTCAAGGATCATCCCTGCAAATAAATAAACAAAGTCATCCAACTATGATTAATTAGAAGAAAAACATAATGTTCTTCTGATAAACAAATGAACAATTGAATGCCTAAACAATATTTAACTTGAATTTTATCTTTTATTCTTTTATACGACCATGATCCTTGAAGATAGATCTCAAATTGGACGTTTCAATCATTGGCCATTTCACAAGTAGGCCTCAACAATGTGGTTCACAATGCAAGTTCTCAACTTAGATCCTTATTAGAATACCTCCGTCATCGCCTATGTTTGTGCATTTGTGTTTGTGTTTGTATATGTTTAAATACACATAATATATACACACTCAATATATCAATTCCTTAAGACCGGTCACTCCCAAACCAACAGCATTTCAGAAAAGTCTTGCTTCCAATATTTGTGCCAAATTGAGATTGATAAGGAAATTTGTGAGTTCCCTGGAACAACTTTCTATTGGGTAGAACTAGAAAACATTATGAGTATAAGAGTCCAAAAACTGATCATCAAGATCACAGAGTGCTTTCTAGTAAATTTATACCAAAATTCTATATAAGTAATCTTTTATTGACCGCATCATGCAGTGACATATTGCAGGCAGAGGGAACTTCATCACAAACAAAGTAAAAGGAAAACAGTGGTGTATATTCATACAGTGAAGTATTATAATAAGATGAAATGAAAACCCACCTGGTACTTCGGAAAATTCCTAAAATGCCTGATTCATGGGCATGACCAAGTCTTCCAGACCCTTCTCCCCAACTTAAAGACTCACCTCCATCTGGTGAGAATGTATGAAGTAAGGATTAAAACTATTCTAAGTGACAAACAAAATCAACCAAGAGTAAACACCACAACTAAGATAAATCATTGAAATTCTGAAATTTGCATATACCAGTGACAGCCACCGAGTGCTCTGATCCCAACGCTACCATCCTAATGGTCATTCCAGCCAAGCATTCAACTTTTGTTGGTACAGCAACTGCATTTGCTCCACCTGCGTATGACAAGAATATAAAATTTACAGGAACCAAGTTCCAGTAGACCATTCAACGGCTAAGAAATGTTTTACTCAGAAAGAAGTGTTTAAATAGAATACAGAGTTGATAATCAAAACACAGTATCAATACAAAGCAGAGTTCTTACTCTTCCCAAGGCCAAGCTGACCATTTGAGTTCTTCCCCCACATGTATAACTCTCCATCTTCTGCAAGTAAAACTGTGAGTGAATGCAGCTGATAGAAATTCCTTGGCACTAGATGATGGAAGAAGGATAAAAGAAAAACACAAGATAACAAAAAACAGTCTCCATAGTGCTATAAACCCAGCTAAAGTCACACATGATGGAAATGCCTCGATAAGATCTAGTAATACATTGTACACAGTTCAATACTCAGAAACACAAGCCTATGTCTACCCTGATTTCAATCTGCACAGGCATGAGTTTAGTTACCAAACCCTTTTTTCTTCTTCTATAAAGCAGTAAATACTAGTCACTCAACAATGTACATACATGAATTCAACATATATATGTTGAAAACATCAGAGAGCAGTTTCATCATTTCTAACAAATACAAGCTCGCAACAAACTTTCCTAGCCGAATCAGTAGATACCGGAGTTACAAAGCAACTGATTTCGAATGAGTAATACCTGTAACAGCACTAGAGTGATAATATCCAGCTGAAATTTGCACAACTTGCTTGTCTATTCCGGATACCTCCACCGGCTCCTGTGATATTAAACAAATAGAAATCAACACCAGAAACTGAAAATGTAAGCGAAAAAAAATTGAAGAATTGATGATTCTGCAACATACAGTGGAATAAGACACGTCACTGGAGACTCCAAGCTGCCCAAAATCGTTAAGCCCGGTGGCGAAAACCCGGCCGCTTTCTGTCAAGAAGAGAGTGTGAGCTCCGCCGCAAGCAATGGCTTGGAGGCTTTGGTGCCGAAATGCAGAGCGGAGCAGAAGGGTAGGGCTCCACTGAGAGTCCAAGCTCCCTAATCCGAGCCTCCCGTAGTCTCCGTTCCCCCAAACTGCGGCGACTCCAGTGCTCAGCCGCCGTAACAACGCCGCCGATTTGGAATTGAAAATCGCCGTCGTCTTCATCCGAGTCCACATGGTTTCGAGAAAAGAGGACCGGATGGTGCCACGACTCTCCCTAACAAGTGCCTGAATTCAGTTGCAGCCTTTTCTTGATATATGTCTCGCCAAAAAAAAAAAGAACGGGCCGGACTGTATGTTTGGGCCAATATTTATATTTTCGGTTTGTTATACATGATTCTTCTTTTTTAAGGTAAAGTAAGAGGCGACGTAGGCGGGTTATTTCAGAATCAAGCTTGAAGATTCCAGTGAATATCTCTATATTCAGTTAAGGAAGAAAAATCTTTTTGTATTGGATATGAAGGAAAAACACGTAATCTTAGCTTATATAAGGGGTTAAGAGGCGAACATGAGAAGACACAACTCAACTTATCAAACACAAACCTTTGCAGCACTTGTAAAACACAACATACATCTCTCCGGAGCGCAACCGCCATCAAAAAGTCACTGACATCTTTTGAAATGACCAATCTGTTAGTATCTTGTTGATCTGTCAACAGAATTACATCCTATCAAAGAGTTGATCTATCAACAAACCTTCTGATCCGTCGGTAAAACCATTCGCCATCAACATTACTAGGGTTTACCTTAGTAAATATCCTGACACTTATTATCGCGGCTTGAGCCTTCGCGGTTTAAGTAAGACTCGGTAACCTACGTAGTTGGTAAAAAATCCTAGTTGAAAACAGTTAGGTCTGAAGAAGAACTCAGCATGTGGATAGATCAGCATCTGCAGCACAACACTTGAGAAGAAGAAAGATAGAGCAGGTCGTGGTTTTCAGCACAGACATCAAGTTGCACGGACTCATCAGTGCTGACACACCTTACAAAGCCGGTTTTTTTAGAAGTAAAATTCTAGCCCGAACATTGGCACGTCCGCGCGGGAGATAAACGCGTTAGGATAGCGGATGGTAGCAAGTATTCGAAACTATAACCACCCTGTTCAAAGAAGCAACATATCTCTTGCAAACCCCATAACACTACAGAGTGTATACGGTTGTCATTCGAAGAAGCTACACAATGTTTCGGTCTAGAAACGATGGCTACAGTAGAGTCAATCCTCAAGTTGACTAAGAGATGGAAGAAGTCAAGAGTCAGAACAAGGCTACGGTTTAGAAGATGGAGCAGTCCTTTGAGATGATATGGGGGGAGCTGGGAGAACATTCTGACGGGATGAAAGGACTCAAAGGAATGTTTCAAGACATGATAAAGCAGTTCCCGATTCAAGGTGAAAAACCGCTTGAGGATGGTCACCTTACTGAGACTGATGAGGAGGTGGGCACTATTCTATAACATACAAAGCTTGGTTCCAGCACAGGAAGAATATCGAAGACACTTGCACTTAAAGAAGGGCATGCACCATTTGAGATTCAAGTGACAAGGTTTAGGAGAAAGGCGGTTGCTCAATCACGAGTTCCGAGGCAGTATTCAGTTGCAGGAGTAACAAGGAATCGTGAGCCAACGCCACAGCCTATGCCATAACTAGTAGCAACTCCTCCACTAGTTGATCAAGACACATTGGTCAATTTAATTGTTCAAAGGGTTTAGGCGCTAGGGGCTAATTCCCCATTGAACTTAACATATCTGAATCCCTTCCCGGATCATGTGGTTGTAAGGTCATGGCCTCCGGAGTACAGGCACATTCGTTTTACTACTTTCTCTAGAGAGAGTTCAAAAGATGTCGCCACTTATATCTCGTGGTTTCAAGTAGAATGTGAACCTCATGGAGGGGATGATTGACTCAAGATTAGAGTATTTGGTTCTTCACTAGACTTGTAAATGGACCGGATCTTATTCGGACCCGCTCCGGATTCTTGATTTTTAAATGGGTTTGGATCGAAAATTTGACCCGTTGATTTTTAAGGATCCAGATCTGTAAACCCGTTTACTAAACGGATCGGATCCGGATATTTGTTGATCTGATCCGTTAAGGACCAGGATCTGTTTAATAATAATTAAATATTATATATATAATTATTAATAAATATTAAATAATATGATAATGATCTAGATAATCTAAACATTCATATCTAAATTACTTCTAAAGTATGATGTGATGAAGTTGAATGTTGCTAATGTCTATATTATTTATGCTAAAAATATTGGATGTCAAGTATTTTAATTATACTAGTGTACCATTAAGGAGTATTTTAGATATGTAATTCAACTTTTGATGTTAACATTATTTTATTATAAAATTTCATCAATGTTTTATGCTAAAATTATGAAATTAATATTTAAAATTTAAAATATTTATTATTATAAACCGATCAGATTAACGGGTTGGGTATCCGTTAACTCGCCGGATCCGGATTTGGATCGAGTTATTAAGGATCTGTCGGGTAAAGGGTCAGATCCAGATCTAAAGTTTATATTACAGGATCCGGATCCGGATCCGGATCTAGGTTAATCCGGTCCAGATCCGATCCATTTACAGGTTTATTCTTCACTCTCATGTTCTGTATTGACAAGGTACACCAGATTGACACCGTAGTCAGTACCTGACTAGCCGACCATGGAGACCATGTTTTGAATCACCTTTGGAATTGTCAAACTAGAGCTAGACTTATCTGGTCTCACATATATGTATCAACAACCTATGGAATATTCAATTGAGTTTCTGAAGAGGTTTAAGGTCCAACATGCAGAGTGTAAGACTCCCCTGACCGAGAGAGATGCTATTCTCATAGCGGTCAAAGGCCTAGAAGAGAGACAGAGGTTAAAACATCATGATGTGCAGTTCACTAGCATGGAAAATCTGATGAACAAAGTTGGAATGTGTTGAATGATCTCGATGAACGAGGCAATTCATTAAAAGTCTTGATTTCATAAGTCCTAGGGACCCTGAAGCAACGGTATGGACCAAACAGGCACCGAACTGTGGGGCAATCTATTCACATAGAGACTCATACTATGAGCCATCTGCTTTGTATGAGCCTTTGGTAAGAGATTATTGTTATCTAGATGATGAGGAGGAGATTGTAAGCTTATGAAATTGAATGTCTATGAAATTGTAAGCTTATTTTCCTCTTATATCTTCATAGATGGAAGCATTAGTATTTTCTACCTGTTTAGCTGGAGGTGTCAGATTCCATTTTCTCTTGAAAATGTTACTTCATGTCATTTTGTGACATGCTTTTGTTCAATATGATTTATTGGATTAGTGAGGATTGATGTAGTAATCCCGGGACTATTGAGAAATCTAGTGTTTAGGGTTACATTCGATCTTATCAGCTTAGAATAGATTCGATAATCTATCGCAAGCTCCATCATCCCTTTCTTCATGGAAATTCCATATGTCTTGATTCACAATCTTAGACAGTGTGTTGCATCTCTGAGATGTGTGGTGAAGTTTGGGAAAATATTGAAGTATGCAACTTGGTTGCATAAAGAAGCTTCTACTATTCCTAACAGACTTTTCTTGAAGTTTGTTATTCTATCGTCTTGTAAGACACATAAAATAGAACACTCTATCCATCTCTAGCCAAAAACTGTATTCCCTCTTGGACTGCTCCAATATGCATGTAGGAATATTTCTTCTGTGATGCTTCACTTACTTCTTTTGGAGTGATTAACCTGATGTCGGTTTCTCCTCTTGTGACAGGAACTGTCAGTTCAAGAATCTTGAATATGTGAGAATCCATAAGGAAAGATCCTCTTCTATAGATCTCATTAAGTTTGAATCTAGTAACTGATGCTTCTCACACGTTAGATTCAATTTTATTATACTCAAATTCTTGAGCGTTGATTAGTTGTACATGGATAGTGTTTCTTTCACTGAGTATTCTACTCAGCATCTTCACATCTCTTCTAGTTGAAGATGTATATTTGGATGAGGACCATGTTAGGAGTTTAGGTTCACTAAACTTAAACTCACTTTCTCCCTTTGGTAAAGAGAGTATGATTATTTTACTAGCTACGTTTTGAGCTAGCTGTTCTCCATTGATCACTTCTCCTTCTTGAATCTTTATTTTTTATGTTTGTTTGCAGTCTTGCTATCCTGATGTTTAACTCTTGGAATTAGTTTTCGAGATCAATACCCATCTCTTTAAGATAAACGATCTTGTAATTATACTGATGAATTATTGTCTTGGTATTATCATGTATTGTCTCTGTAGGAAGGAAAAAACTTAAAGTTTTATCATCCTCCTATTTACTTTTAGTTCAACTCTATGATTCATCCTAATCGTGTGATCAAAGTTTTTAAAAGCTTTTTCAGTGATTTTTTAGAAGACTTTAGCTCAATTGCTTGTTGACGAATGTTGTTGGCTTGTGAACTAACTTCTTTTCAATATCCAATAAATATTACTTTTCTTTGAGATAATCATGCTTGACTTCAAGCTTGTCAAGTATTGAACTTATCTCTTCAAGTTGACTGAACTTGATATAAAATCTCTCAAGTTGTAATGCTACCTTGTTTGAAGTCTTGTTCCTAGATAGATGGTCTAGGTATTCAATTAAGCTTGGTCTGGAAGGATCAAGCTCTTCGACTCCGACTTCTCTCTAGAGGTAGACAAGATCATCGTAGAGCGTGTTTAATACTCTACAGATGTACTCTATCGAGTATTAATCTTCTTAAATATGCCTTGAATGAAAATACTTTTGCCACTTATCAATACATTTTGTAATACAGAAACACTGATAATTTTTAAGTTTAGGTTCTCTCTTGTTAGTCAAGAGAAGCCAACTTTGTGGCATAAGCCTCGATAACCTGCTTTTGAGCCAAGCAGGCTCTGATACCAGCTATGACGGATCTAACCGAGGCTCAGAACGTTCAGAGGACTCTGATCGTATTCAAAAACTTCCTGTAGAACTTTAATCTGTTCTTCAGTATATTTGATTTTGTGCTGGATTCTAAGGATAATATCCCAATATTTTTTTGTTTTTCTCGGAAGATTATCTCTATACTTTTTCAATCTTTTTAGTTTTCTTTTTTCGTCTTGTAATTCTTTGTAAGAAATCTTAGCAAAAGTTAATAAATCAAACCATGTAGTTATTAAGTTTGCTATTGATAGTGAAAAATAACTATTTACCTTCGAGTATAAGAATGAGTTTATATTTGCAGTATGCTAGATAAACAAATTCATAAACTTAGGTCCACTATGCGCCGTCAAATTTAAAAGAAAACACTAGAAAACACAAAATAATGTTATTTTGGTCTTTTAACAAAGTTAACAGAATATTCTAACATAATATGTTTTAAATTAGGGTATAAACCATTTTTCTAAAAATTTAGGTATTGTTCAAGGATAATTGGACATGTATGTGTGCCTTGGTCCATGCTATGTATGTGGGCTTTATGGGCCCTAGCAGAGATATGATCTATGTACTAGTTTCCTAGTATGACTATGTAAAGTCCCTATATAAAGGACTCCTATCATATGAATGAATAACAATAAGGAGCTGATTCTCTATTCCTAATCATTATAGAGTTTCTCCTAGAACACGTTATCATGCACGTAGCTCTAAACCCCAAAAAGAGCAAGTAGGCCACCGAAAAAAAAAATCTGTCGTGCGCCCGCCTGTGCACTGCGCGCGCACTGCTGCGCACACCACCGTGCACCACCTGGGCACCGCTGCGCACCCACCTGAGCACCGCGCGCACCCCCTGTGCACCCCCTGGGCACCGCGCGCACCCCCTGTGCACCCCCTGTGCACCTGCGCACCAATAAACCCTAAAACCTGCCTCAGGTTTCAAACGCCAATATCGACAGAATAATTTTCGAATTGGCTTTCGTCACCAACATAGAAGTTGAAGATATTGATCATACGCTTCCAACTCCGCCGGCCTCACCCCAAGAACCGGCCGAAAAACAACCGAACCGGCCGCCGGAATCCCCAAACCGGCCGAAATATTCAAGCAACCGGTTCGGGAACTTTCGGAACTCCGATTTCAGCGAAATTTGGAGAGGTTATGCACAAGATGTCAGGATCCTTCAGACAAAAGGAAATCCCCAGAACCGGAGTAAAAGTGGGTAAACCGGTCCTCGCAATGGCTTCAACGCGTATAGGAATCACTTTTCCTTGAGGAAAACGGGTTGTATTCCTAAATTCTCTTTGAATCCTTCATATGGTTGATGTTTTTCAATGATTTGCTACTGTTTTATGACAAGATTAAATAACCATGTGATTTTCATGTGTTTCATGGCCTTCACCTGTGACAATTCATGATGGAATTACGCGAACGATCGCCGAACGCGTATGGACTTGAGCATGGAAGCTTGGAGCAGCTTATATAAATGCAGTCTATTTGACAGACTAGCAAGTAAGCTTTATGTTTTCTGTAATTTAAAGTTTAATAACCTCGGGGAGGATAAAATCGGTTCCTCCCTTTCTCCCATCTCCTTCTATATTTGGTATTTGGTGAGTGCAGGTTTTGAAAATCCCGGAACTAAGAGTGTTCCTGGGTCCGCGTTGTCTGGTATCCAACGCCAGGTTTATTTTGATTGAAATGGTCGCTTGTTAACACTCGCGTTGTTGGACAACGTTCAAACGGGTTGTTAGTATCAATCCGAAGGACAAACCAATAAAGCATTGTTTTGTGACCTCTATCGAGTCTCATCACAGCTTGGTTTTGTATGCAAGAGCAAGGTAACATTCTGCTCATTTGAGTTTTGACATACTTAATGCCGAGATTTCACATCTCACGCACTCCCATTTGAGGTTTGAGACGCCATTGACATGTGCCAACGGGTATAAAGTCCTGTTATGCAATTAGTCCCGTGGCTTGATTACCACTGGTTTGACTACGTTGTCAATGATACACTTTGTGACATTATCTAGAAGAGAGGGGGAGGCACAGCCAACCATAGTGGTGGTGTTCCCGGCCTAGAACCCTAGACACCAAACTTGTCAAAACAAATCACGCCAGCTTAGAACAATAAAACGGTTGTGGATCTCAAGATCACCGGTTTCAAGGATTGTCGAGCTAATTCGTAAATCGTGAATGCATACAAAGAATGTACAAAGAGTGTACGGAAAATCAAACATGAATGTCTTCCTAATGATCGTGAACTTCACCGTTTTCGGATCTAACTCTGGAAGCCTCTGACATTGACGTCATTGAGGAACTACGTTTGATCTTCTTTCCAAGCAATATGTAATTTGAGACATCGATGAAATTGTTGGCACAATTTCGAAGAATTTTTCATGTTGGATTGAAAGTATTCTTCCATTGTCTACTATGGTTCGACACCACTCTTAAAAGCTTGACATGACTACGCCACTCTATGTCTTTCACAAAGACATGAGACGTCGGCATGGCATCCTCACGTAGGAGTGCGCGTGTTTATGGCTCATATTCCCCCCTATGTCGTCTTCCCATGGACGTTTAGACTTATGATGCCCTCTCACTGCTGCCTTCATACGTTGCCTTTAGCCTGAGAGTAGTACTACAGTGTCATATTGAAGTTTGAAGCTTCGTCATGTCAAAATCTGCGAACACAACAAATCTGTCCCTTTCTGGGCAGTAACTTCGTCTGAGCATTGTGCACAAATCCGGATGAACTAGAATGCAAACCGTATATCACTGGAAATCTCTCCGAGTCTAGTTTCCAACGGTTTTCGCGGTTCGTTCATATCCATCCTGACGTGAGAGTTATGGCTGTTCCAGTGCGCAAAGGTCATGCTGCACGAAAAATGAATTGCACTCGGGATTGCATCTAGTTTTGCATCTTCCCAAATAGATTATTGGTGACTCTTTGATTGTGTATCTACTTTGTTAAGGTGGATACATCTCATAGAGACACTGAGTGCAACGCAGATAGTGGACTTATTCATGAGATTAGGAACCAACACCTTATTCGGCAGACCCTAATTCGAATTTTGTGTCTTGGGATCTCTTGTGAATAAGATGATTGGATCATCACCGGTGACACAGGTGAACTTAATTGTTAATGCCTTATGGCACCATGATCCAAGTCATATATGCCCTCCATGTGTTGAGAGGCAAACGAACCTTGATATGTTTAAGAACATACACGCCAACGTGGTAAGAATGGTGTGAACTTTTGTGTATACTTCTCATGAGTGCTAATGAGAGGGCATCATGAAGAGAAGCATGAGTCAATCTAGTGGACTATATGCCACTATGATTCAATGATCGAATCCTATGATGGATTTTGGAACATTGACTCAAACAAGCTAGGCTATGACACAAAAGATGACATTTCATCCTTACAACCAATCCAAAGAGGGATTGTGTAGACAGACACAACCAACGTACGGACACCGCTTATGCTTTTATGGTGTTGGTTGAAGTGTTAACACACAGGTCACGTGTTACACCGTCGTCTACTAAATGCTGCTTATACTTTTGTAAGCTCACTGCCCATTGAGAAGTTTTATAACCTATTTGGTCCAACGGAACTCGACTACGGTAATAGTTTTGAGGTCGGTAGATGTGAACCAATACATTCATAAAGGTTATACCGTATGCAGCATTACTCATTCGTCCACGACTTATCATCATTGAGTTATTGCACGACAACTTGTAACTGTGTGCAAGGATTGACATGGAGTTGTAATCCTTGAGCTCAGAAGGATTGAAACGGATCTCCAAGCCTTGAGCTTCACAATGTGCCAAATTGCACCGCCATAATGCCTAATGATGAGTTGTGTGGGATGAATAAATTCTTAGGTTGGATATGAGTCTCCACCTAAAGTTCGGTTATGTTTACGGGGTTGGATATGAGTCTCCACCTAAAGTTCGGTTATGTTTACTCCTTAACATACGATCTCTTTGTCACTTTGAGACTGTCTTCCCGCCGTTAGGGGGAGATATGAACACCGGTGTTCAAGTGGAACGACGTGAATTGTCGTGGTTTGTCACCACTAAGTCTCATCTTGATTGCTTAGAGGAAAGTGACGAGATCAATGCTACATATATGTCTGTAAGGAATGATGTCCTATCAAGAGGACATGGCGCGACCAAATGAGGTGGTCTTGACGCCATCACCATGCCAAGTGTTGGGACTGATTTCGAGTACTGCTTTGGCTGCCGAGTATCAGTTTTTCGACCACTGTGGTGAGGTGATGTGACGCCATAATATGAAAACATGGTGTCACAGGCCTTGTGGCTCCCCAGTGGTTAGGGTGAGGCCCTTAGGTTCGATAACTACTCGCACTAGAGAGAAAGCGAGATTGGCACAACTTGATCCATTGATCAATGATACTCAAATCCGTCTCATGGAGTCTGAACTCTACAAAGTATTACACTAGTGTACATAGTGTACACGAGGACGTGGAATGATGAGTCTATCGAACCGCACTTTGTTGATGAACATAGTTGATTGGCCTAATGGAAATATTCGATCCAGAACAATGAGATAGGTCCTTGGGCAGGTGATGCCGACACCGCAAGTGTAAACCCTGTCACGCACTGAGATCGACTACGATGAGATACACTCTCGTAATGGATGTTATTGCACTCCACTACTTTGTCAGTTTAGTAGTTTCCGAAAAACTGAGCATGCAGCCTATGAATGTGGTCATAGTAACATCTCTATGGGATTAGAGATATGTATGAAGGTCTTGAAGAGACTTCATTCACCCAAATCAAGTGGAGCATGCGTTTGCAAGAGATTGAGACGCTTATTATATAACTCCTTGATTTGGAAGGGATATGATGAATAATGCCCTTGCGTGTGGACTCCGGATTTACATGGTCTTGATGCAAATGAGATGCCGACATGTATTGAACATCCGATGTTAGAATGAAAATTATTTTGGGAAAGACACAATATCGTAATGAGTCGATGATTGTGTATTGATGATGTTTTTCCATCAATCAGCATAGGTGCTCTATGAGGCCTACATATACTCCCATGATTACTCAAGATCTTTACTCTAAAGAGAGAATGATCCGTGTCGTCTAAAGATAGATGATAAAGAAAGACTTGACCTCTAATTCATTGAAAAGCTAAGTGTCGCTTTGCACCCACACAGTGCCAATGGAATGGCTTAAGGACATCCCTTGAATACTTAAATGTATTTGGCTTATTCAGTCCCTGAGTAGCATACGGCATGATAGAATGATTCTATCGATGCGTTTGCTTGCCATGCATGAGTAAAAGATGCATTGAGAGCGAAATCAGAATCTGCCAAGTTTCTTAGGTCGACTTCGACAGGACCTACATGAATGCTCACTCCCTGGAAAATGGTGAAATTGGTACCATTGGAAAGACCTATGTGTCTAGTTTCCAGAGACACCAACCATGTGATCATATCTATCATATTGAGTGAGTTATGGCCATTCTCGTGAAGGATGACGAATCTGTCCGAGAATCTGATTTTTGTCAAACAATCAGCTAACTTCGATAGAGCTTTCTGGATAGCTCCGGACGAACCAGAGAGTGAGTGACCCAAAGTTGGAAAGCTATGATTGTCTACTTTCTAGAGCCGTTTGCGGATTGTCCGTATCTATTTTCTACATGAAGTTAGAGCTGATTTTGTACTCAAAGGTCATGCTGCGCAAGAATATGAATCTCTGCGTGAATTTGTGTTTTAAGTTCTTGAGCATCCTTCTCCTCCAGGTCTAAGTGAGAGATCATGTTGAGGACAATACGACATGATATAGTTATTGCCTAATGCCACATTTGGAGACATGTTAAAGAGCATTGATATGTCAAGTTATCGATACTTCCGTGGTTACTAAGAATCAGGAAGCTCCCTATGATTGATGTTAGAATCAGGGGGAGATGCAGACTTGAGAGAGAGTCTAACATATACATGTCATGATCAAATGTGAAGGGTGTGGTTGTTTGTGTCAACCATGTTGCACTCTTTTTCCCTTAGTCAAAGTTTTTTTTGTCCCACTGGGTTTTTGCTTGACAAGGTTTTTAACGAGGCAACATTACATACACCGCTTGAGGTTCAAGAAGGGCCGCAAATGAGTGCGATGTCCCTGAGGATCTTGGCACTAGATGGTCACGGGACCAGGCTTCTATCACCACCTTCGTCGACACCGCATCTGAGCACGATCTCCATCTCTGCTCACGGCACCACCGTTATCTCCTATGTTGAAACTCCAAGACGTTCTCAAGAAGCATGTGAAGAGAATTGGAATGCGGAAATTGTCAAGTCTCACCGACTAAGTCATTCGTCAGGGGGAGCCTCACATGGTGGAATTCTCAAAGAAGCAGTTGGTGCGTTGTACTCTTTTGTCCTTCGACCAAGGTTTAGTTTTTCCCACATGGTTTTTGTTACTTGGCAAGGTTTTGATGAGGCAACACCGGATGCACCATTTAGCATGAAGACGCGCGGCACAACGGGGAGTGTTCAAGGATAATTGGACATGTATGTGTGCCTTGGTCCATGCTATGTATGTGGGCTTTATGGGCCCTAGTAGAGATATGATCCATGCACTAGTTTTATAGTATGACTATGTGAAGTCCCTATATAAATGGCTCCTATCATATGAATGAATAACAACAAGGAGCTGATTCTCTATTCTTAATCATTATAGAGTTTCTCCTAAAACGGGTACTATATCGATAGATTTTAAAATTTAGCTATGACATTGATGTTGACAGCAAAATTTAAGGAAACTTACCCCTTTTTTCTTTAATAAAAGTTAGGAAATAAAAAATGTGTGAAAAGACAATAAGATTTATACGTGGTCCGACAGGTCAAACAGATGCTACTCCTCCTCTGAATATTGGTCAACATCATCATCCTGAATCTGAACCCACATCGGCATTCGCATTGCCGTTGTAGAATGAGTTCCACTCCCTCCCTCATATCAACATCATCATTGCTGTGTACATGGTAAAATGTCCTCGAGCAATTTCAAAGGGTTCATTTTGGCCGTGGTGTCAAGCGCCTTCATTGGCTCCAGCTTCATCATCAAGAAGAAGGGCCTCCGCCGCGCCGGAAACAACGGAACCCGTGCCGGTAACTTCCTTTCTTTTTTACTTCTTCATTTTCGGATTTGGGTTTTTGATTTTTGATTGTTTTTGGATTGTGTTTAAGGTTCTGGAGGATATGGGTATCTGCTGGAGCCTCTGTGGTGGATTGGAATGGTCACAAGTAAGTTGAATTTGCTACTTGTGCTGCTCAATTAGTGTTAATCATTTCAAGAAGAGTTCATTTGAGTTGGAATTCTTGTCCTTTCTTTATATTATCTGGTTTTGCTCTGCTAGATGGGGTTGATTGCTGATGCTATTCATGAATTTTGAACAATTAACAGTGGTTGTTGGGGAGATATCAAATTTTGCAGCATACATTTACGCACCAGCTGGGCTTGTGACGCCTCTTGGTGCATTGAGTATCATTGTTAGGTATGTGTTGGATTTTTCTCTAATGCGTATAGTTAAGTTATCTAAATCTCAACTGTCGAGTCATGCGTCTGACAAGGTGAAGTTTGCATGGACAGTGCTGTGTTAGCGCATTTCATATTAAAAGAGAAACTTCAGAAAATGGGAATGTTGGGGTGCCTTTTATGCATAGTGGGTTCGGTTGTGATTGTACTCCATTCTCCCGAAGAGCAGACTCTCTCTTCCGTACAGGAAATCTGGGATTTAGCTATACAACCAGGTAACCTTGTAAAAGTTCAATAACTAGTGGTTGCTCTTCTTCTTGTTCTTCATTGTTTAATTGGTTTGTTGCCTTTTTCCAGCTTTCCTTTTGTATACGGCCTCAGTGATAGCTGTCACACTAGTCCTCATCTTGTATTGTTCTCCCCGCTATGGCCAGACCAATATACTGATTTATATAGGAATCTGCTCGATTATTGGATCATTGACTGTAAGTTTTGCTACTGTTCCAACTAACTGTGTTGTGATATAACTATTTCATAAATCTTTGTTTCTCAAAGTTGTAATAACAATTTTCATACATCACTTTTGATGTATCAATTTGTGGTTTTCTCATTTGTGATTTAACTTCCCAAACTACAGGTCATGAGTATAAAAGCAATTGGTATTGCAATAAAACTCACAATAGAGGGCACAAACCAGGCAATATACTTCCAAACATGGATTTTTGCAATGGTTGCAGTTACATGTATCATTACTCAATTAAATTATCTTAACATGGTTAGTATCTTGTTATGCACTATTATGCTATATATCTGTCTCTTCATCTTTGAACTTCTTGTGTTAGAAACCTAAGAGAGTATTTAGTGGCATTTGAAAGTTTAGAGGTCTGTTTCTATGTTGATCAGATTAGAGTTAACCAGGATAGGGAAAGAATCAATGATCGGTTATCCGTTCTCCAATTTTAAGGTGAAGTGAAACAAGAAGAGATGTAGACCTCACTTTCACACATTTTATAGTGCAGGATCCTGTTTTAATCAACTGCATAAACAGGTTTATAGATTCTTTTAAAGGTTGGTAGGAGAAAGAATGGAGAACTTTCATGGAAGGAAAATTGTAATATCTCCTGACTGACAGATTGTAAATGTTTCATAGGAAAATTGTTCCTGCTGTGTGGACCTCTTATTGACTTAGTTTCAGTGCTCTTATTTCAGTATAGTTGTATTCTCCTCAGAAGAAAAAACAAGTAACAGTACAGAAGCTACGTAGCCGCAGAGTTTGTTGAGCTTGAAGTAATGTAATTAAAAGTCAATAGAGTATTACGGTATCATGTTTACACTAATTTAGGTGGTGTATTCAAGGGTCCTAGTGATGTTTTAAAATATTAGTAATGCCCTAAAGAAATGTTCTGGTATAGGAACTGAATTTTTCTGTATTTTTGAAGTTCTGCTACCAGATTTTTCCACCCCATTTTTTATTTTGTTGTATTATCATGTCCTGATCTATCCCCATTTTGTTTTCACCAAACTCACAAGGCCTTTCTAGTGATATGCTATAGAGCCTGATATATGATTTGGCGTGACTTGTTCAACTTTAGCTTTGTCAGATCCATTATGTGATTGTGGTGCTATACCTGATTCAGTGTTTATTACATTTTAAGAGAGGTTGGTTTCCCTAGTGAATGGAAATGGTCACTTCTTTTTTTATATTTAAAGTGGTATGCCTGATTCAGTGTTTATTACATTTTAGGAGAGGTCGGTTTCCCTAGTGAATGGAAATGGTCACTGCTTTTTTTTTAAATTTAAAATGAAGGGTTTTTGATAGTATTTTTACTGTTGATAGTGCTTGCTAACTTATTCGTTTGTTTTATGTATGTTCCCGAAATGTGTAAATGTTTGTCCTGGTTTCTGACTTTTGGTGCTGTTGCAGGCATTGGACACTTTCAACACAGCAATTGTTTCTCCCATTTATTATGCTATGTTCACATCTTTCACAATACTTGCAAGCGGAATAATGTTCAAGGTATTGCCACCTTAACATAATGTTTTTGTGTTGATGTGCTTATTGAGGGTATCAGTAATCTAAAATGTGTATCTTTTGGTAGGATTATTCTGGTCAAAGTGTGAGCAGCATAGCTTCAGAACTTTGTGGATTCATCACGGTGTTATCTGGGACTGCTATATTGCATAGTACCAGAGAACCAGATCCACCTTTAATTACAGGTTTGTATCTGGTGTACCAGATTGCATGAAAGTTTAAACTTTATGTGATTGTTAAAATGGCAGTTACATGTCTTAAAAAAATAAGGCTTTGGTGCTACTTAAAGTATCATTCATATGCCTTATTGACCCTCGTTTGTTTATAAAAAATGGCTATACAACGGCGAATTTCTATCCAGTTCCACAGAAACATCTCCTATCTATTTCCTTGTTTCGCTTCCTAAAATATTAGTTAATGTTTAACTTCAAGTATCCAACCTAAAACTTAAGCTAATAGATGGAGAGACTTGATAGGTAGGCATTGGCTTGTTGTGTGCTTGCTCCATTCAACCCATATCTGTTCTCATTTGAGATTACGTTGAATGCTAGTGCCCACAGTAATGTCAAACTTGATAGGATTACTTATGTTTTGATAGGGCCGTTGACTTGGTCAACAGTGCGTCCTATTCCATGTATCAAAAATGGTAATATTTAATTGTTAACCTGAGTAATAGACGTATACTACAACTATTACTTGTTTAATTAAGAACAAATTTTGAGAAGTGTGTTGATTCTGACGGTTTAGTGGTCTGACTCCATAGTACAGTTATTTACTAGATGTTTGGCGAGATTGTGTTATGATTTTGTGTGTGAGTTGAAATCACAAAAGTTCAGTTGTGTAGTTGTGGCACTACTGTTCCAATTTTCATATTCAGTTGCATGTATGTGTTTTGTGAATATGCTTGACTCTCGGTTTCTATACGTGCAGATTTGTATACACCATTATCTCCTAAAGTATCATGGTACATCCAAAGCAACGGAGAATGGAAGCAGAAGGACGAAGAGGGTTCAAACCCTAATTTCATCACAGTACTTCGGCAAGACTATTTCAAGTAGCAGAACAATACATACCCTTAGTTACATCATATGAGATGCATGCGGAAAGTCCTCCCTGTTTCATCACAATTACCCCAGCTTGAGACCAGGGACATACGCTCGGGACTGTAAAAACTCCTCCTGCACACAAAACCAGGAAATGTTTTTTTTGCCCTGATTTTTTTTCCTCAGATTTCCATTCAAAATTTTGAGTGCAGTGTAATTGTCAATTAGCCATAGTTTCAGGGAGCCAGTTGTTCCTCCAGATGTAGACAAAGATCATCTCCAGTTTTCAGTGAATAGCAGTATGATCAATGTATTTTGTTCATGTAATCTAATTCAATTGATTTATCAAATTTGCAGTTGGAATTCGCAGCTTTCTGTTCTTTCTTATCAATCATTCCCACCCAGTGTTGCTCTAAGATTTATGCACCATTTCCTTTTTAACTTTTTTACTGCCCATAATTACAGAAGAATTTACTCCTATTCTGACCGTGTAAGGACGAGTGGAGTGCAAATGACCGTAAAGTCCTTATTGGTTTTTGTACATTACCATATATAGGTGTCCTTTTGTGACACTTGTTCTTCTTCTTCTTCTTCACACTCTTCTTGCAGTCACAGACACCCAGTTGAATCCCTAAACCCTAAAACCTCCTTCTCTCATTCTCATGGCTCATTGCATGAATGAGATTCTGGCTCTGAAGCAGCCGCCGCTTTTGGCTCAGTCGAAACCCTCCTGTTCGTCTTCGAAGCCGAACCATCTCCGCTTCTTCCTCTACTCGAAGAAGCTCGGCGCGTCGCCGTCGCTGAGGCTCCGGTCATGGCCTCCGGCGGCGAGGACTCGTCCGAGTTTCCTAGCCAGCTCGTCGCTGTTGAACGGCGAGGCGGCGGAGAAGAAGGTGGGGAAGAGGACGGACTTGAAGAAGATCATGATACTGGGCGCGGGGCCGATTGTGATCGGGCAAGCTTGCGAGTTCGATTACTCCGGGACTCAGGCGTGTAAGGCTCTCAAGGATGACGGATACGAGGTCGTTTTGATCAATTCCAACCCGGCTACCATCATGACCGACCCGGATTTCGCTGATAGGACCTACATTACTCCGATGACGCCGGAATTGGTGGAACAGGTGCTGGAGAAGGAGCGGCCGGATGCGCTTCTGCCGACGATGGGAGGCCAGACGGCCTTGAATTTGGCGGTGGCGCTGGCCGAGAACGGTGCGCTGGAGAAGTATGGTGTGGAGTTGATTGGAGCTAAGCTGGAGGCAATTAAGAAAGCAGAGGATAGAGAGCTGTTCAAGCAGGCCATGAAGAACATTGGGATTAAAACACCGCCGTCTGGAGTTGCGAATACATTGGAGGAATGCGTCCAAATTGCGAAAGAGATTGGCGAGTTTCCTTTGATTATTCGGCCAGCTTTTACTTTAGGAGGGACAGGAGGTGGAATTGCATATAACAAGGAGGAGTTTGAGACAATATGCAAGGCGGGGCTGGCGGCGAGCACAAACTCTCAGGTTTTGGTGGAGAAGTCATTGTTGGGGTGGAAGGAGTATGAGCTTGAGGTGATGAGGGACTTGGCAGACAATGTGGTTATTATTTGTTCAATTGAGAATATCGACCCCATGGGAGTTCATACTGGGGACTCTATCACTGTGGCGCCTGCTCAGACTTTGACCGATAAGGAGTATCAGCGGCTCAGGGACTATTCGATAGCTATAATAAGGGAGATTGGAGTGGAATGCGGTGGTTCTAATGTGCAGTTTGCAGTGAATCCTCAAGACGGGGAAGTTATGGTGATTGAGATGAATCCGAGGGTGTCAAGGTCCTCGGCTCTGGCGTCCAAAGCTACTGGGTTTCCGATAGCGAAAATGGCTGCCAAGTTGTCAGTTGGGTATTCATTGGATCAAATTCCCAATGACATTACCAAGAAGACACCGGCTAGTTTTGAACCATCCATAGACTATGTGGTAACAAAGGCAAGTGCTTATTCATTTTCTATACTCTATTACTTTATGTGTTTCATTTGATTTTGGTTGAAAAGTTCTGTCTTTGGTGACATGGTGTTTAGACCTTAGACAGGACTTGTGTCATTGTCATATGTTAGATAGCACTGTGCATTAGCTTCGAGCATGTTTCACTAATAATTATTACTTCTGCGGGAAGGAATATCAGATATTCTCCCTGATAACTATACATTCAGTTAATCAATGCTTTATGAATTTGTTGTCATGCCTATTCTTACTATAATCATATTGATTAATGCAGATTCCCCGGTTTGCTTTTGAAAAGTTTCCTGGTTCAGAGCCAATACTGACGACGCAGATGAAATCTGTGGGCGAGTCAATGGCGCTGGGGCGTACATTTCAAGAATCCTTTCAGAAAGCAGTTAGGTCTTTGGAATGCGGTTTCTCTGGGTGGGGCTGTGGGAAAATTAAGGAACTAGACTGGGATTGGGACCAGTTGAAATATAGCCTCCGAGTCCCTAACCCAGAGCGTATCCATGCAGTGTATGCTGCAATGAAGAAGGGAATGAAGGTAGATGAAATTCATGAGCTGAGTTTCATTGACAAATGGTTCCTCACACAGCTTAAGGAATTGGTGGATGTAGAGCAATTCCTCCTGCCCAGAACCTTGTCTGATTTAAAAAAGGATGATTTTTATGAAGTGAAAAGAAGAGGTTTCAGTGACAAACAAATAGCTTTTGCCACCAAATCCTCCGAAAATGAAGTGCGGTTGAAGAGATTATCATTGGGTGTCACTCCAGCATATAAGCGGGTAGATACATGTGCCGCAGAGTTTGAGGCCAATACTCCTTATATGTACTCGTCTTATGACTTTGAGTGTGAATCAGCTCCCACCCAAGTAAAGAAGGTTTTAATTTTAGGTGGAGGACCAAATCGAATCGGTCAGGGTATTGAGTTTGACTACTGCTGTTGCCATACATCCTTTGCCCTTCGGGTTTGTGACTAATATCTCTTTGCTATCTTCCTGGCTTTCCCTTTCCCATGAATATTGGATAATGTTCCACTGCTGGTTCCCATAATTTACATATTGTCTTTCACAGAATCATATAAAGCGAGAGATTAACTTACCCTCTGTATTGTTAGTTTGGTATGTTTACTAATGCTGGTATATATTGTTGTACATTACTTAATTCCATGTTTCACGTTTGCAGAAAGCAGGATATGAGACAATTATGATGAACTCAAATCCTGAAACAGTATCCACTGATTATGACACGAGTGACCGTTTATATTTTGAACCCCTGACTGTTGAAGATGTGCTGAACATAATTGATTTGGAAAGACCTGATGGCATCATTGTTCAGTTTGGAGGTCAAACACCACTGAAGCTAGCACTTCCCATCCAGCGGTATTTAGATGAAAACAAGCCTAAATGTGCAAGTGGGACTGGACATGTTCGCATTTGGGGAACAACACCTGACTCCATAGATGCTGCTGAGGACAGGGAGAAGTTCAATGCTATTCTGAACGAGTTGAAGATTGAACAGCCAAAAGGAGGAATTGCCAAGAGTGAAGCAGATGCTCTTGCCATTGCCACAAATATTGGCTACCCTGTGGTTGTCCGTCCCTCCTATGTGTTGGGCGGCCGTGCCATGGAGATAGTATATAGTGACGAAAAACTTGTGACCTACCTTGAAACTGCTGTTGAGGTGGACCCGGAACGCCCAGTATTGATTGACAGGTATCTGTCAGATGCCATTGAGATTGATGTTGATGCACTTGCTGACTCTCATGGGAATGTTGTCATTGGTGGGATAATGGAGCACATCGAGCAGGCTGGTGTCCATTCTGGTGATTCTGCTTGCTTGCTTCCGACAAAAACCATACCAGAATCTTGCTTGAATACAATCAGGTCATGGACTATAAAATTGGCCAAGAGGTTGAATGTATGTGGGCTGATGAACTGTCAGTATGCAATTACTATGTCAGGAGATGTTTATTTGCTCGAGGCAAATCCTCGTGCTTCCCGTACGATCCCTTTTGTGTCCAAGGCAATTGGACATCCATTGGCTAAATATGCTTCGCTGGTTATGTCTGGAAAGTCTCTTCATGATCTTGGTTTCACAAAAGAAGTCATTCCTGCACATATGTCAGTGAAAGAAGCTGTCCTTCCATTTGAGAAGTTCCAAGGTTGTGATGTATTGCTTGGGCCTGAGATGCGTAGCACTGGTGAGGTGATGGGTATTGATTATGAGTTCCCCATTGCATTTGCCAAGGCTCAGATTGCTGCTGGCCAGGCACCACCACTTTCAGGCACTGTGTTTTTGAGCTTAAATGACTTGACCAAATCCCATCTCGAGAGGATTGCAAAGGCATTTTTGGGCCTTGGATTCAAGATTGTTTCAACTTCAGGAACAGCACGTGTTCTTGAATTAGCGAAAATTCCGGTGGAACAAGTGCTGAAGCTACATGAGGGGCGGCCTAATGCTGGTGACATGGTTGCTAATGGGCAAATTCAGTTGATGGTGATCACTAGTTCTGGTGACGCACTCGATCAGATTGATGGACGAAAGCTAAGGAGGACGGCCCTTGCTTACAAGATTCCAGTAATAACAACAGTTGCCGGAGCTTTGGCAACTGCAGAAGCAATAAAGAGCTTAAAGTCCAGCTCCATTAAGATGATTGCACTTCAGGACTTCTTTGATGACGAAAATAAAGCTGCAAGTGACAAAAAGTTGCAGCCTTCCTCTACCTCTCTGTAAGAAAACCTGGAGTTAGTGGTAAGCCACTTGGGCTTCCTCATTATCCTATCTATGTTGTTTCCTAGTTGTGTATCAGTTAATATTGTCTGGAACAGGTTTCTTGGCTCACTTGTTTATGGGACACTGTAATTACACTTGAGGGAGTCCATCTGAATTTTTGCTTATTTTTCCGGTAATCAACTTAGGTGGCTGTTGTGGCCAAGATGCTGACAATTTTGATGCAGCATAGGGCAGTCAATGAAAACAAACTCATTATATAGAATCTCGTTCCAAAATGAACGTAAAATACTAACTACTAACTTGAAAGGGATACTGCAGAATGTATAATTGTACAAGACTGTTGGCCTCACCATCACTTGCATATGTGCTCTCTGGTGCCTTTGTTGGCTCATGGTTCGATATTCTGGTGTCCTAGGTGTAGAGGAAGCACACCAATCCATCCTGAACTTGGTGGTAGAGTTAACTCTACTAGGGGAGGTCTTGCGGAAAATTACACTCCACGCCAGGATGATGATGAGGGATTCCTCAAAAGGTTGAGGATTTGTACTCCCTTTCAGAAATCAAATGGATTCGTTTTTATTTATGAAAGAATAGAAACAGTCAATTGTAGGAGGGTAAACAAAGCAAAGGCCTACTGACGTAGCTTTGCTTAGCCTGGGTCATGGCTCCAAGGCAACATTGGACAATGCCGGAGTCTGGTTGGTTTAAATGCAACTGCGAAGGTGCATTTTTGGCTAGTTCACACTGTGGAGGGCGGTGGTGTTATTTTGCAAAATGAGCATGGGATATTTCAAGCTGAGCTGAGGCCATCAGCTTATTGTCTTCCTCCCCTAGATTCCACTTGCTGTGCTGTTCCTGAACCTTGAGTTGGCTGCTTTCCGTTCAAACCTTTCTCTAGCTGGTTTTCTTCCCAGCCTTAAATTCCACTCGCACCCGCTTTGTCTGTTTTTCTTTGCTTTCATCAGTATCTTTAGTACTCATTTGCCTAGGAACGCATACTGACTCCGTTCCAAACAAAAGATCCACCAACTTGTTTCCCTCCATCTGGTTATCTGAAAATGCTCAACCTGTTGGAAATTGCAGTTAACACACATTGAACATGTTGAAGCAACAAAACCAAAACTTGATTCAAATTGGTCATGTGATGTTACGTTAATAGAATTATAGTAAGAATCCCATAATTTTGATGTCCACGATCCTTCAACAGACTCGCACATAGACCTTTCTGCCAGAGATTTTCAGCTGATGCTACCTTCATTGTAGAAAGAACTAATAAACACTTCTACATACAGAACAAATTCATCTTAGTATGTACGAACATCATGGGTAACCTTGTAAAGGGAATTAGCATCTCAAAGCAGTTTTTGAAGTATCAACTCATGTGGAGATGAAAAGTACAGACATTACCTTGACTAACAGGGAAAAGAAAAGATTGGCCACGGATTCTTTGTTTCTTTTCCCACTCCAAATAAGTTTCTATTCTCTTCATCACAGTGGCAGGATCAGTTCCATCTGTGGCACCAAAAGATAGCTTAATTGTCACAATGATATGAACAAAAACCCATAGCTCGAAATCTTTTCCCTTTTTCAATATAAAGCATTCTTATCAATAAAATACTTTCATTTTGTAACCAGAAAAAAAAATATATACATGTAATGACTAGTGTCTACTGTGTTATAAATTGTTCAGACAACTGAAGCTTCAAAGTCACTAGTTTCTACCTGTTCCTTCACCCAATTTTTTTGGCAAAGTTTCCTTCACCCATTTGGTATCTGAAAGTTTCTATATTATGAAGTGGGGTTAATAATATCAAGCATAATATTTATATATGAAAAAATATCTAAATACTTATATGATAATTTCTGCATTTTTGTACCGTACACGTTTTTGTTGTTTTCCTTGTTAGAAATTGTTTTTTTGACTAAAGTACCAGACATATTCTCAAATCTTGACAACACAATCTCATTTTCTCCTTTTCATTTCTAGAATTCATTTTCTGAAAATAGTTTTTGAAAACGTTTATAGACAAAACAAGATTGTCTGGCAAGCCATAAAAGACAAAAAATTATAGACAAAACGTTTGAAAACGATTTTAAATTTCAAGATGTTTTGTATGTAGTCAATTTTTAGCGAGTGATTCTTCCACTATTGTATTCTCCTCTAGTGACCAAAACACAAATTATTACATGCAAAACCGGTATGATACCCAAATAAATGCCAACATTAATTATGCATGAATACAAAATGCAGAATAATCCTATACACAACCATATCTTGTTAACATATATCGGATGTAATTTTTTTAAAGATAGGTCATACAAAGCAATCAAAGCTGCAACTAAATATTTTTGCTCAGAACACTACTGAAATTTTGTTCTTAGCCGACAGAAACAAATCGTCAGCTATAATCTTAGTCGACGGAAATTTCGTCGACTAAAATCCGTCGGCTAAGATAATAACCGAAGAAAACAAGAAATTTCATTGACTAAGAAATATCTTAGACGAAAAATCTTGGTCTGTCGACTAAGATACGATTAACTTAGCTGACGAAATACAAAATTTTGAAAATAATTATATTTTTATTTTAAGAATAATTAATAAATTTTTCAATAATTAAATTCTTTAATTTTCATTTTTTCATAATGTTATTCGATTTTTTCTTCTTCTTCACCACTGCCCCCAAAATCCACCACCACCCCAAAAATCCACCACCTCCACACAAAACCAAAACCAAAACCATCACCACCCAAAACCAAAACCATCAACCACCACCAAACCCACCAGCGCCACCCAAAGCCAAAACAAAAATCACCACACCCAAAACCACCACCAAATTTTTCGGAACTTAGGCGACAAAATATTGTATTCTGTCGACTAAGTGGTCGTTAATTTTTTTTTATTTTCTATAAAAATGATTTCGTTGACTAAGTGTATTTTTTCATCGGCTAAGATATAATCTAGTTGGCGGAACAAGTTTTCGTTGCCTAAGTTATTATAAATAATCATTTATATTTATAAATAAAAAAATAATTGGCTAGATAAATTTTTTCATCGCCTAAGATATACGTAGCCGACATAATAGTTTTTCATCGCTTAGGTGATAACTTAGATTACGGAAGATTTTCCGTCGGCTAAATATGCCTCAAGTACTCAAGTATAGCTGAATATAAGCGGGTTATACCATGTATCAATCTCACTGAATTTCAGAAAACATCACTCAATTTGTGTATCCATCGTATAAACCATTGTTTGAGCCTACCGCAAGTAAAAAATCTTCAGTGGATCCGTCAAGTCACATGAATGAATGGGAAGATAGATAAACAAGGATACGGAGTAATGGTAATTTTGAAGACGCCAAAATTGGAGGTTTTGATTGCAGTTGGATCACAGCAATGGATTAGTTAGGCTGGAAATTTGGTAGTATGTTACGGATTGTTACCTTCAATGCTTGGGACATCGATGATAATTGATGCAAGAAGTCCACAATTGGTGCTATGCTTGGAAACAAAGGCTTATTGCACTTGCTAATTTCAAACGGTCTAATCAAAACATTTGAGCTCCATATCTTACTCTTCAATGCTGTTCTAAATCCCTTTCTATTTTATTTTTTTTTATAAAAAAGATCAAACTCCTACTCGAACCCATGATTTCGTCAATACATATACATAATGGATGTGCTTATCACTGTGTTATAACCACTTCGTCTTTTGAAACATTTTCTTATCCGGCATTGCAACAATAGGAGACAATACAACATATCTGCTGGACTCAATGTCCGTGATAGTTCCCAGCTCAAATGAAAGCAGGCAAGTTGGTGTTGCTGTTGTCGTAAATGCCACATCTCGACCAACAGACATTCTGACATGCCATTTCCCCGCCTTCCAATCTTCTGCAGAAAGATGGTTTGACGGTAAGGGAATGGCCGAGTCATGTTTGAAGGTGACAGACTAGATAGCTGCAGGAAGAAACTAATCTATAAAAGAGCCATTTCTGTGAACCGTAATTACATAACCTGAAGCACAAAGTTTCAGTATAGACTTCGAAGGTCACAATTCACATTCAATGCATGCAGGATGACTGACTCTGAACAAGATGAAGATGAAGCTCACAATTCAGATATCTAATCTCTGTCAAAACTAGAAGAAAAACATACATACAGTAGTATAGACTTCGAAGCTCACAATTCAGATCATACAAACATACAGACATACATTCAATGCAGGATGACTGACTCAAAACATACAGACATACACCATGATGGCTATATAGTTATAACATACCCATAGAATTCAGTACACATACAGTAACAAAACTCATTTACCACCATGCATCTCTGTGGGCTAATGCCAAAGCTGTGAAGACATTTTCTTTTCATTTAACAAAAACCCAACTTTTTGTTAAAAGAATATAGCCAGTTCATTAAAGAGAAGTCTCAATACAAATCTAAACCAACAATTACCAGAAAAATGCCAATAAAGCATATACTTTGAACATTATCTTGAGCAGAAAACTGGTTCTGTGTCCTTAGTCGGTTGTAATCTTCTCGTGTACTTTAATAGCAAACCCTCTGCAGAAAGACCGGGCACGTTCAAGTCCCTGAAAGGTACATACAGAAAAGAAAAGAGAAGGTTACTTTCCAATTATGTTCATAAAACAATAATGCAATAAGCAAAAAGAGTAATCAACAGTATTATAAATTACCTGATGAAAGGCTGTAGATCCTTCCACTCCCATTTCGGACGCTGTTTAAACAAGATGGAGAAACGCTCAGCAGGACTGCTGGGTAGTGATGAAACACAGAAGGCATAAATCCATGTCTCAATGCCAATCCTCTCTGTCAAAACTTCACCTTCCAACATGTCAAAACTTGCTTGCATCCCTTCAGGAATTTTTCGCATCCACTCCTCCATGAAATTCTCCATTTTTCTCTTCCCATCTCTCAAGATTTCTCTTGCAAAGTGCACACACACCTTCCTCACATCCAACTTCCATGTATTACTTGTGCCCACACCCTTATCCACCTTACTACCATAGGCATACAAGCAATGGTTTGCAAGTTTGAGCGGAAAACCATCTGATACCAGCGCATTAACAACCTCATCTTGATTGAGTGAGGCAAATGACCAGTCATTCAACACCGCATTGTGAAAAAGCATCCTTAGCATTGTATCCATGTACTTTTCATCTACGATTCTCCAGTACCCATTTATCTCCACAGCTGAAAGAGCATGTAACCCATTTCTTAACTCATTGTTACTTGCTTGAACCTTCTCAATAAGATCGTCCCATCTATACAGTCCTACATTCTCCCTTTCCATCTCTTCCAGATCTCCCATTTCTGTGTCCTCCTCAGTTTTATAAGGATTCTCAGAAAGTAGCAACCTGAGCTTGTCAAGCTTTGGAGCAATTTCAACAAGCTCCATGGTACCAGGTGCAATCTTGAGGACAGATGCAGCAGATAGCTGGTCATGATAATTCTCATCCAAACATTTTGGTTCTTCGGAAGAATTAAATTGACAAGATGGGGGTATCAGGAAAACAGAATTGGAAGTTCCAACGGACTTGATTGCATAAGTCTTTGATTCCGTGCAAATAACTGCATCTTCATCAGGCTGTCCTCTAATAGTTACTCTGAAAACGCAGAAATCATACAGAAAAATGGAACACTTTAACCAAATTACATGAAGAGAACAATCATTATAAGTAATACAAACTAAGACTCTAGTCATCACTTTAACCAAATTACATGAAGAGAACAATCATTATAAGTAATACAAACTAAGACTCTAGTCATCACTTTAACTTATTTGTTACCTTTGGTGAAGGATATCAGGAAGGAGCTTCTCATCAAGCTCAAGGAGGATCAGATCATTGTGAGGACCAAAGAGAGAGTGGTATGTAATAGGAATTGGTAAGCTGGGTTGGAGATTTAGTACTGCTTCCGCACCTCTACAGTCTGAAGAGGGTGGTTCCATTCTCTCTCTCCGTCAGACACACAGTCGTTATTCTAAGGTAGAAGAAGAAAAAAACAAGTTAAGAATAATGATTGTATGAAGACCAACTGTTATTACCAAATACTCTATGAAGCCAATGTAACCAAGGAGAGCCCGTCAAATTTTGGCTTCATGCAATACTGTATGATAACATTTAGCCACATTCAAAGTTATCTGTAGAAGCAGCTATAAAATAGAAACCACTGCATTCATACACTTGGATACAAGATTCGGCCAGCCTTTCCAACTGAAAGTAAAATGAATCATATTGAGATCTAATTCCATCCCCTTTTATATTGAGATCTACTTCCTTCTATATAAATCTATTTTGTCAACATTACAACAGTTTCACATCAAACAATAGAAACTTTATCCAGACAAGCCCAGATTGCTACTGAGCATATCAATTGAATTAAAAAAACTCTACATATCAGACTACTTAAGTACATCAGCTACTTGCTTAAAAAATGATAATTACTTCCACCAATTGCAGGTATCAAGCATATAGGAATTTGGGGATTGGCGAAATTGGAAGCAGGAAATCTTAACTGAAGTTTCTCATAACATGTAAGACAAGTAGACATCCACTAATCTATGAAACTGGAACCATTTATAAGTGAGCTATTTGTCTTACGTTTTCATAAAAAAGAATAATAATAAAAACGATCAAAGGGCTTAATCTGGGCCGGCTTCAGTAAACGAATGGCAAATGGCATGATTAAGGCTTAATTGCTTTGTTGACTAAAGTTAAGTATTTGGAGCAGATGACTTAGATGGTTGATTGTATGTCAGATTTCTGTGTTTTGTGGATTAATGGAAGGCAAATGTGAAAGATATGACTTATGACATGTATGTTTTAAGCTAGCACTGTCCAAATTACAGGAGGTCCTGAAGAGCTATTGCAATGACCTTATACTGTTGAATGCAAAAGGAAATCTTCAAGTAACAGTATAACAAAAGCCATGTGCATATCAAACTACTTAAACAAAATTTCAAGCAAATCAGAAATTTCAATTGCATCAAACTAAGAAGTTCAAAGCAATATGAGAAGTTCCCAACTACTTGATCATCCTTTAAAATCATAGAAACAAAGAATGCATATCAAAAAAGTTAACCATAGGCAATACCTTAATCATCAATCTCAGTAGGCAATCAATTAGAGATCTGAAGTCTCTAAAACCCTTTGGAATACGGATGAAGACCACTAAGCCCACAATCCTCATGCTATTATTATACCCATTTGGGTTTCACATATAAACCTCAAACATTTGCATCACACAAACAAAGTAACTTGACATTCACCCAAATTGCAATCCTCATTTCCAAACACCCAGATCAGATCAACTTTGAGAGAGGAAGAGACTTACCAGGCAGGAATGCGAGGTCGCCGATAGGGCTTTTCACTTTGGTGAATGGAAGTCCAAATCCATACATACATTGACGTGACGATTTTGCTCTCAGTTTTTCCTCTTTATTACGATTTTGGCCTTTGGCTGACCTCAACTGTGTGCTAATTTCAAACTGAATTAACCAAATCATTTGAGCTCTATTTCTCGATCGCTGTTCCCAGTTCAAACTGAATTAACCAAATCATTTGAGCTCTATTTCTCGATCGCTGTTCCCAGTTCAAACGAAAGCAGGCAAGTCTGTCGCAAATGCCACCTCTCGACCAACACATAACACGCCATTGACAGCTAGAGACTAAATAGCCAATCTATAAAAGAGCCATTTCTGTGAACCATAACTAGATAGAACCTGTAGCACATAGTATAGACTTCAAAGGTCACAATTCACATCCAATGCATGCAGGATGACTGCCTCTCAACATGAGAATGGAGATAGTATCTCAAAGACCAGTTTTATTCTATCTAAAACCGGAAGAAAAACATAGGGATTCAAAGACATACATATCCAACAACACAAATGAGACAAGATGCAAAAGGTAATAGGTAAGGCAAATCTAAGCTAGCTATATTTCTATATATTAAGCGAAATGAGGTAGATTACCGTTTTACCCCTCAGCAGTCTTTACAGTAATTATCAAATTGTCCAGCATGACTTTACAGTTTTATCTTTCAATTTTTACTAAATTATAATTTTATCCTCTATTTTTATATTATTTTAATAATAAATTTATAATTAATATTATTATTATAAAATTCTTCTCATTCATTTTGTATTTTTACATAAAAATCACTTAAAAGTTTAAGTTTTACAACTTATTTTTGTTTTGATAAGAGAATTTTTTATATTTTGGAATTAAAATTATATTTTTAAAAATGATAATATTAATTATTATAATAATCATATCTTTTTGTTCAGAAAATAATATGGTTTTTGTAGGTAAAAGAATTCGTCATAATATTCTTCAGTCTTGAATTCGTCCTGGGAGTAGCGTCCATATTTACGGGCGGCGGCGGAGCCACCTCGGTAGTGGTCCTCTTGGAGCTTCTGAGCTTGGAATCATCAACCACTTGGCGGCGATTGCCGGCGTTCACCGCCCTGTGGGAACTCTTGGAGGAAAGACCTCCCTCCCATGGCCGAAGCAAGTATCGTTCTTGAGAAAGATGGGGCGAGTAGGAGAAGTTTAGAAGCAGAGGAGATGATGGGTGGCGGAGTTTGGGGTGAGAGTAAGGTAAAGGGTCAAAAGGGTGGGTGGGTGGGTGGGCGGGCAAGGAAGGAGAAGAATAATAAAGAAATGGGGAACAACAAACATGGTGATTGGTTAGAGGGGAGGGAAGACTCGTTTGGTTTGGTTCGCAAGCAGGAGGACCTCTCTCTTGTCAATATTCAAACTTCGCGCGCTGACCAGTGTTGGTATCATAAATAATTCGTTTTAACCAAATTTAACTAATTATATACAATGTGTACGGTGAAATTAGAGAATATAACATTAATACATAGGTGATCAAAGATATGAATTATTATAAATGATTAAGATTATGTCGTGTACATACACGACTTTGTATACAAGAATTCACCGTACCAAAACGATTAACATACTACATACGCGTACATCATCATTCTACGATTTTGTAACAAGCATGCTCGAGATATCAAAACTAAAAAAAGAAATGAGACCATTCAGTGATGACGGTCAAATGTTAATCTAATAATGTGTGATATGTAAGTTCGAATCACTAATTTGCTTCAGTGACGGATGCATAAATATTTGTCAAATTAGGCAAAATAAAAGCAAAATATAGAATGAAGATTAATGAACGCCAATCAGAATACGATGAAGTATCGTTCTTCTATGAGAATATAAGATAGGGATGGGTTTTAGTTTTTTTTTCATGAAGATTACAATGGATGATTTATTATGAGAAAAAAAATTAAATGGATGACAGGCCAAAAAAGAGAAAAAATGAGTCATTTTAACAAGGAATAAAATTACAACAAATAAACCCTAAATCAATAATAGCTAGTCACAGACTTATATCGAAGGAATCGAAGCACAAATCTCCAACACGTTTTACGTGCAATTTGTATATTTGGCCCTTGTAAGCCTAGAAATAAAAGATTTTGTCCCTTTTTTACCTCAGAAGTTACTAGTAGCAACTTCATATTTGGCTGTGATGATAAGTTGAGATTGGGAAATTGCCAAATCTCGTCCAAACGTACATCTGTCGCTGGTTTGCTTGTCTTTTTATTGTTTTAACTAGAACCTCGTTTCAGTGCCTTTATTTTCTCGATAAATTAATAAACGAGTTACATTTTAAACACGAGTAAATTTGAGTTAAAATTATCTCTTATACTTTGGATACTATTTTGTAGGTTTGAGCTAAATCGATGTCGTTCTATAGTTATTTTTTAACGAGTTACAATATTCAAATAAAACCTTGTGTGATGATATTAAACCGTATGATTCCATTGCTTACAATGCTCGATCTTGTATTTTGTCTTCAATTTTAGAATCCAATATTATATAGGCACTACTAGAAAAAGACTTTAGCAGATGAAATGACCAAAAACAGCCTGACGAAATTATTTTTCGTCGGTTATACTATACTTTAACCGACGACAATTTTTCCTTATCGGCTAAGTTTCTCGTCATCGGCCAAAAATTTTCGTCGTCGGCTAAAGTATTTTAGTAGACGAGAAAAAATTCTCGTCGGCTATTAGGGGAAAAACTCGTCAGCTATTCACAACTTTAGCCGACGAAAATTTTGACCTTAACATACAAAATTGGACTTCAGCTGATGAAAAAAAGTAGTTTAGCCGACAATTTCTTAATTTCGTCGGCTAAAGTCCTTTAAATTTCTAGATTGGGACAGTAGCTCATTTATTCAAAACTAACGGTAAAAAAAACACAAATCTCACTCAAATCGTTGGGTGTTTTTGAAATCTTTTGAAAATGAGTTCGTGAAGCTGAATAGGTACGTATATAATTTTTTTGTTATATATTATTGTTGATTTGTTATTAATTTCGATGAAAATATATTATTGTTGATTTGTTGTTAATTGTTGATATTATGCATGTATGTAAGTATGTGTTAATTTGTGTGCAATCAACTAATAATAATGTTTGTAGTTTCAAGATATATATATATATATATATATAATGATGAATTTTTAATTTATTAGTGTGTATATATATATGTATATATATATATATATATATATTCAGGAAGGGCAAGAGTTGAATTTCCATTCCAAAATGGGATCCAAAATATGTCAAGGGAATGTGGAGTTTTATGGAATATGTGAAAACTAATAGGAATACAATTCATTATTGCCCGTGCACGAAATGTCAATGTCGGAGCGATTTATATCGTTTTAACATTGATATAGTATAGGAGTACCTGAAGAATAATGAGTTTGATATAGTATGAGACTCCTGCCCCCACCTATGCCACAAATCCAGCCCCCTTTTGATACTCCACAGCAGCAGCAAAATCCGTAAGATAATAGCAATCCTCCTTCATATTTGAACGACATAGATTTAGATAATAATTAGTTTAGGTGTTATGCATGTTTAATTTGAACATTTAACTTAGTTTAAGTGTTCGGTTTAAAACATATTACTTGTGTTTGATTAAATTGAATTAATTTGCATTTGTTAATGAAAATGTGTTTTGTTTTTATTTTGGGTGTTGTTGGCTATTGTGGAATTGGACAGGTATGTTGGAATAAAAATCCAGATTTTTTTTTCAGAAAAATAAACTTTAACCGACGATATGCACACTTTACCCTACGAAATAGGCATTTGTTTTTCTAAGAACAAGCGACTTTAGCTGACGAAAATAAAAATTGCCTTAAATTTTAGCCGACGAGTTTATATACTGTAGCCGATGATATGTTCGAATTTCGTCGGCTAAAGTCCGATTATGTCAACCATTTTGACCAGCCGTGGAAGTTTTGTCCGACAAAATTTCATCGGTAAAAGTATATAAATTCGTTGGCTAAACTCTAAACTTTAAGTCTATGAGGAGTCTGTCGTTGGCTAAAGTAAGTCCAACGACATTCTCCCAACGACACTTTAACCGATGAAACCTCGTCGGGTATTAATTTAGCCGACAAAAATGTCTAACAGGCTGACAAATTTTTTTGTCGGCTAAAGTATTTTCTCTGGTAATAAGGTATTGTTATCTAATGTAATACCTTTGATCATGTGAATTGTACCCTAAATGAATATTAATCTGGTTGCATTATGTGCGAACCAAACGACTCAAGTTACTTGTCATTGCCTATAAATTGGTGTGGTAATATGAAAATATGAATCATTTGAAAGAAGTAGTCATGTCTATCATTGTTCAAGTTTGAATTTAGACAGTTAATCCTTATTTTTTTTTCTAAAATGATATAAACAACATTCAAATCCAATTTGGCAAGGCAAAATAGCAAATATACCTTCTGAACTTGGTTCTAATTGTCAATTTACACCATTAACTAACATTTGTGCCAATTTGCCTCCTCAACTTGGTAAAAACTGCTGATTTACACCTCTTCCGTCAAATCGGATGATTCCATCTAATTTTTAGTCATGTGTCATGCATATGACATGTATCACTATTAATTTATATTATTATTTTTTATTAATTAAAATAATGAAACAAAATCTCTAAAAGAAGATTTATATATACTTATCAATCTTAAAAATTATGTGTGTTATAATTATTATTTTTGTCGATATATTTGATATGTTCAGTCCTACAGAGTATGTTGTGTTCATTGTTATTGACATCAAATCAATTTTATTCTTACTTTTTATGCACATTTCTTATTAACATTACCAATGTAAACTTCTTTAAAAAGGTGACTCATTCATATGCACTCCAAAAAAATTAAATGAATGATTAGGCAAACAAAATTGTACAAAAAATATATTAAATAAATAATACATTTTTGAACAAAAAAAATATGCATGAGTATATTTGAATCTCTCTTTTTGAATATTTTTTATTATTATTAAAATATATATATATATAATATCACAGTTATACACTCACGTGCATAGCACATGATTGAAATTGGATGGAAACCGTCAGATTTAACGGAGATGGTGCAAATCCGCAACTTTTACCAAGTTGAGGAGGTAAATTGACACAAATGCAAGTTAAAGGTGCAAATTGATAATTAAAACCAAGTTCAGGGGGTATCTTAGCTATTTTTCCATTTGGCAATTTCCTCTAAAATTTGGTGACTATCAGATCTGATTGATTATTCAAATTCAGCTTTCCAGATTGGTCATGCTTATTATGAAAAATTCAGCTTTGTAGATTCGTTATTCCCTTAAATACTTGTGGTTAATGCTTATTTAAGCTCCTTACATACTTTTTTTTGCCTAAACAATAACAGTAATTATATATATATATATATATATATTGATTATTCAAATTCGGCTTTCTAGATTGGTCATGCTTATTATGAAAAATTCGGCTTTGTAGATTCGTCATTCCCCTAAATACTTGTGGTTAATGCTTATTTCAGCTAATTACATAAATTTTTTTGTCCAAACAATAACAGTAATTATCTATATATAATAACAATAATATGTAGTTCAATATATAAGAGATCGGGTTTATATGTCATAGCCCCCTTACAATGAGGGATCCATTTTTTGACATATATGAGAGATCGAGGTTTATACTAACTTTTGGATCACAAAATCACATCTCAATCATTCAATATATAATTCTATATGAGTAGATCACTTCTGTAAAATTTCATCCAAATTGCTAATCGTTAAGGTACTCAAAACTACGAATTAAAAGTTAAAACATTAACGGTTTAGGTTTGATAGATTTGATCCGTCAATTGATTTCAGTTAGTTCGAAACCTTAACAATCATCAAATTAGATGAAATTTTACATAAATGATCTAAATATATGAATCTAAGTATTGAACGGTGGAGATGTTGATATGTGATCGAAAAGTTGGTCTAATGTTTAATCTCTCATATATGTCAAAAAATGGATCCCTTCCACTAAAGTTGGTCTAGAGAATTTATACTCACATGTCACGGTGTCGCTTCTTGTATAGTCTTTCTGACGGATCTTCGAGATAGTAACAGCGTCGTCGAGGCAGTAGCAACTGCTTTGGCGACTTAGAGGCAGTAGCAGCGCCGCCACGACATCGAAGCAATGACGTCCTTGAGGCAGTAGCACAAGGACGTAACTACATGGAAGGCTAATTGGGCTGTAGCCTAATGGATATGGATATTTCCCAAATAAATATAGACTAATACAACAGTGCTAATCATGTTTCTCACAGCTCAGTTGGCAAAGGCATTATATTTCCCATATTTAGGTCATTGGTCTGATATGGAGTTTTGTAGATTTGTTACTTCCATTTTTGTTCGGTTAATTCTTGGTCGTTTTAGTTTTCTTTCACTAAAGTTCATTGACTAATCTTTTTCTTCTATCTTCTCTTTGTTTAATTATTATTTTCTTTTCGCTTGTTTAGTTTTTTTTTTTCATTCATTGTTATTGTCTATTCTTTTCTTTCTTCCTTGTCTACTTCAGTAAGAGCATATGCAGCGGTGGGAGGAGCAGCACGAGCAGAGGGGAGGCGGGCCCTGCAGCGGCGATCGCTCGTTGACCGAGCAAAAATGCTCTTGCACGAGCAATCTTTGCTCGCTCGAGAGCACGAGCAGAGGAGCACCGCTGCAGATGCTCTAATTATAATTGCTGTTTTCTTTTCTGCGTCTAAAATATTTGCTAGTTATACATAAAAGTATTAGTAATATCGTTGACTTTGATATTTTTAACAACTTAGGCTATAATTTTTGTTTTGTGGAGGAACACCTAAATTTAGCCTAACCCGTTTAATAATCATGAATACGTCCTTGTAGTAGCAGTGGCGTTGACCAACACACAGAAACGGACTACTAGATCTGAGAGAGACGTCATCATCGTCCTTGTAGAGAGAGATGATCAGATTGGAAAAGATGAAAGTTGTAATTATCAGAATGTTCAGATATTTATTGGTTATTTTTGTAATTTTATTGTAAAATGAAGATATTTTGGCCATGTGAGATGGTCAATTCAGGTCAAATGTGGTACTGTTGGTTTTGGGTTTGGACTGGTGTTCTAATTTATATAATAAATTATAAAAAAATATTTTTTATATTTATAAATTTGGTTGATTCTTTATATATATATATATATGATTTTCTCAACTTTTTTTTTATAATGTATCTGTTACTCATGATGTTCGGAGGTTCTGAGTCAAAGATTTAGAAATCTTTTATGCGATCTAGACCGTTCATTTCTCCAAAACTTGATATCTGCCATTCAGATTGAGTACGTAGAAGTTGAAACGCTATTTGGTACACATGATCACACCAATGAAGGAGAAGACCCGTAGACCGTTCACTTCTGAAACTTGCCACAATGGGCAGCCGGGCAGGCCTTCAACAACCATTCTCTCTCTGCACGTATGCCTCGTCGTCCCCTCCTTCCCTTTCCTCGACGACGCATCTCTCCGCCTCCTGGACCTCCGTCTGTGTTATCACCCTCGCCGTTGATTCACACCGCCGTCTCCGAGCTCGCCAAAGCCCCAGTCACCTGTCCCCATCGTTTTCTCTCTCCAGCCAGTTGGGTAATTTTAATTTTACTACGTTTTTATTTTTTATTTTTTGAAGTTTGTGTTACTTTCCAAAGAAAAAAAACCCTAAAGTGTTATAATTCTGTTAACTCATGTTGCCTGGTTCAGGTGCACTCAAAACTCTCCTCTTCAAAATCAGTTCTTTAACAAGGAGAAGAAGAACAAACAACTTTAAAATCAAATCTTTTCGGTTTTGAAATGAAGAAGTTCGACAGTTAATGTTCTTAAAGTAAGATACTTTATGTAACGTTACTTGTGTACTCTCAAACTTGTTTGCCAACATATGAAATCTTTTTTTCCTGGGTCAAATTAGTGTAGTTGATGAATCATTATATTAATCATTTGTAATATGAGCTATCCTTTTTTCAACTAGAGCTTTCTTATCATATTTCCACCAAAATTAAGAAAATGACAATGAAAGCTTCTCCATATGAATCTTTTATCAATAGCCTTTCACTAGAAGCAATGGAAGAATTTCATGTAGTTTTGCATGGAGGTCGTTTGCCCTCGGCCTTTTGTTGCTTTTATTTCACTAGCTTTTTCTCTCTCGTTTTCTAAGTTTTGTTTTGAATTTCTGAAAAGAAAAAAAAAGAAGACAAATAGTGGATGCTGTTGGAAGGCAGCAGCAGGTTCCAAGCACCAGACGCCAGCACTCAAGCTTTGACTTGCTCCATTCACCTAATCTCAAATATAATACAAAAATCCCACCATTTAAAGGTCTACCTTGTTATCCATCCATGGCAAACTGAGAAACCAACAACTCATCGTATCATAGCGAGAGAGAACAAAGAGCATGAGTACCCGGAAAGCTGCGGCCGAGGCGGAGGCCGCGATAAAATCCATCGGTTTGGGCTACGATCTCACCGTTGACTTGAAGCTCAAGTACTGCAAACGTCAGTCTTCCGGCGTTGACTCCCGCCTCATCGCCATCGACGACGATCAACTCCGCGATATCTCCATCCCCGGCGGTATTTGCATTCCCAATGTCCCCAAGTTCATCAAGTGCGACAAGGGCGAGCGCATGCGCTTCGGCTCCGACGTCCTCTCCTTCCAACAGGTACGTGCTTATTCATCGTTACTAGTTTCCTTTTCGGTACCGCATCATTAAATAGTTTCCATTTATAGATGTCGGAGCAGTTTAACCAGGAACTTGCTCTTTCGGGTAAGATTCCCACCGGACATTTCAACACTGCTTTTGAGTTTACCGGGGGATGGCAGAAGGACGCCGCCAACACAAAGACTCTTGCTTTCGACGGTGTTTCCATCACCCTCTACAGCGTTGCTCTCGAAAAATCTCAGGTTGCGTTGCGTGATGATGTCAAACAAGCTGTTCCTTCGTCCTGGGATCCTGCAGCATTGGCAAGGTCTTATCTTTTACTCTGTTTATAGTGCTTTATGGTGTCCTTTGTTTAGAGCTATATCTTTGTTGTTTGATTACAGGTTTATTGATAAGTACGGAACACATGTTATAGTCGGGGTGAAAATGGGGGGAAAGGACACGATATATGCCAAGCAGATGCACTCATCGCCTGTCCAGCCTTCTGATGTGCAGAAAAAATTGAAGGACATGGCAGACAAATTGTATATAGATGGAAGTGGAACTGGTCATGATAGAGACAAGGTTTGAAGCATTACACCCTTTTTAATACCGTTAATCTCAATTACATTGATGTTTGTTTTGCTAGCTGAACTTTTCCGAGTCTTAACTATGTTATGGAAATTTATGATCTTGACAATGGTACTACCATTCTCAGTGGTACAAAGTTTAGTAGCACATGTTGGGATTTAGGAGCATGTGGATAATTTCATCATAAACCAAGTTTGTCTTACCATAAGCGAAGAAGAGTTCTTAAACCTCAAACAGCTATTGCTTTTCTATATTCTATGGAAATACAATTTCCAAAGCACTCCCAAATACACCCTTGTTCTTCTAAGATTGATCCCTGACGCAGCGGTCGTCCTACATCAATCCCTCATTGGATGTTAGATATCAAGTCCTCTAGAGATTTATTGTAGCTGTCAAGGCCAAAAGATAATAAACTTCAAGCTCATTTTATTGGGCATGTACAAGAGATTGAATAATTATTAACATCTTTAATTAATTTGAATCATCCATTTGTTAGGTTGTGATTGAGCACAGTGGACATATTGTAGAGCCAACGTAATCCCTGTTTTGATTTTGTTTCAGTTCGCCAAGGATCATGGGCAGGGCATTATGGATGCAATTCCATCCAGTTCTTACGCATCTGCTGAGGTAAACAGAAATCTGTATTCCATTTAACTTGGTTATATGACAATTTCGAGTTGAAATAAATATATTCAATCCCTGCAATCATATATTTTCTACTTGAAGTTCCATGTCACCCACATGTTTTTCTTGTTAATCCTCTGTTTTGTTAATCTTCTCTTATTCATGTAGACTTTTATTTCCTTTCTTGTTCGTACTTCGAGTTATAGTTATAAGATTTTTAGTACAACAGAGGCCATATAATTTAACTAGAAACAAGAGGATATGTCTTTGGACTTGGTTGAACCGACTTTGAACTCTTATGGTTCTCTTGGCATCGTAATAGTTTGGTAGATGATCTTCTAACCTCTTGGATCTTCTGTCTGACCGTCTTCAAATCTCTTTACTTATCAAAGTGTAATATTTGAAGCTGATATCTTTTTGTGATGCAGTCACAGGATATTAAATTTGTTTTCAAGAGAAAGGGTGGAAGCTTACGAAAGAATTTACGCCACAGTGAGTGGTCTCAAACAGTTCAGCTTGAACCTGATGTGATCTCAATGTCATTGGTTCCTATCACATCGTTACTGAGTGGAATTCATGGGAGTGGATTTTTGAGCCATGCCATTAACCTCTATCTTCGTTGTAAGCTGAATATTTCTCCTCCTTATCAAGTCATTTTACTCAAATTACATGAGTAAGGCAGTGTCATCCTTAAGGGTACCCAATAGTTTTTCTGATATGTTAGGTTTTTCCCTTTTTTTCTTTGTTTCTTTATTGTATTTTACTTGTTTTTTGTTCAAATGGTTAATACTATCCAAATGACAACATGCTTAGTGTGTGTCATGCGTGCGTTTATACTGACAATGAGGTGGAATGTTAGTCTGTCTCGTTTTATCATAAACTTGATAAAAACCGTTGGGTTTGCCTCCTCACTGCTTTCAGAGCAGCTATCAAGGAACAGCTGTTCTTACATGTAGATACCATGTTCTGCACAAGCCTATCTATTATAAATGCACTTTTGACGGTTTACTTTACGCGTCTGAATTTGGCTTTTTGTGTTTGTATAGGTTCATATACTTTATCAAATATATTAGTCATCTTTTCTTCCAGTTATCATAAAATCAAAACTTCTGTATCTTGATTATGGAAATGTAGTCTTAACATATGGTGTTAAGTTCATCTGTAAAACATTTTACAACCTCTTTAATTTTTTTCTACAAGAATGAGTCAAGTCAGTCAACCTACCATGAAAATCTTGGATTGGAAGCATAACCTCGTAATTAATTACTGGTTGAGCAGCACTTCAATTTACACAATTTGGCTACTCTGCCCTCATCAATTTCAGTTTACAACATTGCAGCAATAGTTTTATACATCCATAACTACGTAGAAGCACTAATGAAAGTGTGATTTAATGAAGGTTGGTTGGCATGTGAGTTCATATTTACAGTTATCCACTTCTGTGTCATCAGATGCGAAGTATATATGGATTTTCTCATCCATACATCCAAGTTTTTTACTTTGCTTTTAAATTTTGAGTCTTTGCAGCTTAGGGAAATATGTGTATAATTCATAATGGACATGAGTTCGATTTTCTCCCTCCCTCTCTCTCTCTCTCTATATATATATATATATCATATATTATTTCTCTTTTTCTTTTTGGTTCTTGGTGGCTGAAGTACTTCTCCCACTCTTGATATAATTCTTTTTAATCCTTTTGACATCCGGCGGGTGTCACTATGCTTTTATGTTATGCATTTGTATAACATACTCATTATTCTACCACTGAATTTGTAGATATATCTATTTTTAACCCAATGGATTTTAGACAGTCCTCTTTTGGGTTTACAAAATTATCAGTATAAACAATTTCAACAACAAAAATTTTGTTCATGATATATGATTTCTTCCTGCCTTTTCTGCCATAATTAGGGATAGTTAGGTTATTAAGCAATAGATTTCCAGCTTCATCGGAGGAATCATATAAGTTGGCTCTTCATTACTTGCAGTGGTTTGCCTAATTCTGTTCCATGTAAAATATAAATGAATGATACTGGCGCATTCCAAGATTAATAATCATCCAACTTTGTCAAGGTAGATTCTTATATGTAATATTTGCCCATGTCCAGACAAACCACCAATTGAAGAGTTGCATCAGTTTTTAGATTTTCAACTTCCAAAGCAATGGGCACCAGTGTTTGGTGAGCTCGCTCTTGGTCCTCAGAAGAAGCCACAAGGAAGTGCATCTTTACAGTTTAGCTTCATGGGCCCTAAGCTTTATGTTAACACAAATCCGGTAATGCTCTTGTTATTGTGTTTTCCTATGAGAAAAGAAACATTGTGCTGTAGTGGATATATCATTCTTGGCTGATGGAAAGAGAGTTGCACTTCTGACCATTAGTTAAACTTGATTACTAAGGAGGTTATTTGGTGAGATTAAAAAAATATATATACAAGTATCACTTCTGATTCTATAAATATCCATATTCATTTATTTAATATATGATCTAGGGAGTCTGCCCTGGCAGTCCTTTTTGTTATGCAAGTAAAACAACATTGAGATCTATTATCACGACCTCTTGGGAGCTTCTGAACCTAGAAACCAAGAGGCAAGAAAAAGGGGAAATAGTTCATCCCCTCTCTATGCCCTGTGTTTCTTATCCAAAAGACGTCTAGGGTATGGTATATGAAACTTTGATTTATTAATTTTCCCTGAAATAACACATTATTTTGTTTTTGACAGCATTATAGGTGTTTCGGTCAACATTTATTTTTGTTTGCTTTTTCAATATTTATTTCAACTTAGGAGGTTGCTTATGGTTGCAGTAATTATATGCCTATATTAGCATTTGATAATTTTGTGATTAACTACATGATAGGTTGATGTGGGAAAGAAACCAGTGACGGGTCTCCGACTGTATCTGGAGGGAAAAAGGAGCAATTGCTTAGCAATCCACCTGCAGCATCTTTCATCGCTTCCAAAGACTTTCCAACTGCAGGATCAAGTGAACGGAGATATCTCTCGCCCCTCATCTGACCGCAGATATTTTGAAAAGGTTCAGTGGAAGAGCTTCTCTCATGTTTGCACTGCTCCTATTGAGGCTGATGATTTCAATGTTGTTACTGGGGCTCATTTTGAAATTGGAGAGTCGGGGATGAAAAAAGTATTATTTTTACGGCTTCATTTCTCTAAAGTTATTGGTGCGACCAATGTTAGACAATCTGAATGGGTCGGTTCACCAGCCTTGACGCAGAAATCAGGCATTATTTCAACCATTATCAGCACTCGTTTCTCGTCTTCTGCTCAAAAACAGCCGCCTAATCCTGCCGATGTGAACGTAAATTCGGCTGTGTATCCTGGAGGCCCCCCGGTACCCACACAGACACCTAAACTACTGAGGTTTGTCGACACAACAGAAATGACTAGAGGACCACAGGATTCACCTGGGTATTGGGTTGTGTCAGGTGCAAGGTTGCTTGTTGAGAAGGCTAAAATATCTTTACGAGTTAAGTATTCTCTCCTGACCATGATTTTACCTGACGAAGAAGAGATGCAAGATGGCTACTGAAATGTGATGGTTAAAGAAATAAGAACATGACATTGTTGCAGAACAGAGTTGCAATGGGTTTGTGGGGCATCTTCAGTGTTCAATTTCTCATCAGAGACTTTCTGCTGGAATATTCGTCGGGTTGGTTGTATATAACTTTGCATACGCTTCTATGTAAATCTTTTGTTTCTTTATTTATTGTAGATTATCCTTTCTGGTGTTGATTTTTAATATTTGAATTGGACAACTCCTTTATTAAACTTTTTTTTTCTTCCTGGTTTGACCAAGTTTGTTGACGTAGTTTTTTGGTTTGTGCTATTCAGCAGAAATGGTTGTCATGTGTAACTCCCAAGTGGCTAATCAAAGCCGATGAAATTTCCGACAATTAGCAATTTTGGGGTACTGGCTAAGTTTCTCTCAAAATAGTTCTTTTTTTTACGCTGCACAAGAACAAATGATTATGAGATATATGTAGGAACAAGCATGTATCTGGTTCTAACCACTCTATGCCATGCTCTCATAAGCAAGTTGATTCGAGGCTGAAAATGATTGGAGGGTGGCTCAGTTGTAGGACTCGTAGCCTAGTTTTGTAGATCACTGGTGATTTTATATCTTGGCTTCGAACAAAACCTCCAGACTCGCGATGGAATTATCAAACTTAGCATGAATGGCGTTTTTTTGGGAAAATGAAGGCCATGAGCCCATGACCATACTGATCATACGTCTAAGATTCAAGTCACTCAACCTTGCAGTTTCCTGACCAAAGAAAAAACAAGCATTTGATGTCTCTTAAAATCATAAGAAGCAACTGTAAATCCTAAAAGTAAACAATAAGAGATGTGCAACATGCTCCAAACAGTCCTCAGCATTTTCATGTTACAAGAGTTTCTTTGTTTCCTATTGAGGCTTTATGGCACACAAAAAAATCTCTATATGCATGCTTGTTCATGTTTGAAACATCATGAGAAGCCACAAAATTGTAAACCGACAAGCCGGGTGCCTTCTTTTGGCTATAATAGCCGGTGCGTTTTACCATTTGTTTAGCGTAAACCATACGTCCCTAGGGAAAGTCCAATAACGTACTACAAACCCTTTTCGACCAAGAAAGCCCATTTTAGATTCAATTCTGACGATGGAAGAGAGATGGTGGAGAAGAAAAGGAAAAGAATGGTGGCAGAAGGGGCTAAACGTTGGGTTCGGCAACGCTTGCTCGGCGCAGGACAATTCGGGAGTGTTTTCCTGGCTCGCATGCAATTCCTCTATGTCATTGTTCTTGATCTGTTGTGTGATTGTAAAGTCAAAAATGTATAGCAATTCTTTGATTGGTTGTATGAAACTATATATGAATGTCCTCTTGAATACAGAGCTGTATCCAGTGCCATGTTTTGGTCTCTTTTTACTTCTCTTGTTTGGTTCAAGGTTGGTGTTGTTCTTTAACTGGTGTTTGTTATCTCATTAGTGATACTCAATTAGCTCATTCAACAGTTAAAAGAAATGAAGCTTTTGTTTATGAATCTTTGTGTTCTGACTTTGAAAGATAGTGAAAGCAATCATATTTGGGTTGGACTAGTTTTGAGCTAGAAATCGTCTTCATTTTTCATTCCCAGTCAGTACTTTTAATTTGCAAAGAAACATTTCATTCCAATAAAGATTGACATTGATTTGCATGGAAGACTTTGAACCATCTCTTACTGAAAATGTTCTTCAACACGAGCCATTTAATTAATTTATTACTATAAAATTTTCCATTCTATCACAATCTGTATATTTCAATAGGAAACTGCAGTGCAAATGTGTATTTAGATCACCCTTTGCTACTGACCTTGGCTGAACTGCAGGTCTGGTTGCCATGACATTAATGAAAAATAATCACAACCATTGAACGCTTCTATATCAACGGGACCTAACGAGTGTAAATATTGTGTTAAAAATAGTGTCCCTTGATCCTGAAAATATTCGTCCATGATCGATTTTAATAACATCAGCATATATATAAAGCAAATGTAAAGCAATTCTTTGATTGGTTCCTCTTATGCAATTTCTGTCCGCCGGGACGATCAGGTTTCGCCACTAAAGCGAAAATCTTCATGCCTCAGTATTTAAGAACCAAACTCTCAGTTCTTCAAGAACAAAAAATGCAACTTTTTACTTGCACACCGTCTAGATTAGTGGAACACAGGTCAAATGGTTTGACATCATTCTTGATTTTCAAACGGGCATCCAAATTTGCTTCATTGAAAAAGACATTGATTTCAGTCCCGAAAATATGATATACCTTAGCATGTTTGTGTTAAGAACACCACTCCACCCTGGTAGAATACAAGTTTTAGTACACCCTATACTTAAATGATTATAGTTCCAAATGGCCAGATATGATCCTCTTTTAGCTGGCATTCATTCTGGAGACTTGCTAAACATATCCAATATTAAGGAGTTGTTTCACACTCATTGTATTGCAACTGATAAGTTGATTCTTGAATATACATCCTGGAGGAGGAAAGCTAAACATCCCGTCTGCAAAATCTAAAGGATTATTAGTATGAGCTAGCTTAGCTGCCCAATCAACCCATTTTGAACTTCGCTTAAAGAAACTAGCTATGGTAGTCTGAATATAATCTCAACTCTGCTCGATTTTTCGCAAGACCAGAGCCTGTCTAACCATAAAAGAAAACCATAAATTACTCCTACCATATCAATTATGTAGGAACTTTTCTTAATCAGTGGGTAAACAATCAGATCGATGATTAACAGAGGTATCAGTCACTGCTCACTACTCTCGGAACCCACATTTTACTATCTAAAGAGAAAGTCTGACACATTAAGCCCCGCATCATCAAAATTTATGGCATTATCAAAGGACTTATGAATATTACAGAAAAAAAATCACTAGTTTCTGACTAGAAAAGGAACAGAAGAAATCACCTAGTTAACTTCCTGCAACCAGACCAACAAAGTTCACCCCTCCACTGTAGACGGTAAAAATCAGGTAAAGAACACCCTCAGCATTCACTACTCTGCCAGGTAAACTAGTCTTCCTGACAAGGCTGCGTAGCCTACAACCAATCCTTGGTAAAACATAGACCTAAATGTAAATAGCTAAAGCAAAAGGGTGAGAGGTCCATGTCCTGCAATTAAACATCAGCTCAGTTGGTCTTCTTCTCTTCTGGCTTAACTGCAGTGCCCTCGGTACCATCCGTGACCTGTTCAATTACCTGATCGGTGACCTGATCAGGGTCACCACCGAAACCAAATTCATTTACACGTTTTTTGTCCACTGGATAGACCCATCTCTGGTATATGTAAATCAGAAATATGACATCTGCCAAGCGAAGAAAGGGAAAGAAAATCAGAGATTAAACCCTAAACCATCATCAACCTACACACTGAACTAATGAAACTTTATATCTCACCATCACGGAACACAGAAAGGCGATGCAACAATGGCATTTTTATGACAAAGGCAAATAGATCATCAATGATGGTGTTGAGGAACTTGTAAGTCATTTGTCTCCAGGGTAGATGAGCCACTGACTTCAGCTTGTAGTTGATGAACAATTGAGGGCACATCATAATAAAACCTACAATGGTAATATTCAAAACAAAGGAAAAATATCACGAAACCTTCAGAAAATTTACTGAGGTAAAAGGACAACAAAAGCATTGAACAGAAAAATAGCAACGTGTAAAATAGGTTTAGTTTTTCAATATGTACCCTAAATACAATGAGCACGGAGCAGAATTAAGAGCTTACCGAACATGTAGACACAGCTCGTGAATGAAGAGAGAACCCAAGAATACCAGCTCTTGTGCTGCTCGTACTTGAGTGAATATATAGAGGAGCATGCGACAAGGAACAAGAGCACATACGTCAAATATTTCATTGCGATATCATCGTATTCCTTTGTCTTATTCCCTGAATATGACTCACGATCACGGAACCTCAACATCGGTATCTTCCCACTTCTATCAATCTGGAAATTGAAAAAGAAATGAATGTGAAATTTTGAACAGCTTGTAAGCAGAGATCAGAATCAATAAATGAATTGACTATCATGTTAAATGGTTAACATCATAATGCCGCTGATATGGTAAGCAAAAACATCATAAGCAAAAACAGACAAAGGAATGTACATAAACATTAATATACGGAAGCTTAAACAGGTCACATAACCCTGTTTCTAGCACATAAGCACTCCTCAAACAGTACTGCACAGCACACAGATATGCCCATACAAACAGGCAGCAGCTTCAAAAGCCAGGAGAAAAGGAATAGAGCATGAAAGGACACTGATAGATAGATACAAAAATAATCAGAATGGCTTGGGAGCTTAGGGATCTGCTCCTGACGTTTAGTGGTAGACTACACCCTAAACCCAAAACCAACCTTGCGGGTAGGGAATGGAATTGAAAAGTGAGAAAACAGGGAAAACTCTTATGCTGATCGATATGGGGCGCTATATTTTCAAAATACCAAACAGACACGCATGCTTACATAGAAATGAGGATAACCGTGAGATATACAGTTCAGGGGAAACAAAAGGTGAGTCCATCAACTTCAGAAAGCCAACATATTCAATCTATATTTGCCTATAACAATATTCCAACATAACTACTCATGTTGTTGAACAAACCAGCGCAACCAATTTTCGAATAAATTCCTGTTTTAGAAGGTTACCAATGATAAAAATCTTTTCTAATTTTTTTTGGTCCCTGAACAATATCACCAATCTATTACGTGATCATTTATACCATCATCGCAACTGAAACTAACTTGTTCAGCTCCAACCTCCTAGAACCTTGATAGGCAATTTAAAAGTGACATGACTTACTAGGAGGCTACCCATGATCTTCATGAAAAGTTACTCATAGGATACCATCCTTTCTACCAGTATCTATGCAGCCACTTATTAGTTAAATGAACTTTGAACATATAACTCCAAAAGGGATGTTATCAAGTCAGAGATGAGCACGTTAACAAATTTGTTAGAAATTTGTCACACCTATAAAAGTAAGCTATTTAAAGCCTAATGTGACAATATGCAAGTTTGATCTGATACCTCTATGTGCATGGCCTTGCCAATTTTCCAAAATTCAATGCAGCAGCCAACTCCAGAGCTTGCAAGTATCATCCATGAAGTGTCATTGTCAAGTAGATAGAGGAAGATAATGAACTGGCTTATGAAGTTCACAACCACAGACTTCGCAGACAGCCCTTCCATAGACTTATTTTTGTTCCAAAACTGAATATCTGTAGGGGAAATTTTAGAATAATAAGACAACATTATCAAAATATGTTATAAAAATAATAGACCAAGCTACAACGATTGCTCACCATTTTTGAATGCCAAGAAGTCAAACACTGAATGAAGTAACGAAACAGCCATTGTGATTGCCAAGAGGTAAGGATTTCCCTCCAAGAATACTCTCTGTTGAACAGTAAAGGGCAATCAGCATTCGATAGAATAAGGGAATCATATCCAAACAATGATTGTTACTGAGCACAATAGGGAGCAGAGCACATATCATGTAGAACAAAACTAGTGAAAAACTACATTACCCTAAAAACCCTACAATTCATCGAACTTTAGTTTGAAATCATTTAAAGATATAAATGTACTGTTCTTCACAATCCTCAGCCTCAATCAAGATTCTCACAAATGCAATTTGCAGAAGACGAACTATCAGTCTAAGCAGATTCATTTCGATGAAAACAGGAACTTGTTAGCAGGGAATGGCAGCATAAAAATAACAAATAATGATGTCTGCTATTCTCTATGTTCGTTTTTCGAAAAGAAACAGATTATATTGATGGAAGGTTACTAACTTTGATGAAATGGATTTTGGCCCGATAACTTTGCACACTTTGCACTTGACAACTGGTCATTTAACCAATCCTAGAATACTATAAATATAATTACCCACACTTTAAGCACATCATAAGCATGGGGGATAGAAGTCAGTGCAAAGAATAAAGTGAGGCAGCATCGGTGACACTGGGACTTTGCAATTATCTGTTTCCATTTACTAGTTTGACAAAATTGCACGGATTAAATAGCTTTAAAAAGCAAACAATGTCAAAGGGTCATTTATACTTACTAGTATGGATCACATCTTTTTTTATACTCCCAAAAAATGCAGTTCTTAAACTGAATATCAGCACTGTAAGAAATATAGCAGAAGGGGAAAGGAAAAAATGAACAACTTATTACATGCAAATTGAAGAAAGTATCACAAGTAAACTGAAGAACAATACCTTCAGCTCATCAGCCTCACCCTCAAGCATGCTTCCATAACTACGGTGAATTTGGAAAGACTGATCAATTTGAAGGAACAGTTGCCACTTGGTCATGCTTATGGGACCTACTTCCAGATTCAGAGGTAATTCTTTCACTGTTTCATTAATCGGTATTAACTTGTCTCGAAGTAACCAAAATTCGTTGAAGTAAATGGTTGGAAAGTAATTGCCAGAATTAGGCTCCACATTTAAGTCTGCAAAGCTAAAGTTAAGAAACCCAATGATTTAATCATATATTTGCACACATGTTTCTATGAGGGAAGGAAGACTAATGTACCGTGCGTGTGTGTGCACCCTGTAGAATCTTGAACATGAAATAACCTATAAAATCATATCTACTGACAACTCATATATATATATATGCATGTAGACATTTCTAAGTATGCATGCATGCCGCATGTGGATAAGCTATGTGTCTTGGGTATTTACTGATCTACAAATCATGTAATATCTAATCATTGCACACATAATTCTGATTTTGTATTTGCTTCCTTTTCTGTATCCGATCAGAGTACTGTTACAGCTGGAAATTTCAAAAAAGAAAAATACATCCAAATTGATGCAGCATGCTCTGGATAAAATAAATGGGCATGGCATGTCAGATAAATATTTTTCACAAAGAGATGCCAACATATTTCAGGAAACAATAGTTCTTCCCATGAAAACATGTACGGCAAAGACAATGAACTAATCAGTATCAAAGGCAAGCTCACAGCAGACTCCTTAGAAGACAAAAATGATGGATTCCATCAGAAAAAGATCAGGATGGTAAAATTAGGATACAAGGAGCAACATTAGGTGGAACAGCATTCTGAGGGTATCTGCAGGGGAAAAAAGAAAGCAAGAATTAGAAATTTCATCACAAAATTGGATAAAATGTTGGCAAAAGAAGCTTTAGTTGCTTTGTGCTATCCACTTAAACGAGTTTCCCGACAAAATTTGCATGAACCTTATCTATTGCACTGACAAGAAAATACTGTACCAGTTGTCTATGGTGTCATTTACTGATGACGAATAAATGCTTTGCATAGAGCTTATCAGGAAGATAATACAAATTTTCAAAGTGCAAACTCAACAAACATAATCCTTTACTTTTCCCATCATATTGGTCCAGTTCAAGCATGCCAATATTTGAAAAAAGGGATCCCTTAGTGGAAGGGGGCCCTTCCACTAAGGGATACCTCATTGTGACTTATATGAGGGATCGAACATTAGACCAACTTTTCGATCACATTTTTCAATCTCCACCCTAGGTATATATAGATCACTTCTAGAATATTTCAGCAAATTTTGTGGTCGTTAGGACTTCGATCTAGCTTAAATCAATGGACGGTTCAAATCTGCCAAATCTGAACCGTTCATGAAAATCGCAGTTTTGAGCACCTTAACAATCACCAATTTGGATGAAATTTTGTAGAAGTGATCTACATATTAGGACCTAAAAACTGAATGGTGGAGATTGAAAAATTTGATCAAAAAGTTGGTCAAATGCTTAATCCCTCATTTAAGTCATAATAAGGGATCCCTCATTGGAAGCACCCTATGTATATATACAGGTCTTCTTGGTTAAGGAGGTTCTTATTTATTCCTAAGGTGCGGATTTCCACTTTAGATTCACTTTTCAATCAAATTTTTAAATCTCCACCGTCTAGTCTTTAGATACTAATGTATAGATTATCTCTGCAACATTTTAGCCAATTTGGTTATCATTAAGGCACTCAAATTCGATTAAACAAATGGATGAAAATAATTTTGTAGAACTTGAACCGTTCATGTTTATCACAGAAAAACACAGTTTTGAGGGTCTTGATGATAACCAAATTGGCTTAAATTTTGTAGAGATGATCTGTACATTAGTATTTAAAGACTAGACAGTGGAGATGTGAAAAGTTGATTGAAAAGTGAGTCAAAAGTGGAAATCCGCACCATAAGAATAAATAAGGATGTCCTTAGCTGAGAAAATCTGTATATACACACACACAAATGTATATATATTAAAAAAAGAGCCAGTATGGCATGGTTTGAAAACTCCAAAGGTAATTCGTTGATTTTTGGCCTAGGAGCACCAAGGGAGATACAAGGACAAATTGTGTATTTTGAACTTTCAAGAAGGGGCAACACAACAAATAATAAGATAGAACAGCATGAATTTCAATTCTAAGGAATCTAAAACTTTCATATTTAACACAAAATCAAAAACATATTTTAGATCCTCAAATTCAATGGCCACCAAAATATTAATGTAAAAAACGACAGTCAGACACACGTTACAAATATACATAAAAGATAAAAGTATGGCGACTACTCCTACATATATAAAACATGTTCCATACACACATTCGGTCAAACTTGTATTGGGCAATTTTCTATTTATTGTGAAGATCTAAATTAACACTGATATAGAATCTTTGGCAAAATACAACATATAGAGTACAAATTAAGTTAGGTTATTTTAACTCTTCAATTTCAGATGCAAGTTCCTAACCGATATACAAAATATTATGCCATGTGCATGCAAAACCCAACACTTCACTTTCAGAAAACATACCGGGTAAAATCATCAACCAAATTAACAGTAATATTTGGTTTCCAATATGATACCCATTCCTCAGGACCTTTATCCACAGAATCACCTTGAGTATCATCAACCACCTGAGGCAACAAACATGGCTTCATTAGGACCTGATAACATAGTACTATGGAAAAGAACACTGAGGACACTGATTTGAAGATAATTGATGTTTAGATATAGAACAACTGAAAAGAGATTGTAATCCATGAGCTATCATTAAGAATGAAATTTGACCTCCCAGTATGAGTCAAGTCCTACATACCAGTAGTTCAAAAAATAGAATCTAACCGTTTGGAAAAACCTTGAACTCACAATAGTATCTTTAAAAATATTATTGTTTTCTTAGACATTCTGTTGTACTAGTACGTTATAACAGACTACCGTCATCAAGTTCTTTAAATGCTAGAGAACAGAGCCCTAATAATTTAAACCAATGAAAGAAATAAAATAACTAGAGGAATTCATACTGTCCAAGTTGGGAATGATAATGAAAATATGGAAATGCGATTTTGGAAAACAACATACAAAGTACACTGAAAATAATAATCAAAAACCCGATTTAGGAGACAGGAAGGAAAAAGAAACATGCCTCAGTAATCTTTACATCCTCATCGGAGTCTTTTGAGTCTCCCAGCAAACTTTTCTTTTTACTAGCCTTCGACTTGGGCAAGTTTATCACAATAGCTGAGAAAAAAAACCAATAATTAGATCCCTATAAATGTTCATATTATCAAAACCGTTAATTTGATTTTTCCTTAAAAGAATAAAAAATAACTCCTCAATGAACTTAAAAAGGAAAATCCGTAAATGTACTCAGGGCCATCATCTTACCCTGCGTCCTTCCAAAAGCAGCTAGAGGCAGATACTCTGGTTCATTTGGGTCCACAGGATAACCAGAGCGGGCAAAGTACACATGAGCATAGAGTGTCCCATTGTGCTGCAATGCCTGGAACAACAACCATACAATATCCTCAAAATGCTGAACTCAAGAACCTACTGTAAATTAGCAAGCATAACACGCAACAACATAAAGTAACAGTCACAGTTGTCGAAAAGCGACCTCAGATGGATAGTACTTCATAGATAGTTTCCTGGTACTCTCCGGCCCATAGACCGCATAAGGTATATTAGTTTCATGCCATACAAGCGCACTTTCGCTCCCGAATTCATTGAAGTTCTCATGATCGGTTATATAGAACCACATATCCTGATACCAATAAATCACAAATCGCATCAACCATGGATTTCAATTCAAATTCGATTAGGGCAAAAGTGAAGAGAGAAGCAGGAGTACCAGTGGTTCACCCTTTGGGAAGATATTGGAGCTGAGCTGAGAAGGATCAGAGGACTTTTTGGAGGGAGAGGAGAAGAATTTGGAGGCGAAGTACCAAATCACGGCCATCCTTATGATTCCGCCGAGGCTCTGCCCAAAGCCTCCTTGCTGTCGTCCGCCTTGTACTTGCCCATCTCCCGCTGCTGCGGCGGCGACGGGCGCTGGCGGCGCCATCTTGTTCTTCGGATTCTCTGGAGCTGCACAGAGCTGCTGAGATTTGGGGAGAGAGAGAGGTGGCGATGAGATCGAAGAGGAGGAAGATATTTGTATTTGTTTTAGGGGAGGGTTTCTATTGTCAACTGTACTGAGTAAAATATCGGACTTCGGCCAAAATTCGATCGAACAAAAATTGGAAATTTCGACCCAAATATTGGTTACTGATAAAAAATGACGAAAATTTAAAAAAAAAATATATGAAAATTTCAAAGAAGTTTCTAATATAATATATAATATTTGAAAATAAAACTTGATGGTAGTTTAAGGTGAAAATGTAAGTGTTTAACTGTAAATAATACTTCAACTTTATTTTAAACATCTATATTTTTTTTGATGGCTGAAACCTAAAAGGAGGTTAGGTCATCACGCCTTATATACATATTATACATTTTACATGAAATTAAATAAGTACTTTAAAACCATATCGAAGACCTGTGAGGTACAAAATGGGCTATGTCTTCATCATCTTTCTGCGTAGAGTCTTTAGTATATTGTGAAGAATAGTCATTAAATGACACATCACCTTTGTAGTTTTGTATGTATTGGCTAATATGCCAACCATATGGGTCATGGGTGATTGATTGTGAGTTTTCATACTGGAAGTTATAGTAGAGATTGGGTGCCGCTTGACCTTGGTCATAACCATAATCATTAGAAGATTGTATTTTAGACTGTGATCATGAGTTATCATTTGAAGACCCTCCATAAGGCATATAATATACTAGATACGACATTGCCATATTTTGGCCATAAGTATGGTCGATCATTGCTTCCTCCCACACCATATGAATCAAAAGTGTGAGATAAAGAATCATCTTCATGCATTGACATGTTACCTTGGCCTCTTTCTCTTGGTGGATAGTTTTTTCCTATAGCACTGATATCAGGTCCTCCTCTCCTACTTTCATGATCTTCATCTTGTGTTGCAAGTGTGAAGTGCATTTCATTGGTGAATGGGCACATATGATCAATTTCATTTCCACTATAACCTTGAGCTTCATTCTCACCTCCAACACCACCATAACATACACTGTTATTGCCTTTGTTGCTTGATGACCCTCCTGATCTGGTACTAGAGCTCTCAATCTTGGAAGGAACATGTGAGCCACGAGAGGAAATCACAATATTAGCTTGACTTACTAATGCATCGATAGATTCTCTATCAGGTCCTATAACTTCTTCAATTACTTGTTCTACATTTATTCCTTGCGCACGTGCTTCGCGAGTAACTGTAGGAGATGGATTGCGTTCATCGTCATCTCGATGAAGCGGCCTTATCAATTCAAAAAGCTGATCTCTTTCTTCATCATCAAACTCAGTACCAATATCAAAGATATCCAATGGGTCTTTTTGGTCTACATGAGAATGAGGTGCTTCTCTATCTCGAAGTTTAAGCTTCATGTTGTAATAGCAACAGACTAATTTTTTGAGACGATTATATCTCAACCTGTTTCTCTGCTTAGTATGGATTAGTGCAAATGTGTTCTAGTTCCTCTCACACGCAGATGCTGATGTTGTTTGTGATAATACTTTGATAGCTAACTTTCTCACAGTTGAGGCACTGCTCTCATACATAACCCACCAGTCAACTATGATAAGCAAATAGCTTAAGTTAGTGGTAATAAAGTAATTATGTGGTTTTACATGAAAAGTTTGTAATATACTTACTGAAGGACATCTCTTTTCTTGAAGCAATGGCAGCTTGCGTTCCAAAATTTAGCCTTGCATCCTTAAAATTTGTAAGCTAAAAATAAATATACTAAGAAAATAATTAGTACTTGTTATAAGAATAAAAATATAGAAAAACAACAAGATGTATAAAAAGAACCTCTCATCTAAATTGTCCTATTGTTGGACAATTAGGTTCAAATTTTAAAAAGACTTTATGCACAACGTCAAGAAGGTGGGAATCATCTCCGACTCTAGGTTTATAGTTGTATCGAGGATTTAAGTAATAGTCTGCATTAAATATATACAACAATTACTAATATACATCTACATCTAATAATTAAAGATTTAAAAATAATAATATATACCTGCCGAATGCAAATCATGCGATAAATTTTTAAACCACCGATCATTGATAATTTTTACCACCCACTTTGCACCATGTTTATGCTCCAACTCTTGTTTCACTACGCTCATTAGCTCATAAACGGCACCCATGGTTGGATAGACTTCAGTGTCTACAATTCGTAACACTTTATAAAGAGGCTCAGATATTTCACAAACATGTTCCACTTGAGTCCAAAATTGGTTGTCAAGTACAATATTTTAAACGACATGTCCATGTTCGGTGCGGCTGAAATTGCTGGCTTCTCACCAATCACTTGTAAATAATGGTTTCAATCCTGTCTTCTTCTTGAAAATCGAGTTGGTGCAGCACAAATAATTTCTCCTTTGCAAAACTCCCGCATCTTGGTCAACAACAAATTATGATTGTAAACATATTTTGAAATAATTTTACCTTTATCAATCACTTTAGCAATTTGCTCTTTCTTTCTCATTTTTTTAAACATTAGATCTATACAGTGAGCTGCACAAGAAGTCCAATAAACATTATGTTTTTTTCATCAACTTTTTACCAGCTTTGACATAGTTAGTAGCATTGTCAGTCACCACTTGAACCACATAGTGCTCTCCAACCTCTTTTATAACTCCCTTCAATAATTTGTATATATACTCATGCTTTTTCTTCTCACTAGAAGAATCAACTGACCTCAGAAAAACAGTGGTGCATTTGGAATAGACCATAAAATTTATGATTGACAATCTAGTTGGCCCTGACCATCCATCACACATGATTGTACATCCATATGTCTCCCATGTTGCCTTGAGCGACCCCAACCACACATAAATTCGTCGGTTATGGTATAATAAATAAAATTAAAATACCATAGCTGATGATAAAGCATTAAATTCGTCGGCTATAGTTTCGATGCCGATACTATTCTTTCTCTCTATGGGTAGCCCTAACTTCTGGGGTTATTTTTAGTAAATTTTTATACCATTGGTTGTATCTCATCGATTTGAAACTATTTTGTGTTGAAGGTCCGGCCAAAATACGTAATTTAGACGGTCCTATGACCACTTCCGTGCGTTTAGAGGTTTGACAGCAACTCCTCCTCATCCTCCTCCTTCTCCTCCTCCTCCTCCGGCAACAACTCCTCTTCCTTCAGCTTCTCCTCCGAGGGCAACTCTTGCTCCTCCGACATCAACTCCTTCTCTTTCTCCTTCTCCATCTCATCTTCCTTCTCTTCCTTCTCCTACTCCTCCACCGCGGCTTCTCCTTCTCCTCCTCCAAACACCTCCAGAAACTAAGAGTAATAGAAGCATTAGTTGATGGTAGTAGAACTCTATGTTAGACGCAGTAGAAAATGTATTTGCTGTACATATTTTTGGTACTAATCTAATATTCTTACTCCTCATGATGACACTAAAAAGAAGACGATCCACATCTGATTATGAGAGTTAAGAAGAAGAAGAAGAAGAAGAAGAAGAAAAGAGTTTTACCATTGAAACAACTTCAACAAGACAGAAGACAAAAGTCTCCGCAAAAGAAGACAGAAGAAGTGAAGAAGAAAGTGGAAAACCAGGAGAACAAAATTGTTGAAAAAAATGAGAAGAAAGATGAGAGAAAGAAGGAGAAGAAGGATGTCAAAAATAATTTGTCAAGAGAACATGAAGAGATGGTCGGATTTATTTTGGATGAATAATTTTATGTATTCCTGGAATTGAATATATGTTTGCAAACCTTGACTTTGGAATATTCAATTCATTAGGCTGAGTTTGGTGCAGCTGGGCTTATAAGATATAAGCTGACTTTTACTTTTTTGCAGCTTATAAGCAGAAGGTGAGTGTTTGCATCTTCTCCTTTTTCCCTCAAAACACTTTATACTTTTTTAAGAAATAGCTTATTTTTGGACTTACCAAACACCAAAACCTTTGGTGCTTAAAAGCAAAGGAGCTTATAAGCTCTCCCAAACCCAGCCTTAGTCTCTTCCTTATAAATTTCCTTAAGTTTCCTAATCAAAATGTTGTTACGTTTTATGTGCTTCTGTTAGTAATGAAGCTTGTACATTAGTTTAGCTCTTACTAGAGGCAATAAACCTCTAACATATAGACCTCATACTGCCCCATGTAGACCTTTCTACTACCCTAGCAGGCTTTATACTGCCCTAAATAGACCCTCCTACTACCCCCAATAGACACTCTTACTACCCTAAAATAGTCACTCTATCGACAGAATCTAGTCTACGACATCCGGACAGACTTCAAATTGCCCTAGTAGTCCCTCCTACTAACCCAGTAGAAACCCAATCGTCGGAATAGGTCAACGTCCGTCGCAGTCCGGTTAACAGTCATCGGAGTCTGGTCAACGTCATCGGTGAATGGAATATGGTCGTGGACACTTTATTTCTTAATAGACTATTATAAAGGTCTATTATAGTTTATTTAATTCATTAAGGGTATAATTATCTTTTTTTTGTTTAAGTTGGCTCTTGAGAATTTTGAAATATGATTTTGTGAGTGTTGTGAATAATTTCTCAAAATTAGGGCTAGTGAGAATTAACCCAGAAAAATGAATTTCATTGGATTCCTAAATCAAGTAGAAAGAGGAATCAAAGTTTGATTATCTTTCCTGGTCAAGTTAGGAATGCATTCAATATTATCGAATATCGTTTTGAAGTGAAAAAGACCTGACAAGGCTAGGATTCCAGATATGTTTAGGATTCAGGATTTGGTTAGGATTTACACCCCTCCTATCCCCTATTAATATACCCCTCCCGGCAAAGAAGTAGGCCAACTCACAAAAATATCTACGCTGATCGATATTTCAACTTTGCAATACAAATATACAATGTCGACTGGGGAAGTTGCTTGCAGCTATGCGGCCATGATTCTTCATGACGATAGCATCCCAATCACACCAGAAAAGATTGCTACCTTGTTGAAATCTGCAAACGTGGACGTAGAATCCTACTGGCCACACCTCTTTGCCAAGCTTACTGAGAAGGACGTTGAGGAACTTACTATGGCTGCTCCTGTTGGTTCAGCTCCAGATTCGGTAGCTATGGTTGCTCCTGCTGCTGCTGCTGCTGCAAGTGGTGCTGCTCCGGCTGTTGAGGAGAAGAATGAAGAATCAGAGGAAGGAAGTGATGATGACATGCCGCTATTCGACTTGTTTGAATAAATTTAAACTCGCATCGCAACAAACTTGGAAGAAACTCAGATTTTTATTTTCGGGATTTTATTTTCTGGTTGTAATTGAATTTAGACAATTTAAGTTCAAACTTCTGTAACTTTTCCTAATGTTTAGATGATGTCTCTTTCATATTTGTCAATTGGTTACGTTTCTGTTTCCTGCAATATTATGTGCTTGGTTGCATTCAAAAATTTGATTTTCTTAAGTCTGGGGTTTGATTATACTGAAGAAGCCACTTGCTTCGGCCTGCTTGGTATATTTTCTTGTATCAACAATTCAACATCAAAACTTATCTACAATTCATATCATGCAAATCATTCCATTTTACATGTAAGTTTTGACTTAGAAAGTTGCCTGTTGGACCCGTTTTAGAGCAATGAGTAGTCCCACAACTCCCAAATTCTCATGCTGTTTGATCCCAGAAGCTGTTTAGATGTGTGTTCTGTTTCTAAAATTTTGATCTTGTGCCCAGAATTATGACCGTTTGCCTTGGGCAAATTTTGGGACTTTTGCTGCTAGCTTAAATCACTTGGTTAAAACCTAGAATGGTGTTGATCATAATGTGAGTGTGAGTTATATTACAAATATAATATTGTAATTATATCGTAGGTTTATACTTATCAATTATATTTCTTATAATCTCTTATATAAACCTCCACTGTGAGATGAATAAAACATCTGAAATTTATTGTCACATCTTTATTATATTTGATTTGGTATCTGAACAAAGATCTGAAAGGACTTTGTTTCTTTGTCTTTTGTTTTCTTTCATTCTTCATTGTAATTTGAAGAATTGATATAGTTAAATCCCTTTGTTAGGGTTTGTTTTGTTTCCGCTGTTATTACTCTAATTGGCCTTTGTCCTTTTAGAGACAGACTGGTTTTGTCTTTTTCAGATCTGGTTCAAGTGCTGTACAATTATATTGGGAGTGAACGAAGCTTCCCTGTCTTACGTCTTTCAGGTAGTCCATATTCGAAGTCGCTGGTTTTCTAGCCTCGAATTGTTCAAACCTAGAACCCCGGTGTTCGACCGTACCCCATCTCGTCTCCCTGAGTCCGACGCCACATTGTCTTTTCCTTCAAAGCTCAGACACTACCAGAAAAAAGCCTTTAGCCGACGAAATATCTAAAAACAGGCCGACAAAATTGTTTTTCGTCGGCTAAGTTAAATTTTCGTCGGCTAAAGTGGACTTTTAGCCGACGAATTTTTTTTTCGTCATGTAAACTAATGTTTTCGTCGGCTATAGTAAAATTTTAGCCGACAAAAAAAATTTTCGTCGGCTAAAGTGATTGTTTCGTCGGCTATAATATGTGAACTTTAGCCGATGAAATGTGAAAAGTTTAGCCGACGAAATTAGGGTATTTCGTCGGCTAAAGTAACTTTTAGTTTCAAAATTGCACTACGGATATTTCGGTGTCCGATTGACTATTGTGATACCAATCTAGAAGCAGAACGGCCGTACAAGTAAAACTCATCACTAACGCTATGACATACAGGCTTTTTTGGCCATCCGAGTTCGTTTAAGGCTTCAAAATGAAGTTTTTCTAAACGCTTAACACACGAAAATGTCCATATCTACACCTATATGAGGTATTTTGGCCGAACCTTCAACACAATAAACACTCACCATAATGAGATGCAATTGTCCATCTAAAAATTTTGAGACATTTACCCCTCGATGATAGGACAACCTATATAGATAAATAATGGTAAATAGTAGTCATGTTGTGATTCCGGTCATCAAAATTCATAAACAAAAATACGACCGTCAGATATCATCATTATGTTGAAATATATCTCTGGTAAAAAATTCAACTTTATCCGATAAATTTAAGGACTTCATCTAGACGGTCAATCTCGTAAGTCAAACCCCTAAATTGTATTGACTGCAACTATCGCCATCGAGACTTTACCGGAATTATGTGATTTTTCAACCGTGGACGTATTTCACCATTCCCGTCATATCTTATTTCACGACTTTTTTGCGTTTGAAGTTTCTACGTAGAGTTTGTTTTAGAAACAAAACATTTACTTAAAGCTTAGTAAACAAATTATACAACATTAGTACGCATGTTGTGATTCCAATGATCAAAGTTGAGAAACAAAATTCCGACCGTCTGATATGATCATTATGTTGAAATATGTATATAGAAAAAAATTCAACTTAATCTGACAACGTTAAGGGCTCGATCCTTACGGTCAATCACGTAAGTCAAACCCCTTAACGCACGGAAACAGTCATTTGACCGTCTAAATTACGTATTTTGCCCGGACCTTCAACTGAAAATAGTTTCAAATCGATGAGACGCAACCAGTGGTATAAAAATTTTATAAAAAATAACTACCGGAGATAGGGCTACCTCTAGGGGAAAAAGAATGGAAAATTGAGTTAACCGCAATTATCGGTACCGAGACTTTACCGGAATTACGTGATTTTTCAACCGTAGACGTATTTCACCATTCCGGTCATATCTTATTTCATGACTTTTTTTCGTTTGAAGCTTCTACGTATAGGGTTTAGGGTTTTAGCCGACGAAATTAGGGTAATTCGTCGGCTAAAGTTAAATAAATAAATAAAATAAATAACTATAGCCGACGAAATTAGGGTATTTCGTCGGCTAAGGTTAAATAAATAAATAAAATAACTATAGCCGACGAATTACCCTAATTTCGTAGGCTAAAGTTAAATAAATAAATAACTTTAGCCGACGAAATTCGTCGGCTAAAGTTAATTAAAAATTCAAATTTTTTGGCGGAGATTTTTAAAATTTTGAAATTTTTCGACTAAAGTTCAAAATTTTCTATATCTTTCATTCATCATCCTTCCTCATCATCTTCCCTCCTCATCCTCCTCTTCATCTTCCTTCCTCCTCCTCTCCCTCTCCTAACCTTCTCCTCCTCCTCTCCTCCTTCAAATCCTTCTCCTCCTCCTTCCTCCTCTAAATCCTTCACCTTCTCCTTCCTCCTCCTCTAAATTCTTCTCCTCCTCTAAATTCTCCTTCCTCCCCCTCCTCCTCCTCCTCCTCCTCCTCCTCCTCCTCCTCCTCTCTCTCTCCTAACCTTCTCCTCCTCCTCTCCTCTTCTCCTCCTCCTCCTCTTGTCCTTCTCCAAGAAATTAAAAAATTTTAATCAAAAATACAAGAAATTAAAAAAGAAAAAAATATGAAAAAATTAAAATAGCTATAGCCGACGAATTACCCTAAAATTCGTCGGCTAAAGTTTAAAAAATAATAATAATAATAACATAAAAAAATAATAACTTTAGCCGACGAATTTTCCTAAAATTCGTCGGCTAAAGTTAAATAAATAAATAAAAATAATAGCTATAGCCGACGAATTTTAATAAAATTTCGTCGGCTAAAATTAAAAAAAAATAATAACTATAGCCGACGAATTACCCTAAAATTCGTCGGCTAAAGTTAAATAAATAAATAAAAATAATAGCTATAGCCGACGAATTTTAATAAAATTTCGTCGGCTAAGGTCCAAAAATTCGTCGGCTAAAGTCCAGAAATTAAGCGACGAAAAATTTCTTCGTCGGCTAAATAAATGACTTTAGCCGACGATGAACAGTAATTTCGTCGGCTATAGTGTTGGCCGACGGATTTTGCCCGACGACTTCTTAGCCGACGTGTCGTCGGCTAAAACTCTAGCTGACGAAATATAGGGTTTAGAAGTGGTTGTTCTGGTAGTGCGATTGAAGTTTTTCGCTGTTATCTGGCAACATTCAGAACCCATCTGCTAGTCCAATCTGAGATCAAGCCAAGTCTACCCGAGATCTTCTTTTTCCGGCATCGTGCTCTTTCCTCCAACCACTCGAGCCCAGACCAGTGTTATTCCTTCAAACCGGCATCCGTGATCCCAGGCCGGTGTTTCACTACCGACGCTATCTGGCATCACTCCACAACCTGGTTTTGCCCCGAGTTCAAATCGGTGAGCCCAGACCGCATCCGGGAGAGCATACCGCTGACGCTCAACCCTTCGTCATTCTCAGAAAACTCCGCCCAGATCCTTTAATTGATCAACCCGGATCCGTTTTTCGACCCGGTCCAGTAATCAACCCAGCTCAATAATCTGACACAATCAAACAAGATCCCGACCCTACCTGGCCCAGAAAATCTGACCCGGTCTACATCTGACCCAACCCGGTCTGCCTCTGACCTGACCTTGCCTAGAAAATATGACCTGACCCGACTCGACTCAACCCGACCCAGTCAAAGATCCGACCCGACCCAGTCAAAGATCCGTATGACTATGACAAAAAAAATGACTCGTATGTGCGTTCGAAATTTGAGTTCATGTGTTTTCAAGAAAGAGCTCAAAATTGAGTTCCGCAAATTTGGGACTATAAGGAGGATATGGGTTGCAAAGATACCATCACGTTTTGCTTTTATCGATTTTAATGATAATAGAGATGCTGAGGATGCTGTTCATGAATTAGATGGTCACAATTATTAGAGGGTTGAACTTTTGCATAACTCTATATGTTCGGTGAAGCACAACTTCAATAACAGTAATATTTCTACGACTAAAAAACCACATGGAAGTGGTAAGATCAGTTTGGCTTTGAAAATCTCTAATTTTCTTGGTTCTGATACTTGGATTATTGATTATGGTGTCACTGATCATATGACTTATGATAAATCTTATTTCACTAAGTTGTCTTTCCCTCCAGTATCATAAGTCACTAATGGTAATTGTGAGGCTTTTTCCTGTGTTAGGAAAAGGGTCGGTCCGTGTCACTCCTACAATAGAGCTACATAATATTTTATATGTACCTGACCTGTCTCATCACTTGAATTATATTCCCTAGTTGAATACTCAGGCTCGATGTTCTGTAATCTTTTATCTCATGTATGTGACTTTTCAGGATCTTCTTACCATGGAGCTTATCGGTCGGGGGTATTTGAGTGTAGATTGTTTCACTTAGATCAGACATATGCAGGAGAGAAACCTGGAGCATAGCCTCGCACTACTTTGACCTCGAACTCTATCCAGCTAAGTGAAATTTGGTTGTAGCATCGCCGCTTAGGGCATCTATCCTTTCTTGTTATGAAAAAATCTATGTCTTCTTTGTTTATTGGCGTGAGTAAGTCTACTATACGTTGTGAAACATGTGTCCTAGCTAAAAATCATCGTGCTACTTATTCTCCTAGTTTCTCTAGGAGTAGTGTTCCCTTTGAAGTAATTCATTCAGATGTCTGGGGGCTCTCTAGCCTACTGTGTCGGGTATGAGATATTTTGTATTGTTTGTTGATGATTGCACAAGGTTGTCAACGATTTCTCTTTTGAAAACCAAAGATTAAGTATTTTCAGCTTTTCAAACTTTTCGTACTCTTGTTGAAACACAATACAATAACACCATTAAAGTCTTTCTTTCAGACAATAGGGGGAATATGTTAATCATTCTTTCAAACAGTTTTTCCAAACATATGGGATTGTTCACCAAACTACTTGTCTACAAACACCATAGTAAAATAGGGTATCTGAAAGGAAAAATCGTCATCTCCTAGATATGGCTCGTGTCATTCTTTTTAGTGTTCATATGCCTAAATATCTTTGAGGTGATGCAGTATATGCTTCCGCTCATCTTATCAACCGTCTTCCATCTAGTTTTCTTTAAGGAAAAATTCATTTTGAGGTCCTTGCATCTCATGTTCTCATTCCCTAATTTAATAATCTTCATGCCCGTGTCTTTGGTTGTGTTGCTTTTGTTCATGTTCCTAAAAACCAGAGGTCTAAGTTGGATGTTCGGGCAATTAAGTGTGTGTTTGTTGGCTATAGAGAACGACAGAAAGGCTATAAGTGTTATCATCCACCCACTAGAAAGTATTATGTCACTATGGATGTTACTTTCTTTGAAAATATGAGTTATTTATCCTCATCTAATACTGCTCTTCTAGGGGAGCATTCATATTTCGAAGAGCTGTATCATGGTGAAGGGGAGGAATCAGAAGGAAGAGAAGTTACACAGGCAAGAGATATAACGATGGGTCCAATTGAGATTATTACCTCATCAAATCCAGAAGCATAGACTAATGCAGAAACAAAACCACCAGTTCATCTAGAAATTGAAGCACCAGTTTTAAGCACTGAGAATGCATTTGAAGACACAACTGCCCTTTCTGCCTTCGCTGCTCCTACCCCTGACCTAGACCTTATTGGTATTGAAGATCACTCATTTGAGGTATGTCCCCCCACTTGTACTAGTAGTAGTGAGTCTAATGGTGGTCAATATGTATTACCAAATAAGTCTACTCGAGGTCAAACACCCAAAAGATATGAACCCACTCTTCAAACTAAATCAAAGTACTCAGTAACCAATTATATGTCCACGAAAAGATTATCTAAGTCATATGCATCATATGTGAATCAAATATCTAATGTATCAGTACCTAACAAAGTGCAGGATGCATTGGAGATCCAAGGTGGAGGAAAGTAATGGAGGAAGAGATGGAGGCGTTACAGAACAATGATACATGAGAACTTGTGTCTCCACCACATGGCAAGAAGGTTGTAGGTTGTCGTTAAGTGTTTACTGTAAAACACAATGCAGATGGATCAATGAAACGGTACAAAACACGCCTTATTGCAAAGGGGTTTACTCAGACGTATGGTATTAAATATGATGAGACTTTTGCACCTGTTTCTAAAATGAATACTATTCGGGTTCTGCTTTCCTTTGCTGCTAGTTTAAACTGGTCACTTCAATAATTTGATGTCAAAAATGCTTTTCTTCATGGAGAGTTAGCTAAGGAGATGTACATGAGTCTCTTACCGGGGTATGTCATTGCTTCTCGTAGTGAGTTTGTATGCAAATTGAGGAAGTTTTTGTATGGACTCAAACAGTCACATCGTGCTTGGTTTGGGAGGTTTACGCAGTTCATGCGTAAGATTGGTTATAGACAGAGTAATTCAGACCATAAGTTATTCCTCAAGCATCAACATGGGAATGTAACAGCCTTAATTATTTATGTCAATGATATGGTAATTACTGACAATGATATACTGTTGAGATGGACAGATTGCAAAGACATCTAGCCTCTGAGTTTGAGATGAAGGACTTGGGTGATCTCAAGTACTTCTTAGGAATTAAGGTCGCTAGGGGGAGAGAAGGGATATATTTGTGTCAGATAAAGTACATTCTTGATCTATTGACAGAGACAGGTATGTTAGATTGCACACCTATTGACTCGCCTATTGAAAAGAACCATCATCTAGCAGAGTATCAAGACTAGGTACCTACTGATCAAGCTCGCTATCAAAAGTTAGTTGGGCGCTTGATTTACTTAGCTTATACTAGACCAGATATCAGATATGCTGTGAGTGTGGTGAGTCAGTTCATGCATAACCCGAGCGAGTGTCACATAGATGCTGTTGTGAGAATCTTTAAGTACTTAAAGTCAGCTCCTAGAGAGGAGTAATGTTTTCTAAACACAATAATATTTTTGATGTTTGTGGCTTCACAAATGCAGATTGGGCTAGAAATATTACAGACAGGAGGTCTACATTAGGTTATTTTACTTTTGTGGGAGGTAATTTGGTTACATGGAAAAGTAAGAAACAGATGGTTCTGGCACAATCTAGTGCTGAGGCTGAGTACAGAGGTATGACTCATGGAGTATGTGAGTTGTTGTGGCTGAGAAATCTGTTACTTGATTTGAGTATCAAACCCAAAAGTGTTATGCAGTTGTATTGTGACAATAAAGCAATTGCGATGGGAGTACTATGGCCGTAAGTGAGAAAATAAAATAAACAGGGCATTGCCCCTCCGGAGGTTCACGGTCATCGACACCGTGGGAGTACTATATACTAGGTCCTGCCACTCTCAAGCCAAGCACCTGAAATCTGGACAACGGTACTACTTTTTGATCCGAGTCATCACATAAAATCATTTGCGTATAGTCTCGGGTTTTCTTAGCCCAATCATAAATCATTTATCTCATAATATAATGAAAACATTCCCGATGTATCGACCATGAGCATACAAAAATAATGTGCTTCCATATATATAGGCAAAACCACTAACAAAGGGGGTTTAGCTTTCCCTACCTGGAATTGTCGTTCCTTATGTAAGCTCCAAGCCTCCAGGAACCGCCTCGGGTAATCGAAGTTACCGCGTAAGCTACCTTGCACTACCAGAAAAAAAACTTTAGCCGACGAAATAACCAAAAATAGGCCGACGAAATTTATTCTCCCATCTTCATTATATTTGACTCATAACAATGGACGACCGAGAAGAGACGCGGCGGTCAACGGCCAATTTCCGACGAAAACCAAAAGGACCAACTGTCAGATTGATTGTGTTTTTATGTGTTAAAGGTTATAAGAGGGGTCAGGCTAAGTCGATTTGAGCTTGGCCAAGCCCAACGGCAACTGTAAAATCTGTGTGTTCATGTGCTTCTAATAAATAAAGTGAAATTTCAGCGTAGTAATAGGATCTCTATGGAGCCACTTACAATATCTTCAGGGTTGAAGATTTTTTACTTGTTCATATATATATATATATATATATATATATATATATCATATATGCATATTTAAAAAGGAAAAAGAAAAAACTAAAGTTTGGAATGATTGCTGGCCTCATTTAGTAGCCTACTTCTGGGTGTTGGCTTTGCTTGTAATCCTGCATCATGGAAATTCTATATGATGGACTAATGGTACTGTCTGGATGCGTCACTTTTCTTATTCTATTATTTTAGTCTAATTCTAGATAGTTTCCCACATGTAATCTTTTGGCTCCTCTATCAGTTGCATTTTCTGGATATCACTGCCCGCGTAATATTTGTATACGCAACCTTTGAAAATGAAATTCTGGTTTATTTGCAAACAGAGATGGTTGTTCATCCCCCAGTCAGGCCACCTACTATTACAAAGTTTCTAAAGCTTTCTGCCCTAAAAATGCACTTTACAAATAAATATGCAAGTACCCAGGTAGTCCACTGACCAACTGCTACTGCAGCCTCTTCTGCAAGCTCTCAAGAAAAGGCTTTGAGAGAGAGCCTGGAATCGCATTGGGATGTTGCTGCTGCTGCGAAGATTGGGAAGATATTAGGGGAGCGCCTGCTGCTCAAGACTATCCCTGCTGTATCAGTCCACCTGAAGAGAGAACAGAAATATCATGGTAAGGTTAAAGCTGTCATTGAAAATGTGGTAAAAGCAGGTGTCAAACTGCTCTGATTTTTGTAGGGGGATACATTAGTGTGCTTACTGTCAGAATCTCATGTTTTAAGAAAATAACGTATTGTGCTATTGATGCAATGAGAACTTTTTATTCCTTCCAATTGGATGTTGATTTTGATTTCATTCATGTTATTTATGGGATTATTATTCATGGAGTGCTCGTGGTTTGGGGGTCAAAATATTTTGATTATAATTGCATGTTTTGTGGTGGGAGTGGCGGACTGGTGATGCTAGCTTTCACCGAGTAGAAACAGCCCGGTGGTCATGGTTGTGCTTCTTCCTCTACCTCTGAGCTTTGTATTTTGAAACATAAAAAGAAACTTCCTGAATTCTCTGTATTTTGGGGTATACAGATCGTCTGGCAAATGTTTTAATGTAGGGAGTGTAGACAGTATCTACAGGGTCAAGGAAATTTCTATTGTTTGGCAGTTATATTATTGGTCACAACTCAACAACTCCAAACATGTCTGAGTTCTCACAAGATCCTCAGTTTGATCTAATAAATAAGGTGCCAGTGCCGGAAGAAATGACGGCAAACACAAACAAAAGCATTCACAAATGCTTCACATAGCAAGGGAAATTGGAGGTAGCAATATACATGCACATGGTAAAACACTAAAGCACTAGGAGGTTCATAGCCTCTCCAGATAGGAACTAAGCAGCAGCATACTGGGCTACTTTACGCACAAGCTTATCCTTGGTAGCACCAACAAGGTTTTCGATAATCTTTCCTTCTTTAAGGAATATAAAGGTGGGCATTGCCTCCACACCCCAGTCCTCAGCAACCTTCTGCAGCTCATCAACATCCACCTTCAGGAATGTGACATCAGCTGTCTGCTTGGCCAGCTCCGCGAAGGTTGGGGCAATTAAACGACATGGTCCGCACCATGAAGCAGTGAAGTCCACCACAATCAGCTTCATGGTCTCGTTGCCCTTCCTGAGCTGCTCCTCCCAGGCCTCAGTGGTGTTGCAGGCGATGACTTGTCCCTCTTCTGCGGCCATTTTCTTCTCTTTCTCTCTTAGCTAGCTTGTCTGAATAAATATGGGATGAGGCTACGGGGTTTATATATGCAATGGCCAACAAACAAGTCAATTGCCATTACATGAAAAAACGCGGAGCATGCATGAAACTAAGTAAGATGCTGCTTCTTTTCTTTTCCTTCGGGTGGTTGAGTGACGCATACCCATATGTCAGACGGTGATGGCGTTTGTGATGACTGATGGGTTCTTCGCCTTCGGCAGAGGGAAGGTGCTCGGTGGCGCAGGAGGGTGGTGGGGGAGGCGCTCAGTGGCGGGAATACCACTGATCGTATGGCGCTGGTTTCATTTAGGAGGCAGGTGGCATGAGACCATAAGCTTGTGCCCTAACGCTGTAGCATTTTAGTGTATAGTTCAAACATTGTTGTACCATCAAATAGATCAATCAACTAGAGGTACACAAAATGAATTGGATTCTCAATGGTGGATCGAATTTCTTTACTTCAACCTGGTTGTCTTTGCATTTTTCCTGTTTCATGATTGTTACTGAACAATAATTTAGTGTTCATCTCATATAACCCACTAAAAGAACCAAGACAAATCATCTCATACAACAACTTATAACACAGAACCCATTCCTACTGTAACAAATACTCAACATAGCTCAGAAGGCTCTCAAGAGATTTCACAAGGCACGCCTAAACACCCCTTGACAATAACGAAAAAAAATCTATCCCCGCAAGAGCAGGAGACAGTTTTCATACACATTAAAAGATAAGTCCTCTCTTTTTCCTTTTCTTTCTCTCACTTGCCTGCAGGAACCAAAATATGGGTGAACTCTGATGCCAAGGAAGATGATGGAACAAAAAATATTATCTAATGACTTGATTGAATTACAAACTTCTGAGGATATGATCCAACCAATAAGGAAATAAAACAGCATAATCAGTCGCAACAACCAGATTATCATGACACATACATTGTAAAAATTACTTTGCTCCCTTCATTAGCCCAACTGAGTACCATAATATGTTATTAACTTTCAATTATTTACTCTCACTAAAGTCAAAAACAAAACTTTGTTACAGTTATATCCAAAACCACAACATCAGAAACCCCTGTATGGTGTTAATAAGAGATATAATTCCATGCCCTGTCAGGTAATACACACAAAAGCCTTGTATTTAAAACAAAAAAATAATATTTCAAAAAAAAACATAATACAAACATATTTTACAGAGCTTTTACTTCATATGCTTAGTTATGTTAGTATTAGCAGTCCACTCCATCTGGAGAGGGTAGAACCCCAAAGACATCAGGAGTATGATATTAACGCACACGTAGATCTAAAGCAGTATACAACATCAAAATATGAAGGTGTGGTCAAAATTTGGCTCACCTACTAGAAGGGAAGTCCAAAGAAAATTACACACCACAAAGTCCCTAAAATACATCCATTACTTGTATGAAAAGAGGGTAGACCGGTAGAGGTACAAAAGACATGCTGTGGATGACATCTAACACAAAACTGTTGTCACTTCTTAATGGTAAGCAATTTGTTTATCCTTTCATCTAACTTGCTTTAATACAATTATTTGTTTTTTATTTCTTCCGATCATCATTCCTTACCTTTCATCTATCTACAGAACATATCTCCTCCCTTGCCTTTTACCCACCCTTACTTTCAACCAAGAGACTTGCAACAAAATTTGACACACAGCTATGCCAATGTTTCTTCCAGTAACGAAAATGTAGGAGGGAAAAGCTATGTTTAGTTCATATCCTCTTTGTATTACACTTTTCTAGCCCCACACTGGATTACTCAACTACACATGTCAATACATGGCTATACTTCATTCTGACATGTCTAAATTACATGGCTATACTTCATTCTCTGTTTTTGTACCTTTTCTGCAAGGTACAAAAACAGAGAGTTCCATGCCATATAAACATTTAGAGAAGTTAATGATTGAAATGATTTACCTTTAGGATGAACATTCTCAATGTGAGCACAACTGTATCTCTAGAACTGCAAATAGGAGAGGAACAAATAAGTAGAGCATTTTGAGCAACAAAATAAACATAACACAACAAACATTTGATCAACATAATTGTTAAAAAAACATCCACATTACTACTACCAACTCACTTAAAATCCCATGAAATCAAAATTTTGTAAAACAACCACATTCAATTAAAAATAATATATTGTATCCAAAAAAAATATTAGAAACATATGGTATTTAGAACTGTGAATCGGGATGTATGGCAAATGTAACAAGATATTAACTCTATTCAAGTACCCGACAAACAACTCTGCTTCCTGCAAGCTTCCATAATGCATTAAAAGTTACAAGGAACATGGCAATTTCTTATTCTTTTTGAATAGGAAACATGGCAATTTCTACTGTATCCAGGTTTACCACTGAAAGCTGATGAAGTTTTGATTGTTTTTTTTCAGGGAAATAAGCTAAGGTAGATTTGCAACTTTTGTAAAAGAAAGTTAAAATGATAAAATAATAAAAAAATTCCATAAACAAATCTGAATAAAATCCATCTGCAGTAAGTATTGTTTAATCGAGTAAAATAAATCTTTTTTTACTAAACGTAGGTTGTAGAACATAGGAGAATGGAATCACAGGCTGGACAAGGAAGATAGCAAAACACTAGTATAGTCCAAGACATAAGTTGGACACACGACTTGAGCCTACTGGAAGTCCATGATTGGTCTACTTAGTAATGGGGTAGATCCAAGGGAACAAAATTCCATATTTACAGAAAAACAGTGGGAGCTGCTTTCCTTTTCCCCTCTCTTGAGCATGGAAACCTTAGTTGCTTACCAGCTATAATCCGTCTGGTCATTGTCGGTTTTCAGGAGACGCTGTCCAGCACTAGAATCAGTTAGCACGAACTCTGTAGGGCTTCCATACGGGATTCCAACCTAACAGAAGAAAACAGATCGGTGAAATAGAAAAAGAACCAAATCCAACAAAATCATGAAGATACTAGTCCATAATTAATCAGAAACATATTAGATAGTTCTAAATCAGCGAATGGTCCACAGTAGTGAGTATGCCCAACCCCAACAATTACTGCAACTTTGTGCTAAATAAGCCTCCATAATTCATGTAGAACATTCAGAAAGATTAACAAGACATCATACACTAGTTGTCGCCGAGAACTTTTCAGTGACTACAGTACCACTGGGTCCGGTACACTTGATGCTGTAATTGTCCTTCTTAATGGCCAATATAGCAGGTTCCCATATATCAAGATATCCCATCTGTAAAAGCAAAAGACACTTTGAAGAAAGAAATGCAAACATCCAACTAAAAACTAGCTAAACAAAAATGAAAACCGAGTAAAAGTTAGACATTTTTCTTGTATAAACATACCGACTGATATACTTTAAATGAAGTATGACCTTGATTAAGAATCTTCTGTAACTCAGCTTGCATTTCAGGATCTGTAAAAAAGAAAGAGTATAAGAACCACAGGATTTTGCATTACGTGATATTAATGAAATAAAAGTTAATCAACTGAAGCAAGATTGTGGATAAAGTTAGACACTGTGCTGTTAGTGAATTAGGGGTAGGTTTAAAATCAGCCACATTTCCTCAGTGATTAATGGAATACTAACAGTAACTTTGCAGCCTCAAGAAGGTTGGAGCAAGGTGATCAATTGTCAATCTTATTTTCACACATGCAGTAGAAGTGTTGAGCAGACTAATGGAAGGAGCCACGAGAAACCCGTTGGTAGAGTTGAAGACTGTAGAATCCACCTTTGGTGGTACCAAACCACACATAACATTCTATTACCTCTTGGGAAATGGCCATGGACCAAAATTGGTTCTAGGTGGACACTGATTATAGCAAGGTATTAAACCAGGGTATTATAGACAACCAAAATTGATTGGCCCGGCCCCTGGGTGGAGGCCCCAAGTTGTCATATCTTTACTACATGGCTTATACTTAACAATGTGGGAGTTTACATTCCAAAAAAATCCCACCTGACATTAGACCACACATGTACCAATATTGGGTGATGTGGAGCACTAAATCCCATTTCAGGAGTAGATCAAGCCCACCACAAGATTGAAATGAATTGGCTGGCTGCTCTTCCACCATGTTAGAATCAGATGACAAGATCCCTTTTGAGTGATACTTATTCTGCATCTTGCAGGCGGGAACCAACTAGACTAGGAAACACCTAGTTTTCATAGTCCTAATAACAATTAATTAGCTGTTTAAGATATATATATATATATATATATATATATATATACAGGACCCTTCTATTGAGGGATCCCTATTTTTGGTTTATTTATAGGGATAGACATTCGATAAACTTTTCGATCACATATCAACATCTCCACCGTTCAATACGTAGATGCATATATATAGATCATGTCTGCAAAATTTCATCCAATTTGGTGATCGTTAAGGCTTTGAAATAACTGAAATCAATTGACGGATCAAATCTGCCAAACTTGAACCGTTAATGCCTATAATTTTAATTCGCAGTTTTGAACATCTTAACGATCACCAATTTAGATGAAATTTTGCAGAGGTGATCTATATATTAGGACCTAAGAATTGAACGGTTAAGATTGAAAAATGTGATCAGAAAGTTTGTCGAATGCCTAACCCTATGAATAAACCAAAAATAAGGATCCCTTAATGGAAGGGCCCTATATATATATATATATATATATATATATCAAACTATAGGGCCCTTATATATATATATATATATCAAACTATTGCAACAGGTAGAAGCATTGCAAACAGTGAGACAAATGGTAGAGGTTCCCATTTGCAATCCGCCGATGATAAACTCTTTTGTAATACAAATGGCCAGGGCACTGATAAATATTGATCTTTTCTTTTTCCTTTCGCTCAGTATCAGGCTTCAACATTCAATAAAGCCTTGCAGGGCATTACTAAGGATACAGAACAACAACTAGCTGAAGTTATGTTGTGGAGTGGGATGGTGATTCATATCTTCTCAGGGTGGAGAGATAAGTCCTGTGGGAGAGAGTAAAGTTTTGGGGATCTTTTTGGGCTTATACTTCTAAGGAAAATAGAGATTATAGCCTTTCTTCCATTATCCTTAACTGGGAAGCAGCTGTAGTATAATTTTGCTTAGTGTTGGTCCTAAAAGCTGAGCTGCTATGCCCTTAGTCATAGCTGCTCTCTTTTTCTTTTTTAAGCCGAATTCTTGTCTGCCTCTCTCCCTTTTGTTTCAAGAAAAAGCTGTTTCTTTTAAAAAAAATCAATATCTTTGTCAATACCTTGGACACACATGGGGCAAACTGGGGACCTAATGACAGAAGTTTCTCATTAGCAATTTCACAATCTCTTTACTTCAGGTTCAGGAGATGAGAAAAAATGGTACACTGATATTGCAAATTCATTCACTTGGAGGGCACTAATATGGAAAAAGCAAAAACGGCTCACTAGATGAATACTTGTTGGCTGGGATCGTTCCCCTTGAAATAAAGTTGAAGCTTACTCCAATAGATCAATTTTTTTTTCATTATCAAGATGTTCAAACGTTGATAAGTATTAAAACAGGAAGCTAAGTCCTCATTGCCTCAGAAAACCCAAGCTTCACATTAATCACGCATTGTTGAGTCTCAATGGAAAGGCTATGTGTGTACACACACATGGCCCTTCCATTCAGGGATCCTTACTTTTAGTTTATTTATAAGGATATGCATTCGACAAACTTTTCGATCACATATCAACATCTCCGCCGTTCGAGAAGTTTGTCGAATGCCTATCCCTATAAATAAGGATCTGTTAGTGAAAGGGCTCTATATATAGGGCCCTTTCACTAACGGATCCTTATTTTTGGTTTACTACATATACAGAGCCGTTCGAGAGCGGACGTCCGCACTCCGGCTAAAGTGAGGATGTCGGCCGTTTCTCTGTCGTTTCACGCCAGCGACGGCTTCTCTCCCTCCCGGACGATTGTACAGCCTCCCAAGACTGCTTCCCTCCTTCCAGGATCACCGGCGACGAGTTTACCGGCTAGAATGAAGCTCTGGACATAAGACACAATTTTGGCTGGAAAACGTCGCCAGCGAGTTTTGGGAGGGAAGCAGTCCTAGGAGGCTGTGCAGTTGTTCGGGAAGGAGAGCAGCCGTCGCCGGCATGAAACAGCGAAGAAACAACCGACGTCCACACTTTAGCCGGAGTGCGGACGTCCGCTCTTGATTTGGCCTATATATATAACAGTTGCCTTTATAATTGTGTGTTGTAGGTGCGTGTAGATCCATGAAAATTCAAGAGCATCTATGGGTATCAAACCAAATCTCCAACCCATATGAGAAAAAATAGAAAACCCACAAAAATATCATATATGAAAGATGAAACAACTATCAAGCTGGCATGTACAAGATACTTACCACAGGGAATCTTACTGCTCTCATTCGCAAAAACCTTTACAAGCTCTCCCTACAAACAACGTAACCCAATGAACAACAATTAACAGTCACAACGAAGATACTTGAATTCAAAATGTATTTAATTAAATCATTTGAACACTTGTAGCACTAGCAGATGATTGAACATGTGATGAAAGAACCAAAATCCCATGATACAGAAATGTGAGGACAATTTAGAAGTTTTAGACGAAAATGGAAATGTCGACAATGAAGATTGAATTATTAATGATAAAATAGGGAGGTTGCTGTTAACTTGTCCCTTCTGAAAATTACATTATTGACAAAATAGCACCGAAAATATTGCAGTTTTACATCTTCAAATTCGTAAAAGGGATACTTGGTGCCACATGATTTTAGAGGGAATAAACCCCAACATGACTGCTTTGTGAATCTAAGGTGACTAACTGCCAATCAAACAATTTTATCCCAGATAAATACATCATAACTTTCTGTGCACAATGATTGAACATCAAACTAATCAGACAACTCATGAATTTCTATCAATGATTCGAAGCACTTCTATATACGCTATTTTGGAAACCCAAGGACTCAATCGTAAGGATATGTAAAATACAGGATTTACAATCCTAGCAGGAAAAGGAGGGAAACGGATACTCAAAACCTCTACCCCAACTGAAGATAGAGGGGCCAGGAGGGAGAAAGAGAAGAGAGACAGACAGACAGACAGAGAGCCAGCTTATAGGGTAGGGACAACCCACGTTCACCAGACATGACCCTGAGTCCCTGACATGAAGATACATAATCCATCTCTTGAAACTATAATTGAGATAGTACCTTGCGCTTCCTGTTATCGAGAGGCTGGACTTCAATAGCAAGATATGTATCAACGTCGTCAGCAGTAATTAGATAGATTGGTTGCTTTGCTCCTATCATCAGAAACCGAGGAAAACTTAGAATCAACATGATATTAGGAAAAACAAAAGTGTCAGCAGTAATTAGATAGTTTGGTTGCTTTGCTCCTATCATCAGAAACCCAGGAAAACTTAGAATTGACATGATATTAGGAAAAACAAAAGTAACCAACATCCAAAGTGTACAGGAAGAGATCAGTACCTTCGATATAATTAACTGATCCATCTTCCATATGACGAACCCACTAAAAAAACACTTATTAGAATTGCCCCACAATAATTTAGCCATAATGTTAGGGATGAGGAAGTGGGTGTTGAGGGTTCAGAAAGTTTATACAAAACAACACCTCAAAATTGCAACTGGTTGTTCCATTAATAGAGTACCCGCATGCTTGAAGTTCTCTCCCTGGAAAAGCTTCTCCTGAAATTTGGAGGTTCTCAATAGCTGGTAATGGATCATCATCTGCAGCTACATATTGCAACGATGTTAGGTTCTAGAGCAACCAGTTGACTGCTGAGACGAATACACAAAGTTCAAGGATAGATGGATCATGACCCTTAGAAAATGAAGACGGCTCTTCAAGAACTGGCGGTAGAAAATGATAAGAGGAGCCGGGCTCATCAGGTGCAGTTGTGTAAGGAGTGTTTCCCGGACTCCAATTCGTTGACATTTCTCTCTCATTTTGGTTTCCCTCAGGATCATGATCATCAAGCTCTGTGTTCCTAACAGGATCACGAAATGTGACCTGTTTATTGGTGGTTTCTTCACTATAACGAGTTATTGGTGCATCCCCTCGGATAACATCAAACTGAGTAGGTGTATCATGTGCAGCAGAATTCCTAGTAAACCATTGAAACACTTGAGCAAGAGATTCAAACCAATTAAAACATTCTATGGCTTTAATTCTATGTAATAACTAACCATCTCTAAATATCGTGGAGAAAATTTCACTCATGCATCAACATTTTGTGAATAAGTGAAGATGAAGAATGAAATCTGTTTCGATTCAATATTAAAAATGTACAAGCTTTTGACAAACAAGCACTTGGGAACTGATATGATGCAAGGTTTGATGGCTTGATGCTGCTTGGCCCTGTAAAGACCATAATTCAACTGTCAAACTTGAAGGATTTATGGCTAATTTATGCATGACACTAAATTCCAGAGGTCTATCAAGAAATCATTACTGGTTCTTGATGCATCAGTAAATAATTTAGTGATCTTTGCTAATTTACCAACTTATGATATTGTGTTGGCCCAATTAACTACCTAGGTCTCATACACTGTTAGGACCAACATACAGGGGCATGGTGAGCTCCATGGACCCAACAATACATAACCGACATACAGGAATATCACAAAAGGTTGATGCAGTTCAGTGATGATACATAACCGACACTTCTTCAATGTCAGACAATTGGACAATTGTGTTTGGGTCACATTCCTCAAAGTGAGATTCTAGAGTGATTAAGCTCACCATAGAGGTCATACCAAAATGACACTTAGCTTATAATGTTACCCAATGGCTTGAGTCAGCTAGGCAATCGAGCAGGGTGCTTTGCCTCAAATGAAACTGGCATTGGCAAAGAGAAAAAGGCTAAAGCTCTTTGGGAGTGTTTTGTAATTGGGTAATTTTGATGGAAAGGAATAAATGGATCTAAATATGATAGAATGGGGCTGGAGGACCTTTGAAAGGAATTTAGATTCTTGATAACGGCTTCAGTGTTGGTTGAAATTTAGGACTAAATGTTCTCCTAGACAGGAAGGCTGTGGGGGCTGAGTTTTTCTGTTTTCGACAGTGTTCATCAATTTTGTCAGGCTAGCCTTTTTGTAGTCTTCTGTGTTAGTTTGGTTGCACTAGCACTGAACTTGTCCAAGGCTTTGTTTCTTGTCTAATTGATAAACCTTAGTTTCAATATAAAATAAAATAATACCAATGAATGTTAATAGAGCAACATATAATGTTAGCCTACAGAAACCCAAAAAGAAATAAAATAAAATACAATAAAATAAAATAAAGAGCTCAAGAAAAAAGACCAAAATTTGTGTGATTAAAGGAGGTCAACGACAAAAAGGAGATTTGATTGTAGGTGTTCCTAGCTTAAAGTCTCTCCCACTTATATGTTGGTTTCATGGTACAGGGTGGGGATCTACTAAAATGTTTATTTGTCTGCATTTACCAGCCTCTGCCTCCTCATGAGAACAGACGACACATGAAGCCCATCCTATGTGGGATCTAGTGGTTGTCCAACAAAACAAAGAGTACACTAGCTTTACTCTCTCCTATCACCATTTATAGAGAGTTTTTACTTCTAAGGTAATAAAAAATAAAGGGGATGAACCTCCTCCGTCACATCCCAGTGCGCTCTTTATTAAACAGATTGAAAGTAGCTTCACAGTTAGGAAAGATTAATTCTATGAAGGACTTTCCAGAAGTTTGGGTGGAAGCAGAAATAACTTGGCAAAAAAATTTCAAAGTAAAACATAAAATTATAGCAGAGCCTGTCATAGTTGGCACTAATATGGATCTAACTGATGGACAAACTCTAAGACCACCTACGAACATATGGGTATGATGGATGAATTTAATTTGAAAAACTGAGTCTTTCACCAGGTTTCAGTAAGAGATGCATACTGGACCATAATCAATCATCAATACAAGACCAATGAACAATAAAAAAAATCCAATGAAATCAGAACCCACCAACAAATGCAGATGGTTGTAATGTGTATTCAGTTCACAGAAGCAGTCTCCATTTGACCAGGCTCACCTGCTAGCAAAAGGTGAATACCTCCCCAGGTCATTGGGATCTACATTCCTATTGACAACACCATCCAAAGCACTCTGATCACGACCCAATAGATCCCAATCCCTGGTGGTCTGAACATCTGAAGCTGAAACTGGTACTTTTCCCTGGGAATATGCTTGCTGAGGAACCAGTTCAAGCCCATTTTTGTGCTGATTAAATGCATAACATAAATTTTTTATGTTGTGCTAATAAGAAGAACACGAAGACATGAACATACAGTTGTCAATGCTGCACCAAAAGAGTGTGAAGGCGACTGCATGGGAATGTTGGAGTTATTCAACTCTGAGTTCCAAGGTCGTATATGGTACTGTGACTCCTTTAGTTTTGCCTGTTACAAAGGAATATACATATCCAAATAATCAACTTTTGTGAAAAAAGGGGACCCATAAAGAGTTATCAAAGCATTGAAGAGGAGGTTTAATGATAAATATTTAACCTATATAATTTTCAATACATACCTCAGTAAGAAGGAGCTTTTCTTGCAAATGTTTAAAAAGAACCTGTAAAATAACAGAAGGATGCAAACACTAAAATACATGCGTACAATTTCAAAGTAATAAATCTGACTTGATCAAGAACTGAACTCAATTCCATTTGTTTCTTTTTTTTAAGTTTTCTACTTTTTGGAGAGAGAGAGAGAGCAAGAGGGACTCCTGCAGTCTGCAATTATAAAGATTTCTTTACTTACCAGCATGGTGGTAGGATTCATATTGCAATATTCTAACATTCAACAATCTAAAAGTGATTTATGGATCCAACTATATTTTCCTGTTATTCATCCTGAGATATGAATAGTCTTTAACATATTAAATTATAGCTCCCCGACTTACCTTGACATTGCTGACAATTGATTGGGCATCAGGAACTGGAAGCTGCAAAGAGTACTCTGCAAGAAGTGGAAGCAAGGATGAAACAAATGTCGATCTCTCTTGCTGTGCATCCTGACATAACAGAACCAAAGCAAACAATTATTCAATTATGCTCAACTTAAAAAACAAGGCAACTAACAAGTGTGCAGGTTTTTTATAGCACAAGGGCACCAGAAACAATATAACATTAGCAAAGCACCTGTAATGCATATGTGAGGCGTATATTTTCCTCAATTATGTCTTGTCGGTAAGATAGAGCCTTCGATGCAGCATCTACAAGATCCTGTTGCTGTTGATCAAACGCCTAGTAGCAACAAAACACAATACTAAGAAATTATACTTATACCATGCCCATGTACACATGTGAAGGGAAGAGAGAAAAGGTACAATGTAAAATTGTAATAAAGAAGACAAACTGCCTACCAGACGCATATAAGCAATGCGCTTCTCCAGGACATATTTTTCATTGCGTATTTGTGCTTCCTATTAAAGATTCATAGTACTTAATATTAGTCACTTCAATCAACAAAGAGTTAATGGCATATATGTCCGGAACAGATCAATTATATTTCAATGCCATGTCAGTGTCGAAATGCCATATACGCATTATACCTTTATGGAATAATCAGACAGATGTCTCCGTAATTGCATTATCTCTTCTTCATGCTCACGAGTCTTGACAAAACGTAAATTGGTTCAATAAAAAAGTATATCTTAAAATAGAAGATGAGACGACTAACATCTAGCATAGATATAGGCCATACCTGTTTCCAGAGGCTTCTAGGATTTAATTCAGTAATAGGCATCAACCCTTGTCCAGAAATATTGAACCTTGGATCACATTCTCCTTGTGTGTTAAACCTAAGGCAAACACAAAAGCTCATCTAAATTTGTTCAGATAAGTATTCAGAAACTTAGGAATACTTCAACATCCGCATTTGAGGTGAAATACCCTCCCGGAGAGAAGGATGTTATGGATGGTGAAGATACGTGAGAGAAGCCAGCATTATCCGCAGGCTGCTGACTACCCGGAAGTTCCTTTATGGTCCCATTGATCTTGCTGCTCGAGGACTGGGTTTCCACATTGCTATGTAGAGGAGCATCAGCATTTGGCTTCAAACTCTCTTGACTACTGACAGGGGGAACTGGTTGATGAGCTTCATACGATCCTTGTTCCCGGTCAGACCAAGGATCATCAGAAAGCAGTCTTTGCGACCCAGATTCCTCTACTTTCTGCCAATTTCAAATTAAAGAGAACAAATGCATGAGGAGACCATACTATTACCAGACAAACTTGACAAAGAAGGAAATCAACACTATTATACTACAGTATAGTCAATCAACCAAAACTCCAATTTGATTGAAAACTACATTATAAACTACAGTTTGACGAGCAGTCTTAACCAACTATATCATCACTCTCAATTCCGCCATATACTACTTGAATCTATCATTTCATCACTAATTTTCTAGAATCATAACTAAAACAATACAACAAATTTGAATAAACGAGTAAAATGAGAGAGGAGAATCTTGTAAGGGCTTACATATCTATCGAGCTCAAGAATCTTGTTCTGAAGCTCAGTCCTCAACCGGATGTTCTCCTCCACCTGTTGCTTAATCGTCGCCTCCGCAGCTTCCACCGCCTTCATAACCTGAAACAAGCTGCTATCATTGTTGCCGTTCGCTCCACGAATAGGATCACCGGCGCCGGAAATCGCCAGCCCCGAGAACTTCTCCGCGAATTTCCGATCGTAACCGTTCTCCATCGCCTTCCTCTCCGCGCTTGTGCTAGGGCTTCTTACTCTCTCTCTCTCTGTCACTTCATCTAGCTTGAATGCTAGATTGTTTTCATGCACAAATGGGTAGCTGTGCTACCTATTTAGTACGTATATAGATTTTATTAATAACTCGCACATACCCTCCGCAAAAACTTATTTCACACACGTTAACCAATCAAATTACAGTCTAACCACAATATCTATGTAGTGTATTCTACACTACTTTAAGATATGTCTTGGATATTAGAATTTCTCTAAAATGTTCTATGGTGCTATACACACATGAACTTTTTTCAAGATTCTAGAGATTTTCATACTTTTGTAGCAACACCTTAAAGGCTTCAGGAATGGTCTTGACCCTTAAACCTCTCAAGAATGCTAAAGGAAACTCCTCGTAAATTCGGTGGGACATGACACTCTCCCCCACCTAAGCTCGCAGTGCCCTTATTGCGACTAGGTGTTGTAGCTTTGGATCTCATCTTTGAATCGCCACAATCAGTCCTCGAGCTCCAAACTTGCTTCTGTATCGGGTAGGCCTCTCCACCTGATCAGGTACTCCTTGTAGCGTGACGCGCCTCGCCGTCAAGTGATGCGGTCCGCGAGTACTTCATGCACTTCTTTCTTAAAAGCAGTCATGGTCGATGATGTTGCCCGATGCGAAACTCCCCTCGATGGGTCTTCCTTGCCCTCATGAAAAGGCTTTAATCTACTCATGTGGAAAGACCAGATAAATCTTTAACTCGGGTGGAAGATAAAGCTAGTATAAAATATGGCCTACGTGTTTGACAACTTCAAATGACCCCTCATACATGCGTACAAGCTCTTATGCAATTTCCTAAAGAACTTGAAGTGGTGTGGCAAGAGTTTAACTAGTACAAGGTCGCCCTCATTGTACTCCACATGCCTCTTCTTCTTATTCGCCGATGTCTCCACCCTTGCGACAACTTTGTGCAACGCCGCTCGAGCTAACCCCTTTTGTTCGGGCCAAGTCTTGGCAAACTTGGACGCGGCCGGACTCTTCCCCTCGTTGTCTCCCCCGAGTTACAACACTGACAACATCTTCAAGTCTTGCTTTGTGCCACTAATTGTTGGAACTATACAAGCGTTGTCGTCGTTTGTGATACACAAGGTGTTCACGAATGGCATTGGGATCGCCTTGACCTTGTCGTGGAATTCAACCTAGGTCAACCTTGAAGTCATCCATCGGAACTATCGAGAAGTCTAGTTTCCCACACCATGCCTCCATGATGGTCTTGACTCCTCGAATTACTCCATAAATGGGTAGAGCAGGTGAATTGATCTCCTTACGGAGCCCCTCCATCACTCCCCTTGAGTCACAGCCTTCGGGCTTCCTCAAACGATATGAAGTTATGGGTTGCCCCCGTGTCAAGAATTGTCGACGTTGACTTCCCACCCAAAGTAACATCAACGAAGAGTAAACCTTTGGCTTGACACTTGAGTGTCAATCAAATCCCGTTGAGTAGTTGCATCGACCTCATATGTGCACCTTCATCGTCGCCCTCGGCTTCTTCCTTGCCTTGATAACTTTCCAAGAGTGAGCTTAGCGCTCTCTTTTGTAGATAGTCCCTAGCCCAGTGTGAACAATCACAAATGAAGCATTTTTTGTTGTTGGGCTTGCTTGAACTCCTTACATCCTTTTACTTGTCCTTATCTTTGCTCTTTGCCAAGTAAGTGTCTTGTTGTGGCTCGTCGCGTTGACCTTTTTCTTTCTCATCCAGATGTGTCAAGAACTCGGGGCAACCTATCTCCAAATATTAAGTGATTCCCAAGTCGTTTTCAACCAAGTTGCAAGGGATTTCAAGGCTACTCAAAGCAACTTGGAATCATATAAGGCATTGGCTGGGGCACTTCTTCAACGCTTCAACTCTTTCTAGCTCACACAAATTCCTTGTGCCAAAAATACCGAAGCTTATGCCCTGGCCAGGCTCGCCACAACTCCTCCCGACACCTCACCTACAGACGTACACGTTGAGATCTTGGACAAGCCTAGCATTTCCAAAGCATATTCAGAAATCTTCTCCACAGATACTGCTTCACCGTCTTAGATAGATCCATATACTGCCTTCCTCTCTCATGGTACTCTGCCCAATGACAAGAAAGGCATTACACCTAAAACATAAGTCCGTCATTTACCTCCTTAAAAAGGGTAAGTTGTATCGCCGAGGCCAATATTGCCCATTGCTCAAATGTACGTATCTCAATCGAGGAAGGACACAAAGTACTTAAGTTGCTCCATGATAGGGTCTGTGGCAACCACACGGGAGCCCGAAACCTCATATATAAGGCCTTGAGAATCGGATATTACTAGGCACGATGGAAGATGATTCAATAATTGTGGTTAGAGCATGTCTGCAATGTCATAAGTTTGCCAACTTTGCACATCACCCTCATGTCTCTCTTTCCATTATACATTCCCCAATCCCCTTCGGTCAGTGGAGACTCGACATCGTGGGAAAACTCCCCACCATTCCGGGACATTTAAAGTATGCAGTCATCATTGTCGACTGCAATACTAAATGGGTAGAAGCCGAGGTTGTCGCCACTATCACTATTGAAAGGGTAATCACTTTCTTATGATGCAACATTTACTGTCGCTTCAGGGTGCTACAAGCCTTATTCACTGATAACGGTACCTAGTTCGATAATGACACATTCCAGGAATTTGTGTCTACACAAGGAACTACCTTGCTCTATGCCTCTCCTGCCCACCCTCAGACCAACGGTTAGGTGGAAGTCATCAACAAGCTTATCAAACAGAATCATAAAAAGAAGTTGGAAGACCACAAGGGGTTATGGGTAGAAATGCTCCTAGAGATGTTATGGACACTTCATACAACTCCCACGACAGCCACAGGTGAATCTCCTTACCTGCTATCTTATGGCACATAGGCAGTCATTCCTGTCGAGATGGAGGTTCCAAGTGCTCGAGTCACAGGATACGACCTTGACACCAATACTGAGGGTCTACGCCTCAACATGGATCCCCTTCAGCAACGTCGGGACAAAACCCACTTGTGGAACATCAACAACATGCAATGTGTCACGAGAAACTACAACACGAAGGTGATCCTAGGACCCTAAAAATTAGAGATTAAGTCATGAAAGATATTATCCCCCACCCAATAGGTCTCAAGGATAAATGAAAATCACCATGTGAGATTGTCGATGTCTCAAGACCCGCCACATTCTACTTATGAGAGAGGACTCTCCCATCGATGTCTCAGGACCCGCCACATTCTACTTATGGGACATCGATGGGAGAGTCCTCTCTCATCCCTGGAACTCGCAACACCTCCATCTCTTCCTAGCCAAGGGATTTACTTTTGTTATTTTGCCCATTTCCTTTTCCCTAAGTATATGGTCCACTAACGACTATTACTACGTAGACATTGCCCATTAACGGCTTTAAATGAATGAATACATGTTATGTTCTCAACACTTTGTCTCTCACACACTGGCATACACAGTCCCGAGACTACGAGACAAAATATTGAATAACATCAAACAGATTCATTCAATACCAAAAATGCAATGTTTAAAACATGGCCTTCCCTATACGAGGAAGCGCTTGTTTCTCTAGTTGTCGAATGTCGATGTCGCAAGTCTTCGATCATCACACCAAACTTCCCTTTTTTGTGGATGGCGCCATGTGCCATAAGACATTGAACTCGTTGTAACATGGGTATCCCATCATTATATGTCTTAGCTTGTTCAGTGTACATTGCCTTAGGGCAATATGTAGGTATGCCAATATATATTGTACAAATGGCGCTAGTAGGAACGCCAACCTGCAATGTAATTGGTATTCATAAACCAATGTATACCTCGCAGGTGGGTTTCGGAAGTCCACATCTCTTAGAGGTCATAGTAACACTTCCTCTGGTATACGCTAGTTGGTCCTTAACTCCACGAGCTCCCTCGATGTCAAACTCTCGTCAGGTTGGTCGAATGTCATTGCCACTTTCCTTGACCTCGTCATCATGACCTCTACTTCCTGCAATAACGGGATAGTAGAGGACACGTGAGAACTCGCATCCTTAGTAGGGCATCTATTCTCAATGGATCCTATCACAACGAACATCTCATCCAATTCCTCATTCCTCCGTCGCGAAGTGTCAAAATCTATACTAGATATCAATCACCTCATTTCTTGACACTCGCGTCAGATCTGACATCTACACCTAAAATAGAGTTAAACTCCAACTGTCTCAAAACCGAGACCTTTTTTAAGAGTAGAGAACTCGCCACCTACCCAGATTCATCCCAAAAACACAAAATACAACCCAGAAACATGCAATACCAAACAAACCTATAAAAACTCCCATTTCAATCACACAAGCAAAGATGAATACACATAAGAAGTGGAAGTCATACCTTTTGCGATCTGGATGTGTGGTGAATCAGTGACGCTGGTTGCAAACAACCAAGTTCTACCACATTATAGATTACTAGGAAGACAACATGATCTCTAGATCCCCTTTGCGCCGCCTTGGTATGTTTCGACTAATTCGCACTTTGAAACTCTTCAAATCGCCTCGCCCTCCATTCTCTGCTACTCAGTTTTAAAACGACACAAACAATAAACTCCCACCTCTTTTCTCATACCCTCTATTTATACTGACATAAATCCAGTTCGACCATTAAATCAAAAACGACTCAACGGCTCGATTGCTGCCATGTCAGCCTCAATCATCGTGTGCATTAACCCACGCCGCTCATGGGTGGCGTGCCAGTTACGTTATACGCTGTAAATGCTCCTTTACTGCGCGTAGTGAACTGTTACATGTGCCACGTGTCCTATAAATGACCACGTGACCCTCATAGACTGGCCACCTATGAAGGCACGAGATATATGGACCAGTGTCGATATCGAACTCCAGCAACACATATCATGGAGTGCCACGAGCGTGCATCTAGGTCCGAAAACAACATAACCCAATAGAGGCACAGTGACACTTCACTCCTGCTGCCCCCCTCTCAAAGACAACAGGATGAACCCTAACTTGTAGAGGCTGGAATAGCTCATCTATAATGAACATGCAACTGACTAAACGACCTATAAAGCGCCAAGACATCCTGACATGTTGACAATAGCTACCCATGTGACATGCCCCTAAAAACAAAATCTTGGACACGGGAACTCTTAGACTTCTGCTTGCCATAACCCCAGTCACCCTACGAACGCATGCATGCGGATTTGAGGACTCACCACCATGCCTTACTCTCGGACGGTCCGTACTTTTAACACACAAACTTGATGAACTCCCCACCCGACAGTCCTCATCGATTGGAGACTTGTTAACACGGGGTGAATACTCTCCTCTTGTGCCTGAAAAAAAAAGACTCATTTTCCGGTATCCGGAGGTCATAGCGTCCCACACACCACCTCCCACGGCGACCTAAGTGCGCGAACTACAAGAATCGGAACCGAACAAGCCAATAAAATCATCCCCGGATCACTTTTCAGCCCCTCATATGGAGGTGCTAGAGAAGACCTCTCTACAAGTCCCACATCGAGGAGGGAAGGCTTGGTTCCCAAAGCACACCTATATAAGTCAGCAAAAGGCTCTGGAAAAGGTAATGTTCTTCTAACCCAAGCTTTGTCAAGTCACTTATTCATAGAGACACTAACTTAGGTCTTAGAGAGTTAAAGACTGGGCCCACTGAGTCCCGACTCATGACGCTGCTATTACTTGTGTAGGGTCTCGGGTAGCAAGACAAATGGTACTCCCTTGTCCCGAACTCTCAGAGCAGGAGTAACAATACATGTGCTTTCAGACTCTATTATTTACAAACTTTTGCTAATGTAAATCATATACTTAACGGTTCAAAAGTTAGATTAATCATTAAAGATCACATCTTCAAAAAAATCAATGTTAATACAATTCATTTCTTAAGTGTCCATTTGTTTGATACATTAGGATGAACAAATGATTTTTTTTCGGTAAAAAATTCTATCAAATTGAAACTACTTCTTAACCAAGATAATCTTACAAAGTAAATATGATTAATTGATCTTCAAAACGGTTAGTGTAGGTTCCTCACCTTTTTACATTTTTAAGAAAAAATATGTTGCATATTTCACCATGCCAATCATAGGTTGCTACATGATCTGTGCTAAAATGCTATTCAGTGAGCCAAATTGGGTTCTCAAGATAACACTTTAGTATTTTAGCACTTTAGCTCATTAGTTGAAGATCAAAGTGTGCTATAATCACATTTTTTGAGACTTTAACACATTGGTTGAAGATGACCTGAGATCCATGCAAATGCACAGATAAAAGACTAGTTATGATGAAATAGGCAAGTTTTAACAGTTAGGTACATAAACAAAAATATCTACATTGTTAGGGGTGCATATGCAAATCTTTTTATTACTAAGCATTAAAATGGAAAATGCTTAAACAATTGAGGGGGTAAACTTTAATTCTGCTTTAATTTTAGGACATGTCTAGCATATGAATGAGTTTACAAAAGACAAATGATAAATGCATAATCACATATAAACTCGACAATCAATTACAATCATAAATTAAGTCGGCAGGTCTAAGCATAATAGAATTTTCCTAATTTTACAATTAATTCTTAGACAGGAAAGAAGATGGCACGTGGTTATATGAGTCGGCACAGAAAGAAAGAAAGTTGTTTACCCTTTACTTTTTCCTTGAACAACCCTTAAATTTTGATCCTTCCTCCATCTCCCGATCTCATCACCGCAACCGTTTATTTTACACGATCCTCTCTTTTAAATTCAAATTCTTTTAAAAAAAACTTAAAACAAAAAACTTACAGAGATGAAAGTGAATTTGATTTCTGAGACCTCTTGAAGCCCTAAACATTCTCTCAATCACCAAAGCGAGGATAGTGGTGATCCCAGCCTCACGCGCCGCCGTGATGGTGGTGAACGAGCGGCCTCAGAAGCGGATGAAGAGGCGGATCACGGCGGATCTCAACGACTTCTTCACCTTCCCGTCCTCGTCGGCGGAGGCTACTGGGCCGTTCAGGACCGTCGTCAGGGAGTTTCTCTCTAACCACGCGCTGGTTCCTCCGCCGTCGTCCCTCTTTCCTCACCTGATGACGTGGCAGATCCACTTCAGGGCCGTCGATGGTGCGGATCCGCTCCCAGCGACCGCGGCCGCGGCGGACGGTCCGGATTCGCCCGTCGTGTGCCTCGATATCGTCGAGGAGGACGTCGCCAGATCTCGAAACGTCTATTGTGATCATTGCCGAGTTGTCGGTGAGTTGACTCACCCCGAGTTCTATGCTTAGCCTGGAAAGTTTGTTCATTTTTTTTCTTTGATTTTTTTATTAATTCATATTTGCATATATTAAAATGTATGATATTCCATATCTTGCTAAATGTTAATCTGTAAATTCCTGATTAGGATTAGGCAAATGGTTGATTATTCGGGGTAGTCTGGGACCTGGTGATGTTTGAGTAGTTGTCTTCTTGTTATGGTTGTACGGCACAGCGATTTTTCTCATGGGACTGATGGAATAAAGCACCAAGTTCGTGTTTGGTGCTTACACAGGTCATGACAATGAGTCCATGACAAGAGCTGATAGCTGTTGTTGCTTGACAGCTATTCCATCAGTGGAATCAGCCAACTTCCGCTTTTTTAAGTTAATGTTTAAGGTTCAATAAAGTTGAATGATGACTTGTGTTCTTTATAATTTGATTTGATATTTATCAAATAGGTTGTACTAGTCTGAGGACTTGATTGTGATTTAGCGTCACCTTAGGGGAGGTTGAAACTATGAATTTGCAGGATGGTTTAACTACATTTTACTGATGAGCTTAGGATAGAGGTTGTAGTCTGTTTTTTCTTGTTCTTTTTGCACTGGTCGTGTAGAAATGCATGATGCTGATGACCAATTACAGTCTCAAAAGTTCATGCTCCTGAAACTGAAGAGAGCTCTTGTATTGTCCAGACTTTATGGACCAAAGTAGGGAATTGAATCATTGAATTTCGTTTATGGTCAGGCATCATTGACGTTTAGGTTGTAATCTTCTCATGTATTATAAGAATATGACTTCTTGTATGAGTGTTTTAATCAAACTTCCTCAAACTACACAAACCACCAACAGTCAGTCAGGTGAGTTCTGACATTTTATTTCTTCTCAAACGTTTAGGATGGAGTGGTCATCCAGTTTGCGGGAAACGTTATCATTTTATTATTAAGGCTGATGGTAATTCCATTGGCGGGTATCAGAAGCCTTGTATGTGCTGTGGAGATGTTGTGCATATCTACGAATCCAAGTGAGGACTTGAAATTTTATTACTTCCTTTGTGCATTTATTTTCTAATAATATGATTTAGTTATTCTAAGCATGTTTTGATTTATGTTGGCTTCTGCCTTCTGTTGCATATATACTGATTCTAGTACCAATGCTAAGCAGATGACATACAGGTAAGACACATATCTGTTAATTGATTTATGGATGTTCTTAATTCACCAATACCTTATGGTTGGTTATTGTTTATGATCAATATGCATTTATATATAGATCCCTATTCCTGTTTGTCTTCTATTAGAATATATTGTTACACCTTGTATACCTGAAGCCTTTGTTACACAAGATCAACTGGTTTGTGTACATCACTAATTGGCATTAAGTTTGGTATAAGTGTGATTATGGTTGCTCAAGCGAGCTAGTAGTTCTATGTAGAGGTTTAAATAGATAATGGAGTAATAGTGAAAATATATGAAATTATATAATAAACCCAATGTGAGAACCGAGTATTTTAAATAGATACAGACACAAATAAGACTATTAAGCTAAGAGGTTTTTTCATTTACAGCTAGGTGCATCTGTTTACTAAATGTTTCACACTAATAAATATTGTGGACATGTGTCATGGTTTCAGGTGCAAATCTTGCAACCTTGATGCAAGTACAGATGATGTTGAAGATTGGTTGTACAACCAATTAGAGAATACAACCCATCTTCTGCATGGAGTAGTCCATTCAAACGGTTTTGGACACCTTCTTAGGGTAAATGGATGGGAAGGTGGCTCAAGGATGCTTTCTGGTGTCCATATCATGGACTTTTGGGACCGGCTCTGTAAAGTTCTTGGAGTGAGGTTTGTTTTCTTTCCTGTACATATTTTTATTTTTTTTGTTTTTTTTAATTTTTTTGAGTAGTAGCTGGGCTAGATGAGTGGGGATTTTGATGATGTACATTAATAGGAGTTGAAGTGTGTAATCGAGATAAGTACCACACACTGCATGGGTTAGTTCAATCTGGGTTCAGGGATTTATATTTACAGAGCGCGCCCTTACTCTTTTGTTGTACGTAAAACAAATATGCTGGGATAGGTTTTTATTTTGTTGGCTTTGCCCTCATTCATTTTTGGTGCTTACTTTGTTCACTATCTTTGTTTATAATGATCGTTTATCAGTGCCCTCTTTTGTTTTAGTATTGCCCATATTGCATGAAAATAAACTCCAATTTGTCATTTTCCACACATGAACAGAATGGTCAGTGTGATGGATGTGTCAAAGAAGTATGGGCTGGAATATCGGCTCCTTCATGCAATCATCAAGGGACATCCCTGGTATGGTGACTGGGGCTATGAATTTGCTACTGGTAGTTTTGCTCTCACTCTTGATGCCTATAATTTGGCTGTTGAAAAACTCTCTACCCTACCCTTGTCCACCTTTCTTGTGCAATGTCGATTTCCTTCTTGCATCCGTGACATCATCTTGAGATACCAGTCTCTATCAGAACGTGAGCTTTTGAATATAAGAGATCTCTTTGGTTTCTTGATTAAATTGATCCATGATGCTCCCAAGCGTTCTTCAAGGGGTGAAGATGCCATGAGCAAGAAGCGACGAGCTTCTGGAGTTCTTTATTCTTGGACGAAGAGTGATGTTGAATGTGTAGAAGAAGCCATGGTCAAGGTGCTGCGTGCAGTTACTGGGTCAAATTGGGTAAATCAGCGTAATCTTAGGAAAGCCATATACAAGGGACAACCACCCGATCTCCTGGATTATAGCCTCAACGAACTTGGAGGGAAAATTGTAGCTGAAGGGATATTTGTTAATTCGAGACGCAATGCTGATGGTGATTTTGAATACAGGTTAGTAGTATATTGAGCCTCAATAGTTGTGCCCTTTTCTATCTTATCTTTTGTTTAGTTTCCTCTCACTTGAAATCAAACTCATATTGCCAGTGTTATGGGAGGAATTTGGCTTCTTTGTCCTTAGTTGTCTGCATTTTCTTGCATCAAGAGATCCTCGCCCTTTATCAATCTAATGATTTTCAAAGCTCCCCGCTAATAGAATTATTTTTATAATTAACCAAATTCACTGTCTCCCTCTCTTTCCTACTCTGAATGCGAACCACCTCGGGCTCCTTTGTCCATTATATATTTATATGTAATACTATAAACACAGATATGTATAACATTCATGGAAATAATCTGTATTGGCCAGAAAACCTTTGAAGTTCTAACAGAGAAGCTTGATGTAAGTGGGGTCTTGGCAGAATTGAGTTATGAACTCTAAATTAGATCTAATGACTTGCTGTTATTGACATAAGTTTAGCACGATAGATCGGTTACCCATTCTATGAGTCTGATATTCAGAGATCATGCAATCAATATTCAACTCTTCACTCCTTAGTGAATCAACATAATTTAAACGATGTTGATGTTCATACAATATATAATTTTCTGGTTTTGTTTTGAGAGGAAAGAGAGGGTAGAGAAGAGAGGGGAAGATACAGGAACCAGACAGTGACTTTTGGCCAGATAAAGAATGTTGCCAAGATGTTTGTGAAAGGTTGATGATAAAAAAATGTAGAGAAAAGTTTCAAGGTACTGTGGGTAGTATGTTTCAAGCATAATCCGGTTCTTTCAACTGTCAACTTAATCTGCCACGGCCTTTTTTATCAGGGGATAGTAAAATTGATACATTATGTAGAAATTAGGTATTACTTTGTGACCTGTCAGCCAATGGATGGAACTACAATCTTTAGTTCGTTCATTCAATTGGAAATCGCATGACAAAGGATTTTTCTGTCATTACATCATTTCTTATCATTCCACTAGTGAATGCATTACACAGTTTCAATCAAAGTGATGATTATTTTGCTCCTTCTAGCCTTGAGTTATGTTATGGCACTTGTCACGTCATCTGTTTTCGTTTTGGCACTGCTCTTGCTATAATCACTTCTATATATTAGTTTTGCTATAATCTACACATATCCTGTTTTTTTAATATTTTTTTTGAGAATTTAGTACACATCCAGTTCTTATCACTCAATGTAAAAACAATATTTTTCAAGTGATAATCGTCCAAGTATTTGTTAGATTTGTCTTGTATGTTCAGCATTTCTAAGGTTTGTACTTAGCAACTACAAGCAGTGCATTACAGGATAGGTGACTTGCCTCACAGGTTTATGCAATCTCTCTTTTGAGTTGGGAGATGAACTATAGCTTTTTAATAATGAGGGATAGTAGGACTGTTTAGCCTATGGGGTCTGGGTTCATCTGATCTACCTCACAGTATTACCTTTGTATATGCTAGAGATGGACTCCTAATGATTGTTGGGTTCAGAAGTAGGGCCCTTGATTGAAGCGAGGTTGTGGGGAGCATATTTAGGGAATTTCTAGTATAAACCGTAAAAAGGATGTGGAATTCCAAGACTCTAAGATGAGTACTTGAAACACCAAATTTTCTATTGATGCTCGTATAAGATTACAATTACTGTTCGGTAGCAGCAACAAATTTTTAACTTTTAATTTTTGATCTTAAATCTGGATTTTGGCTGTTTGAGTTCAATTAGGCCCAGAATAATGCCTGTTTCCAAACTTGCAAGAGGGGATCATTTTTGGGTCTAAATATAGCTTGTTCTCTTAGTAAATAAGTAAAAATCTAGATACCCGGACTGGAGAAATTGTTGGGTTTTCCCGACCCATGTGGTTTTCCTAGGATGTTTCATCGTAGAGTATGGTGTCCCAATAAGGAAAGGATATCCTTATTATGAAGGTATACATGTAATCCTTGTTGATTACAGAGGAGGCATTGCTGCCTACCACTAATAGGATTAGGATTTCTATTTGGTGAAGAGGTCTGATGTCCTTATGGCTATATAAGGAGGGGAAAACCACATGTGGTCAGCTCTAGGTTTATTATCGCAGAGATAAAGAGCAAGTGTGTTCCATTCTCGGTTAGAGGGTGGTGAGAGGGCAGAAAGGAGAGAGATAGGAAGGGAAGAGAGAGTCCTTGTTTTCTTATTCTTTCTTGTGTACCCATTAATAATATAGTGGAAGAGTGTTTTCTGTCGGTGGACGTAGGCAAAGTTTGCTGAACCACCTTAAATCTGTGTTCTTGTGTCTTTTCTATGTGGTCTGTTTCTTTTGGCTTACTGTGCACGTTGGGGGCAAGTGAAAGGAGAAGTGTAGGTTGACTTTTGGGGTTAGTAACAGTAGCAATTCAAATAATAGTTAAATATATATTTATAAAGTCGAAAGAAGTAAAATTTGAATTTCAGAGTTGTTTATTATAGAGGGAACTGTCTAATAGCTCAGTTGTAAAATTTGAATTTCAGAGTTGTTTATCAGGCTTTCATTATTTCTCTTATATTGTGTTTAACTCTCTATGGACATTCATTGTCTAACAGCTTAAGTAAGATTGTCCACATAGTTCATTTTATATTCTAATTGTCATGCACCTCTGGTTAGTAAGTTTGTAACGTGCTGAACAACATTTTGCAGACTAGAGGCTGGAAGCGCATCAAACGACTCTTCCACCTCTAGAAGCCTATCAGAAGAAAATCTTGTACTGGACATACGCTTCTTATATGAGTCGATGCTCCACCCCCAAACTATGATGAAAGATGTGCCTCGGGAAACAAGGGATCTTGCAGTCAGCTGTGCTGAAAAGCTACTTGACTGCAAGCAGTTTGTAAAAAACTACAAGCTCGAAGGGATGTCCATTAATGACCCATCGGTTACATGTCTCTTATGTAGAGTTGAATTTACAGATGAGTCTGAAGACTATTCCTCCCTGGACCCCCCTCCAGAACTGATTGTTCTAACCAATGCTACTGTATCCGATCTCAAGCTTGCAGCATCAAAAGCTTTTCAAGATGTATATTTGGTGTTGAAAAGGTTTCAAGCTGAAGAATTGGTTGACTATGGCGGTGTTGATGAATCCACCCAGGTCAAGAAGTTGTTAGGGTCAGCAGAATATGTTCGAGTGAGAGGGCGCTGCAATGCAAAGAGTGGATGGAGTAAGTTTATCATGGAGAGAGGGATGGAGAGGTGGACAGTGGAGTGCAATTGTGGGGCAAAGGATGATGACGGAGAGAGAATGATGGCTTGTGATCTTTGTGGTGTGTGGCGGCACACTCGATGTTCTGGAATCCCAGATTCAGATTCGGTTCCTGCCAGTTTTGTTTGTCAAGGATGCAAAAGCTCAGTTTCAGTAACAAAAAATTCTGGGCCTTGCAAGGATGAGGTGGTTGCTAAGGTTGAAAGCTGCTCCTTTGGTAATAGGTTGACTGCCCCTCCTGACGTCCGCTGAGATTATTTGATCTTTAGTCAATAAGTAATTGGTTTGATTTCGTCATTTCTTTGGTAAGAGAGGTTCTCTTCCTCGACCCACAAAGGACCATGTACATAAAATCCGTAGGCCTTTTAGAACTTTTCTGGGCAGTTCTACGGACTTCCCATTTTCTTTCTAATTTCCTACTTTTGTTATTCTATATATATATTTCTTACTATGGTTAACAAAAGAGAAGTTGAAAAGTTAGAAGAAAAGAAATGTTAGAACATAGCAAAAAAATGAAGAAAAGAATCAGCTGCATCTATATTGCAATCCTTTATTTACTGTTCAAGTTGTCAATTTATCAAGTGTACACATCAGGTCGCTATCATGAAAGAGTGCCACCTTGCTTTCTTGCAGCACCTTGGAGCCATCATATGAAAGTGATTCATATTTTGTGAGACCAAAACTAGAACGGTGATGCTAGTTTCTGTTCTATCAAGTTTATGGTCATTATAATATCGCCTTCACTAGTGTCATCTCCCTTGTAATGTTCCTATTCTAATTCCCTCTTCCAACAAACACAATTTCCACCATCGAAAGTCATTCCTCCGTGCCTGATATTTCTCTCTCCAACTAATCCCCACAACGTCGTTCTATCAGACCTACACTGACATAAATCCTATTGCAAAACTTTCGCATTGAGACAGCTCTACCCTCACATATTGTTCCATCATCACCAATCGAGGTCTCAGGTATGGCTCATTTTATATCAAACATGTTGTCTTATGATAGACTGTCTTCTACACATCGAGCCTTTATTGCTGCACTAACTATGAACCACGAGCCTACATATTTCTCATAGGTAGTTCTTGATCCTAAATGGCCCACAACCATACAAGATGAAATATGTGCCTTACAAGCTAATCGTACTTGGAGCCTTGTGTCACCATCGGCGAATAAGCGTCCCATTGGTTGCAAATGGGTGTACAAAATCAAGTACAATCCTGTTGGTAGTGTGGAACGATATAAACTCGCCTTGTTGCTAATGGCTACCGTCAAGTTAAAGGAATTGACTACCGTGAAACATTTGCACTTGTTGTCAAGCTTACTACCATGCGCATTCTTCTCAGTTTATCCTCTCTTCAAGGTTGGCATCTTCACCAACTTGACATCAGCAATGCCTTCTTACATGGAGACCTATACGAGGATGTTTACATGCAGCTTTCTCCTGGTTTTGGAGGAAAGGGGGAGACACTAGTTTGCAAATTGCACAAGTCATTGTATGGACTTAACATGCATTAAGGAAATGGTTCATCAAATTGTCTAATGCTCTTAGGAAAGCTGGTTTTCAACAATCCTGGTCAGATTATTCTTTATTTATCAGAAGTTATAAAGGCAATTTTACAGTTTTATTGGTGTACGTTGATGATATAATTCTAGCAAGAAGTCATCTTGATGACATATCAAGCATGATGAAATATTTATCTGACAGGTTCAAGCTGAGAGATATGAGAGTGTTGAACTACTTTATTGACATAAAAGTTGCTCGTTCTCAATAGGGCATTGTCTTGAGCCAACAAAAATATGCGTTGGAAATACTAGAAGATTCAGGTTTTCTTAGCGCAAAGCCTACTACATTTCCAGTCGAGTATAACATCACTTTAACATAAGGAGAAGGGAAGATATTATTTGATCCATCACAATGCCGAAGATTGGTAGGAAGATCAATCTATCTCACTATCACAAGACCTGATACTGTGTATGAGGTCCATATTCTCAGCCAAATCAAGGACGATCAAAGGGAACCATATCTAGAAATTGCTCACAGAGTCCTTCAGTATCTAAAACAAACACCGGGACATGGCTTACTCCTACCTTCCAATGGTACTTTACAATTAAAGGCCTATTTTGAGCAGATTGGGTAAGATGTAAAGACACCAGACGATCAGTTACTAGCTAATGCATTTTCTTGGTAATTCACCTATATATTCGAAGACAAAGAAGCAGAGTACGATGTCTAGATCTAGCGTAGAAGTTGAATATAGGTCCATGGCCTCCACTTGTTGTGAGATTACATGGTTACAAAACATTCTAAAAGAGTTGAACGTTAAAGATACGTAACAAGCACGGTTATTCTGTGATAATCAAGCTACTCTCCACATAGCATCCAACCCCATTTTTTATGAACGCACAAAATATATTGAGATTGATTACCATGTTGTGCGTGAGAAGATCTAAAGGGACTTGTTAAAGCTGCCCATATTCAAATAGTATAACAACCTGTTGATACATTCACAAAGCCACTGCATCCTAAGCAATTCATAGAGCTCATAAGCAAGTTAAATGTAATTAACATACAATCTAACTTGAAGGGAAGTATTGAGACATGGCGAATGACGAAGGACCATGGCGAATGACATGAGGAACTCGTAAAGCATAGGATCCAATTGTATAGGAATATATCAATTAACATTAGTTAGTCGATATTGTCCTTAGAGATAGAATCCTAGTATAATTGCAGTTATCTAGTTTCCTAATTTGGCTAGGGTTAACAAACGCTCTTGTATATATACGGAACATGTACATCGACTAAAGATATACTAAGCTATAATTAGTAGAAGAGAAGAAGAGAAGTGCATGTATGCTAGCTAGAGAAAAGAAAAATCAGTTCTGACTTCCGAACCTCTCTATAAACAACCTTGTATAACTTTTGGTATCAATAAAACCTTCCATGTCATAGTTACTCCTTTACATTCCCTCGATCATATGTTCATATCTCCTAAACCATTCTCTCAATCATAATTATATTCCTTTGAATCAAGCTGTATAGTATCCTTGCATGTTCTTGTGAAGCTGTAGATATTCATATTTTTGTTCCTGTGAAGATAGATGTTGGCATACATGCCCAGTTGACGCACTTTGACAGCACTTAGGCAAACCATAACCATCAAACCCGTCATATCTGAGGCATGCAACAGTGAGGCATCAGCACCAGCTGCAGATGGTCTCAAACCACCACCAAGACGGAGCTAGGACGCGCCCACATGCGCGGCCCTAATGTCGCCTCTTGGGACAACATTATGGCGAACAGAACCATGTTAGTCCCATATCGAAAGGCAAAAGGAAGCATTTCCTCCAACAACCTACAAATAGTAACTACCTCTTACCTCATTAACTACACATTTATTACTCATACATTATTACTATATCAACATCGATACTATTAGCATGATGGAGAGTTAAAGCCACCCTACGATTGACAGGAACTCACATATCCCGCCGCCTAGTGCACAACTACAAGATCCACCTGACCACTACATAACTGCATTAGCATTGGCGCCGTATATGGGAAAACTGAGAAAAATGTTTCTCATGTCACGTTACCATGGCTAATGATGAAAGCAATCCAGCAAGTTAGGCGCCACAAGAAGTGATGCCTAGGGGTCGCCACTCCCGACATCCGGAGCCTTAGTAGTGGCAGGAGGAGAGGATGGCTAGACTAGCAGCAGAAAAAAGCCTTTGGATCTTGTTAGAAAAAGCAGGGAAAATAAAGGAAAGAGAAACAATGGCGGAAAGCCAATTCTTCGCTATCAGTTGCTATTCACGAGGAAGCGGATGAGAAGGAGTCAACAACAGACATCCGAGAATAGCGCATATTGAGTACTTGCTAAACCTTGAAGAGCTCAGAGGGCGGTGACCATTATCACCCATAAGATTAAGACAACATGCAACATAAAGAGGCAGAAGCTAGGGCACAATGGGTAAGAAGACTAGCAGAAATAGAGCGACAATTATCACGATAGGCAATGCCAAACAGAGTAACCCCTCTTTCACAGCCAGAGTAGGCCCGTTCACTCGTAGAATCCGCCACTCAAATCTCCCAGAAAATTTTAAGAGCCCCAAAATGTCAATCTACACATGAAAAAGTTATCCCTACACCCATATGGATGGCTTCAGGAAAGTCACCGAAGAAAGGGAGTACAACGACGCCACTTTGTGCCAGTTGTTAAGTGAGATACTAGAGGAAGAAGCGATAAGTTAGTTCTTCGAGCAACCTCCCAATTCAGTGGATTCATTTGAGGACATGACTCATGCTTTTTTCACCAGGTTCATCTTGAACACTATTGGGGAGCACAATGCTGAGCACCTCTTCAAAGTAAAGCAGGTCTCAGGCGAATCACTACGCTTATTTGTAATCAAGTGGTAAGTAACGAAGTCGAAGTGTAAAGACTTCAGCAAGACCATCAGACTAATAACATTCAAAGAGGGGCTCGTTAAGGGGAAGTACCTTTGTCCGCTGAACAAAAAATCTAAAGACACCAGCTATGATGAAGTACTGGCAGATGTAATTAACACAGCTCAAGCAGAATACGCCACTTAGGGAGAGAGGGAAAAAGATAGGGTTCCTCAAGCAGTTAACAAAACTGTCGTCACCGCCACCAAGACCTACACCTACACAACGCTGTCCGAATCAAGAAGGCAGGACAGTAAGAGGGACTGACCCTAAATAGAAAAGGAAAGAGAGAAGCACCATAAGCACAATCATTGGCAGGATAGGCAGCACCCAAGATGGGGTGGCGAACGACAATACAACAGAAAACAAAAACATGGAGGAAATTTTTGATAAACACAAAGATCATATCCCTTGCCCCCCACCAGTTCGATTCCCAAAGAAGGACAGGAGGGGACACAATGGTACATATACCTTGAAGATGCTAGCTATGACACAAATGTTGCCGCCACTTGCAAAGGGTTATAGATGAGATGTAGCGAGATGGAAAACTACAAAGGAAAGAGCCAAGACAACAGCAGACACCTGACGTGGCTAATGTTGAGCTTAGACGAATCAACATGATTGGCAGTGGAGCACCACCTACAAACATGCCTAACAAAAGCAAGAAACGGTATGCTAGCGAAAATCACCCAAGAAGCATCAACCACATATCATATGATAGAGCGGTGAAGTTGACAAAGCAGGGGTATGAGCCTATTGTGTTCACTGAGGAGGAAGAGCATGGAGTCAATGGGCCATATGATGATCCTTTCTTGTATGACATAGTCATAGCAGGAGAATTTAGCCTAGGGAGTGTGTTGATAGATACCAGATCAACGGTAAACTTCATGTTCAACCACTGCCACAAGAAGCAAGAGAGGGCGGGCAAGAAATTGGTGCAAGACCATGAACTGTTACTTAGCTTTTTAGGGGAAATAGTTCATCCCTTGGGGTCGGACATGATGGAGGTCTAAATCAGAACCACCCCTCGCTCAACAACGATGGATTGCCAATTCATTGTGGTTGACAGTTACAGCTCTTACAATGCCATCCTAGGGCTCCCAACGTTGAATAGGATGAAGTGCATTATAGCAGGATACGTGATACTAATGAAATTCCCAGCCCCCTATGGAACATGTATGGTCAGAGGAAACCACACAGTAGCAATGGAGTGCTACATGACGTTAGTGTTGCAATCCAAGAAGCGGCGAGAGATCTTATCGGTAACAAAAGGAATGAAACTTACTGACAAAATAGATGATCCAAGGGAGCAAGATACGAAGTACACCCATGAGATGACGACTGGTCCACAGTCATCAGTAAGGGCAGAAGGCATTTCTGATGAATTCCCTGAGAGAAAGGTCATATATTTTTAGAGCTCGTTATGGATTCATGGTGTAAATGTTTTATGTTTTCAAATTTCTTTACTACAGTGAAATTTCAAAGGTTGAAGTTTAGTTATTTATTTATTGAGGAATCCATTACTATAACTTTCTCTTTTAATTTTAGTATTTTATATCATTAAGTCACAAACTGACCCGAAAATAGGAAAACATGTTATTTCTCAGATTGGGGTGTGACAACGTCTTATGGGCCAATCTCCTCATTAGATAAAGTTACATCAAGCTCACTCGATGGACAAACACACTCCCCTTACATAGACACCTTTATATAGAGTCAGGAAAGACTATGCTCGTTCATGCCCAATCACACTCTCTTTACATAGACACCTGTGTTTCTTTATGGACACGCTTCAACTACCATGTATCCACTCACTTCAAGCACATGCTAACACACGCCGAGCAAAGTCGTGCACAAGCATCTTTGATAATGTCTCATAACCAGTCTGCCAACTAGCAACGTGGACCTAAGACACTAGGCCAAATGAGGCTTATTAGTGGGTTGTGGTGTGAAAGGACAGAAGATTTCTCAAGGCTTATGGTTGCCAAATGTCAAGTGTCCAACATCTTGTCACCCTACGCCCTTAGACATAGAGCACTAGCATCACGATTCATGGGTCACCTCAAGCCTGAACCCTCACTCCCACAACTTTCTCCTAATAAGCTTAAGGAAATCCTAAGGCCGTGTTTTGTCATAAACCCTTAGCTTAGAATCTCTTGGTAAGAGATCCAAATTATTAGTCCCAAGAGAGTCATGATGAAGGAAAATTATAGTTCTGAATCACTGCCCGGTCTTTACATTTTTTTAGTTTAAGAACTCAAATAAGGGCAGTAGGAGAGCCCAAACCTTTGCTAAAATAGGAAGTCACATGCCATTTTTGAACCCTTGGTCTTCATCTATAGTCTTATATAAAAGATACTACAATGGACTTGAGGGACACAATAACATCAACAACAACACAACACATACATGCAACAAAAGCCACTACCCGGCTCTTCATGCACAGTCAACCCTAGATCACCACCACCATACTCATCCATCCAAACACCTCTAGACACCGCTAAACACCAACATACCTCTACAATCGCTCACCCATATTAAACCCCTTACTCATGATAAGCATGCATTCTGTTACATTTGCAAGATCCTAGCTCCCACACCAGTTGTACTACTAAGCCCTTTCAGAATTGATATTGTATGCTTGGAGTCTCACCATCACAACAAAGTCTATGTTAGTAAGACTTTGGCCTAGTATCGCAACCTCAAAGGGAGAGATCAAGCCAACAACAACGAACTACTAGATCCTCAATTTTTGCCCCAACACTATTTAACTTTCTAAAGTTTGAATCTCCTCAAAAGAAAAAGAGGTTATTTTTGTTTCATCTTTCCTATTTTCTATTCTCGTTTCATCCTATTTCCTTCACCTTCGTTGCTTTTTGCTTTTGTTTTTGGCTTCTTAGCCAAATTGCTATGTACCCTAACTTTCAGCTTGGTATCAATTTGCTACCCTAGCTTTCATTTCCGCCAATGCTACCTTAGGTTTTCATAATTAGCCAATTTGCTACCATAACTATTATTTCTACAAGTTTGCTACCTTAATTTGCTTCATATTTGTCATTTAAATTTATTCATTTCTTCATCCGAACATGAATTTATTCCCAAAATCAAAGCTTAAAGTTGGTTGATATTGAAATTTTGATGAGTAAATTGGTTAATCTTGAAAGTCAAAAATAACTAATTTGTTGGAAGGGTAGCAAACTGGCAGAAATTATACTTAGGATAACAAATTGATTAATTATGAAAACCTACAGTAACAAATTGGTTGGAATGAAAACTAAGGTAGCAAATTAACACCAAAGATGAAACATGTTTGCATTATTTTCAAGTCTATCAAATCTAAAAACAGGACTCAAAAGGGATGGATGGTGTTCCATGATGAATATCTAATTAGGCTTAATCAGATTAGTAGAGCTGAATATATGAAACGTGAACATGCTTGTTCTAGTTTATACCAACTCTTGGACAGTGTGCCGAAATGAGAATTAAGAAGAAAATTGAAGCATATACACAACACGCAAAATTGTAACCATGTTCAGGTTTCCTTGATCTGTTCTCGCTTGTCTGCCTCGGATCATAGAGACCTAGCATTTACCAAGTAAAAGTGTTATGGAGCAGCGATAGGAAAGATGCATATTACATATTTCATGGCTCATCATTACTTCATATCCGAAGAGCACTGCGAATCATCTTCCCACAAAAACCAATTACTGTCGTTTAAGTGATTTAACTAGTCGTAGCCAATCTGATTATCGTCTAGTAGCTTCCACCATGATGCACAGAAGAGGAATAGCAGGTGAGAATATGATGATGGTGGACTGGGGAATGTAGAACGAATATGGAAGCAGAAAGGTTTAAGAAGACAGACAAGTGTTTAGCTTTATGGAGACCCAACCATATAGAGAAGTTCTGATATGAGACCCAGTGCGCCCTGGATGTGAAGGTTTCTTGCGAATCAAGGATTCAGGAGCCAACACCCTTTGGTGAAGAGCCTCAGAGTCCGTAGTAGGAAAATCAGCCCTGTGTCACCCACTTCTGTTGAAAGTGCATGTTTTCCTGCTCTTGAACTATAATAGACACACAGAAGAATACATACACAAAATTTGAGGTTATTTGGAGTTGATTTACTATGGTAAATAAATCACGAAAAACAGATAACAGAATAAGAAAACTAGAATGATTCTAAGTTGAAAAATATGATAAAGATGAAGTTGGAGATTTTGGAAATTCACCACCAAATATGTTGCAAAACAATGTAACATAACCAAGATTTCAATTATCAAGTCATAAAAAGGTTCAAGAATAAACCGTGGACGCACTGCGTAAATTCTTATTACTTCACTTAAATACTTAAAGCAACTGGGTTTGGTTCTTGGGCACATAATAATATTGATATCACTCTTTAAAATCGTACAAGAAACCCCAAGAAAGCTTCTCGAAATCTAGCCCAAAAACTGTCTCAAACTTAACTGCTGCACAGCTTTTCCGGAATGGCTGATTTTTTGTCCAACTTTGGAGCTTCATAACTTCTAGATGCCTTCGTATGTATTTATGGATGATTCTTGATTCTAAACTGCAGTACTCAATCAGATCTTGAACTTTGTTGCAGACAAATTTCAGAGAAAACGTCATCCTGGTGCCCGAAAAATGCCTTGAAAACCGAAGAAAATAAGCAGCATGGAGTTTTCAGCTTTTTGTATTTGGAGCTTCTGTTTTGGTGAAGTGATTCCATTAAGTTTCCTTGATATTTTTGACCATATGAATGATCAAACTTCATCCTTGACATTTATATTTTATATTGAAAGCCTTGTTTGCATCATTTGAGCTCATATTTGCATTATCTTGCTCCACGAAGTACCTAAGAAAATAACAAAGTTAAAACTGACTTTTTAAAGAAAAATAGTCAAGTGCAAAGGTTAAACTCTAAAATTGTCGTATTTTATGCTTTTATCAAATTCCACCACACTTAGCTTTTGCTAGTCCCTTAGCAAAATCAAAACGCAAAAGAAAACAAAACTGGAAAAAAACTCGATCTAATGCCCTTAACAAATTGTCTCAGCAATCCTCTACTTTCATAGCATCAAGAATAACATTCAACCAAGAATTAAGCTCACATTCGAAAGTTAATAAAGATACATATTCAACATAGCACAAGTAAGACTTGGGAGAGAACAATGATGATGGTTAAAGCTCAACATGCATCAAACAGATAATGATTTCACCTTACAATGATTGCACTCTTTGTTCTCTCAAGATTTACGGTATGCTCAAGTGTATGTGAGATATCAAAAATCCAAATCAAATAGCTCACATACGTATGAAAGAAAGGCTTAACAAAAATATGATTTTTTTTTAAATCCCATTAAGGAAATCAAATACTTGCCAAATGGACCACAATATGCTCAACTTTTGCACCTGACTCCACATATCATAGTTAACCCATCTCAAGGATCAAGCAGGTCTTTCTCAAGGTTTTAATGGGGATAGGCTTAGGGTTACAGAAACAATGGGATATGAATTCAAACAAGTATCCTGAAAGCTAGTAGAGCACTCAAATACACCATTTGTCGCCAAAACCAAGGGCCAGATGTCGTATTGTTGGGCCCTTCCATCAATTTAAACGTCTCTACCAAATCGTGAAATAGAACAAAGACCAAGTATTAACGTTTTTAGGTCTTCCACATTTGCAAAATAATCATTTCACAAAAAAGACTTAATCTGAAGCTTTTCTTTTTCTCTTATTTCTCTCTTCCCAGCCGTGCAAATTCTTCTTTCTTTTTTCTTTCTTTTTTTTGTTTTGTTTGTTACACGACCAAGGATTACAATCCAGCTTGAATCCTCTCCCACACTAGTTCTTTCTCATCAGCTTCATATCACCTTGGTTGCGCATAATTCTCATGTATAGCTTTACTAGATTCCATAACAAAGGTAAAGATATAGCTATACTAAAGCTCAAGGTTAAGATAATAAGGACGATGACAAAAGGTTTAACATGTATGATCAATAGAGTTATGCGAAACGTAAGTGCGGTGTGTTGTTATGAGAGATATGTTGGGCATTGGCTGTAAATGGATGTTCTCGCTACTATTTGTTTTCAGACGCATAGGTAGTTGGCCTCAGTTTGCTGTGAAGACAAACCCAGGATTTCGGCCGCGTGGATCCAGAAAGTTCTTTCATGTGTGGTTAACATGTTTTTACTAGAGCTTTGTATGCGTGGTTATTGCATATGTTTTAAATTCCCTGGGCATATACTTATACGTATATCTACATATATGAGCTATATGTTTTCTCATGAGTTTTAAACCCTGATTTGGTTGGGCTTCGGTCCCATTTGAGTTAGCGAGGACGAGTTGCTCACCCCTACATCTTTTCAGGTCTTCAGCACCCATCACTAGAGGAGCTGGACTAGGAGCTCGTGGATCAGCATCGGTCATCGTGCATTTCTGTTTTCGGGGACACCCTTTTTGGTGTGGACTCTACTTTTCGTGATCTCCGTATTTTACATTTTAAATTAGCTGTTGCACACTTTGAACTACCTTCGGGCTTGTTTATTTCGAGACATTCTTTGTATTATATTTGTCTAGTGTATTTTCATTCGTTACCTTCCGCTTGTAAAATAATTATATACTTATCTGCACATTTGTCATTTCATGTTTGATATTCATATTATTGTGTGATGATTATTTTATTCATAGCCTTGTAGTTTCGGTCTGGGGGATAGTTAATACGTCAAATGACGTATTGATTACTCGCTAGTCCGGGATTACGGCGGTTACTGTCGTGTTCCGGGGTCAGAAATAGTCCTGGAATGCGACAAGGATGACATTTATGCCCTCAATTTGATTTTATGTACACTCTTTGTACATTCTTTGTATGCATGTTTTAAGAATGAGCTCGATAATTCTTCAAACTGGTGATCTAGAGATCCACAACCGTTGTATTGTCTTTGAGCTAGCATCAGTTGTTTTGACAAATTTTTTATCTAGGGCTCTAGGTAGGGAGCACCGCACTATGGTTAGCTATGTCTCCCCCTCTTTTCTGGACATCTGCACGACCTCTCTTAACGTAGCCATGACCCACATTGCCTTTTCCTTTTACTGCAGCAGGCGTGAACAACAGCAGGAACAGACATGATGCACATGCAGCGTGCACAGACAGCGCGCACAGGCAGGGCAATGGCAGCGCACATGCAGGGTGCACAGGCGAGCGTGCACAACAACGGGTGTAGTGTGGTGCACAGACGCACGCGTAATTGCCGATAGCGTGCGCGCAGCTGCCGAGCACCGTGCACATATCAATGGTGCCTCAAACCTCAAATTTGGAGCATGTCAAAACTCGAATGAGCAGAATGTTACCTTGCTATTGCATATAAAACCAAGCTATTATGAGACTCAATAAAGGTTAGAAAACAATGTTTTATTGGTTTTTCCTTCAGATTGATACAAACAACCCGTTTAATAATATCTAACGTTGTCAAAACAACACGGATCGACACAAACAACCCTTCAATAGAAAACGAACGTTGTCAAAACAACACAGATTGACACAAGCAACCCTTTAATCGCATAAATCTGGAGTTAGATACCAGAAGGCGCAGACACTCTTAGTTCCAAGATTTTCATAATCTGCATACACAAAATCCCAAGCATAGAACGAAGATGGGGGAAGGGAGGAATCAATTTTATCCACCTTAAGGTTATTTGAACTTGAAGTAACTGAAACATAAAAGTTTACTTGCTAGTCTGCCAAATAGACTGCATTCATATAAGATGCGGCAAATTTTCATGCTCAAATTCACGAGTGTGCGACAAAGTTGCTCGCGTAATTCCATTATTATTCTTCGCGTGGTGATATCATCAAACAAATAAAGCATATTGTTAGTCAAATTCACTATAAAACAATAGCAAAACTATTGAAAAACCTTAAACACGTAAGGAATTCAACAAAAAATCAAGAAACCAATGGCGACGACAACCGAGGTAGGTGCGCCAAGGGGATGGTGTGCGGCGGCGGTAGTGATCCAAGAAGCCGGAAAATGATTTAAAGTTTTTCTAGGGTTTTTTTTGTATCAAATGACTTATTTTGCTCTCGGGCTAGAGACACGTGCTGTATAACGTGTTCTAAGAGGAACTCTAAACAATATAAGTTATGGAATTGAATAGAAAATCAACCATCTTATTCATTGATAGGACTTGCACAGTCTTACAAGAAAATATGTATTGATATCATATTTCTATTAAGGAACATAACTGTCTATATAACTAATACAAACCAAGACACACACACTTGTCGTTTATTCTACAACATTTACTTTATTTTTTCGATAATTATATATACTAGTCTTTTATCTGTGCATTTGCGCGGATTCACAGTTTTTATAAAATAGTTATTTCTTCAGTTATAAAACCTACCACCTATTTTTTTTCTTTTTAGTTATTTATTTAATTTTTATTTTAATATTTACTATATTAATCTTTGTTGTTAGTATCTAAACGTAATACATGTAATATTGTCACAACCATTTAGTGATTTTGTTGACCTTATGGCTTTATTAAAGTAGAGATTGAGATATAGGGTTTTGTTTGTGGCAAAACTGAATTGAATTTGATTTGGAGGGCTGAGAGAGCTAGGGCTGAAGAAGATGGGGAAGAATTTCAGAAAGAGAAGCGCTCCCGCCGACGACGATAATGAGGAGAAGCTCAGCGACGACGAACAAGAAAGGAGGTATAGGATGTTAGTTATATGAGCAGTTTTTGAATGTTTGTTATTGAATCTTGAAACTAAATTGAAATTGAAGGTTGGCGCTGGAGGAGGTCAAGTTTCTGCAGAAGCAGAGACAGAGGAAGTCTGGGATCCCTGCCCTAACTCGTGGTTTCGACGAAGACTCTCTTCCTAATGCCAGCGGTGACAACAAGAACAAGAAAGCGAGTGGCGGCCACTCTCCTAACGCCAAAGCCGGCGGCGATGGGGAGAATGATGATTGGGCTCTTAATCAGACCTTTGCTGAGGAAACTAACGCTCCCGTTGAAGATCCCAATATGTAATCTCTCTCTCTATTCTTATGTTCTGTATTTGCGTGGCAAATTAGGGTGCGGAGTTTTGAGGGAGTGTTTTTCACAGGACGAAATTTATTGAAGGAGAGTTGGCAAAGAAGAAGGGCAAGAAAGTCCAAGTGCCTCTGGAGGAAGTCGAGAATGAATTACAGCGAGCTGAGGATGAGTTGTATAAGATACCTGAACATCTTAAAGTGAGTCACCTCCTCGGTACTCTTGTTTTTGCAGTTTCGGTGTTGGTAACCCTGTCGAGAGATCTTTTTGCTTTGTTTTTAACCTGGACTGTTGTTTCTTTGCAGGTGAAAAAGCGAAACTCGGAAGAGAGCTCGACTCAGTGGACTACTGGGATTGCCGAGGTTCAACTCCCCATCGAGTAAGGCCCTTTGTTCATTTTACTTTGTTACGATAAATGTGATTGAGATTTGTAGTCGGTATATCTAGAGCACGCACTTTATGAAATCCTTTATTCATGACAGGGATTATTGATAGTTCACAAGTTTATATCGTAATTACTAAATCTGTGTTCATGCTACTAAAGAAGTATGGCCACACCATGGAATGATACCATGGCCCTTTTGTTTCCTGTGCTCCACCAGACACTAAAATTGTTACTGATCTTTGCCTGCATGCGTTTTCGTTTCTGCTGCTTGCAGATATAAGTTGAGAAATATTGAGGAAACTGAGGCTGCAAAGAAGTTTTTGCACGAGAAGCGACTTGTTGGACAGACAAAATCAGAGTTTAGCATACCCTCAAGTTACAGTGCTGATTATTTCCAGCGTGGCAGGGATTATGCTGAAAAACTGAGAAGAGGTTGGTTAGCTTTGCTCCCTCATTCCATGAAATAATGAGTGGGTTACTAAAATTCACGTGTCCAACCAAGATGGGAATTTAAGGGCTATGCTAGTCACAGTTTATTTTGCTAGTCTATATTTTCACCCTATCAGCCCCGTTATAAATTATCTGGTGTCTTCTGGTTTCTTTTTCCTTAGAAAAGTCTGTTGCCATTTGCTAATAACAGATGCGAAACTTACAGAACATCCTGAGCTCTACAAAGACAAAAGTTCACAGGACAATGGCAGTGCTCCCAAACAAAATGATACTGGCACAGATGCAGCAGGTCAAAGGCAAGCTGCAACCGATGAATTCATGCTGGAGCGCTTCCGCAAAAGAGAGCGTCACCGTGGAATGCGGAGATAAGTTGCATGTACTACAATCTCCACCAACAGTAAAATATGAATGGAACTTTATCTGAAGAGAGTCAAGAATGGGTTCTGAACTTGTCATTCTTTTGGTATGTAAAGTATCCATTTTATGCCACAATTACTCATGATGCTCAAGACCATGACATCTAATTAAGTATTTTATATAATTTCTAAATCCAGGCTTCTTTCATGATAGCGTTAAACCTGGATGGCCCTTTCCTGGAAGGCATGCTTGCACTTTCTGGTTTCTTCTGTTCGTATTGAGTAACAGGTCTTGCACTGAGAAATTGTGGTTACGTTCACATCAACAATTGTTGCAAGCATTGACCTTAATTTTCTGTTTTTATGGCATCATAATGCTTTGATTCTCTATTCATTTACATGCTATATCTGTACGAAAGTGTAATTGCCATAATATGCTTAATGAAGAATGCATTGGTTGCCATCCTAGTTGTCATTGTTCTTGAAGTGATCTTTTATGTGTGGACAAATATTGTTTTGCCTCACTGACTTGCTATGATGGAAGCCTATAATGATGATCACTCTTGATCTCATTTCTCTACAGGTTCTTTCTTGGCCCAACTGTGTATACCTGCCAGTTTTACCATGTGGCTTTCATTGTTCTGAAAAACTATGGTGTATGCTAATCCTAGTATTATTGTAAAGCTATTCCTGCAGGGAAATTACAGTGCAGGTAATAGCATTTACAATATGGGTCATGCTAAATGAATCCAGCAATGAAAAATAGCCATCTAATTCCCATTTCTAACCTCAAAACACTACACCCTTTAATCATCCATCCACAACTCCATCAGATTTTTACATCCTTCAATATTGATCTCATCTGTGAAGGAATCTTTTCAGAGATGTAAATGCCACGCTGTTATCTTTTCCAGTGGACTTTATATTGGCATTGAGTCTAGGTTTGGACGTGTGGGATATTACTATCACTAAATGAAACAGGTGAACGTGGTGCTTCTTGACGTCTTGACGAGGATGAGAGGACTCCTGTGTCATAAAACCACATTGTGCTACTTGAGAGAAAATGCTACATTGCTTGAAAGAGAGATGATTTTGGTACAAGTGCAGGTTATTTAGCAGCAGAAGGGTATAGAATACTTGAGTAGGATTTCCTAGTTTAACATATGGTGCACTGGCACTCGGGAGAAGGAAGAACAGGATTTGGGGAATTCTAAAAAAACACCTCTAGACTGATCTGCCGAGTATGAAGACAATTGTTCTTTCTCAAAGCTTTCCTCAATTGATCTGGTTTGCCATAGATCATCCAACTTATTGACTAAATTCCAGTTTTTATGATTAAGCTCCATATCAAGGGAAGGAATTGACCAATGATCTATGGATATTTGAGGTTCTTAATTGTTTCCGGGTAAACTCGTGGTCCCTTTAACGGGTCACACGGCTCCAGAAATAGCGAACTTCCTTGTACTCCGAGTTTTTCTGTGTAAAGAACAAACACGTCAAAGAGGCGTCCCCAGGTTTACCGAGGGAAGCCACTCCGATGCTTAAGTCAGACACTGTCAATTAAGCAGAAAACTCAAGAATAGTCAAGAAGTTGCGCGTCCCCTTACCGGGAGGTACGCGCTGGTATTTATAGTAGCATTAAAGACATCATGCCTTGTCTTTTTCCAATGTGGGAACAGTTTCCCTTGCTTTTACTTAGCTTTACGGCGAATTGGGCCATGACAAAGGACCCAGAGTGGCTTCTCACATTTAACTGGGCTTTCACCCTATAAACAATAATTCAAGCACAATTAATAATGCATATTTAATAATTAACTAGACATTTAGAGGTTATTTCTTGAATTGTAACCCGGTAAAGGTGAAATATTAGGTTCCACCTATAAACAAGTCCCCCAAGTCCTCAGTCAAGGGGTACGCTTGGGTGGGGACTTAAAATCTTTTCTTTACCGGGTTACAAAGTTAGCAGCCAAACCCGGGGTATCCAGTCCCCCAAGTCCGTACACAAGCGTAACCCGCAGATCTTTTTCACCTTAAAAATTTAAAACGACGTCTCCAGGTTGTAGTGGGGGGAAATTTGAAAAGTTTGTAGGTTTTGGGACGCGGCATGCGTGACACGTGGCGTTTTTCTCGAAAAACCGAAACGTCCCTTCAGTGCACGCCTTTAACTGTATAAATAGAGGTGAGAGTGACAGTTTTGTCTCACCTCCAAACCCGATAACTTTTTCGAGCTTTTTTGCTTTCGCTCTCTCTCTTGTCTCTGTTTCTTTCATTTCCAAGACTCGAATCTGCCTCAAAACCCCTTCAAACGTTCCCAGCTAAGGTATGGCTTCTCCTCCCCTCTTTTTGTGTGTTTTGGGATGATATTTGTGCTGTTTCTGGGTTTCCAAGAAGGTTTTTCTGGGTGTCTGCGTTATTCTGGGTGGGATTTTAACTTTGCGGTCCCCGGGTTATCTGGGTTTTGTGACGTCCCCGCGTTTTTTGGTTTTGCAGATGGCCAATGAAGCAATGGACACTCATGTCCCCGAGTCCAACTTTGTAACCTTCACTGATGGGACCGCTCTCGACCCTCCCTGGTATTCACTGACAGCGGAGGAGATTGTGGAGTTGAGGAGCAACTGGAAGATCCCCGAGTCCGTTGAGATATGGCCTTTAGAACCCGAGGACCAATTCCTCGCTCCCGGGGATGGGTGGACGCTGTGCCACGAGTACCAGCTGCGGTGCGGCCTGTCACTCCCGCTAAAAATAGAGGTGCAGTACCTCTTAGCTGCAAGCAACTTCGCTATCGGGCAGATTGGCCCGAACACGTGGAGGCAGCTTCTCGGGTTGTGCGTCATGTACAAGGTATTGAGGTAGCAGATGCCAACATACCACGAGTTGCATGCCATGTACCGGGCCGAGTACTCCCGGAAGGCGGGTTTTAGCGGGACTATCCAATTGAAATCCAAAGCGGCTTTTAAGAAGATCGTCGAGGACCTGCCATCCTCAGTGAGCAGGACTTGGAGGGAGAAAAGTTTCTTAATAAGAAACATTCAAGACCCGGGATACACGCTCCAAGTACCGGTTGACTTCCAACAATTGATGAGTAAGTCCTTTTTTCTCTCCGGATTCTTCTTTCTTTTCTCTATCCCGGGTTATAATTATGTTTGTGTTGCAGATGTCTCCGACATTCCTCTGGAGCCGGTGATGGAGAAGAGGATCCGGAGGATGCTATGGGCCTTCCGGGGTCAAGATGACCGGAGTTCATACCGGCTTTGTAGGCTGTACGTGTACAGTAGGTGCCGGTTGATGGAGCTCCCAGGTTTGTCCAGTGTCCTTTGAACTTTTCTGTTGTCGTATGCTCTTGTGTAACGGGCTATGTGTTCTTTATGTAGCTCTTCTACCGATGGAGTTTACCAAGCGGAAGAACCTGGGGATATACGACGGGTTTGAAGATAAAGCTGTATGGGCCGGGATCCGGACGCAAGCAACGGATGGTCGACTATACGACATTGACCTGATCACAAAAGCGGCTTTCCTGCGCCCAGAAGCCGAGCAAGGGGATACTCAGAAATTCTACGTTGATACCTTGCACTTCAACGAGATCCCCGGGTACCTGGCTGAGGTTATCGGTACGGAGGTGTACCAGGAGGAAGAAGGAGATTGATGGGAATCCCGCGGAGGTGGCGGAAGACCCGGTGATTGAAGAACCGGTGACTCAATTCACCTTTGCAGACGAAGAGGTGGAGATTGAAGAACCGATGATGAGCGCAGTGCCCTCATCTGTGCTCCCGGGTGAAGAGGAGTTTACTGAAGATGAGGATGACGACGGGGGTGAAGAGGTTAGAGGTTTTGAAAGGGTGATAGGGAGTGAGGAGAACCTTGAGGGGAGTGACGGGAGTGATGAAGTTCACGATATGGAACCCGTTCCCTCTCGCAAACGCACCCGGGAGGCATCCAGCTCTGCGAGGTCCGAGAGGAGGAAGGAGATGAAGGAGAGGAAGGAGAGGAAGCAGCACCGTGCCATCCACGAGATCATGGAAGAATTGGCGAGTGGAGGGATGGCGGACGTGCCCATCCAGAGGATGGTAGCGGACATGAAGAACTGTGCCGCTGACTCCTGCATCCTGGAGCATGAAGACCCGGTAATTGCTGCCCGGAGGACACAGGAGAAACTAATGCGGGCAAGTGTTTTCTTTGTGTGACTTGTGTTTGGGTTTTGTTTTGTTTTTTTTTGTTTCTGGATACTAACCCGGTATCTGTTCTGTTTTTTTTGTAGGCGGTCAGGATGTCATACTTGGCAACTGACCGGCTAATCAACGAAGGAATCCCCGAGAGAGAGAGAGAGTGCTCAAGGACGACCTCCGTGCGGCCCGGGACCAAGTGACGGCGAGCGAAGAATGCTTGGCTCGTGTCCGGGAAGAGGCCAGCGCATCAGCGGTTTTGTCTTGGAAGGAGTTGGCCAGGGCAGAAGATCAAGTGGCAGAGTTGGTGGCCAAAAACTCGGAGCTAGAGAAAGTCATCGAGGGTCACCGGGAGGACCGGTGTTCTCAAGATGCCGCTATAGCTCAGCTGACCGAACAGAACCAGGCGCTGCAGCAACAAGTTACTTCTTTGGAGCAGCAAAAGGGAGATTTGGTTTAGGCGGTTTCCCGGGCCAAGGACTCTGCCGTCTCCGAGTTTCTGGCCAGCACCGAGTTCGATTTAAAGCTGCGGACGACAAGGGCTGAGGCTCGTGCTGAAATTGTCAGTGCCGGAATTCGCCAAGGCTGGCTCGACAAAGCGGGTTATGATGGTCACCAAGGGCATGTCAGACCTGACGAGGTTATGGGCGCCTCTCGGCCTAATTCTGCTGTGGCTGCAAAGCCTAGAGCTCCCACAAACCCGGTTCGGAGTCCCCCGGTTCCTGCTTCAGAAGCCCGGGGAGGTGCATCCCGTAGCGGTATTGTCGGGGGTCCTCAAAACCGGCCATTACCCCGTGGAGGACAATTCATCATACGGCCCCGGGGAGGACGTGGCGGGTCGAGCACTGGCCTGGGTAGCGGGTCTGCAGCGCCATGAGCTGGAGCTTCTCTCAGAGGATTTGTCTTTGCTTTTGTAGACTAGCTTTTATTTGTAGCGGCTTTCTACTTTGTAACTGGCTTTTTTGAATGAAAGTATTCAAGCTTTTCCTTTGCATAATTGTTCCTATCAAATAATACGGTAATCTGATGCATAATATACAAGTGTTGACAAAATGTACACATATAGTGCCGGTTTGGCATGTTAACGTTATAAAATGAAAATAGGGCCGCTAGGGCTTTACGGGTCCGTTAGGACTTTCAAGGGCCGCTAGGGCTTTACGGGTCCGTTAGGACTTCCAAGGGCCGCTAGGGCTTTACGGGTCCGTTAGGACTTCCAAGGGTTGAAATAAGGCCGTGAAAGACTTGCAATATTTCAAGTCATATGGAGATTGCCGAGTCTTGACAGTGAAATAAGGCCGTTAAGGCTTGCAATATTTCATGTCATATGGAGATTGCCGAGTGAGGCATACAAGTAGTGCCGCTAAAGGCTGCATTCATTCAACAAACTAATTGATAAACATAACCCGGCAGGGTTTTATGCATTATGTGGGCCTGAAAGGCTTTATATATAACATCAAAACATAATAAATTTTGACATTTGTAGATAACTTGGTACCTATTTGGGGAAGAGATGTAGATGTTGTGCGTTCCATGGCCGTGGAAGCGTAACTCCATCTGTACCCCTGATGTAAAACGTGGCCGGGCCCACGACTTCAACAATTTCATATGGACCATCCCATGGAGCTTTCAATCCTGTTGGCTTAGGGATAACCTCCTTCATTACCCAATCCCCGAGTTTAAGTGGGCGCTTGATAACCCGGGAATTGTAATGTTTGGCCACTTTTTACTTCTTGTTGATATTCCGGAGATGTGCATGTTCCCGACGTTCTCCAGGAGGTCTAGGTTAAGGTGAATGCCTTCATTATTGGTTGCCGGGTCGAACAGTTGTACCCGGTCACTAGGGACTTCCATCTCTACCGGGATTACCGCCTCAGAGCCAAAGGTCATAAAAAAATGGGCTCTCCCCATTGGCCTCTGTCGGAGTTGTTCTAAGTGCCCACAAAACTTCTGGCAGTTTTTCAGCCCATAAACCCTTTACATCCTCCAGCTTCTTTTTCAAAACTTGCTTGATCAGCTTGTTAACAGTCTCGGTTTGTCCATTAGTCTGCGGGTGTGCAGGGGAGGCATATAGCACCTTTGTCCCATTGGAATGTAAGAACTCCCGGAACTCGTCATTGTCAAACTGTGTCCCGTTATCTGTGATAAACGTCTCTGGGATTCCAAACCGGCAAAAGACATGTGCCAGAGGAATTTCTTAACATTTGCGGTTGTGATCCGAGCCAATGGTTGAGCTTCTATCCACTTGGAATTATAATCCACTGAGACAATGGCGTGTTTGAACTGTCCCGGTGCTGTGGGTAGAGGTCCAATGAAATCAACCCCCCACACGCAAAATGGATATGGAGAAATGATGACCGATAACGGTACTGAGGGGGCCCGGGGAAAGGCTGCAAACCGGTGACATTGAAGACATGAATCTACCACGACTCTGGCATCCCCCTGTTCCAGGGAAGGCCAGTAATATCCCATTCTGAGGGTTTTGAACGCCAGGTTACGGGCTCCAAAGTGATTTCCACATACCCCGCTATAAAGTGACTGCAAAACCCGGTCTCCCTCCTCGGGTGTAATACACTTCAAATCAGGGAAAGTATGTCCTCGTCGATACAGCTTTCCATCACGGATACTATACTGTGCTACTCGAACCCGTAGTCGTTTGGCCGCTACCGGGTCCTCAGGTAAGGTTCCATGTTGGATGAAGTTAATGAACTCATCCATCCAAGATGGTGGCGGCTTTGCTTCCACTGCAAAAATCTCAGAAAAGGAGAGTGAGATACTTGGTTTCCCCAACGTCTCGACTAATAGGCCTTTAAACTCGGCATTGGGATCCTCCCCTGTTGCAATCCTAGCCAGAGTATCTGCTCTCACATTCTGCTGCCTCGGTATCTGAGTAATCTCAAAGGTGTCAAATTTTTCAAGCAAGAAAGCCGCTAACTTCTGATTGGAGGAAAAATGTGCTTCCTTTGCCTGAAATCCGCCGTTAACCTGCTGCACCACCAGTTGAGAATCACTCAATATGTGGAGATGCCGGGCTCCCATTTCTTTAGCGAGTTGAAGCCCCTTGATTAAGGCTTCGTACTCAGCCGTGTTATTTGATGCTTTGAAGTTAAAACGTAAAGCATAGTCAAACATGTTCCCTTCCGGGTCCACCAATGCAACTCCTGCTCCACACTGCTTCTGATTAACTGATCCATCTACAAATATCTGCCACCTCTCCGGGTCACCTTCTGTAGCGAGAGTTTCAGCAACTGTGGATTCTGCTGGGATAAACTCGGCAATAAAGTCTGCTGCTGCCTGCCCTTTGATTGCCATGCGCGATTTAAAGTGCAAGTCATGCTCCCCCAACTCAATTGCCCACTTGACCAATCTTCCTGAAGTCTCCGGCTTTTGCAGAACCTGCCGTAGTGGTTGGTTGGTGAGCACATGGATTGAATGTGCCTGAAAATAGGGTCTTAGCTTTCTTGCCGCTACAACGAAGGCCAAGGCAAGCTTCTCAATATCTAGATACCGAGTTTCAGGATCAGTGAATCCTTTTCCCGTATAATAGACCGGCAGTTCGTCAGACTCTGGCTTTCTCACCAAGGCACAACTCACAGCTGTTTGAGACACCGCTAGGTATAGATAGAGGATTTCCCCCGGGTTAGGTCTGGATAAGGAAGGAACCGATGCCAAGTATTCCTTCAACTTTTCAAAAGCTTGATTGCGCTCTTCCTGCCATGTAATCTGCTCCCGGTGTTGACTCTTAAGAATTCTGAAGAAGGGGGCACACTTATCTGTCAACCTGGATATAAACCGGGATAAGGCCACCAGCCTACCTGTAAGCTTATGGACTTCATTCCTGGTCTTTGGCGGTTTCATAGCCAAAACTGCGTGAACCTTATCTGGGTTTGCCTCAATCCCCCAAGCGCTAACCATAAACCCAAGAAATTTACCTCCTGAAACGCCAAAAACACACTTCTCCGGGTTTAATCTCATTCCCCTGCTCAAGGCAATGTCAATAACGGTCTCCAAGTCATCCGGGTGTTTACTTGTCTCCCGGCTTTTCACCAACATATCATCTATATAAACCTCCATAGTATCCCCGAGTTGGTTTGCAAACATACCCACTACTAGGCGCTGGAATGGTCTGCAATGAACCCGATGTCCTTAAGACGTTTTATTTCTGCTTGGATGGCCTTATATTTCTCTGCACAAAATGCACGACGCTTCTGTCGTACCGGTTTAATACCCGGGATAATATTGAGGGAATGTGTCATAACCTCTGGAGAGATCCCTGGCATGTCGGCATATGACCATGCAAACACTTTCTGCTTTCGGGTTAGAAGCTCGATTATCCGGGTTAATTATAAATTGTCACTCTCACCTCTATTTATACAGTTAAAGGCGTGCACTGAAGGGACGTTTCGATTTTTCGAGAAAAACGCCACGTGTCACGCATGCCGCGTCCCAAAACCTACAAACTTTTCAAATTTCCCCCCACTACAACCCGGAGACGTCGTTTTAAATTCTTAAGGTGGAAAAGATCTGCGGGTTACGCTTGTGTACGGACTTGGGGGACTGGATACCCCGGGTTTGGCTGCTAACTTTGTAACCCGGTAAAGAAAAGATTTTAAGTCCCCACCCAAGCGTACCCCTTGACTGAGGACTTGGGGGACTTGTTTATAGGTGGAACCTAATATTTCACCTTTCCGGGTACTCCTCTGAAATCTGAATCCATTCTGTTGCTTCAATTGGGGCTGGCCGGGGAAACTTGGCGGGTTACTTCTGACTCTTCTTCTGTGCTGTCTTACTGATGGGCAAGGAATCGGGGGTCATCCCTAGGGTCATCAGGTTTGTTAAATGGGGATAGGGAAAAACCCGCTGAAAACATTTCATGCTGGCCGGCATGAGCTGTTGTTACCGCGTTGCATCTGACAGCGGCTTCTTGGTCTCCGCGAATTGTAACCCAGCCCCCGGGTGTAGGCACCTTCATAAGCAGCATATGACCCGCTATAAAACTCTGCAGGCCCCAAAGGGCATCTCTCCCAAGTATGACATTATAGGATGATGGACAATCCACAATTATGAAGGGAACCACAATTGTTGTGGACTGATGTCCGGTTCCAACTGTAACCGTTAACTGATCTGACCCCAATGGTTGAGTTGTTTCGCCTGAAAAACTGATCAATGGCTCGTGGTTTCTATACAGCTTATCTCTTCCTCTTTTAAACCCTTTATAGCAGCTGCTGAACATGACACTGACAGCGGCTCCCGTGTCTATAACCCGGGAGAGATGGATAATTTGGGAATTTGGGGTAGGGTGGGCAATGGGTGGTAGAATAGCGGGTGGGATGTAGGCACTATCAAAGGTCAGCGGGTTTCCATAACCCGGAGGATTCCCTACTGGGGTTATTATATGAGCAAGTCTGGCTGATGTCTCATTGGCATTCGGCCTCTGAGCTAGGGTTGCCTGAAGAAGACCATGCTCGGCCTGGATAGTTGCTAACTGCTCCCTTAACGTCATTAACTCGGCATGTTCTCGAGAAGACTGCTCATTCTGAGCGAGAAAGTCCTTTTTCAAGAGTTCAAATGCTGCTGCCAAATCTGTTTGGCCAAACTGGGTCTCGGAGGCCCCGGGTTATTATCCCCTGAGAAGCTGAGCCTCCTAGTTGGATCTTGTTCTCCTGCTATTTCCACCATTGTTATTTAAAATATTAAACGAGAAGGTCTTGAGTTCGGCTGTCAACGAGAGCACCAATTGTTTCCGGGTAAACTCATGGTCCCTTTAGCGGGTCACACGGCTCCAGAAATAGCGAACTTTCTTGTACTCCGAGTTTTCCTGTGTAAAGAACAAATACGTCAAAGAAGCGTCCCCGGGTTTACCGAGGGAAGCCACTCCGATGCTTAAGTCAGACACTGTCAATTAAGCAGAAAACTCAAGAATAGTCAAGAAGTTGCGCGTCCCCTTACCGGGAGGCACGCGCTGGTATTTATAGTAGCATTAAAGACGCGCTGGTCTTTTTCCAATGTGGGAACAGTTTCCCTTGCTTTTACTTAGTTTTACGGCGAATTGGGCCCTGACAAAGGACCTAGAGTGGCTTCTCACATTTAACTGGGCTTTCACCCTATAAACAATAATTCAAGCACAATTAATAATGCATATTTAATAATTAACTAGACATTTAGAGGTTATTTCTTGAATTGTAACCTGGTAAAGGTGAAATATTAGGTTCCACCTATAAACATTAATCATGTAGTATGTGGATCTCACGTTGCACCACGACCTTTGAATATGCAGGTACCTATTTCACGCCCAGCCTTTTCTTTTAAAGAATGGATGCTTGAAAAAGCTTATAGTACTGTTGCTAAACTACTTAGGGTGATTGGAGCTGATTTTTGGAAAAACAGAAATGCCATGCTATGGTCTGAAATTTGAATCCCTCCTCACTCTTCTCGTAATTAAGTAGTTTAGCTTGGTATGAAGAAGATATTGCTGCCGAGGAATTGTCGCTATACATCAGAAACCACAAAAGCGGCAATATTGGAAGAAAACCACCTTTTTGAGGTGTTTCATTGCTGGCTTTTCATATCATATTGAGCACAGAAATTGCAAGCTAGTAATGTAACGTTGATTTAGAGTGATCGTCTACTAGCAATGCGATCCATTGCAGAGACTGAACTGGATCTTTCAGAACACAGAAGCAGCTTTGATCTTTGATATCCAGCATCTTTGAGGACCTTTTCAGGATTGAAAGTGTCTCACACTCCACTCCTAGAACCATCAACTACCCTAGCTTATGAGTCCGATATGGAATTTGGCATAACCATGCTCCAACGTCTGTGTTGGAGACACTTATTTTCAGTGGTAATCATCTTGAATGATCAATGAAAATTCACCTTGCGGAAAGAGAAAAAAAGGTTTAGATAGACTTGCGAGTTGCCATAATGATGTAAAACCACCTTCGTTCCAGATAGATATATTGCAAAGTTCCAACCAAGTTAGCGATACACTTACTATTTTGAAAGACACTGAAGGTTCCTCTATTTACTATATATAATCACAATTCAACGACAATATATGAAAGAAAAGGTTTTGATCATCGAACCAAATGTGATCCCTCTGAAGGGATCCAAAGGCATATACCCGATATATTGAGATAATTAAAGAAAATGTTGGAGAGGAAAGATCCCACATCAGAAAAGAGACAAATAAAATATAACTTATAAGTGGATGAATTGTACCCAATTGTACTGAGGTCTTTTGTTGTAACACCCCGTCCCGAAATTAACATTTTTACCGGGATTAGGCGAGTTACAGAGAATAGTAACCGCACTGTTAATTTTTCCCGAATTAATATCGAGATATTCTCGGTTCTGGGGGAAATTAGAATTAATGTCTCGAGGGGTAGATTATGTTAATACGAGTTTCCCGGTATGTCCGGAAGATTTTCCGGAGCTACGAGTTGTTAGTTACGAATTATCCAATTTACGGATGTAACAAATGTTAAGTTACTTTACCGTAGAAAAAAGGGACTTTGCGTTAAGTCGAGAATTTGAGGAAGTTTCCTTCGGGAAAGATGTAGAGGACGTTAATACGAACTCGTGGGTATGCCCTAAGAATTAATCGGAGTTCGTAGGTGAAAGTTACGCAGGATAAAGTGTTGTTACCGTGTGGTAAAAGTAAATAGGAAAAAAAAATATATTTTTACAATTCATGGTAACTAGTCATTGGCAGATCTGGACCGTTGGATTTGTGAAATCAAATCTGGGCCGTTGGTTGATATATATATATGTGTGTGTTGACCGGTGGGGGAACTCTCCGGTTCGCACTCTCTCTCTCCTCCCGCTCTCTCTTTTCTCTCTCCCCTCGGCCTCGTTCTCCTCTCATTTCTCTCTCAGATTGGAGCCAGGGCTCCATCAGCTTGCTGTGGCGCACATCGGGGATTGTCGCGCCTCTCGTCGACCACCTCGATTGTTGTGCAAAGCGGGCACAAGCTCAGACGTGAAGGAGAGGGGGAATCGAACTCGGATCGAGGGCATCAGAGACTGTGGAGGTTGAAGGTGATGTGGGGAGCGCTGTCGGGAGACGTCGGCAAGGCTGGCGCGGTTGAGTTCTGAGCGGCACTGTGCAGTGGTTGCTGGCGGGTTCGGGGTCCCCGGGGAAGGAGCGTGAGAGGTAAGAAAATTCCTTCCTCCTTATTAGAATTTCCTTGTGCTGGATGTGCAATTAGTGTTGCTGTTGTTGTTGGTTGTGATTGAGAGAGGATGTGGTCAGAAATAGGAGTGAACCCGGCCAGTTGACCGGCCGGAAATGGTTAGGGTAAATTCTTAGATTTTTACCGCGGTAGATCCGGATTCTTACTGAGTTACAGTGGAGGTAAAATGACAGAACTGCCCCTGGCAGTTTAGGGAAATTACAGGGGTGCCATTGTGGTGAAATACACCTGGTAGTTTGAGTTTATTACCGGAATGCCACTAGAGCTGAAATTCCAAGAATACCCCTGCCATATTTGTATATTTACAGGGCTGCCCTTGAGACTGAAATCCTAAAAATGCCCCTGACAGTTTGGTATAATCACACGTCTGCCACTGGGGGTAAAAAGACAATACTGCCCCTGACAGCTTAACATATCTACCAAACTGCCGTTGAGGTGGAATTGACCTTATTGCCTTGACAGTTTAGTATAACTACAAGGGTACCTTCCAGTTGACATTACAGTTATGCCCTGGAGGATTGTTTATTTACATGGATGCCACTATGTTTTATATTTATAGTTATGTGTGTTGGATGTTTATAATCGTGTGATTGCCTTTATTATCCGTCTTGCTGTGTGTGGATGTTATTGATATGAATGGTAGAATGTTCGGGTTAATCCCGAGGGATTGTTGGTCGGTGGATACCTCATTTGCGAGGTTAACTTAGGATATGCGTTAGGTGTATGCTATTCTTAATTATAAAGTGACCGTTAAATAGAATAGCGGGTTTCGCCCGGTTAGGGTGTTAATTAGAACAAGAGCTACGTGTGGCTTGATCCCTGAGGACAGGGTACGTAGGCAGCCTGACCGGGATTCAGGTGCAGTCACAAATATTATTAGAACCCCTAGGTTCTTTAAATGGCACATTTGAGATCCAAATGTGGGAAACGGGATAATCTCCGGTTTGAGGTCTATTCCGGCACCGTTTGGACTGTTTGGATTGGGTTATGAAGTAAAGGGTTATCCTGGCTCAAGGGGGATTTCGAGTAAATCTCTCTTGTGTTGGGTCCCGCACGTCTTAACCCAGGGTTAGGGAGGAAATCTTGGGTTGGGGCGTGACAAATGGTATCAGAGCCTAGGTTCAAATCTCGGACCAAAGGATTGCGAGAATCAAATAAATTCTTTCTTTGATTTATGTTGTTGGGGGTACATTATGTTGTGGATTGTGATGAGAATTGCCACCGGCTTCGGATGTTTAATGCGTATATGATATTGGAAATAAGGATTAAGATTTGGGGTAAAGTCATGGGGGATTTTACTTGGTTTCGGATTATTTTTCCCACGAGGTTTAAAAGGATTGTGTTTTAAAGGAAAAGGATATAAGGATTGCATGCTAGCATGGACCCTCTTCGGTGGTAGCTGGTCGATGGACTCTCCCGATTAGAGCAGGTCGGAGACCCTCTCCGGTGGTAGCTGGTCGATAGACCCTCCCGGATGGTAGCAGGTCAGGGACCCTCGCTACCATCCGGGACCCTCTCCGGTGGTAGCAGGTCATTAGACCCTCCTGGATGGTAGCAGGTCAGGGACCCTCTTCGGTGGTAGCAGGTCAATAGACCCTCCCGAATAGAGCAGGTCGGTTTTTTCTCGTGGATGAGGTTAACACCCCGTACATTTAGTTATGTTTGAGCCAAGGGATTTGTTTATGATTTAATTATATGGGTGTTGATTGTTTGAGTTAGCTTGGTAATTTATCCTTATATTGAGTGGCAGTAGAGCGGGTGCTCCTCCTTACGAGTGGCAGTAGAGCGGGTGCTCCTCCTTACGAGTGGCAGTAAAGCGGCACTCCTCATGAGTTACGGTTGAGCGGGCTCCTCTTGGGATTAGTTTGTAGTGTGGAAAACCATTAGGGTATGAGAGGATCCGACCCTAGCCAGAAGTGTTGACAGGTTCACACTGGTTTTGGATAATATATACAATTTAGGAGCGTGGTACCTTGTTTCTAAGGGTATAGTTGGAGCCGGATCGGGTTGCTCGCGACTGTTTGCATGTGTGGTGGTTGAATTTATGGTGAAAGAGATCAGGATATCCCTTCGAGGGAAACCCACTCATGAGGTATGGTAGATGTTGAGCTAATTGGTGTAAAAAAGTGGAAACTGATTATAGAAGCACTGTGAGATGCATACAGGATGTTGGGCCAAAATTTTGTCCATTAGGCAAGACTTTAGCACACATGAGTTAGTGTTGTTAGCTCTGATTGTTGGAAAATGCCCAACTGAAGACTCTTTTATAGGAGGGGTAGGATTAGGAAAATTCACTGTTACTGAGTATGTGAAGATGACATCCATGTAGGCGCGAAGTCGCATAGCGGATTCATCAGCTCAAGTGAGCAGTTTGAGGTCGCATTGTGGTATGCGCGTTTGTTCGAGCCCTGTGGTTTAAAGTTGGGGTATTAGGAACGTGGGTTGAGGAGTTTTGATTATGGACGCAGGAGATAATACGTCTGTGGTCTCAAGGCCTAGTGTAGAAAGTTCACATCTCTTTAGTCTCGAAAGGTGCAAGAGATGTATGAGTTTCCTCCACGGTGATGGACCGTAGCATTTTTACCCTTCCATGTGGTAGACTTTGGTGTTAAATGTCAAGTGTGGCAGTCGTGTAAGTAGAACATTCGAGTCGACTTCAAGTTAGTTTGGGTTACGTCTGGGAAAGCTACCAGATTGTCGAAATTGCCATTTTGGAAATTAGCTTGTGAAGCGTTAAGAGGCAAGTCTTATGGAGTCGATTACGACGAAAGGGATGAGACTAGGGTATCGTACTCTTGTGTTTTAAGCGAGTGTAGCTATGTTTTTCGTATTGCAAATGCGGGGAGACTCTGAATGCTAAAGGAAATGATACATAGAGCTTGTGACTCTGGTTTTCCTGAAGCTCTGTTCGGTGGAACTTGACGACATTCCCTGACAGTTGGTTTTACCTTTCGCAGTGGAAATTTCGGGGACGAAATTCCTATAAGGGGGGTAGATTGTACCACCCCGTCCCGAAATTAACATTTTTACCGGGATTAGGCGAGTTACAGAGAATAGTAACCGCACTGTTAATTTTTCCCGAATTAATATCGAGATATTCTCGGTTCTGGGGGTAATTAGAATTAATGTCTCGAGGGGTAGATTATGTTAATACGAGTTTCCCGGTATGTCCGGAAGATTTTCCGGAGCTACGAGTTGTTAGTTACGAATTATCCAATTTACGGATGTAACAAATGTTAAGTTACTTTACCGTAGAAAAAAAGGGACTTTGCGTTAAGTCGAGAATTTGAGGAAGTTTCCTTCGGGAAAGATGTAGAGGACGTTAATACGAACTCGTGGGTATGCCCTAAGAATTAATCGGAGTTCGTAGGTGAAAGTTACGCAGGATAAAGTGTTGTTACCGTGTGGTAAAAGTAAATAGGAAAAAAAAATATCTTTTTACTATTCATGGTAACTAGTCATTGGCAGATCTGGACCGTTGGATTTGTGAAATCAAATCTGGGCCGTTGGTTGATATATATATATATGTGTGTGTTGACCGGTGGGGGAACTCTCCGGTTCGCACTCTCTCTCTCCTCCCGCTCTCTCTTTTCTCTCTCCCCTCGGCCTCGTTCTCCTCTCATTTCTCTCTCAGATTGGAGCCAGGGCTCCATCAGCTTGCTGTGGCGCACATCGGGGATTGTCGCGCCTCTCGTCGACCACCTCGATTGTTGTGCAAAGCGGGCACAAGCTCAGACGTGAAGGAGAGGGGGAATCGAACTCGGATCGAGGGCATCAGAGACTGTGGAGGTTGAAGGTGATGTGGGGAGCGCTGTCGGGAGACGTCGGCAAGGCTGGCGCGGTTGAGTTCTGAGCGGCACTGTGCAGTGGTTGCTGGCGGGTTCGGGGTCCCCGGGGAAGGAGCGTGAGAGGTAAGAAAATTCCTTCCTCCTTATTAGAATTTCCTTGTGCTGGATGTGCAATTAGTGTTGCTGTTGTTGTTGGTTGTGATTGAGAGAGGATGTGGTCAGAAATAGGAGAGAACCCGGCCAGTTGACCGGCCGGAAATGGTTAGGGTAAATTCTTAGATTTTTACCGCGGTAGATCCGGATTCTTACTGAGTTACAGTGGAGGTAAAATGACAGAACTGCCCCTGGCAGTTTAGGGAAATTACAGGGGTGCCATTGTGGTGAAATACACCTGGTAGTTTGAGTTTATTACCGGAATGCCACTAGAGCTGAAATTCCAAGAATACCCCTGCCATATTTGTATATTTACAGGGCTGCCCTTGAGACTGAAATCCTAAAAATGCCCCTGACAGTTTGGTATAATCACACGTCTGCCACTGGGGGTAAAAAGACAATACTGCCCCTGACAGCTTAACATATCTACCAAACTGCCGTTGAGGTGGAATTGACCTTATTGCCTTGACAGTTTAGTATAACTACAAGGGTACCTTCCAGTTGACATTACAGTTATGCCCTGGAGGATTGTTTATTTACATGGATGCCACTATGTTTTATATTTATAGTTATGTGTGTTGGATGTTTATAATCGTGTGATTGCCTTTATTATCCGTCTTGCTGTGTGTGGATGTTATTGATATGAATGGTAGAATGTTCGGGTTAATCCCGAGGGATTGTTGGTCGGTGGATACCTCATTTGCGAGGTTAACTTAGGATATGCGTTAGGTGTATGCTATTCTTAATTATAAAGTGACCGTTAAATAGAATAGCGGGTTTCGCCCGGTTAGGGTGTTAATTAGAACAAGAGCTACGTGTGGCTTGATCCCTGAGGACAGGGTACGTAGGCAGCCTGACCGGGATTCAGGTGCAGTCACAAATATTATTAGAACCCCTAGGTTCTTTAAATGGCACATTTGAGATCCAAATGTGGGAAACGGGATAACCTCCGGTTTGAGGTCTATTCCGGCACCGTTTGGACTGTTTGGATTGGGTTATGAAGTAAAGGGTTATCCTGGCTCAAGGGGGATTTCGAGTAAATCTCTCTTGTGTTGGGTCCCGCACGTCTTAACCCAGGGTTAGGGAGGAAATCTTGGGTTGGGGCGTGACAAATGGTATCAGAGCCTAGGTTCAAATCTCGGACCAAAGGATTGCGAGAATCAAATAAATTCTTTCTTTGATTTATGTTGTTGGGGGTACATTATGTTGTGGATTGTGATGAGAATTGCCACCGGCTTCGGATGTTTAATGCGTATATGATATTGGAAATAAGGATTAAGATTTGGGGTAAAGTCATGGGGGATTTTACTTGGTTTCGGATTATTTTTCCCACGAGGTTTAAAAGGATTGTGTTTTAAAGGAAAAGGATATAAGGATTGCATGCTAGCATGGACCCTCTTCGGTGGTAGCTGGTCGATGGACTCTCCCGATTAGAGCAGGTCGGAGACCCTCTCCGGTGGTAGCTGGTCGATAGACCCTCCCGGATGGTAGCAGGTCAGGGACCCTCTCCGGTGGTAGCAGGTCATTAGACCCTCCCGGATGGTAGCAGGTCAGGGACCCTCGCTACCATCCGGGACCCTCTCCGGTGGTAGCAGGTCATTAGACCCTCCTGGATGGTAGCAGGTCAGGGACCCTCTTCGGTGGTAGCAGGTCAATAGACCCTCCCGAATAGAGCAGGTCGGTTTTTTCTCGTGGATGAGGTTAACACCCCGTACATTTAGTTATGTTTGAGCCAAGGGATTTGTTTATGATTTAATTATATGGGTGTTGATTGTTTGAGTTAGCTTGGTAATTTATCCTTATATTGAGTGGCAGTAGAGCGGGTGCTCCTCCTTACGAGTGGCAGTAGAGCGGGTGCTCCTCCTTACGAGTGGCAGTAAAGCGGCACTCCTCATGAGTTACGGTTGAGCGGGCTCCTCTTGGGATTAGTTTGTAGTGTGGAAAACCATTAGGGTATGAGAGGATCCGACCCTAGCCAGAAGTGTTGACAGGTTCACACTGGTTTTGGATAATATATACAATTTAGGAGCGTGGTACCTTGTTTCTAAGGGTATAGTTGGAGCCGGATCGGGTTGCTCGCGACTGTTTGCATGTGTGGTGGTTGAATTTATGGTGAAAGAGATCAGGATATCCCTTCGAGGGAAACCCACTCATGAGGTATGGTAGATGTTGAGCTAATTGGTGTAAAAAAGTGGAAACTGATTATAGAAGCACTGTGAGATGCATACAGGATGTTGGGCCAAAATTTTGTCCATTAGGCAAGACTTTAGCACACATGAGTTAGTGTTGTTAGCTCTGATTGTTGGAAAATGCCCAACTGAAGACTCTTTTATAGGAGGGGTAGGATGAGGAAAATTCACTGTTACTGAGTATGTGAAGATGACATCCATGTAGGCGCGAAGTCGCATAGCGGATTCATCAGCTCAAGTGAGCAGTTTGAGGTCGCATTGTGGTATGCGCGTTTGTTCGAGCCCTGTGGTTTAAAGTTGGGGTATTAGGAACGTGGGTTGAGGAGTTTTGATTATGGACGCAGGAGATAATACGTCTGTGGTCTCAAGGCCTAGTGTAGAAAGTTCACATCTCTTTAGTCTCGAAAGGTGCAAGAGATGTATGAGTTTCCTCCACGGTGATGGACCGTAGCATTTTTACCCTTCCATGTGGTAGACTTTGGTGTTAAATGTCAAGTGTGGCAGTCGTGTAAGTAGAACATTCGAGTCGACTTCAAGTTAGTTTGGGTTACGTCTGGGAAAGCTACCAGATTGTCGAAATTGCCATTTTGGAAATTAGCTTGTGAAGCGTTAAGAGGCAAGTCTTATGGAGTCGATTACGACGAAAGGGATGAGACTAGGGTATCGTACTCTTGTGTTTTAAGCGAGTGTAGCTATGTTTTTCGTATTGCAAATGCGGGGAGACTCTGAATGCTAAAGGAAATGATACATAGAGCTTGTGACTCTGGTTTTCCTGAAGCTCTGTTCGGTGGAACTTGACGACATTCCCTGACAGTTGGTTTTACCTTTCGCAGTGGAAATTTCGGGGACGAAATTCCTATAAGGGGGGTAGATTGTACCACCCCGTCCCGAAATTAACATTTTTACCGGGATTAGGCGAGTTACAGAGAATAGTAACCGCACTGTTAATTTTTCCCGAATTAATATCGAGATATTCTCGGTTCTGGGGGAAATTAGAATTAATGTCTCGAGGGGTAGATTATGTTAATACGAGTTTCCCGGTATGTCCGGAAGATTTTCCGGAGCTACGAGTTGTTAGTTACGAATTATCCAATTTACGGATGTAACAAATGTTAAGTTACTTTACCGTAGAAAAAAAGGGACTTTGCGTTAAGTCGAGAATTTGAGGAAGTTTCCTTCGGGAAAGATGTAGAGGACGTTAATACGAACTCGTGGGTATGCCCTAAGAATTAATCGGAGTTCGTAGGTGAAAGTTACGCAGGATAAAGTGTTGTTACCGTGTGGTAAAAGTAAATAGGAAAAAAAAATATATTTTTACTATTCATGGTAACTAGTCATTGGCAGATCTGGACCGTTGGATTTGTGAAATCAAATCTGGGCCGTTGGTTGATATATATATATGTGTGTGTTGACCGGTGGGGGAACTCTCCGGTTCGCACTCTCTCTCTCCTCCCGCTCTCTCTTTTCTCTCTTCCCTCGGCCTCGTTCTCCTCTCATTTCTCTCTCAGATTGGAGCCAGGGCTCCATCAGCTTGCTGTGGCGCACATCGGGGATTGTCGCGCCTCTCGTCGACCACCTCGATTGTTGTGCAAAGCGGGCACAAGCTCAGACGTGAAGGAGAGGGGGAATCGAACTCGGATCGAGGGCATCAGAGACTGTGGAGGTTGAAGGTGATGTGGGGAGCGCTGTCGGGAGACGTCGGCAAGGCTGGCGCGGTTGAGTTCTGAGCGGCACTGTGTAGTGGTTGCTGGCGGGTTCGGGGTCCCCGGGGAAGGAGCGTGAGAGGTAAGAAAATTCCTTCCTCCTTATTAGAATTTCCTTGTGCTGGATGTGCAATTAGTGTTGCTGTTGTTGTTGGTTGTGATTGAGAGAGGATGTGGTCAGAAATAGGAGAGAACCCGGCCAGTTGACCGGCCGGAAATGGTTAGGGTAAATTCTTGGATTTTTACCGCGGTAGATCCGGATTCTTACTGAGTTACAGTGGAGGTAAAATGACAGAACTGCCCCTGGCAGTTTAGGGAAATTACAGGCCATTGTGGTGAAATACACCTGGTAGTTTGAGTTTATTACCGGACTGCCACTAGAGCTGAAATTCCAAGAATACCCCTGCCATATTTGTATATTTACAGGGCTGCCCTTGAGACTGAAATCCTAAAAATGCCCCTGACAGTTTGGTATAATCACACGTCTGCCACTGGGGGTAAAAAGACAATACTGCCCCTGACAGCTTAACATATCTACCAAACTGCCGTTGAGGTGGAATTGACCTTATTGCCTTGACAGTTTAGTATAACTACAAGGGTACCTTCCAGTTGACATTACAGTTATGCCCTGGAGGATTGTTTATTTACATGGATGCCACTATGTTTTATATTTATAGTTATGTGTGTTGGATGTTTATAATCGTGTGATTGCCTTTATTATCCGTCTTGCTGTGTGTGGATGTTATTGATATGAATGGTAGAATGTTCGGGTTAATCCCGAGGGATTGTTGGTCGGTGGATACCTCATTTGCGAGGTTAACTTAGGATATGCGTTAGGTGTATGCTATTCTTAATTATAAAGTGACCGTTAAATAGAATAGCGGGTTTCGCCCGGTTAGGGTGTTAATTAGAACAAGAGCTACGTGTGGCTTGATCCCTGAGGACAGGGTACGTAGGCAGCCTGACCGGGATTCAGGTGCAGTCACAAATATTATTAGAACCCCTAGGTTCTTTAAATGGCACATTTGAGATCCAAATGTGGGAAACGGGATAACCTCCGGTTTGAGGTCTATTCCGGCACCGTTTGGACTGTTTGAATTGGGTTATGAAGTAAAGGGTTATCCTGGCTCAAGGGGGATTTCGAGTAAATCTCTCTTGTGTTGGGTCCCGCACGTCTTAACCCAGGGTTAGGGAGGAAATCTTGGGTTGGGGCGTGACAAATGGTATCAGAGCCTAGGTTCAAATCTCGGACCAAAGGATTGCGAGAATCAAATAAATTCTTTCTTTGATTTATGTTGTTGGGGGTACATTATGTTGTGGATTGTGATGAGAATTGCCACCGGCTTCGGATGTTTAATGCGTATATGATATTGGAAATAAGGATTAAGATTTGGGGTAAAGTCATGGGGGATTTTACTTGGTTTCGGATTATTTTTCCCACGAGGTTTAAAAGGATTGTGTTTTAAAGGAAAAGGATATAAGGATTGCATGCTAGCATGGACCCTCTTCGGTGGTAGCTGGTCGATGGACTCTCCCGATTAGAGCAGGTCGGAGACCCTCTCCGGTGGTAGCTGGTCGATAGACCCTCCCGGATGGTAGCAGGTCAGGGACCCTCTCCGGTGGTAGCAGGTCATTAGACCCTCCCGGATGGTAGCAGGTCAGGGACCCTCGCTACCATCCGGGACCCTCTCCGGTGGTAGCAGGTCATTAGACCCTCCTGGATGGTAGCAGGTCAGGGACCCTCTTCGGTGGTAGCAGGTCAATAGACCCTCCCGAATAGAGCAGGTCGGTTTTTTCTCGTGGATGAGGTTAACACCCCGTACATTTAGTTATGTTTGAGCCAAGGGATTTGTTTATGATTTAATTATATGGGTGTTGATTGTTTGAGTTAGCTTGGTAATTTATCCTTATATTGAGTGGCAGTAGAGCGGGTGCTCCTCCTTACGAGTGGCAGTAAAGCGGCACTCCTCATGAGTTACGGTTGAGCGGGCTCCTCTTGGGATTAGTTTGTAGTGTGGAAAACCATTAGGGTATGAGAGGATCCGACCCTAGCCAGAAGTGTTGACAGGTTCACACTGGTTTTGGATAATATATACAATTTAGGAGCGTGGTACCTTGTTTCTAAGGGTATAGTTGGAGCCGGATCGGGTTGCTCGCGACTGTTTGCATGTGTGGTGGTTGAATTTATGGTGAAAGAGATCAGGATATCCCTTCGAGGGAAACCCACTCATGAGGTATGGTAGATGTTGAGCTAATTGGTGTAAAAAAGTGGAAACTGATTATAGAAGCACTGTGAGATGCATACAGGATGTTGGGCCAAAATTTTGTCCATTAGGCAAGACTTTAGCACACATGAGTTAGTGTTGTTAGCTCTGATTGTTGGAAAATGCCCAACTGAAGACTCTTTTATAGGAGGGGTAGGATGAGGAAAATTCACTGTTACTGAGTATGTGAAGATGACATCCATGTAGGCGCGAAGTCGCATAGCGGATTCATCAGCTCAAGTGAGCAGTTTGAGGTCGCATTGTGGTATGCGCGTTTGTTCGAGCCCTGTGGTTTAAAGTTGGGGTATTAGGAACGTGGGTTGAGGAGTTTTGATTATGGACGCAGGAGATAATACGTCTGTGGTCTCAAGGCCTAGTGTAGAAAGTTCACATCTCTTTAGTCTCGAAAGGTGCAAGAGATGTATGAGTTTCCTCCACGGTGATGGACCGTAGCATTTTTACCCTTCCATGTGGTAGACTTTGGTGTTAAATGTCAAGTGTGGCAGTCGTGTAAGTAGAACATTCGAGTCGACTTCAAGTTAGTTTGGGTTACGTCTGGGAAAGCTACCAGATTGTCGAAATTGCCATTTTGGAAATTAGCTTGTGAAGCGTTAAGAGGCAAGTCTTATGGAGTCGATTACGACGAAAGGGATGAGACTAGGGTATCGTACTCTTGTGTTTTAAGCGAGTGTAGCTATGTTTTTCGTATTGCAAATGCGGGGAGACTCTGAATGCTAAAGGAAATGATACATAGAGCTTGTGACTCTGGTTTTCCTGAAGCTCTGTTCGGTGGAACTTGACGACATTCCCTGACAGTTGGTTTTACCTTTCGCAGTGGAAATTTCGGGGACGAAATTCCTATAAGGGGGGTAGATTGTACCACCCCGTCCCGAAATTAACATTTTTACCGGGATTAGGCGAGTTACAGAGAATAGTAACCGCACTGTTAATTTTTCCCGAATTAATATCGAGATATTCTCGGTTCTGGGGGAAATTAGAATTAATGTCTCGAGGGGTAGATTATGTTAATACGAGTTTCCCGGTATGTCCGGAAGATTTTCCGGAGCTACGAGTTGTTAGTTACGAATTATCCAATTTACGGATGTAACAAATGTTAAGTTACTTTACCGTAGAAAAAAAGGGACTTTGCGTTAAGTCGAGAATTTGAGGAAGTTTCCTTCGGGAAAGATGTAGAGGACGTTAATACGAACTCGTGGGTATGCCCTAAGAATTAATCGGAGTTCGTAGGTGAAAGTTACGCAGGATAAAGTGTTGTTACCGTGTGGTAAAAGTAAATAGGAAAAAAAAATATATTTTTACTATTCATGGTAACTAGTCATTGGCAGATCTGGACCGTTGGATTTGTGAAATCAAATCTGGGCCGTTGGTTGATATATATATATATGTGTGTGTTGACCGGTGGGGGAACTCTCCGGTTCGCACTCTCTCTCTCCTCCCGCTCTCTCTTTTCTCTCTCCCCTCGGCCTCGTTCTCCTCTCATTTCTCTCTCAGATTGGAGCCAGGGCTCCATCAGCTTGCTGTGGCGCACATCGGGGATTGTCGCGCCTCTCGTCGACCACCTCGATTGTTGTGCAAAGCGGGCACAAGCTCAGACGTGAAGGAGAGGGGGAATCGAACTCGGATCGAGGGCATCAGAGACTGTGGAGGTTGAAGGTGATGTGGGGAGCGCTGTCGGGAGACGTCGGCAAGGCTGGCGCGGTTGAGTTCTGAGCGGCACTGTGCAGTGGTTGCTGGCGGGTTCGGGGTCCCCGGGGAAGGAGCGTGAGAGGTAAGAAAATTCCTTCCTCCTTATTAGAATTTCCTTGTGCTGGATGTGCAATTAGTGTTGCTGTTGTTGTTGGTTGTGATTGAGAGAGGATGTGGTCAGAAATAGGAGAGAACCCGGCCAGTTGACCGGCCGGAAATGGTTAGGGTAAATTCTTAGATTTTTACCGCGGTAGATCCGGATTCTTACTGAGTTACAGTGGAGGTAAAATGACAGAACTGCCCCTGGCAGTTTAGGGAAATTACAGGGGTGCCATTGTGGTGAAATACACCTGGTAGTTTGAGTTTATTACCGGACTGCCACTAGAGCTGAAATTCCAAGAATACCCCTGCCATATTTGTATATTTACAGGGCTGCCCTTGAGACTGAAATCCTAAAAATGCCCCTGACAGTTTGGTATAATCACACGTCTGCCACTGGGGGTAAAAAGACAATACTGCCCCTGACAGCTTAACATATCTACCAAACTGCCGTTGAGGTGGAATTGACCTTATTGCCTTGACAGTTTAGTATAACTACAAGGGTACCTTCCAGTTGACATTACAGTTATGCCCTGGAGGATTGTTTATTTACATGGATGCCACTATGTTTTATATTTATAGTTATGTGTGTTGGATGTTTATAATCGTGTGATTGCCTTTATTATCTGTCTTGCTGTGTGTGGATGTTATTGATATGAATGGTAGAATGTTCGGGTTAATCCCGAGGGATTGTTGGTCGGTGGATACCTCATTTGCGAGGTTAACTTAGGATATGCGTTAGGTGTATGCTATTCTTAATTATAAAGTGACCGTTAAATAGAATAGCGGGTTTCGCCCGGTTAGGGTGTTAATTAGAACAAGAGCTACGTGTGGCTTGATCCCTGAGGACAGGGTACGTAGGCAGCCTGACCGGGATTCAGGTGCAGTCACAAATATTATTAGAACCCCTAGGTTCTTTAAATGGCACATTTGAGATCCAAATGTGGGAAACGGGATAACCTCCGGTTTGAGGTCTATTCCGGCACCGTTTGGACTGTTTGAATTGGGTTATGAAGTAAAGGGTTATCCTGGCTCAAGGGGGATTTCGAGTAAATCTCTCTTGTGTTGGGTCCCGCACGTCTTAACCCAGGGTTAGGGAGGAAATCTTGGGTCGGGGTGTGACATTTGTAGTTAAAACCCAACACCTTAAAAGTGGTTAGGTTGGGGCAATATCGGTTCAATTGTGATCTACGGCTCACGCTTGTCCCAGTTCAAGTTGGTATCAAAGCGGGTCTCTCTTCTAATTGAATTGCTGTCAGAAAAATTCTGATTGGCTCATGCAATACCAAGTGCCGACAGTGGGCCTTGGACCGCATACCCCAATTTCCAAAATGGGAATTGGACCGAATGAATGTACCAATTTCCGATGTGGGAATTGAACTGAAAGAATTTCACGTGTCAACCTAAAAAGTTAGGTTGCACGTGAGGGGTAGTGTTGGAGAGCAAAGATCCCACATCAAAAAGAGATAAATAAAATATAACTTATAAGTAGATGAATTGTATCCAAATGTACCGAGGTCTTTTGTAGTTAAAACCCAACTCCTTAAAGGTGGTTAAGTTGGGACAATATCAGTACAATGGTGATCTATGGGCCACGCTTGTCCCAGTTTAAGTGAAAAATCCAAAAAACTCATCCTGTTTTAAGATACTCATTCACTTTTTGATTTTAAATTTACACTCAATACAATAATTTAGCTTGCCTTATAGATTTACTGCTCAATTGAAGACGTGCTACTATTGATCAGAAAAGTGACTATAGAATAGATTATACATAATCTACACCACCTGCATACCAAACTGACCCATCCCCTCTTTGCTACTTACTCAGTTACTCGCTCTATGAGCAAAAACCAAAACACCCAATCACAATACCTCAATTTTTACACCATGAGATTAAACAATTCAGATTCCTCCAATACGAAACCTAACAAATTTGATCAATTCCTCCAATACCAAACAACGAAGAACTCGTTGTTTTGGCAAATGAGATCGAGGTCAGCGTGGGTGTGGCGGATAAGGTTGGCACCATTGTCTTTAAGGCATCACCAACGTTTAGATCAGAGAGAGAGGAAGATAAAGATGAAGAGATAAGAGAATCAGATAACGATGGGATAAAAGAGTAGGTATCCATGGTAGAGTTCGTAATTTTATGGCCAGACAAGGTTTTTTTGTCATTTCATCTTAAAATTCGGAGTCAATTATGACACTATTGGTAGGGCTGGTGTCCTTTTTTGTATCAAAACTATTGAATGTGGGTTTTTTGGGGTTTTAAATTTAGTTTTGTAGTAATATGTAATTCTTTCTATTTTAAAAGAGTGTAAAGATGTGAGTTTAATCTAAGAAAAAAAATATCCAAACAGTGTCCGGCCTTTTAGAGAAGCAAAGCTTTGGTGTCTCACGTTTCAAAAACTTCAAAACAGTATCCCACGTTCTTATCACGACTGAAGAAAGGTATTTGGAATCGTTAGTTCCGTTAAAAAAACTAACAGCAGACACATTTTGAAGAGTATTTTCATCCATTTCTATTTTTACATTAACCCTTTTTTTTACTTTTTAATTTTCATTTTTTTTCATTTTTCATTTTTAATTTCTCTCTTCTCCTCCGACAGCGCATCTCTTTTTCTCTATCGGCGCCGCTTCTCCCTTCTCTTTTTCTCCTATGGATACGAAGATGACAATATTTTTTCTGTTCTTTCTATTTACTAAGTTACATTATCTCTTATTTTATTTTATTTAATTAATTATTGTTCATAATTTTAAAGACAGAGTTTTAGAGTTGAAAAATGAATAAAAAAAATATTTTTATTTTATTTTTTATGCTTTCGTATTATTATTTGAGGATAAAAAGAAGAACAAAAATCCATAAAAAATAAAGAGAAAATCAGTCTTTTTATGTCAAAACAGCCATTAGTTTTTTAACGGAACTAACAGTTTCAGATACCTTTCTTCAGTCGAGGTAAAAATATGAGATACCGTTCTGAAGTTTTTGAAACGTGAGCCACCAAAGTTTTGCTTCTTTAAAATGTCAGACATTGTTTGGATCATTTGTTTCTTAATCTAAAATAAACTTAGTAAATTAGATGTATTGTCAAATATCCTATGTATAGCAAGATTTATATAAACCCAAGCAAAATCCTGTTCCGATAGTTAACATTGACCTCTTAAACAGTCTAAGTCAAGAGAGGAGAGATTGATATCCTCGCACGCAGGATAATCAACTGTCAGTCATACCAACAAAATACCGATCCAAACACTCGAGCATGTAATTATCCACAAACCCAATATTCAACTGTACTGCTGGTAGCAATGTGTTGTAGAATCATATTGAGGGAATGAATTCTCCTTATCTTATTGATAGAATGAAGCCCTTTTATATAGGGAAATACATGAGCCTCTTGGGCTATTACATGGGCCAATGGGCCTCTTACATGGATATATGTAAAATCCTATTACAACATGGTTTACTACATAAAGCCCGTATACAAGGCATGGACCAAGACACACACATATATATATCAAATATCCTAGAATACTCCCCCTTGTGTCGCGTGTCTTTATGCCGGTATGGTGCTTACGGTGTTGCCTCATCAAAACCTTGCCAAGTAACAAAAACCATGTGGGAAACTAAACCTTGGTTGAAGGAAAAAGAGTACAACACACCAACTATTCAATTGAGAACTTGTCATGTGATGCTCCCCCTGATGTGTACTTCAATCAGATTTTCCTGATGAATGGTGCATTCCAACATGCTTCTCAAGACTAGATGTGAGTCAAGACTTAAACAAGTCTGCCATGGTCAACCACAAATGGGGATCAATGGTTTTAGCGGTACATGCAATGTTACCTCGTTAAAAACCTTGTCAAGCAAAAACCTAGTGGGACAAAAAGTTGTGACTAAGGAAAAAAGAGTGCAACATGGTTAACACAAACAACCACACCCTTCACATTTGATCCCTTCGTCCTGGTCGCATCTTCCCATTTTAGGTCAATACACTTTGTCGACCTATCAACAAACGTGTGGTTCGATAAACTCATCATCCCAAGTCCTCATGTACACTACTGTAGTCATTGTAGAGATCTCTTTCTATGAATTGGAATTTGACGTTGAGGCGTCCTCCAACGATAGTCACAATTCAGACTAACATGAGACGGAGTGAGTATCACTGATCAAAGGACCAGTAGTGCCAAACTCGCTTTCTCTCTCAGTGCGAGTGTATATCGAACCCAAGGGCCTCAACCTAACCTTCAGGGACCCACAAGGCCTAGGACACCATGTTTTCACATTATGGCGCCCTCACATCACCACACAAGGTGACGGCATCAAGACCATCTCAATATGGTCTAGCCATGGCAACAAGACCACCTCAATTTGGTCGAGCCATGTCATCTTGGTAGGACATCATTCCTTACAGACATATGCAGCATTGATCTCGTCACTATAGTTCTATGGGGATCATGTTGAGACTCAGTGGTGACCAACCACAACATTCACTTGAACACTGGTGTTCATATCTCCCCCTAACGATGGGAATACAGTCTCAAAGTGACAATCCGCAGTGAAGCGGTTCAGGAGATCGTCTGTCAAGGAGCTTAAGGTGGAGAGCAATAAAATGACTCCTATCCAACCTTAGAACATATTCATCTCATGCGACACATCATCATTGGGCACTGTGGCAGTCCAATTTGGCACATTGTGGAACTCAATGCTTGGAGATCCGTTACTATCCCGCCGAGTTCAAGGATTACAACTACGTGTCAATCCTAGCACACAGTTACGAGCTGTCGTGCATCAATGCAATGATGGTAAGTCGTGGATGAATAAATACATGCCTACATGTCCCTGTTCAGGGATGGTAGTGACCCATAGATACATAAGCAGCATGTGGTAGACGATGGTGCAACACATGACCAGTGTGTTAGCCCTTCAATCAACACCATAAAAGCGTATACGGTATCCATACGTTGGTTGCATCGGTCTACATAATCCCTGTTTGGATTTTCAATAAGAATGACATCTTTTGTGGCATAGCATAAGAAGATCTTTCACCTTATTTAGCTAAAGAACAAGCGTCACACAACGAAAACATGAGTACTGTGCGGCTGCCGAGGACATCATGTCGGCGCACAAACACAACATACAATCATGGCGTATTTCGTTGTTATCGGGGGAATGGACGCCCAAGAATATCAAACAATTCTGGCTCGCATATCTCACCCGGTATGACTCAAATGTCATAGCTTGGCTGAGTCAATTGTCCCAAATATACTTATTGGTGACACCTTAGGACTCATGCTCTTCTCCATGATGCTCTCGATCGGCACTCATGAGAATTATACACAAAAGTCTCAATCATTCTCATCACAGTAATCGTTGGTATGTATGTTCAAAACACACTTCAATGTTCGATTGCCTCTCTCACCATAAGGAGGGCATTTGTGACTTGGATCCAATTAAACTTAGTCACAAAAATGATTCACAATCTGCGAAGAGTATGCAGTTTTCTTGCAGTATGACCTATACTCACTAAAACGGCCATAACTCTCTCGTCTGGATGGATATGAACGAACCGCTTGAACCATTGGAAACTATATTTACATAGATTTCTAATGATATAAAGTGCGCATTCCAGTTCATCCGGAGTTGATCTGTGGGCTCTGACGAAGTTAAGGGACAGTAGGATACAATCTGCTATTTGGCAGCATGACCTATATGCACTTAAACTGTCATAACTCTTTCGTCGGGACAGGTATGAATGAGCTGCTTAAACCACTGGAAACTAGACTCACGTAGCTTTCCAATGATATACAATTCGGCATCTAGTTCATCTGGAGCCGTTCAGAAAACTCTGACGAAGTTACGATACAGTAGTTTCAACTTACTGTGGTCGCAGATTTTGACATGATGAAGCTTTCAACTTTAAAGTGGCATCGCAGGAGTTATCCTCGACCCAAAAGTAAAGCGTACATATGGCATTACAAGTCTTCAACATCCATGAAGGACGACATTTGGTAACAGCAACATGGGGGGATCCAAAATCAAGGGAGTAGGTAACCTATGTCGAGGTTAACCACGTTATCCGATGATGGAAAATCTACTGTTAGGTGAAGACTAAATCACGAACATCGGCACACCTTCATAAGGCTGTGCATGATCATGTCATAGTGTGAATACACTTATCGAACCAACGATTTCATCGATATCTCATTCAGTTTGGAGAAAATCAAAGAGCTCTTCATGACGTTAAATGTCAGAGGCATCCATTTGATGTTCTGTACACCCTTTTGTACGTTTATTTGTATGCATTCATTCATTTGCTCAGGATTGTGTGGGTAGTCCCACCGTCTGCAAGGCACTCAATTTCTCCACGTAACTTACCTATCGAACAAGGTAGATACGTGGGAAAAAGACATAAATACCGAAGGCAACCGTGTGCATTGCAGAATTCCTGGCAGCATGACCTTTGCTCACTCAAACAGTCATAACTCCTTCGTTAGAATGAATATGAACGAACCGCGAAAACCGTTGAAAACTAGACAAACGTAGCTTTCCAGTGATATATGGTTTTCATTCTAGTTCATCCGGAACTGTTCACAAAGCTCTTCGGACGTTGCTGTTCAGAAAGTGGCAGATTCACTGTTTTTGTTTTTGGTTGCCCGCCTTTGCATCTTGCACGTATGCCAATGCACTAGGCACTTGAAAACATTCGGCAGCACATTGCATCTACATATATGCCATTTCACTAAGCACTTGGCAACATTTGGTAGTGCATGAGGAGCCACACATATGCCGGTGCACCGCGGTGGCTGCACAACCGCTAGCGCCCATGGCGCACGGTATGGGCAGTGAGGGGAGCTCGGCAGCTTATCTCAAGTGCATAACAAGAGGTGCACAGAGCTTCGGTAATTGCTGCACAGAGCTCGGCCCTGGTGCCCAATGCTCAACAGTCGGTGTCCTATGCGCGTCCTCGAGTGTTCTGTGCTATGTAGCTCACTTAGTGCTTGTCCTTGATGTAAGTGCACAACCATTGGCGATCAGTGCACTGTTCCTTGTGTTCAGTGCTAACATCTGGTGCTTAGTGCTCAACATCTAATGCACAGTGACGATAGTTCATGTGTAGAGCACTAAGCAACAAACACATAACAATCGACATCTGACAAAAAGATGGTGGCATTCCTCACACAACATGAAGCAACTGACACACAGGGGCGGCAACTGACACATAATTGGAGCAAAAACAATCAAGGGGCAGTAGGTAGCATAAAGAGTTAGCAACAGGCACGTTGGGCAGTAACACGCGCGTGACTATCGGTAACTGGCAGCCAGGTGCACATGGGCTCGGCAGAGTGCACGGCAGCTCGGCAACCATGCCGACAGCTTGTGTAGCACTCAGTAGCTCCTAGGCAGCGCTCAATATCTGCATGCCTTTAGTATAAAACAATGTTGCTCAGCTTCTAATCTCCGTTTGAGACTTATAGCGGCATTAAAGGGTCAATATGTAAGTGAGCGGTAAATTTCCTCGCTCATGCATACAAAACTAAACTATGGAGATTTGAGAGTGGTCATCTCGCTTTATAGGTTGGAGGTGCAGCGTAGGAAGCAGTGGCTAAATCTCGAGCAAAATCTATGTCATGCTCGGCAGCTGGGTGCTCAGTGGTTGGAAACTAGCACTCAGCAGCTATGCAGCACTGGTCCTCTGTAGCTAGGCACAGGCGCACTACAGCTGGCAGCTGGGCAGCCTGTGCTCTTCAGCGTGGCGGTGGTGCTCTACAGCTAGACGCTGAGCATCCTACACCGATAGCTGATTCTCCTACCATATTCTCAACGGGACTTCAACCCGAAGAAATGTGCTAACGTTGATCAAACACAACGCGGGTTCAAGGAATGAGATGATTCTCCAATTCCGAACTCTCTTTAATAGCATAACACAAACCAACGTTGGATACCTCACAACGTGGACCTAAAAACATCTTCGGTGCATGGTGCACGGAAACTAGTGCTTGTCACTCGGCAGCTAGTGTTCGACAGTGCTCGGCAGCTGCCCTAGGCAGCGCTCGGTAGCAATCGGCAGTCAGCGCTCGACAGTGCAAAGCAATTAGTGTCTAAGGCTTCAACAGCTGGTACCCATGTGCACATATAGTGTCTGGCATTGGCGCACTTGTGCACATTCGGTACCCTGCAGTAGCGCCTAGGCAGGTGCACATACTGTGCCTGGCAGCAGCGTGCACGCGCACAGCAGCAGGTGCACATACGGTGCCCGACAGCAGCGCACGCGTGCACAGGGGCAAGCCCTGGAAGTAGCGTGCACGCGCACAGAGGTAGGTGCACATACTGTGCCCGGCAGCAGCGCACGCGTGCACAGGTACAAGCCCTAGCAGCAGCGTGCACGCGCACAGGGGCAGGCCTTTGCAACAGTGCTCAGCAGGTGCACGCGAAAGCCCAATAATCAGTAGGTGCACGCAGCAGCACAGCGGTCAGTAGGTGAGCGCCAGAGCACATCACTCGGCAGCAGCGCACGTGTGTCAAGGTACAACGCACGTGTGTCAAGGTTCAGCGCTCGGCAGCTGGGCACGCGCCAGAGCACAGTGCTCGACAGCAGCGCACAACGAGCAGCATGTGGGCTGGTGGTTCCGATAGCCAAATGCACATATGCATTAGGATTTTCTATAATAACCTGCAAAGACAAACGTCCCAAGCATAGAATGGGGATAGAGAAGGGAAGAACGGATTCTATCCTCCCCGAGGTTATTGAATTTCGAAATTACTCAAAAAGTAAAGCTTACTTGCTAGTCTGCCAAATAGACAGCATTTATATAAGTGGCTCAATGCTTCCATGCTCAATTCCATACGCGTTCGACGATCGTTCGCGCAATTCCATCATGAACTGTCACATGTGAAGGCCATGAAACACATGAAAATCATATGGTTAGTTAATCTTGCCATAAAACAGTAGCAAATTATTGAAAAACATCAACCATATGAAGGATTCAAAGAGAAATTAGAAATACAACCAGTTTTTCTCAAGGAAAAGTGATTCCTATGCCCTTTGAAGCCATTGGGAGGACCGGTTCACCCACTTTTACTTCGGTTTTTGGGGTGTCCTTTTGTCTGAAGGATCCTGACATCCTTGTGCATAACCTCTCCAAATTTCACTAAAATTGGAGTTCCAAAAGTGCCCGAACCGGTTGCTTGAATATTTTGGCCGATTTGGGGATTCCGGCGGCCAGTTCGGTTCCTTTCCGGCCGGTTCTTGGGGTGAGGCCGGCGGCATTGGAAGCGTATGAGCAATATCTTCAACTTCTCTGTTGGTGACGAAAGCCAATTCGAAAATTATTCTGTCGATATTGGCATTTGAAACCTGAGGCAGATTTTAGGGTTTCTTGGTGTGCAGGTGCTCAGGGGGTGCACGGTGGTGCCCTGAGGGATGCGTAGTGGTGCCTTAAGGGGTGCGCAGCGGTACCCTGAGGGGTGCGCAGCGGTGCCTAGTAGTGCCCAGTGCTGCCCGGTGGTGTGCGCAGCGGTGCACAGGAGGTGCACAGTGGTGCCCAACGGTGTCAGGGAGGTGCGCGGTGGTGCTCAGCGGTGCCCAGGAGATGGGCAGCGGTGCCCAGAAGGTGCGCAGCAGTGGTGCGCGGCGGTGCACGGTGGTGCCCAGCAGTGGGCGTGCAGTGCACAGGCGTGCGCACGACAGAATTTTCCCTTTTTTCGATAGCCTGCTTGCTCTTTTTTTGGGGTTTAGAGCTAAATGCATGATAACGTGTTGTAGAATTATATTGAGGGAATGAATTCTCCTTATCTTATTGATAGAATGAAGCCCCTTTATATAGGAAATACATGGACCTCTTGGGCTATTGCAAGGGCCAATGGGCCTCTTACATAGATATGTGTAAAATCCTATTACAACATGGTTTACTACATAAAGCCCGTATACAAGGCATGAACCAAGACACACATATATATCAAATATCCTAGAATACAATGTTGGCTTTTCAGAAACTTTCAAGTTGCATTGTTCTTCAACATCGGGTGGCACATCGGCTTCTCGTCCAGACACCTCTAAAGTGGACAGTTCATCTGACATTCTGAGACCAATATTTAGTGTTGTTTTATAAATATCGAGCACAGATGATGGTAATGGATGAGAAGACACATTTTTGGTGCCTTCATATGAAACAGTTTCAATAGCATCATCAACTGATAAATCCCGACTCTCCTCTGATAGAAGATTGTGTTCATAATTACGGTTGGCCTCACACTCTCCCTGGGCCTTGTTTGATAATTGCAACTTTTTAAGATTCCTCTTAGACTTTCGCAATAACCTTCTGTTATCAAACTCGACCGTCTTGTGTGTTCCAATTGTTCTAATTGAGAGATGGGAGTCACTTCAGTTCTCTCAGAGCGAACTCGAAAACTGATCCTTAGGGTTTCACAAGGTGGTGGTGAGTCTCCCTTGGGAGGTTTGTTTGACCGTGAGTTCAAGGCGGCGATGGGGATTGGTGGACTTGATCTGGTGACTCATTCTCACATGGTAGTGGGAAGACGATCTGCACTAGATCGTGACGACGATGATGGGTGTCCTTGAAGATTTCTCTAGGATGCGGCGGCTCTTGAGTGGGAGATGGTAATCACGGGTCAATTAGATATATCAGATGCCGATCTACGAGGCCAAGCTTTTGGCTGGTGGCGACGAAGCTTTTCTTCCGGGAAGAGTGACGGTGATCACGGTGTGTATGGTGGCTATGTGGGGAGACTTCCCGACACTAATCGTGTGGGTGACGAGAAGTTCCCGACCAGGTACTTTTCTGATCATATGTACGATCGTGGTATCCAACCAATGCGGCGCCGACTGTGAAGCTAGCGAAAAAAGGTCATCAAGCTCTAGAGTGAGGCTGTGTCGTGGCCAGTCTCTTGCTCGGTTCGCTGTTCTCCTGGCTGTTTTGGTGTGGAATGGCTTGGCACAGATATGGCTCTTCGATACAGATGCCTGCTTTGGCGACTGCAAGTTTGGGAGGCTGTTGAGGTTTTTATCCGATCTGATGGTGGGTTTGCCAGAGGAAAATGGAAGTACTATTCAAAAGGTTGATTGGGGTGGTTTTGCCAGAGGAAAATGGAAGTACTATTCAAAAGGTTGATTGGGGTGGTTGTTATCCTGAGATTGTTGTATTTCAGAATGTGACAGCGACAGTAGTGGTTGTCCATGGCGACATGGTGAAGGCGGCGGCTGTCCATGGTGGCGATCTGGTTCTGTAAGACGGACCGAAGAAGGTCTGGGCGTAAGAGGTGGAACAGCGGTGGCGCCTCTCAGAAGTCGTCTGATTTTTTTCAGCGAATAACCCTAGTTTCAAAGTAGGGTTGACCGTGCAAGGTGGTTTGACCACGACAGAAGGGCCGAGTGCTGGGCTGGATTCTAGGCTGAAGTTTAGGGCCTGGATTCAGGTTATTGGGCCTGGGCATGGACCTATGAAGATGAATGCATGGTTTCCTAGGCTCAAGTTATGGGCTGAACGAAAGGAGGGTGTTTCGACATTCTCTCTTGGTTTTTAATTATTTTAATTGTTTTATTGTGGTATACTATGGTGTCCGTTATGGACTAGTAGACTTGTTTTTTACCACCTTAAAGTTAAATGATTAGGCCTACTTTTATGTATCGTTATGGTCTTATATCACACTCTTTATCTACCATTTGATGGTAGAGTGAGGATATGTTATAACAACCTTTTCTGGCTTGAGCATCAATATATCATTATCGATATTCTTCAAAAAAAAACTCGACCCTCTTTGTCTAATAAGCCATAAAATCCTCCTCTGCACAAGATGTAAGCTAATCTTTCGAAATGAATCTTGAATCTCCGATATATACTTTCTTGGTTTTCTACACCGAACTCCCTTATATTTGGTAGTACATCTTAAAGTTTTCTCATTGTCATAAAGATCCATAGAGTTACCAAACTTGGTGCTATAGTGTTATGATTTTAAAATGGATCGATGTAGTCATGTGCTGCTCACGTGCTCGGCTCTATAGCCTTATATGTACTGCTAATGAAGTTGTTTTAGTAATTTCAATTTCTTAGTTTTCTTTAGTAGATTTCTATCTGTTGGGGTATAGAACCCTAACAGTTGGTATGCAGAACCATGAATCTAGGAGCTGTGCAACCTGCGTTTCTGCCTTACGACGTTGAATCGCCACTGTGGTACTCAAACCAATACCCGTACCACTCGTTGCAGTTCTCGTCGCCTTCGAAATAGTGGGAACTACCATTTTTCTCTCCGGGCTTTCACCAGCCACAGCAGAGCTATCACTCACCACCATCACCTAACCCTTACTCAGGGTATGCGTATCATCCTTACCAACAAATCTACCCACCTACTGTGCATCATTTCATTCCCACAAACCAATTTATTCCTCCACAATTCCCACATACCACCCAAGAACCACCACCTCCAATTGCAGAGCTAAAACAGGTTAAACCTATCTCTCAACTTGGTTCAATTCCACTGCAACTCGACCGGGTGAGTGATTCAGAGGTCCCAATCGTTGTTCCTAGACATTGCTCTTTCAAATTTCCAGATGCAAGTTGTGTGAGTACTTAGAATCTATGAGTAAATCACTTGATACCTGCATATCTAAATGCATAAAGAGGCTAGTCATCGTTCAAAAATTCTTTGCCCACTCACTCACCCAAAACCCAGAACTCGTGATCCACCTCTAGCACAACCCTCTGCCAAGTCATTTCCTCAGTTGGATAACGCATAACCTATCTCAGTCTCAATGTCTCACAACAAACAAGCCTCTGGCGAGACGACTCCGACCACCGAAGGAGTGAAGAAGTGCAAGTATCTGAAGCACAATAAGCCCTGGATGTGCAAGCTCTCCTTCAAGTCAGATGTGAGGTTCCAAAGCACAGTTGTGCCTCTTCTTCAGCTCGAAGATGTAGTTTCGGCTCTATCGAACAACAACCCTGCATTCTTCTCTGTAGTAAGTGTTCGTACTTCCACCAGAAGCTGGACTCATTGTGCAAGCCAATGTTTTCAAAGGCGAAAACGAAAGCGAAGGCGAATTGTGGAAGTCCCGCGAGGCGAAAGCCTTAAGGCGACGGGGCGACCGCCTTTCCAACAAATAATAAATAAATTCATTATATATATAATCTCAATACATAACAAAAAATATTTAATTGTTATTACAACCATAAATTCATCCTCAAATAGTATTTCACAAGGTTCAAAAACAAGGTTCTACTTAGGGTTTAGGGTTTAGAAAGATACACTTAATTAAAAAGATACACTTCAATCTTCCACATCATATCCACTAACGCCATGAATATCATCACAATCATCAATGTTCAATTCATTAGTATGGGGAGGCAAAGTAAGATCTTCTGTAGGACCCCACACGTTTTAACCGTGGTTAATGGCGAGTTACTGAGGTTTAAGTCGCATTCGGTAACTTCGCGAGTGAACGACCACGTTCATTTTCAAGTTTTTAAAAGTTCTCCAAATACCTGATTTAATGACTCGATGTCATAGTACGTGTCGACACGAGTCTCCCGGTATTTTCGGATTATTTTTCGGAGATTCTGTTTATTTTCTACGAATTTCTGAAGTTTCTGGTAATTTTAATTACCATTTCGGTAAAAAGAGTTACCATTTCAGTTTTACTTTTTACCTCCACTTAATCTAGACCGTTAGATCATTAAGGGATTTGATCTTAGCCATTTATCTTTGTATAAATATGGAAGAGGTGTTGACTCGGTCAATCGAGTCTTCACTCTCTCCCCGGTCTTTTCCTCCGAAACAGAGGGCGACTTCGCCCTGTCCTTCAGCCGCGCCACAGTCGCCGTCCGGCCACCACTGGCCGGCGCTCTACCACCACATTCTTCCCCTCCTTCTCCTCTACCTGACCCAACCCTCAAAATCCCCAAGCAGCCACCGTGCAGGGAGATCGAACGCCACTACGTTCGGCGGTCAACGGCCAGAATCCGGCGATCCAGGCCGCAGTTCGGCGTGTGACTGGTATATTCCTTCTCCTCTCCTCTTCCTCTTCCTTCCCTTGCCTTTTGATGTCCGATTCGAGCCTCGATTTCGAATCTCTCATTTCACTGTTTTACTGTTTTTCTGGGTTCCTGGGTTCTCGCCTCGCTTCTGCAGCGCCTTGTCGCTCCGGCGGTCGCCTTTCCAGCGGCGTCCCGGCGAAAGAACCGGCGGGGCTTTTCTCCCTCACTCCGCCCTAAGGTGCGCCCCACCGCCGCCCCGAAACGCCTTTGAAAACACTGGTGCAAGCTCAACACCGAATACGAAGGGTTTAAGTATTCCCTTGGAAATTCATATAAAATGACAATGAATGTCATACAGATCCCTCTTCCATTTAGTAAGCAAGGTCATAATGCTTAACACGTTGTCATGCATGTCTATGACATGATATCAAAGAAAACGCTTGCATTATAAATTCTAATCCGGTTTCGTTTTTTTTCAGACTTTACACAAGTGGAAGCTGCATGTTATGGAACAGGGAAGCTCAATGTTGAATCCTACTGAATACCAGATGCTACACTGTTCAAATTGTGACCAATACTTGTTTTGGGATCTATTTCATCCAATATAGGCTGCTTCTAAGTTGGCTGATGTTACCCTCTACTCAGCTCTACAGTGGTGGAGCACAGCTTGTATCTCCAATTAAGTTTCCTCAGTTGGCCAAGGCTTAGAGAAAAGCTTGGTTATTTGGTCATGCATGTCTGCAGTTGCAAACTGTTTACATCATTCTGCTTTTTATCATCTTTCTTTTATTTTAAACAAAATCTATGTTACAAGCATTTTGTAACAAGCAGCAGCTTGAGGGGCTAAACTTTTCAAGTCCAGTCCAAGTTATTTCCAGAGAGAAATTGAGGAGCTGATACATGGTTATGTAGTTATATTTATGTGTTACACATGATTTGCACATTGAAACTACGATCCGAGAAACATGAATGATGAGTATATTGGAAGTTTAGGAGTATGGTAGTTATCTTGTAGATGAAATTTATAAGTATGGTGTGTCTGTGAAGCATGTGCTTCACTATTGCAGCATGGTGTTGCTGTAACTTACTGTTACAACATGGTGTTTCTGTAATTTACTGTTGCAGCATGGTGATGATTAAGTCTTCTCTTGCCCATCCCTTATGCTTAGTAAAGTATGGTGCAGTGTACCCAATGTAATTAGTTTTAGGTTTATTTTTCTTCTTTTTCCTTGTGTATAAATACACACATATGTAGGTGCTTGATATACACAATTCAATATACAAGAAGAAAGAAAATTGCTCCATCTGTTTGAGTTTTTCTTCATGGTATCAGAGCAGGAGCTTTAGTATCCTGCCTCTGCTTCTGTGTTCTTCATTTCTTCTCTTGTGAATTGTGTTCTTTTTTATTCGTCAAGTCATAGATGACTGATAATGTTTCTTTTATTGATATGAACCCTTTTGGTTATGAGTCTAACACCAACATGGTTGGTGCTTCTGATAGTGAGGGAAATCTCAATCTTCGTTTGAGTTCAGTTTTGCTAACTGAATTCAACTATATCCCTTGGTCAAGAGCTATAACTTTAGCTCTGGGAGGAAAAGCAAAGCTTGGTTATGTTTATGGAACAACACCAAGGCCTGAGGTGAACTCCACCAATTATGATGCATGGCTTTGCAAGGATTAGCTTGTAATGTCTTGGCTGCTCAACTCCATGGAGCCCAAGATTGCTGAAATTTTCAGCTTCTCAGAGTCATCTATGGATCTCTGGAAGTTTATTGAGGAGATGTATGGAAATCAAAATAACTCTGCTCGTGTCTTTCAACTCAAGAGAGACATTGCTTGTTTATATGTGGAACCTAATATTTCTCCTTTACCGGGTTACAATTCAAGAAATAACACCAAGTATGGTCAATTATTAAATATGCATCGTTTATTATGCTTGAACTACTGTTTACAGGGCCAAAGGCCAGTCAGACTGGAGAAGCCACTCTGGGTCCTTTGTCAGGGCCCAGTTCATTGTAAGTTTGAGGCAAAGCAAGGGAGTTCATTCCCACATTGGAAAAAGACAAAGTGCAGCCTTTAATGCTACTATAAATACCGGTGAGGACCTCCCGGTAAGGGGAGAGAGGACCTTAACTACTCGAGTTTTCTGCTTATCTGACAGTGTCTGACTTAAGCATCGGAGTGGCTTCCCTCGGTAAACCCGGGGACGCCCTTTGACGTGTTTGTTCTTTACACAGGAAAACTCGGGAGTACAAGGAAGTTCGCTATTTCTGGAACCGTGCAACCCGTTAAAGGGGCCACGAGCATCCCCGGAAACAATTGGTGCTCTCGTTGAGAGTCGAACTCAAGGCCTCCCAAACACGTATTTCGAAGAACGATGGAAATGGCAGGAGAACAAGATCCAATTGGAAGGCTTAATTTCTCAGGGGATGATAACCCAGGGACCTCCGGGACCCAGTTTGGCCAAACAGATTTAGCAGCAGCGTTCGAGCTCTTGAAAAAGGACTTTCTCGCTCAAAAGGAGCAATCTACTCGAGAACATGCTGAGTTGATAACGGTAAGGGAGCAGTTAGCGACTATCCAGGCCGAGCATGGGCTTCTTCAAGCAACCTTAACTCAAAGAGCGAATGCCATGGGGGCGTCAGCCAGACTTGCTGATATCATCACCCCAGAAGGGAATCCTCCGGGTTGTGGAAACCCGCGAACTTTTGACGGTGCATACATACCATCCGCTATTCTCCCAACCACTGCCCACCCTAACCCAAATCCACAAATGATCCACCTCTCCAATCCTTTGTTTAATCACAATCTTACAGGACCTCCTCCACTCCCAGAGCCGTTGTTAAATCAACCCCTTCCCCCAGCAGATGCCCAGACCCAGCTGCTGTTACAGTTGACACAAACTGTGACCCAACTTGAGCAGCGGCTAAACTCGGGAACGGGACCACAACAATATCAACCCTTTATTACCCGTGCGAGCCCATTCTCCGCACGGGTTCAAGCAGACAAAAAGCCACCAGAAGCAAAGCCATTTAAGATTAAGAGATATGCCGGAATGGGGTGCCCGTATGCACACCTTGAGTTGTTCCAGTCTCAGTTAGATTCAACCCGGTTCACAGACGCCCAAGCATGCCATGCTTTCCAGGAAACACTCAGTGAGGAGGCGTTGAGTTGGTTCCTCAAGTTACCGGCTTTGTCAATAGAGACCTATGGTCAGTTGACACAGAGGTTCCTGTCCCGGTTTATCCTGCTGTCAAGTGCCAATCGAAGCACCACTTCGTTATTCAAAGTCCAACAAAGGGATGATGAAAGCTTGAAAATTTTTGTAACCCGTTGGCTGTCCACGACTTCCAAGTGTGGGCACCTGGACGAGTCAGTAGCATCAGAGGCGTTCTTACAGGCGCTCAAACCAACCCGCTTTGTGGTAGAGCTCAGGAAGCAGCGGTTCAGGTGCTACGACGATCTAATTAATGAAGTCACTCGGCAAGCTCAAGCCGAGTACGACACCTTCGGGGAACGCCGGACGAACAGCGGGTTCACAAGCCAGCGAGCTGATGGATGGAAAAAGGAAGGGCAGCATAAGAGTGGCCAGGGATACTACGGCAAAAGTTCAAACAGACCAAGGGAGAAACCAAGAGAGGCTCCATACCTTCGTCATCCAACCCGGGAGGAAAAGAACACTTACATCCCTCGATATGAAGTGTTAACCAACTTGACTGCCTCCTATGAAGAAATTTGGAACCGCCATAGGAATGAAGTTCCCCCGGCTCCAAAAAGAAAGTTTCCCAAAAGGACAGGGCCGGACAACGGGCAACATTGTGCCTATCACAACGAGTCTGGCCACACGACCGACCGGTGCTTTTCTCTTCGGAACGCCATTGAGTACATGATCCAGAACGGCAAACTACAGCAGTATAAATCACCCGCCACAGGTGTCAACCTCATTGAAGTATATGGGGAGATAATGACGATTCACGGGGGTGGCACCCAAGGGGTGTCCGGTCACCGGGCCAAAAGACTCTGCCCAAGAGGCCCGGAGTTTGAGATAATGCAGCTTCGTCAAGAATGCCGCAAGGAGCTGGTTCCTTGGGATACCGTGTCATTTTCTCAGTCTGAAGACACGCTGAAAGTGCATCACAATGATCCCTTCATAATCACTCTTCAGATTGACCACTGGAGAACTCGGAGGGTTCTAATAGACACGGGAGCCGCTGTCAGCGTCATGTTCAGCAGTTGCTATAAGGGGTTTAAACGAGGACGAGATAAGCTCTATAGGAACCACGAGCCATTGATCAGTTTTTCAGGAGAGACGACTCAACCGTTGGGGTCTGATCAACTAACGGTTACAGTTGGAACCGGCCACCAGTCCACAAGAATTGTAGTTCCCTTCATAATTGTGGACTGCCCATCCTCCTACAATGCCATACTCGGGAGAGATGCACTCTGGGGCCTACAAAGTTTTATAGCGGGTCACATGCTGCTTATGAAAGTGCCTACACCCGGGGGTTGGGTTACAATTCGTGGAGACCAAGAAGCCGCTGTCAGATGCAACGCGATAGCAACTCAGTCCCAGCACGAGATGTTTTCGGCCGGTTTTTCCTTGTCTCCATTTGACAAACCCGATGACCCCAGGGATGACCCGGATTCTTTGCCCATCAGCAAGACGGCACAAAAGAAGAGCCAGAAGTATCCTGCCAAGTTCCCCCGGCCAGCCCCAATTGAAGCAACAGAATGGATTCATATTTCAGAAGAATACCCGGAGAGGAAGATTTGCATTGGCACAGGCCTTGACCCCGAGGTCAGAAACCGAATGGTTGAGCTGCTAACCCGGAAACAGAAGGTGTTCGCATGGTCATATGCAGACATGCCCGGGATTTCTCCAGACGTTATGACACATTCCCTCAATATTATCCCGGGTGTTAAACCGGTAAGACAGAAGCGTCGTGCATTTTGCGCAGAGAAGTACAAGGCCATTCAAGCAGAAGTTAAACGTCTTAAAGACATCGGGTTCATTGGAGATGCAACATACCCGGATTGGTTGGCCAATGTGGTGATGGTCAAGAAGGCAAACGGAAAGTGGAGGATGTGCGTCGACTACACAGATCTGAATAAGGCTTGCCCGAAGGATAGTTTTCCCCTTCCAAAGATTGATCAACTGGTGGATTCAACCGCGGGCCACCCCCAGTTGAGCTTTATAGATGCATACTCGGGATTTAACCAAGTTCCGATGAATCCCGCGGATCAACAGCACACATCTTTTACAACAGACAAGGGGATGTATTATTACAGAGTGATGCCTTTTGGACTCCGGAATGCAGGAGCCACGTTCCAGCGCCTCGTAGTGGGCATGTTTGCAAACCAACTCGGGGATACTATGGAGGTTTATATAGACGATATGCTGGTCAAAAGCCGGGAAACAAGCAAACACCCGGATGACTTGGAGACCGTCATCGACATTGCCTTGAGCAAGGGGATGAGGTTAAACCCGGAGAAGTGTGTGTTCGGTGTTTCAGGAGGAAAGTTTCTCGGGTTCATGGTCAGCGCTCGGGGAATTGAGGCAAACCCCGACAAAATTCAAGCCGTCCTGGCCATGCAACCGCCGAAAACCAGGAATGAAGTTCAGCAACTTACTGGCAGGCTGGTAGCCTTATCCCGGTTTATATCCAGGTTAACAGATAAATGTGCCCCCTTCTTCAAAATTCTCAAGAGTCAACACCGCGAACGGATTACATGGCAGGAAGAGCACAATCAAGCTTTTGAAAAGTTGAAGGAATACTTGGCGTCAGTCCCTTCTTTATCCAGACCAAACCCTGGGGATATACTCTATCTGTACCTGGCGGTGTCTCAAACAGCTGTCAGTTGTGCCTTGATAAGAAAGCCAGACTCTGAAGAACTGCCGGTCTACTATACTGGGAAAGGATTCAATGATCCTGAAACTCGTTATCCAGATATTGAAAAACTGGCCCTGGCCTTGGTTGTAGCAGCAAGGAAGTTAAGACCCTATTTTCAAGCACATTCCATCCATGTACTCACCAACCAACCGCTACGGCAGGTTCTGCAAAACCCGGCAACTTCGGGCAGACTGGTCAAATGGGCAATTGAGTTGGGGGAGCATGATTTGCACTTTAAACCGCGAACGGCAATCAAAGGGCAAGCAGCAGCAGACTTCATTGCCGAGTTAATCCCAGCAGATTCAACATTTGCTGAAACTCTTCCTACACAAGCTGAACCGGAGAGTTGGCAAATATTTGTAGATGGATCAGTCAATCAGAGACAATGTGGAGCAGGCATTACGTTGGTAGACCCGGAGGGTAATATGTTTGACTATGCCTTACGCTTTAACTTCAAAGCATCAAACAACACGGCTGAGTACGAAGCTCTAATCAAAGGGCTCCAACTCGCTAAAGATATGGGCGCCCGGCATCTCCGCATACTAAGTGATTCACAGCTGGTAGTGCAGCAGGTTAACGGCGGATTTCAGGCAAAGGAAGCACATCTTTCGTCCTATCAAAAGTTAGCGGCTTTCTTGCTGGAGAAATTTGATAGCTTTGAGGTTACTCAGATACCGAGGCAGCGGAATGTGAGAGCAGATACCCTGGCTAGGATTGCAACAGGGGACGATTCCAATACCGAGTTTAAAAGCTTACTGGTCGAGACATTGGAGAAACCAAGCATCTCACTCTCCTTTTCTGAGATTTTCGCGGTAGAGGCAAACCCGCCACCGTCTTGGATGGATGAGTTCATCAACTTCATCCAACATGGAACCCTACCTGAGGACCCGGTAGCGGCCAAACGACTACGGGTTCGAGCGGCTCGGTATAGTATCCATGATGGGAAACTGTACAGACGAGGACAAACTTTTCCTGATTTGAAGTGTATTACACCCGAGGAAGGAGACCGGGTTTTGCAGTCGCTTCATAGCGGGGTATGTGGAAATCACTTTGGAGCCCGTAACCTGGCTTTCAAAACCCTAAGAATGGGATATTACTGGCCTTCTTTGGAACACGATGCCAGAATTGTCGTAGATTCCTGTCTTCAATGTCACCGATTTGCAAGCTTTCCACGTGCACCATCAGTCCCACTATCAGTAATAATTTCTCCATATCCATTTTGCATGTGGGGGATCGATTTCATCGGACCGCTACCCACAGCTCCGGGACAGCTCAAACATGCCATTGTCTCAGTGGACTATAATTCCAAGTGGATAGAAGCTCAACCCCTGGCACGGATCACGACCGCAAATGTTAAGAAATTCCTTTGGAACAATGTCTTTTGCCGGTTTGGAATCCCGGAGACGTTTATCACAGATAACGGGACGCAGTTTGACAACGATGAGTTCCGGGAATTCTTACACTCTAACGGGACAAAGGTCCTATATGCCTCCCCTGCACACCCGCAGACTAATGGACAAACTGAAGCCGTTAACAAGCTCATCAAGCAAGTTCTGAAGAAGAAGCTGGAGGACGCAAAGGGTTTATGGGCTGAGAAACTTCCAGAGGTTTTGTGGGCACTAAGGACAACTCCAACAGAAGCCAATGGGGAGAGCCCATTTCTTATGACTTGGATCTGAAGCAGTGATCCCGGTAGAGATGGAAGTCCCGAGTGACCGGGTACAACTGTTTGACAGGGAAACCAACGATGAAGGCATCCGCCTTAACATGGACCTCCTGGAGGAACGCCGGGAGCGTGCACATCTCCGAAATATCAACAAGAAGCAAAAGGTGGCTAAACACTACAATTCCCGGGTTATCAACCGCCCACTCAAACTCGGGGATTGGGTAATGAAGGAGGTTATCCCTAAGCCAACGGGGCTTAAAGCTCCATGGGAGGGTCCATATGAAATCGTTGAAGTCGTGGGCCCGGCAACGTTTTACATCCGGGGTACAGATGGAGTTACGCTTCCGCGACCATGGAACGCCCAACATCTGCATCTCTTCCCCAAATAGGTACCGAGTTATCTATGAATGTCCAATTTTATTGTTTATGATGTTGTATATAAAGCCTTTCAGGCCCACAATGCATGAATTACCCTACCGGGTTATGTTTTATTAAAGAGTTTGTTGAAGTGAATGCAGCCTTTAGCGGCCCTACTTGTATGCCTTAATCGCCAAGCTCCGATAATCTCCGATAATCTCCATGACATGAAATATTGCAAGCCTTTCACGGCCTTATTTCATGGTCAAAACTCGCCAAGCTCCGATAATCTCCGATAATCTCCATGACATGAAATATTGCAAGCCTTTCACGGCCTTATTTCATGGTCAAAACTCGCCAAGCTCCGATAATCTCCGATAATCTCCATGACATGAAATATTGCAAGCCTTTCACGGCCTTATTTCATGGTCAAAACTCGCCAAGCTCCGATAATCTCCGATAATCTCCATGACATGAAATATTGCAAGCCTTTCACGGCCTTATTTCATGGTCAAAACTCGCCAAGCTCCGATAATCTCCGATAATCTCCATGACATGAAATATTGCAAGCCTTTCACGGCCTTATTTCATGATCAAAACTCGGCAAGCTCCGATAGATCTCTAATAATCTCTGATTACCGTGTTGTTTGGCAAAGACGCCCTTGGAAGTCCCAACGGACCTGTAAAACCTTACTGCCCCTACTTTCACTTTATAATGTTAATATGCCGACCCGGCACTACATGTGAAGTTGTCAACACTTGCAGGTTATGCATCGGGTTGAAAGTCCTTATGAACCCGTAAAGCCCTAGCGGGACTATTTTTATTTCCCACAAACCGGCATTATATGTGTGAATTTTATCAACACTTGCAGGTTATGCATCGGGTTGGAATTTCTAACGGATCCATAAAGCCCTAGACCTTTAAAGCCTTAGCGACACTGTCTTTATTCACACAGAAAACCGGCGTTATATGTACATTTTTGTACTTATCAGGTTACCGTGTTTTGGCACAGGAAGGATTGCGACAAGGAAAAATTTTATTACTTCAAAAAAATCGATTACAAAAAAGTAGCAAACCGCTACAGGTAGACTAATCTTATAGAAATGAAAAATATCCTAAGGCTCCGTTGACGACCCCCTACCCCGGCCAGTGCTAGAACCGCCACGACCTCCCCGGGGCTGTATAATGAACTGACCCCTACGCAGAGGTGGCCGATTCCTAGGACCACCCACAATCCCACCACGGGAAGCACCTCTCCCGGCTGCTGAAGAACGAACTGGGGGACTCCGAGCCGGGTTCGCAGGAGCCCTAGGGTTCGCAGCCACGGCAGGAGTCGACCGGGAGGTGCCTGCAGCCTCGTCGGGTCTAACATGACCTTGATGACCGTCATAACCCGCCTTGTCCAGCCAGCCTTGGCGAATACCACCGCTAACTATTTCGGCACGAGCCTCGGCCCTGGCCGACCGCAGCTTCAGGTCAAACTCTGCGCTCGCCAGAAACTCGGAGACCGCTAAGTCCTTGGCCCGGGAAACTGCCTGGAGCAAGTCTCCTTTTTGCTGCTCCAGGGAGGTGACCTGTTGCTGCAGCCCCTGGTTTTGCTCGGTCAGCTGGGCTATCGCGGCGTCTTGAGCACACCGGTCCTCCCGGTGACCTTCGATAACATTCTCCAGTTCAGAGTTCTTGGCCACCAGGTCTGCTATGTGTTCTTCCGCCTCGGCCAACTTCGCACTCGACGCGATCGCTGATGCGCTTGCGAATTCCCGGACCCGAGCCAGGTTTTCTTTGCTTGCCGTCACCTGGTCCCGGGCGGCCCGGAGATCATCCCTGAGGACTCTCTCTCGCTCGGGGATGCCTTCGGTTATGAGCCGGTCAGTCGCCAAGTACGACAACCTGACAGCCTACACAAATAAAACAACGGGTTAGTACAAGGAAACAAAAACAAAAAGATAACGAGTTACAGCAGAAGACTAACTTACCCGCATCAGCTTCTCCTGCGCCCTCCGGGCTACAGTCAACGGGTCCTCGTGCTCCAGGACATAGGAGTCAGCGGCGCAATTCTTCAAATCCGCTACCATCCTTTGGATGGCCGCGTCCGCCATTCCTGCACTCGCCAACTCCTCCATTATCTCAGTAGTGTCCCGCTGCTGCTTTCTCTCCCTCCTCTCCTTCCTCTCCTTCCTTCTCTTCCTCCTTTCGGACCTCCCCGAGCTGGATGCCTCCCGGGTACGCTTGCGAGAAGGCACGGGCTCCACTTCAAGAACCTCGTCACTCCCCTCACTCCCCTCCGGGTTCTCACTACCTATTTCCCTTTCCAACCCTCCGACCTCTTCACCCCCTTCGTCATCCTCCTCGGTAAATTCCTCCTCGCCCGGGAACACAGACGAGGGAACCGCGCTCATCACCGGTTCTTCAGTCTCATCGGCAAACGGTTCTGCAAATACCGGGTTGTCGTCCGCCTCCGAGGGACTCCCTTCAACCTCCTCTCCTTCTGGGTAGACTTCCGGCCCGAGAATCTCAGCCAAGTACGCGGGAACCTCGTTGTAGTAGGAGACGTCAACGTGGAACTGCCGAGTTTCCCCTTGCTCGGCGTCTGGGCGCAGAAAAGCCGCCTTCGATGTCAGGTCGATATCGTACGCCAGCCCCTCCGTGCCTTGCGCCCGGATCCCGGCCCATACAGCCTTGTCCTCGAACCCGTCGTATATTCCCGGGTTCTTTCGCTTCGTGAACTCCATCGGGAGAAGAGCTGCAACAAAGGATCTAACCTGTTAGACCGGGGCATGTAAACAAAAATTGTAAAGGAAACGAGACAAACCTGGAAGCTCCATCAATCGGCAACGGCTGTACACATACAGCCTGCAAAGCCGGTACGAGCTCCGGTCATCTTGACCTCTGAAGGCCCATAGCATCCTCCGGATCCTCTTCTCCATCACCGGCTCCAGAGGAATGTCGGGAACATCTGCAACACGTACAATATAATTATAACCCGGGAAAGATAAAGGAAAGAAATATCCGCAGAGAAAGGACTTACTCATCAGTGGCTGGAAGTCACCCGGTACTTGAAACGCGTGTCCCGGGTCTTGAAAGTTTCTTATCAAGAAACTCTTTTCCCTCCAGGTCCGGCTCACAGAGGTAGGCAGGTCCTCCACGATCTTCTTGAAGACCCCTTTGGACTTCAGTTGGATGGTCCCACTGAAACCCGCCTTCCGGGAGTACTCGGCCCGGTACATGGCGTGTAACTCGTGGTAACTCGGCATCTGCTGCTTCAACACTTTGTACATCACGCACAATCCCAGCAGCTGCCTCCACATATTCGGGCCAACTTGCCCGATGGCGAAGTTGCTCGCAGCCAGGAGATACTGCACCTCCACCTTTAGCGGGAGTGACAGACCACAACGTAGCTGGTACTCGTGGCATAGCGTCCACCCATCCTCGGGAGCGAAGAACTGATCCTCGGGTTCTAAAGTCCGAATTTCAACAGACTCGGGAATCTTCCAGTTGCTCCTTAGCTCCACAATCTCCTCCGCGGTCAGCGAGTACCCGGGAGGGTCAAGAGCGGTACCATCAGTGAAGGTAACTGAGGCAAACTCGGGGACGTGAGCATCCATTGCGGGGTTTGTCATCTGCAAAACAAGAAACAAGGGGACATCGTCAAAACCCCAGATAACCCGGCGACCACAACGATGAACGCACACACTAACGCAGCAACCCAGTTTGGATCCCAGAAAACAGTACACAATATCGACCCAAAACATTCAAAAACATCGTAACAGAGAACTGTACCTTACTTGTAAGGGTTTCAAAGGATTTGGATGTCGATTTGCGTTTGGAAATCCAACAAGCACAGCGACAGCAGAGGACGAGAGCAAAGGCACGAAAAAGTTTTCGATTTCGAAGGTACGACAAAACTGTCACCCTCAACCCCTATTTATACTGTTAAGAGACGTACACTGAAGCGACGTTTGAGAGACGTACATAGAAAGGACGTTTCGGTTTTTCGAGAAAATCGACACGTGTCGCGCATGCCGCGTCCCAAAACCGAAAAACTTTTCTGTTTCCCCCACTTTAAAACCGAAAACTTTTCGTTTTCCCCCACTTCAAACCGAAAACTTTTCATATTCCCCCACTACAATACGGAGATGTCATTTTCAGTTCCCATAGTCAACGTGTCTGCGGGGCACCCTTGCGTACGGACTTGGGGGACTGGGTACACCGGGTCTGGATGATACCCTTGTAACCCGGTAAAGAAATGGTTTCAAGTCCCCACCCAAGCGTACCCCTTGACTGAGGACTTGGGGGACTTGTTTATATGTGGAACCTAATATTTCTCCTTTACCGGGTTACAATTCAAGAAATAACACCAAGTATGGTCAATTATTAAATATGCATCGTTTATTATGCTTGAACTACTGTTTACAGGGCCAAAGGCCAGTCAGACTGGAGAAGCCACTCTGGGTCCTTTGTCAGGGCCCAGTTCATTGTAAGTTTGAGGCAAAGCAAGGGAGTTCATTCCCACATTGGAAAAAGACAAAGTGCAGCCTTTAATGCTACTATAAATACCGGTGAGGACCTCCCGGTAAGGGGAGAGAGGACCTTAACTACTCGAGTTTTCTGCTTATCTGACAGTGTCTGACTTAAGCATCGGAGTGGCTTCCCTCGGTAAACCCGGGGACGCCCTTTGACGTGTTTGTTCTTTACACAGGAAAACTCGGGAGTACAAGGAAGTTCGCTATTTCTGGAACCGTGCAACCCGTTAAAGGGGCCACGAGCATCCCCGGAAACATTGCTGATTTTTAACAAGAGGGAAAGTCATTTGTCCAATTCCTTAGAAGTTTAACAAGTATGTGGAATGAGTTAGATGCTTATCGACCTCACACCATAGATCCTGTTATTTTATTGAAGAGAGCTGAGGAAGATAAAATCTTTCAGCTACTTGCTAATCTCAGTTCTAATTATGAAGACTTGAGGAGATGTATGGAAATCAAAATAACTCTGCTCGTGTCTTTCAACTCAAGAGAGACATTGCTGATTTTCATCAAGGGAAAGTCATTTGTCCAATTCCTTGGAAGTTTAACAGGTATGTTTAATGAGTTAGATGCTTATCGACCTCACACCATAGATCCTGTTATTTTATTGAAGAGAGCTGAGGAAGATAAAATCTTTCCAAACCAATATATAGCTTTCATTTTACATTTATTCCTAGTCACTTTAGACTTCAAATTCAAATTGTAGGTATCTATGTATCACAGTGACAAATATCATTCGTGTATTACCCAAATTAGAAAATTTATGAATTACTAATAAAAAAAATAAACATACCTTTTTCTGTCAATAATCCACATCTATATGTTTATGCAACATCACAATAATTTCATCATCCGCATCAATCTGTGAAATGAAAACATTCACAGATGATTGTACATAGGATCTGAACATATAGGAAAAATGCTATTCAAAGAAAATTCAGAAAGATGCCGTTTATTGAAGAAACGTACCTGCACTTGGACTCGGAAAATAAGCTGATTATGCGTTTGAGTGCATACAATCATAAGATTTATCCCTACCTGAGCAACCAATCAAGCTAGTAATGCTAAGCTCATCCGACTGCAAAAAGTTCCGTGCAAATGCTTGTATGACTGAATTATTCTCTCAACAGCCAAAAGTCATAGTCTTTGTTTCTGCTTGTGTCAACTTAATATATATGGGAACCTCAGGCAGGTCCTGACATATATCTTTAGATGCCGGAGTGTTTGAAAGGTAGGAGAATGAGCGTAATCAATGGCTTGTTTGTTGGAACCCCAAGCTGAACATAATCTCTTGAGTGGTACTGGTACCAATCTTTATAAGATAAACGGACGAGGCAACAATTTCATTAGTCTTCCCCAACAATGCTTTAAATCTCAGAGGCAACCTTGAGGGATCAATTCCAACAAGTCTTTTCAAAACATTATGCAATAAATCTTTGAGGCATCCTTTTAGGGACCAATTCTGACCAGTCTTTTCGAAAGATTCATATACCCTTGTTTTGATGGGAGCAAATGGCAACTTTGAGGTTACTTTGAAAATAATTATGGGGCTGATGAAAGAACCTCAGAATCTCGATCATGATAGCATGAAACCCAGTCTAAGACGGTTCCTCAACCCCAACAAAAGAGGGAGCACCAATATCTTGAACTGAGATTTCACGCACGTCTCCATCAGATTACTGGTTTCTTCATCATACCTTGTAAATTAACTGAGACAAACCGAAGGGGCTAATCAGTAGCAAGTAAATCATTAAAGCAAACCAGAAAACATATCAGTAGCAAGTAACATGTTAAAAAAGATTTTTTTCCTTTTGCAATCAGCAAAACTATTGTATCACTATGCAACAAAAGGTGCTCATATTGTTGGGGTTTACAACTGCAGGTAAGGATCCTTGCACACCCTTCTTTTTGCATTAACTTTATGACCAGGCTTTAGACCATAAGCAGTTTTGATTTCTGGAAAGTCACAATCGATGAAGTATACAATATGATAGATATCTAACTCTTGTGAAGCATCATTCCAATTAATTTATATTATTGTCTCCCTGAGAAAGAGAACCGCTGCAGCCATGCTTTGTAGACCTCAAGTCTTTTTCTATGCCACGACAAACATGTAACTTGTAGCAGACATATACAACCTTAGGAACAACCGTGAGTGGCTTCACAATGAAGCCCCAACATATGACATAATCGTCATAGCTCTTGACTCCACATGCATGGAACTTTCCTCCTATAAATGAATATATTAGATCCTTTGGAGCCATAGAAACAATACCTTGACCCAAATATGCCATTGTAATTTCTTCTACAACATCCAAGCTTCATCCCCAACTAAATTTTCTAGAACTCACCCTCTGAAATCCAATAGACATGATAAATTTCTCGGCTGTGACCACCACTTTGTTGGAAATTAGCACCGGTCTATGAAAAGACTCCATAAATTCTAGGCCATTTATATAATACCATAAGTCAATCGCAACATAAACATGATCTTGGTGCACATATGTTGCTGCATTAAGTTTTCAAGATTCAGAGTTGTAGCATGTCCTCGTTTGCAAAAGCAAGTTCACAATTCCTTGAGATGAAATGTGATTTCGCAGCCCACCAATTCATGCACCATTTTCTTAACTGCAACACATATATCTCCATCTTTGCTTCCCGGAGCAAGATATTTTCCATCCCCATTAACAAACATAACGACAGCAAATCTCTTATCTAGCATGTTATGTCCAAATTTCTCCAACTCATCAGCAAGCTTTCTCCAGTTTGTTCTCAAGAGGTAAACACAGAATATTACCATTCTTATTAGATACACCGGCAATGCATATAATCTCAAAGGCAACAATGCTTATAAGATAAACGGAAAATGCTTTAATGACACTATATCAGAGGCAACAGTTAGGGACCAAATCCGAGGCAACAATGCTAATAAGACAAACCGACAATGCTTTAATATCAGAGGCAACAATTAAGGACCAATTCCAAGGCAGCAATGCTGATAAGATAAACCAACCATTGAGGCAACAATGCTAATAAGACAAACCGACAATGCTTTAATCTCAGAGGCAATAATTGAGAACCAATTTCAAGGCAACGATGCTTATGAGATAATCCAACCATGCTTTAATCTCAGAGGCAGCAATTGGGGACCAATTCCGAGGCAACAATTGGGGACCAATTCCGAGGCAACAATTGGGGACCAATTCCGAGGCAACAATTGGGGACCAATTCCGAGGCAACAATTGGGGACCAATTCCGAGGCAACAATTGGGGACCAATTCTGAGGCAACAATTAGGAACCAATTCTAAGGCAACAACACTTATAAGATAAAATGACAATGCTCTAATCTCATAGGCAACAATTAGGGACCAATTCTGAGGCAGCAATGCTTTAATCTCAGAGGCAACAATTAGGGATCAATTCTGAGACACCAACACTTATAAGATAAAACGACAATGCTCTAATCTCATACGCAACAATTAGGGACCAATTCTGAGGCAGCAATGCTTATGAGGATAAACTGAAAATGCTTTAATCTCATAGGCATCACTATATCTGAGGCAAAACTGAAAATGCATATAAACTAAACCGACAGTGCTTTAATAGCACTATATTAGAGGCAACAATGCTGTAATCTCATAGGCAACAATTAGGGACCAATTCTAAGGCAACAATGCTAATAAGATAAACCGGCAATGCTTTAATATCGGAGGCAGCAATTGAGTACCAATTTTAAGGCAACAATGCTTATGAGATAAACCAACCATGGTTTAATCTCAAAGGCAACAATTAGGGGCCAATTCCGAGGCAACAACGCTTATAAGATAAATCGAAAATGCTTTAATCTTATAGGAAACAATGCATATAAGCTAAAACGAAAATGCTTTAATAGCACTATATCAGAGGCAGCAATGCTTTAATACGTAGGCAACAATTAGGGACCAATTCCGCGGCAACAATGCTAATAAGATAAACCGGCAATGCTTTGATCTCGGAGGCAACAATTAGGGACCAATTTCGAGGCAGCAATGCTTATGAGATAAACCGACACTGCTTTAATCTCGGAGGCAACAATGTATATAATATAAACCGATAATGTTTTAATCTCAGAGGAAACAATTCATATAAGCTAAACCGACAATGCTTCAATCTCAAAGACAACAATGCTTATAAGATAAGCCGACAATGCTTTAATCTCATAGGCAACAATTAAAGACCAATTTCGAGGCAGCAATGCTTATGAGATAAACTAACAATGCTTTAATCTAGGAGGCAACAATACATATAATCTAAACGGACAATTCTTTAACCTCAGAGGCAACAATTCATATAAGCTAAACCGACAATGTTTTAATAACACTGTATCAGAGGCAACAATCTTCAATCTCATAGGCAACATTTATGGACCAATTTCAAAGCAACAATGCTAATAAGATAACCTGGCAACAATTAAGGATCAATTATAAGGCAACGATGCTGATAAGATAAACCAACCAATACTTCAATCTCAGAGGCTACAATTAGGGATCAATTCCAAGACATAGATGCTAATATGATAAACAGAAAATTCTTTAATCTTAGAGGCAACAAATATGGTCAAATCAGTAATCTTCCCCAACTTTTATCTTATAGGAAACAAATAGGATCCAATTCCGACTAGACCTTTCAACCTTGGCACAAAATTGTTACCTTGTAAGAATAATTAAAGGAGAGATTAAAGAAGGACAGCATGAAACCGAGTCAAAAATAGTTCCTCAACCCCAGATTTGAAGGAGCACCAATATTTTGAATTGAGGTTTCACGCATACCTTGTAGATTTACCGAGACAAATCAAAGGGGCAAATCGAGACCATATCACTGATTGATGATCAAATGGTAAAACCCATCCGAAACCCACACCATCCGAAACGCACCATCGCGAATATATCTGAAATTGAATCAACAAAAACCAGAATCAAAATCCTAGACATGAAATTTAATAGAATCAAGGATCGATTCAATTGAAATTGTAAAAGATGATTACCAAAACTGTAGAGAACCAAAAAACAAAAGAGAGAGAAAGAAAGGGGCAAAGGCTTGACGGTGTTACCTTGAGGAGGTGAAGCGGAGCCACAACGGTGGTTGGCCGCACCAGAGCGGCGGTGGAAACCCCTCACACAATTTTGAATTTCAATAATCTCAGAGAGATAGAGAGACGTTTGAAATTCGAAATTGAAGAGAATGAGAGAGAGAGAGAGGTAGACAAGGCGTTACTGCTATATATCTCAAACGTGAAACCCAACGGCTGAATGGTTTCTCTTTGTGTGAAGACTCATCATGCCAATTAGAAGGCGACATGTGTATATCTGTTTTGACCTCTCTCTCAATTGATTTTTATTTTTATTTTTTTCTGATATTCATCCAGCATACAGAATCTATGGATTGTTTTAATTTCATATGAATTTAAATAGATTCTATTATATTGTATTAACAAGATTTGTTTGGATTTCAACCGATTTTACTATATCATTTTCAAAATAATTTCTATCTTTTATCAACAAGATATTCTTTTTTGCGGTTACAGGCACATCATATATAAGGATATCACCAACCAAACAAAAAGGATATCACGTTTCCAAGCATTTTCCAAGTGTATATCCAAAATTAGTAACCAGTTTCCTCTGAACTACATCAGGATCCTTTTTTTGTGTGAAGGAAATATATGAGAAACCTTATTGATCTAATGAAAATGGAGGAATACATAGTATCAATATTAGCTGCTAACAAAAAAAGAAAAAGAAAGCTTGCGCTTGAGTACAAGCTGGTAAGCTCATTCGTTTCACATGTGTCATATTGACACCCTCCTAATTATACAATTTCAGTTTCAAGTCATCATAAAGCCGCCTCATAACTGAAGTGTTTGATCCAGAATTCAACCTTCTTTGTGTGTACACTAGTTGAGCATCTATCTCAATAATAGCAGGAACAAAACCCTTCTCCAATATAAATTTAGAGCCTCACTAAACTCAGTAACTCACTATGTTTCGGATTCAGTAGCCTTTGAATTGCCTACCACCTCCAACAACAACTATAGTGCCACTGGAATATTTAACATCATGAATGTAAGTTGCCTTCAAAGTTTGTCCCTTGTCTGTCCTGCATCAATGCAAAAGGAAATCAACACAATGAGAAAATTGAAGGACACAGTCAAGAAGTTAGTCAAATTATGGATGCTGTCCAGATAGTCCTTGAACTTTGAGATTTTTAAATTTTAGAACATAAAATGTATGATTCCTAAAACCATGCATCATTTGGAGTCCAATAACTAAATTAATTACTATACACTGCATATAAATCAAAACTAAATGAAGACTACAAAAAAAGGCAACACAAACAAGAACACCTGCAATTACAGACTTGGTTATCTACCCCTAACCATGAACTTCACATTGACCTGCATAGCCCTGGTTTCTATCATTTTGCCTGAGACATTTTGGGAAAACAAATACACTAGCTTTGGTACAGATAAAAGAAGCTTCGGTCCCCATACTACCAGCTTAAAGGCTAGTGGTCTCCTTCAATTGAAACCAACAAATGAAAACATATTTCCAAATGACAAATGAAAACATCTGGGTAGAATCGGTAAACTATACAGACATAATGAAAACATATTTCCAAATGACTAGAAAAATCAGTACATTTACATTTTTTCTTTCTACATTCTCATCCCATAAGTGGAGTTATCTTCCTACCATATGTCAAAAGAACACAAATCCAATGACTTCCATGTATTGAAAAGATTAAAGTGAAAGCAGGTATCAAACTGCAAAAACAATACAGAATCCAAACAAATAAACTACATCCATTAAGAAACTTGTTCCCTTAGTTCTTTAACTAAACAAAAGAAGCAACTGAACCAGAACTATGTGTGATGCAATTTCATTTGGTCAGAGAAGCAGAATATGTAACTAGAAGGATCTAATTGAACCAAGTGAATAGCAGTGACATTACAATTGTTCTAATTAGATACCTCATTGAAGATCTCAAAAAACCAGACACTACACATTTAATTAACACTGCAAAATCACACACAGTGCAATCCCAGTAACACTGCAAAACCCATTGTTGCTCAAATGACTGATTTCTTTTAGGAAATAATTCCTTTTTATCCAATATCAAACAGATTGAAATCAAATCGCAATACAAGGAAAAAGCTGAAGAAATGAATAAGATTTAACCATATTATCTCATTCGGTGATTCCCTTTTAGACCTCCAAATCAAAACCTGCAAATTTGATTTCAACACAAATCCCACATCAACAAATCCAAATTGAAACAACAAAAAAGTACAAGGATGAGAATTAAGCTGCAAAACCAAACCTAAAGATCCGAAACTTCGGGACCACAATGAAGCTAGAGAAAACCCATTTCGAACCCAGAATAAGAGAGCAATTGGTGTCAGATGATTTACAGAATCCAATTTAATCATCTAGACTTAAGTTTTGGATCTTATTACAAGGTCATAAACACACAAATTTATTTAAACCAATAACAGCATGAAGAGCTGCAGATGCATACCTTCATTGCTTCTCCATGTAGCCTTAATCCCATTGCTGCTAGAAGCCACCATAATTCTCCTGTTTCTGTTAAGTCTGCTGCTGCTGATTTTCTGGAATGGAAGAGCAATGTCTTCTGTGTTTCTGAACCAAACAGCAAGCACAATGGGAATGCTCCTTGATGCTTAATGGTGTAGAACACAGGGACATGGCCTCCTGCATATATAATGATCACAGCCGGATTTAATCCCATAACCAAATCCTTTATGAACTCAATGTTAACAACTGTAAAGGCCTAATCCTATCACAATACTAACTCTCTTGCATTACAGGTTTAATGCAATCAACCTTTAAGAAGTCCAACTGATATACAACTCGGATTTCTTATACATAAATGAGTTTAAGTCTAATACCTCTTGTAGTTCAATTAACATGAAACACTGATTTGATCTTTATGTCTGAGAATGTGTTTGTGTCCATATCAGTTCCAACAATCTCCCACTTGGACCAACACAGTCTCAGGCTGATCAATGTATAATTAAGAACTGAACAACAACTAAAGGCGCGCTAGAAGTAAAAGAAAACTCAAGGTTAATTCAGCTTGGTCAAAATGCAGCAACTGTTGCAGAACCAAGAACCTTAGTAAATAATGCATATCTACCAGGTTAGAGATCACATACAACAACCACTGCATCCACATAAGCACATGAGTGATAGGGTGAGAAAAGTTTGACTTGTATATCTCCCTGAGATGTCAAAACTCACAGTCCAAAAATTAATGATTTTAAGACTTAATAAAATCCTGAAGCAGCAATAACACCAGTAAATGGACTTGAACTGGTATAAGTTGTCTGAAATGACATTATGCTACATGTATATGTATAAATTTATTTATTAGTTCAACTACAACACATTATTAAAAATTTCAAGTAATAAACAATCTTGTATCTGAAAATACCTCGAGACTTTATTGATCACTGAAAAATGGATTACAAGAGTTTGTTTGAAACTTGAAAATTACATCAGAAAAATATCCTAATACAAATCACTGTATACCTAAAAGATTTCAGCCAGAATGAGCTTCTGCAAGCTCCCACTGAACCTAAAAACTTAAATCCTGTAGAATCCCCATATCTTCAACATGCTTCTGAAAACTATGAACTGGAAGAGCTTTTGTAAATGGATCAGCCAACTGATGTTCAGTATCTATGCTTATGACTTCTATATCACCAAATTTCACCCTTTGTCTTACACTGTAGTATTTTAAATCAATGTGCTTAAAGCTATTAGATCTTTTACTGTTTTTGCTAAAAAATACTGCAGCCTCATTGTCACAATAAATTTTTATTGGATCTGACACAATGTGCTTCAATACATCAGTATACAACAAAAAATTTCTAATCCACAATCCTTCACAGACACCTTCATATGCAGCAATAAATTCAGCCTGCATTGTGGAAGTTGAAATTAATTTTTGTTTTTCTGTTTTCCAAGCCACAGCACCCCCAGCTAACATAAAAATGTAACCTGTGGTGGATTTATTGCAGTTTGGATAATTCCCAGCAAAATCAGAATCTGTATATCCTTCTAACTCTAAATTTTTGACTTGTCTATAAGTTAACATGTAAGACTTGGTTTTCTGTAAATATCTAAGAACCTTCTTACCTGCAATCCAGTGTTCTTGAGAAGGTGCAGACTGAAATCTGGACAAAATTCCTACTGAAAATGCTATGTCAGCTCTAGTGCAGCATTGTGCATACATTAGGCTGCCAATGAGCTGTGCATATGGCTTGCTTTCCATAGGAGTTGTCTTCCCCCCATTTTTAGAAATTTTGGACAGTTTATCACTTTTGGTCATAGGTGCGTCAGCCGAGTTACAAGTCTCCATATGAAATCTTTTCAAGACTTTCTCAATGTAACTTTCCTGTGACAAGCCTAAAACCTTCAATTTTCTGTCTCTCTTAATTTCAATTCCTAAAACAAAGGAGGCTTCACCTAAATCTTTCATATCAAAGTTACTGAACAGAAAAGATTTAGTCTCATTAAGCAATTTAACACTGCTGCTAGCTAACAGAATATCATCAACATACAAAATCAAGAAAATAAATCCATGTTTTGTGCTCTTAAGGTATACACACTCATCAACTATGTTTTCTGTAAAGCCAAAAGAGGTAACAACTGAATCAAACTTTTTATACCATTGCCTTGAGGCCTGTTTTAAACCATAGATTGATTTATTAAGTCTGCATACATGATCTTCTTTCCCTGATTTCACAAAGCCTTCAGGCTGCTTCATATAGATGACCTCTTCTAATTCTCCATTTAAAAATGCAGTTTTGACATCCATCTGATAAAGTTCCATATCATAATGAGCAACAAGTGCCATTATAATTCTAAATGAATCTTTAGATGATACTGGAGAAAAAGTTTCATTGTAATCTATGCCTTCTTTCTGTGTAAAACCTTTAGCTACCAGCCTAGCCTTATGCCTTTCTATATTACCCTTAGCATCTCTTTTTGTCTTATATATCCATTTACAACCAATTGCTTTATGATTAGGGTCTGGTTTTACTAAATCCCAAACTTGGTTCTTGAACATCGAGTTTATTTCTTCTTGCATAGCTATATTCCATTTATCAACTTCATCTGAACTTTGAGCATCCCTGTAGCTTAATGGATCATCATCTTCTGCAAGTACATCGAATTCTTGCAGATATACATGATAATCACTATTTTCTCCATATACAGGTTTTCTTGGTCTTATTGATCTTCTTAATAGAGGTTGTTCCTGTTCCTGAGGTTCTAAATTTTGTGTCTGAGCTTCCTGCATTGGACTAGCTTGAGGTTCTAAATTTTGATTTGCATTCTCTATGTGAAGTTCAGGAGCTGCTGCTCCTGTATCACCTAAATTTTGATTTGGATTGAATGTATCTGTCATTACTGTATCAAAAGGCAATGTATTTACCAAATTTTCATCCTCAACAACTTCATCAAATTCCAAGGTTAAATCCTCAAAATCTGCATTACCAACAATTTCATCCAAAAATTTGGCATTATTGGTTTCCATCAGTTTTGTCGAGTTTTCTGGTGTATAAAACCTGTAGCCTCTAGATCTTTCACAGTAACCAATAAAATTACAGCTAACAGTTTTAGGGCCTAATTTTTCAGTTAAACCATTGGAAATTTTTGCCTCAGCTTTACATCCCCATACATGAATGTGATGTAGACTGGGCTGCTTACCACACCATAATTCAAATGGTGTCTTTTCTACAGCTTTTGAGGGTGCTCTATTGCAAAGATAATTTGCTGTCTTAAGTGCTTCACCCCATAAAAATATAGGTAAGCCTGAAGTACACATCATAGATCTAACCATATTGAGTAAGGTTCTATTCTTCCTCTCTGCAACTCCATTTTGAGATGGATTATATGGAGTGGTATACTGTGCCTTAATGCCATGTTCTTGCAGAAACATTGCAAATGGTCCCTTTTGCTGGCCTGCACTAGTATGCCTCCCATAAAACTCACCCCCTCTATCAGATTTCACAGACTTAATTTTCATCTCTAATTGCAGTTCAACTTCAGCTTTATAAATTTTGAATGCTTGCAATGCTTGAGATTTTTCTGAAAGAAGATAAATATAACAGTACCTTGAGTAATCATCTATGAATGTAATGAAATAAATATTTCCACACATGGTTTTATGCTTAAAAGGTCCACAGATATCAGTATGTATAAGTTCTAAAACTTTCTGACATCTAGTAGCTGTAAATTTTCTGAGTTTGGTTAATTTTCCCTTAAAACATTCAATACAATCATTCAAATCATCATAACATAGAGCAGACAATATATTAAGTTTCTCAAGTGTTTTAAGTCTATTTTTAGATATATGCCCCATTCTTCTGTGCTAAAGGTTTGCAGACTTGTTGTTGAATAAAACTCTTTTAATTCCAGTAACACTGCTGCCAGTATTGGTTCCTGAATTATTTTCTATAACCAAAATCTCATTCTTAACAGTAGAACAGTCAAGTTTAAGATATTTATTTGAGTAGGAACCAGCACCAATGTAAACAGAATCCTTGAAAAGTTTTATTCCTTGATAATCAATAAAAAGACTACAACCAATGTCAACTAAAAGAGCCACTGAAATTAAATTTCTCCTCAATGAGGGAATAAAATAGACATCACTTAGAACTAAAAAATTTTCTGCTCCTAAATCAATCCTTAAGCATCCTATGGCCTTGACTGAAACTCTTTGGCCGTTTCCAACACAGACTCGCTGCTCACTTGTCCTGGGAGCCCTCCTCCTTGTTAAACCCTGTAATGAAGTAGTAATATGGATTGGTGAACCAGAGTCGAGCCAATAAGTATGTGGACTAATATTTAAAAAATTGACCTCTAAGGAAAAAACTGAATTAGGAAAACTCTCACCTTTCTTAATCATCCAGGCTTTAAATCCTAGACATTCCTTCTTAACATGTCCCATCTTCTTACAGAAGAAACATTTAAGCTTAAGGGACTTGTCACTCTTGGATTCTGCAGGTTTGCCAGATGCCTTAAAGCTGGTGGTTTGCTTAACCTTGTTCTTATTCTTCTTCTTCCATTTAGGCTTTTCCACCAAATTCACTGCAGTGGTTGGAACAGCCTCTTTCCGGATCCTGTTCTCTTCATCCACACAGACAGAGATCAGCTTATTTATTGTCCATTTAACTTCAAGAGCATTATATGTAGTCCTCAGATTGCTGAATGAGGCTGGGAGGGAATATAGGGCTTCATGCACCAATTGTGCATCCGAAACTCCCATCCTCAAGTCTCTGAGCTTGCCATTCAGGAGAACCTTATGCATTATGTGTTCTCGTACACTACCAGCTCCATCATACTTAAGTTCATGAAATTCCATACTAAGCCTGGCTCCTTCAGCTTTTTCACTTTCCTCAAACTTTTCTGCAATTGCAGCCATATAGTCTACTGCATCCTCAGGTTCTTCAATTGATCCTCTAACAACCTCAGACATAGTCCTCCTAAGAATATTTTTAGCCATTCTATTGGTCCTATGCCATTCATAATAGTGCCAAGAGTCATCCTCTGAGCTATCTTCAGTCAGATTCTTCTGAGGTTTATCATTCAGCATGCAATAGTCAATATTCTGGTGCATCCCCATGTAGAACTCCACATCATCTCTCCACTTCCTGTAGTTGTTGCCATTCAGCTCCACAACCTCTCCAATAGAAGCCATATTGCCTAATCGAGAAAGGAGAGAATCTGTTTTAGAATTTTTCTTATATGTTGTTTTCAAGTATTTTAAGTTTTCACAGAATACAAGTAAAAAACCAAAAATACAGTCAAGAACTAGTTCATACACTCATAATGTCATACTGCATATATATGTATATAAATCCCATATCAAAGAAAACCAATGTCTTTGTGACATATAACTTTCATAAATCCTATATTGATATACTGCAGTCTGCAAAACAATTATTTGGTGAAAACAATCTCAGTCTTAGGACTTAGAAAAGTTTCAAAAAATCCTCATAGTTCCTGCAACATACATATATCACTGCACACACCACAAAATTATACTTGAAATACTCCTTTTGAAGCCATAATAAGCACAACTTTATAATGCTGCACAAGTTTAGTGTTTTCTTTAGGATTCTTAAATCTGTGTCTTAAGGTTTAGGTACACTTTGTGTATAACATGAACCAACAGCAATTAATCAAACACTTGAGATATTGTGAACATGCTTTTGAATTTTAAGTCAACAAAATTGGGAGTTTTAAATCATCAAGTATCAACAGCATATCTGCAATCACAATATCACAGCAGAAAATAAAGTCTATCCATCCTCCTTCACCTAACACACGTCAATCCACAAACAATACATGCATCGGAATATATCTATTATGCTCGCACTTCTCCATATGAACATTCCCACAATGCAGAATTGTAATTGACAAGATTAGATTCTAGAGAACTTACCTTTGCCTCTGCTACAGCAACCAACAGCACCAATTTAAAAGCATGTAATTGAACTTAATGCTTTTAGGTGTGTTAATTAAGTTTTGGTTTTAAGAAAATAAATTTCCAGAAAAACCTGTTCTTGTGGAAACTGAAAAATTTGCGATTTATGATTTTTGTAAAAAACACTGTAGCTCTGATACCACTGTTAGATGATTTACAGAATCCAATTTAATCATCTAGACTTAAGTTTTGGATCTTATTACAAGGTCATAAACACACAAATTTATTTAAACCAAGAACAGCATGAAGAGCTGCAGATGCATACCTTCATTGCTTCTCCATGTAGCCTTAATCCCATTGCTGCTAGAAGCCACCATAATTCTCCTGTTTCTGTTAAGTCTGCTGCTGCTGATTTTCTGGAATGGAAGAGCAATGTCTTCTGTGTTTCTGAACCAAACAGCAAGCACAATGGGAATGCTCCTTGATGCTTAATGGTGTAGAACACAGGGACATGGCCTCCTGCATATATAATGATCACAGCCGGATTTAATCCCATAACCAAATCCTTTATGAACTCAATGTTAACAACTGTAAAGGCCTAATCCTATCACAATACTAACTCTCTTGCATTACAGGTTTAATGCAATCAACCTTTAAGAAGTCCAACTGATATACAACTCGGATTTCTTATACATAAATGAGTTTAAGTCTAATACCTCTTGTAGTTCAATTAACATGAAACACTGATTTGATCTTTATGTCTGAGAATGTGTTTGTGTCCATATCAGTTCCAACAATTGGTAGTGCAGTGATACTAACCTGGTATTGGCAACTCCTTATCGAGGGTGGATTCGAAAGAAAATCAAATTATACGAGGACTCATATCGAATTGGGCAACAGGAATGGCTTCTGTTGTTGATGTTTCTTCTTCGCTCTTCAGAGTTGCAGAGAGAGAGAGAGGGAGAGAGAGAAAACAAAATCTCACCTCTGAACAGCAGATTTTCGATGGAGCTCCGTATTTATACCTAGCCTCTCAAAATCCTACAGAATCGATGACTTCAGTAAATCCTTGAAAGTCCCCATACCTTGGAATACCACCGTAGTTAGATTGATAATTTAAAATCATGATTAAATACCACCACATTTTTAAAGACTTTTTCAAATCTAAATTGAATACATATAGATTTTTAAAATACAAAAAAAATCATACAGGCTCTGAATCCAATACACCTCCTAAAACAATAGAAAATCTCTATGAATAAAGTCGGAACGCTTTTTTTTATTTTATTAATCTGGTTAAATTTTTGAACTTCTTTTTTAATAAAGTCAGATAAAGTCATAAGGTTTTTTGACTTTTTCAACCCAGTTAAATTTTTGAACTACCTATAATGCATTTGATTTATTAAAACTTTAAAATATGTCTTCTAATAGATTAAGGACAAATTAGTAGTTGTAAATATTAGAAACATGAAAAAAAAATAAACTTAAAACGTGGGACGTTGACGACTGGCGTTACCGGGTTAATGATAAACAACCTGCAATTTAATTCCCTGCAATTCGTTAGTAGTAAAGATAAGTAGGGATCGTTCTAAGCCGGGGATGCCCAGGGTAGAAAAGACAGAAAGATAGGTTAGTTATCTATATACAAAAAAATACAAGTATAAATCTGTCACGTTTACATAAGTATAATACAAACAAAAAAACCTATAAACAAATATACATGTATACAAATTATCAACATATTTACACGACAATCATGGGTGTTTAAATTCGTTTTCTAATTTAATCTAGGTCCTAAATCTAATATTTATATGTGTGGTGGTCAAACATCACTTAAGCATCAAATAACAAAAACACCGTTAAGAATGTAAATTAATTTCATACAAGGAACAATAGCAACGTTTAGATGATCCTAGATTTTAATTAATTCCAATCTATTAGACTTCTCATGTGTACTTAAAAACTTTCTTCCAGCCTGATTCTAAGACATATATGTGTCACCCTTGTTTAAGATTTCATTCCGGCCTAAATTAAACAAAAATACACTAACGTTCTAGAGTCGATTAGAGACATGATCCTAGGTATGGTGTCACTCATCCTATTAGCTTGCAAGTCACTTACCCTAACAACTCTTTGCAATAACTAAAATCAAGAACTTCCTTCCGGCCTGAACTTAATCCTAGGTTACTACGGCTTATTAAACTCCTCCCTTCGGAAACATCCGTGCACTAGACTATCCTAGGGTTCGATTACATGATCAGGTGGTGATTAATCAATTAAAACTTTTAATGCCCTTGATTTATTAAAACTTTAAAATATGTCTTCTAATAGATTAAGGACAAATTAGTAGTTGTAAATATTAGAAACATGAAAAAAAAATAAACTTAAAACGTGGGACGTTGACGACGGTCGTTGCCGTCAAATCAGAGTAGAGGCCGAGGGTAAAATTATGTCCCCTAGGAATTATGTTTTCCAATTGTTGTTGTAGTGTTGTTGTTGTTAGTGTTGTTGATGTGTTTGTTGAATTGGTTAGGGTAGGGAGGTTGGCCGGGAAATCTCGGATTTCCTGCCAAACCAGTTGACCGGTGTAAGCTAGGGTAAAATAGGGTAAATCCTCAGGTTTTTACTGTGGTAGATCTAGGTTTTTACTGATTTACCGTGATTGTAAAATGGCAAAACTGCCTTTAGCAGTTTAGGTTAATTACAGGGGTGCTATCAAGGTTGAAATCCCAGAAATACCCCTGGCAGTTTTGTATAATTACAAGACTGTCACTGAGTTGGAAATTACTAAATACCCCTTACAGATGTGTATTTTTTTACGAGGATGCCATTGAGGTTAAAAAGACCATACTACCCCTGACTGTTTTGTATTTTTATTTTCAAGAGCTGCCACTAAGGCTGAATTTCCTAAAATGCCTCTGGTAGTTTAGATTGTTTTACCAAACTGCCACTATGGCCAAAAGACAATACTGCCCTTGACAGTTTTAGTTAATTACAGGGCTGTCCTAAGGGTGAAATTCCATAAATGGCCCTGGCAACTTGCTTAATTACCAAACTACCATCGAGATAGAATTGACTATATTACCCTTGACAGTTTAAGATAATTACAAGGGTACCCTCCAGTTGATATTACAGTTATGCTCTGGAGGATTTGTTATTTACATGGTTGCATTTACGTTTTATTTTACGTGTGATTGTTGTGTTTGAATGTGATGATGGTTCGGGTTAGTCCCGATAGATAGTGGTAGGTGGTTACCTCAGCGGAGAGGTTAAACTCCGGATACGCAATAGTTGTTATCCGTACTATTAGATCGACTGATAAGTAGAAAAACGGGATTTTTTCTGGTTAGGGCGTTAACTAAAAATAAGAGCTACGTGTGGCTTGATCCCTGAGGACAGGGTACGTAGGCAGCCTGACAGAGATTCGGGTGTAGTCACAAATATTATTAGAACCCTAGGTTCTCTAAATGGCTGGTTTGTGATCCAAATACATATATCGAGATAACCTTCGGCTGTGAGCTCTATCCCGGTAACGTTTGGATTGTTTGAAATTGGTTTGGAAACAGGGTTATCCCTTCTCCAGGGGGATTACGAGTAAATATCTCTTGGGATGGGTCCCGCATGCCCTAACCTGGGTTTAAAAAGGTAAACTTGGGTTGGGGCGTGACAATTGGTATCAGAGCTTAAGTTCAAATCCTCGGACCAAAGGATTGTGGGAAGTAAACAACTTTTCTCTTCGAATTGTGTTTGTTATTGTTTAGGAGTATATTATAAATATGGATTGTGACTAGAATTGTCACCTAGTTTCAGATGAGTAATGCGTAGATTAGATGGAAGTTGATTGCTTATGAATATGGTGGTAAGTTTATCCTTATATTAAGAGATTGTTGTTTATATGAGTAATAATATATAGTTATATATTATTCGGGTCGCCAGATTTCGTCGGTGTAGAGCTATATTATTCTCACCGGGACCGAGCGTACAGACCCTAGTTATATATTATTCGGGTCGCCAGATTCTGTCGGTGTAGAGATATATTATTCTCACCGGGACCGAGCGTACGGACCCTAGCTATATATTATTCGGGTCGCCAAATTCCGTCGGTGTAGAGCTATATTATTCTCACCTGGACCGAGCGTACGGACCCTAGCTATATATTCTTCGGGTCCCTGTAATTGTAAAGTTAGGAATTTGATGATGCCTACATTAGTGTGAGATGTGTTGGGTGGTCAAAATGATACGTTTACATATTTTGAAGAGGTAATGTGAGTGAACCTTTGTTTTGAATTAATGCATGCCGAGTTTTTGTTCTGAACTTCATGATTTAATATTAGAGAATTTTAAAGGATGGAATTGATTTCATTTTTTTTAATGATCTTCGATGAAACTATTTTTCAGGAGATTATGGCCAAATTTTATTGGGAAACCTTGTGATTTGAGAAGTTTTTGATAATGAGATTTTCGACGGATTTAGTATTAAATTGTATACGGTCATATTAAGTTATAACTTTTATTGTGGACAAAGGGATCATCGTTTTTAAATTTGAAATTTCAAATATGAGATTTGGGAATTTTTATTGATTTTTCTTTTATGTTTTGGGCTCCTCGGAAATATGAATTGAGATGATCCCGAGTTTTATTAATTTCTTTGGACAAGGGGAGCCGGGAAAGAGGGATTGTACCTTTCTCAGGAATTTTACTTGTATTTCCAGAATTGAATTTTTTTTTTAATTATTTATTTAATGAGTTGGTGGGGCCCGGAAGGTGGGTTGCTCCCCTCTTGTAAACTCTTTTGTCATGTCAGCTGGAATTTATATTATGTTGATTACAATTGAAATTCATTTATGGCCATTGTTTTTAGGGTGGTTGGGGAACCGTGCCTCATGCATGAGATACATGTTTTAATTTACGGGGGAGGAGTCATATAATGACTTTTCATATTTACTTGTGTGGGACCCCGCACATTTTAACCGTGGTTAATGGCGAGTTACTGAAGTTTAAGTCGCATTCGGTAACTTCGCAAGTTAACGACCACGTTCATTTTTGAGTTTTTCAAAGTTCTCCGAATACCTTATTTAATGACTCGATGTTATAGTACGTGTCGACACGAGTCTCCCGGTATTTTCAGAATATTTTTCGGAGCTTCGGTTTATTTTCTACGAATTTTTGAAGTTCCTGGTAACTTTTAATTATCATTCCGGTAAATCAGTTTTACCATTTTACCTTTTACTTTTCACCTTCTTTAAATCCGGACCATCAGATCAATTAGGGTTTTGATCTGGACCGTCCATTTAAGTATAAATAGATGGGAGAGGGTTGACTCGGGTCAGACCCTCCCCCTCCGATTCTCTTCCTCTTTTCTGTTTCTCCCTCTCGCATCCTCCACCTTTGCTCTCTTTCTCCGGCGATCTGCCAGCTCAGGCCGACCCAGTCCGACGCTCGACCACTATTGAGCTCGGCTCTCTCTTCTCTACCTCCTTATATCCACCATTTCAGTATTCTCCCACTAGCTTTAGGAAATCGAAATCAATCCCTAATCCCTAAAGCTCCGATTCAGGCAGATTCTCCACCTTTTCCGGTGAGCCATGCTTTCCAGTGGAGGAGCCGTAGATGCAACTGAGGCCAGTAGCAGCGAGTTTGTAGGAGGGCTTCGTTCTGGGTTCTAACAGAGGAAGTTTTGTTGAAATCTAGTTGAGGAGGAGATGGAGCTCGGGAGGTGAAGTTGCAGCTTTGGAGGTTTCGGGTGAAGCCGGCAGCAGCAGCTGGGAGCCTTGGCATTAGGTCTGGAGTTGGATTTGGGAGTTTGTGTTCAAGGCCCTTTGTCTCGACAAAGTCCTGCATTGGCAGAGGGACTCTGAGCACGAGAAGCTGAGGAGCTGTTCCAGAAGAAAAACTTGACATGGGTGTGAGGAGGAATTTTCTGGTGGAAAGCAGATTTGGGGCCTGCTGTGGTTTTGGCGAGCAGAGGAGATTTTGGTTTCGAGATCCACAGAGGGTGAGTCTCATCACTCTATAATTGTTACTGTTTTTGTTGAATCGTTGTTGAATTTCTGATGTTGATTGGTTGTCGTTTTCGTTGTGTTGTCGAGAACTTGGTGATCGATTTACGGGGAAACTTTGGCGAATTTTCGGCAAGTTGCCAGAATCCAGTAACAAATCCGGTGATGCAGTGAAACCGGCAGAAATGCCGAGGAGGTAGTCCTTTGATCCTTCAAGTGTGTTGTTTCCGTTTAGTTGGGTTAAAGAGTCGTAATTGGAATTTACGTATAAGGAAACGTATAAAAACGGAAACTAACAGTATTTTGGGAAACCTTCTAAGTTTGGAAACCTGCTAATTTGGGAAACTTTCCATTTGGGGAAAGTTTCCATTTTAGGAAAGTCACATTTTCAGAAAAATGGTTAAGTAAAGATTTGAAGTTCAACGAAGTTTGCCACTTGTTGGTTAATTTGGTAAAGTGTTAAATTGTTATCGGAAAATGATAACTGGAATTTCTGGAAAATGTTAAGTTGACCATGTTAAGTAAAGTTGGTGTTTTCACGTAAATCGGTAAATCGACTCTTGGTAAATAAATTGATTTATGTGACACGTTGGGTGTCCATAGTAATTCAACGAATTATTATGTGACACCCTAACGTCAACTTAAAGTGGTTAAGGAAAGTTCAGAAGTTTAGTCGGACTTCCGGTAATTGAGTAAAGAGTCGATAACTGGAAAAGAAAGTCAAAGGGTTAAAGTGCCATAAAAGGAAATTGGTTGGTCAACTTAGTCAATGCGGTCATTCCTGGTCAAACTAGGAATGTTGTGGTCAACTGAACTGTTATTGTTTCTTGGTTGCTAAGCTACTTTATTCTGCAGTGATTATTGGACGATGTAGCTTACAAGGTGACCTCGGTTCACCGAGACAGTTCCTGGAAGCTTGGAGCTTACGTGTGGAATGGCAATTCCAGGTAGGGAATCTGAACCCCCTTGGTAGTGGTTTTATATATGTATGAGAAAGTGCATGATTTTGTGTATGCTCATGGTCGATGCCTCGGGAAAGTTTTCTTTATATTAAATGATAAATGATTTATGATTGGGCCAAGAAAACCCGAGGCTAGACGTAAAGGATTTTTATACGTCAATGTGAGATGTGTGGAACACCGTTGTCCTGATTTCCGGTGTGTAACCTGAGAGTGACGGGACCTAGTATCTAGCGATGCCTTGTTTATTTTAAATATCCCGCTTACGCTCGTCTCGTACAGAGTTAAGCGAGACGTAAGTGCGATGCGCTGTTTGGGCATTTAGCTGGAAATGGACACTCTCGCTACTATGTGTTTTCAAGCGCATAGGTAGTTGGTCCCGGTTTGCTGTGAAGACAAACCCGGGATTCGGTTACTGAGATTTGAAGTCCTGCAGACTGTACTTGTACATTAAGCGCTCTGGGCCCCTATGTTTTTAGCATACTGCACTGTTTTCCTAAAGGATATAAAATGATGGTTTTTGTGTGCCAAGGATTTTCTAAATGGTTTTATTACGAGCTCAAATCTATATGTATATATACGGTTTTTGGTTTTCAAACCTATCATTGGTGGGCCTACGTGAGCACGCGAGGACAACGCTCACCCCTACAACAGATTGTTTGCAGGTACTGTGACGGGAAAGATAGAGAGAGCTATGTGTGGAGCTTCATTCCTTCCTCGATGTTCGGTCCAAGTGTACTCCTTATTCCGGTCTTACCCTTTGAGTTATTTACCAGAGCTTACTACATAAACAGTAAAGGTGTCATCCCGATTTGTTAACCATGTTGTGTATTTTTATTGTTTTCGCTAAAGTTTTTAAATTGTCCCCTTTATTTTGACCACCTTCCACGAAATTAGATAAACTCTGATGATTGTTTTAAGGATTTCATGTGGTGCCACTCAAAGTATTTAAAGCTTAATTTTATTTTACTCACTAAAAAGCCTACGAATTTAGGTTAATAAGTTGTTGGCATGTCCTTCGGACGTGTTGGCTTCTTATTGGCTTAAATTCGTGGCCACTGTAGTTTACCCCCCAGGGGTGCTACAACTTGTTTTCATCACCATGAAGGGTCGTCATATCATATAAAAATGCTAGCTAACCATACAGCCCCCCTCACTTTGGAAGTGGAGCGGGGCAATAGTAGCCCTAGAGGGTTCCGACTCTAACCTAAGAGACTCATTGTCATGGTGGAATCTCTCCGCCATAAAGGGTCGTCATATTACTTAGTACCCTTAAAGGTTCCGACCCTAGTCTGGGAGACTCTCCGTTCTTTCTCGTTGAGGCATGCATATGGATATTCTTTTTGTCCACTCACTCTAACGTTGTGTGTTCTTCCCTGAGCCTTCATTTTCAAATGCTCAGTGTTGCAGGGTTGCTGAGAGTATGTCAGGGGGACCCTCTCCGTAGTGAACTGTTTTGTGATCATTTCTGAATAAGGCAGGTCCAGGCAAACCCTCTCAAGATTGAGCTGATTGGTGCAATATTGGATGGTGGTGCAGGAATCGTTTATGGAAGCACCATGAGAAGCATGTAGGATTTTGAGTTAAACTTTTGTCCTTTAGACAAGACCGGAGCACACATAAGTTAGTGTGCGAGCTTGATAGCTCTTATGGTTGTGAAATGCCTTACTGTAGAATCTTCTCAGAGAGAGTGGTATAGGATGATGAAATTCATTGAGACCGAGTATGTGAATATGACATCCATGTTGGTGTGGAGTCGCATAGCGGATTCATCAGCTCGAGTGAGTAGTTTGAGATCGCATTGGGTATGCGAGTTCGTTCGAGCCCAGTGGTTGAAAGTTGGGGTATTAGGAATGTGGGATGAGTATTTTTGATTTATGGACGCAGGAGATAATATGTCCATGGCTTCAAGGCCTAGTGTAGAAAGCTCACTTCTCATTAGTCTCGAAAGGTGCAAGAGACGTATGAGTTTTTTTCCTCCAAGGTGATGGATAACACCATTTCCATCCTTCCATGCAGAAGACATTGGGTTAACTGCCAAGTGTGGCAATTGTAAAAGTAGAGCATACGTGTCGACTACAAGTTAGTCGTTATGTCTGGGAAAGCTACCAGATTGTCTAAATTGCCATTTTAGGAATTAACTTGTGAAGAGCTAAGAGGCAAGCCTTGTGGAGATGAGACGAGGGTATCGTACCCTAGTGTTTTAAGCGAGTGTAGCTATGTATCCCGTATTGCAAACATCAGAAGACTCTGGTTTCTAAAGAAAATGATATGTAAGGCTTGTGACTCTGGTTTGCCTAAAGCTCCGTTCGGTGGAACTTGACGACATTCCTTGACAGTTAGTTTTACGTTCCGCAGGGGAAATTTAGAGGACGAAATGTTTTATAAGAGGGGTAGATTGTAACACCCCGTCCCGAAATTTATCTTTTTACCGGGATTAGGCGGGTTATAGAGGGTTGTAACCGCGCTGTTAATTTTCTCCGAATTAATATTCGAGTTTAATATCGAGATATTCTCGGTTCTGGGGAAAAATAAAAATAATTGTCCCGAGGGGTAGATTATGTTAATACGAGTCCTCCGGTATGTCTGGAAGTTTATCCAGAGCTACGAGCTGTTAGTGGTGAATTTATCCAATTTACGGAAGTAATAAATGTTAATTACTTTGCCGTAAAAAGATGACTTTGCGATAAGTCAGGAATTTGGGGAAACTTCCTTCGGGAAAGCTGTAGAGGACATTAATACAAACCCGTGGATATGTCCTATGAATTAATCGGAGTTCGTATACTAAAGTTATTTAGGATAATGTGTTGTTACCGTGCGGTAAAAGTAAAATAACCATTTACCACTCAGGGTAACTTTTAATAAACTAATCTAGATCATTAGATCGATTTAAGATTTGATTTGGGCCGTAGGTTTCTTATAAAAGGAAGAGAGAGGTTTGACCTGAGTCAAACCCCCCCCACTTCGGGTTGACCCGAGTTCCTTTCTCTCTCTCTCGCTGCTCCACTGTGTTCCGTCCAGCGCCGGCGACTCCAGCCACCCCTGGTCGGCGGACCACTACCGTCTTCTTCCCCTCTTCCACCTCTATCTAACCCAGCCCTCTAAACTTCCAAACAACCACCATGGCTGGAGATCGAGAGAGGAGGAGAGCGGTTGTGTTTGGTCGGTTTCTAGCAAACCAGGTCAAGTTAGGGCGCGTGGAAGGTAAGGATCTTCTTCTCTTCTATTTTGCTTCCTTCTTGTGTCTTTTGTTTGTTGGTTTGGAGCCTAATCGGAGTTTTCCCATTCTACTGTGTCATTGTTTTCTTGTTGGGTTGGTCGAGCACTCCGGTGAGCCTCTAGTGGCCGTGCTCTTGGGTGTAAGAGACAGAGGCGAGGCTGTGGGTGGCAAAGGGTCTAGCTGGAGGAGATTGGAGCTGTTGTCGTCAAATCAGAGTAGAGGCCGAGGGTAAAATTATGTCCCCTAGGAATTATGTTTTCCAATTGTTGTTGTAGCGTTGTTGTTGTTAGTGTTGTTGATGTGTTTGTTGAATTGGTTAGGGTAGGGAGGTTGGCCGAGAAATCTCAGATTTCCTGCCAAACCAGTTGACCGGTGTACCTAGGTTTTTACTGTGGTAGATCTAGGTTTTTAATGATTTACCGTGATTGTAAAATGGCAAAACTGCCTTTAGCAGTTTAGGTTAATTACAGGGGTGCCATCAGGGTTGAAATTCCAGAAATACCCCTGACAGTTTTGTATAATTACAAGACTGTTACTGAGTTAGAAATTACTAAATACCCCTTACAGATGTGTATTTTTTTTACGGGGATGCCATTGAGGTTTAAAAGACCATACTACCCCTGACTGTTTTGTATTTTTATTTTCAAGGGCTGCCACTAAGGCTGAATTTCCTAAAATGCCCCTGGTAGTTTAGATTATTTTACCAAATTGCCACTATGGCCAAAAGACAATACTGCCCTTGACAGTTTTAGTTAATTACAGGGCTGCCCTAAGGGTGAAATTTCATAAATGGCCCTGGCAGCTTGCTTAATTATCAAACTACCATCGAGGTAGAATTGATTATATTACCCTTGACAGTTTAAGATAATTACAAGGGTACCCTCCAGTTAATATTACAGTTATGGCCTGGAGGATTTGTTATTTAAATGGTTGCATTTACGTTTTATTTTACGTGTGATTGTTGTGTTTGAATGTGATGATGGTTCGGGTTAGTCCCGATAGATATTGGTAGGTGGTTACCTCAACGGAGAGGTTAAACTCCGGATACGCAATAGTTGTTGCTATCTGTACTATTAGATTAACTGATAAGTAGAAAAGCAGAATTTTTTCCGGTTAGGGCGTTAACTAAAAATAAGAGCTACGTGTTGTTTGATCCCTGAGGACAGGGTACGTAGGCATCCTGATCGGGATTCGGGTGCAGTCACAAATATTATTAGAACCCTAGGTTCTCTAAATGGCTGGTTTGTGATCCAGATACGGATATCGGGATAACCTCCTGCTGTGAGCTCTATCCCGGTAACGTTTGGGGATTGTTTGAAATTGGTTTGGAAACAAACACTACCGAAATCAATAGTTTGGTCGTCGGCAAAGATTTCATCGGTAAAGACTCGTCGTCTATGACTTTAGCCGACGAAATATTTTTCAATTATTCGTTGGCTAAGGTAAGATTTTGGCCGACGAAATAAATTGTTGTCGGTCTCAACCAAAGACTTTGGCTGATGAACTATAAATATTTCGTCGGCCAATTTAAAAAACTATAGCCGATGAAATGTACTATAAATTGTCAGCTAAATATTTTAAAAAATTAAAAATTAAAATAATATAGCCAGCGAAATATAGTTCATTTCGTCGGCTTAAATACAACTATAGCCGACGAAATTTACCATATTTCATCGGTTAAACGTTGAAAAAAAATACTATAGTTGACGAATTATGGTAAATTTCGTTAGCTATAGTACTTTTTATACTAAAAAAAAATACAAAATTTCTAAATTACCATCTAAACAAGCTGCAAATTACACAAACAATTTCATATAACCAACAACATACACAATCAAAAGTAGTCTAAACGTTTTGCATTAAATTATAAATTTATAAATTTTTCATAAACCTATAAAACTAAATAAAATCTATATCATCTAAATCTATATCCGCGCCAGGAGGAGGTTACTGTTGAGGAGGTTGCGGCAGTTGAGGTAAGGGAATATGCGTAGGCATGAGCGGAGGCGGAAGTTCCTGAAGCTGGGCAGCTGAAAAATCTTGCAAGTACTGGAACATCTGCTGCTGCTGTGCCTGGTTGGTGGTATATACTGCCGCATTATACTCCTGTAAAGCGGCAGTATAGGCTGTCTGGGCGGCTTGCTGTTCCCGTAACATCTGAACTTCCGCCTCTAGCTGAGTCGTTCTGCTGCTGGTCGAGGCTGCCTTTTTTTGAAATCCGAGAGTGGTCTTCAGTACCCCTTCTCTCTTCTTTCCTAGACCCTAGCAGTAGAAGTTATTTCCTCGCGGTGGGAATGTTGTGTCCATGATCCTCGCCCCAACTCTAAGATCCGAAGTGTCGATCCGAGACATGGCTTCGGACATGTCTTCCTCTTGCATGTCTGGCCATGTCTCCCTCACTATAGCAGTCATCACCTCGTCACTAGCCTGCCTCACCCTCGCCTAATTGGATAGGAAAAAATAATTAATTAACATTTTAATATATATATATATATAAATATAATTTAAAAAATTTTAAAACGTAAAATGACTTACAATATCCTCTTGGGCGTCAGAATATGTCTTCTCGTACGTATAGACATACTGGTTGACTTCTGGATGTTCCCTGGCCGCCTCATTCATCAAAGATACGAACGGTCTAGAACCGGCAAGATGGTTCCTTGTGTTGCGTTGCCGGTTCTGAGCGTTCGCCCGGAAAACGGCCTACAAAGGAAAAAAAAATTAGTAAAATATTTTAAAACGTACTAATTAATAACAATATAAGAAATTATTATTTTTAATTACTTGTTTATGAGGGTTGTTGAATTCAGATATCCGAAGCCAACGCCACTCATATTTCTTGAACTGGAACTCAAGGGGAGTACCAGAAACGTTCGTTTCCATGCGTAGTCCAGTGGGTCTGTAACTCGTTCTTCCACTCCTTGTACCTACAGATACGACAAAAAAATTATAAATATTATTAATTACACATAATTTTTTTTTTCATTAACTTTCCAACGTACCTTCCCCCATGCACAACGTCCGCCCAGGTGTTCCTCAGGTGCTGGGGAACGTCAAACCACACCTGCATTAAATCGTTTATTAGTTTAGTTTTTCATAAATCCACAATGTAATAAATAATGTTAATTGTGGATTTTTTATACTTACCGACATTGCGTTGTGGACCATGTTCTTAACCTCCTGTGGGACCTCGCCTCAGTCTGACCACAACATAGGGACTCTATCCCTAATGAGCGCTCTCACGCAGCCAGAGTACATCCTCGTCTTCCCCCCCAATACTACGTTCTCATCCCTGTCAGTATCGATGACGATCCTTCCCGAGGTACTCACTGTCTTCTCGACAGCCTTCCCTGTGACGGGACCTCTCTTCTCACTATCAGAATAAGTATCATAGCCGACGAAAAAAAAATTAACAGGCCGACGAAATTTTTTTTCGTCGTCTAAGTGAAATTTTCGCCGGCTAAAGTGAACTTTTAGCCTACGAAATGTTGTGTCGTCGGCTAAAATAGTTTTTTTCGTCGGCTATAGTTCACAGACTATAGCCGACGAAATTTTAAAACTTTAGCCGACGATATATATAATTTCGTCGGCTAAAATTCTTTATATTTCCAGATCTAGACAGTAGCTGATTTGAAAGAAGAAACGGGAGAAAAAGTTTTGGGGTTGGCGAAATTGTTGGGTGTTGTCAAAATTTGTCCGAAATTAGTTTGTGGCGCTATATATAGGTACGTATATGTATATATCTTGTTTTTGAGTTGATTTAAGCGTTTTATTTTCGTTATGCATTGATTTTGAGTTTTAATTAGAGTTGATTATATTGTGTTTTGAGTGTGATTGAGTTGATCGATTTGGGTTTGATAATATATATCAAGTTGTTGTTATATATATATATATATATATATATATATATATATATTAATTTGATTATATTAATTAGTAATTATTATATATATGCATGTATATATATATATATATTAATTGTACGTTAACTGCAGATATAATATAAAAAAAATTGAATGATTCGTAAATTTAATTAATTAGCGTTTATACATATATATTATGTTATCTTCTCAGGATATGGATAAGAGTTGGATTTCGCTTCCAAAATGGGACAAAAGATATGCTAAAGGAGTTGTTAGTTTTATTGAATATGTGATGAATAATTCTAAAGGGAATACAATTTTCTATTGTCCGTGCACTAAATGTCAGTGTCGCAGCGATATGTATCGATTTCCAATTGACAAGGTTTGGCAGCACCTTAAAAGTAATGGGTTTTGGGAGAAGTACACATGTTGGATATATCACGGTGAAACATCATCAAGGGGTCCGCATGATCATGGGCAATTTTCTGAGACGGGCAGTACATCCAACGATCCAACAACGGCCTTCATCAACGATATGTTTCCTTATGAGAGGGGTGTATGCTCTGAAGGACCGTATATGTCTGAGCCGGTGCAGCCCTTGCCTAGAGTTGTCAACACTGCTGGTATTGACAGGTACAACAAACTGCTTGCTTTCCAACAGACCCCTGTGTACCCCGGTTGTCAGAAAACGGTTCTTGAAAGTGTGATGGACGTTATGAAGATTAAAGTTGAGACAAAATCGACTGTGAAGGCTGTTGATGAGTATCTACAGTACACTGCTTCGATGCTGCCCCACGGTCATCGTCTTCCTACCACTCATCATAAGGTTCGATGTATACTGAAAGATCTTGGGCTTTCCTACATCAAGATCCATGCATGCAAATATGATTGTGTTCTCTTCTAGGGTAAAGATCCAGAAGGGAATGACCTTGGTGACCTTGACGCATGTCCAGTAAGTAAGAGTGACAGGTATAAGCTGACTACTGCAGGCAATAGGAAACCTGTGAAGGTACTTCGGTATTTCTCGTTGAGGGATAGGTTGGAACAGTTGTACATGTCATCACACATGGCCAAAGCTATGAGATGGCACGCTGATAGGGAATTGCAAGGCGAAGATACCCTTATACACCCTGCTGACGGGGAGGTCTGGAAGCATATAGACAGGGAGTTTCCTCATTTTGCGTCTGAGGTCCGAAATGTGAGGCTTAGGCTCTCATCCGACGGGTTCAATCCTTTTGGCAACATGAGTCTTCAATACAGTGTATGGCCGGTGATTTTGGTACCATACAATCTTCCTCCATGGATGTGCATGAAGAAGGAATACAATATGTTGAGTTTGTTGATTCCGGGACCCGGTTATCCAGGGAAGTGTCTCGATGTGTATTTGAGACCCTTGATTGAAGAGCTTAAGTTTTTTTGGGACGTTGGTCATCCCACTTATGATAAGTTCATGCACGAGATGTTCCAGATGCATGCTATGGTTGTTGGTACCATTAGTGATTTTCCTGCTCGTGGGATGTTGTCGGGCAACATTGTTAGGGGATACAAGGCTTGTCCAGAGTGCCTAAGCGATGAGGGGAGCAGTAGTCATTGCAACAAGATATGTAGATTGGGTCATCGTACTCTCCTTCCGTATGATCACCAACTGTTTTTTTTATCTATTTGACAGTTTTAGCCGACGAAACATGTTGTATTTCGTCGGCTAAAACTATCTTAGCCGACGAATACCCTAATTTTCCGTCGGCTAACCCCTAAACCCTAAAGTATAGCCGACGAATACCCTAATATTTCGTCGGCTAAAGTTAAATGAATAAAATAATAATTTATACCGCTAGTTGCGTCTCCTCGATATGAAACTATTTGTAGTTGAAGGTCCGGACAGAATACGTAATTTAGGTGGCCAAATCACCGTTTGTTTGTGTTTAGGGGTTTGACTAACGGTATTGACCGTGCGGATCGAGCCCTTACGTGTGTCCGATGATGCTGAAATTTTACCCTCACACATGTTTCAACATAATGATGATATCTGACGGTCGGTTTTGTGTTTCACAAGATGGATTGTTACAATCAAAATATGCCTACTAATGTTGTATAACTAATTTACTAAGTGTTAAGTAAATGTTCCGTTTTAAAAACAAACTATACGTAGATGCTTCAAACAAAAAAAAAGTCGTGAGATAAGATATGACCGGAACGATGAAATATGTCTACGGTTGAAATTTCACGTAATTCCGATAAGTTTCGGTGCCAATACTTGCGGTCATTGCATTTTTTCTATTCGTTCACCATAGAGGAGCCCTATCTCTGACGGTTATTTTTCTTATAAATTTTATACCGCTAGTTGCGTCTCCTCGATATGAAACTATTTGTAGTTGAAGGTCCGGACAGAATACGTAATTTAGGTGGCCAAATCACCGTTTGTTTGTGTTTAGGGGTTTGACCATGCGGATCGAGCCCTTACGTGTGTCCGATGATGCTGAAATTTTACCCTCACACATGTTTCAACATAATAATGATATCTGACGGTCGGTTTTTCGTTTCACAAGATAAAACATATAAATTGTGCATGAACTTACTAAATAATTATAAATTGTACTTTAGCCGACGAAATTACTAACATTCGTAGTAATTTCGTCGGGTAAAAGTGGGACTATAGCCGACGAAATTACTAAAAAATTTTGTCGGCTATAGTTGGACTTTGGCCGACGAAATTAGGGTTTTGTCGTCGGCTAAAGTGGGACAATAGCCGACGAATTTTTTATTTCGTCGGCTATAGTTCTTCCTATAAATTCGAACCCAGCGAGACAGAACCCCACTTTCTCCACTCGGCCGGACGCTTTCTCCCTCTCCTCTCGATTTTCTTTCACCATTTTCTACAGTTTCCGGCCTCCACTCCGCCTCCTTCATCTCCCAAACAAATTAGGTATGCAATTTCATGTTTATATTGTATTATAGAACAAATTTCATTTGTTTTTTCAATATATTGCATTATATTGAATTGTGTTGAATTATATTGTGATAATGTTGAATTGTATTATGATAATGTTGCATTGTATTATGTTGTGATAATGTTGAATTATATTGGGTGTATTTACTGAATTTGGGTGTATATTTGGGTGTATTTGGGTGTATTTGGGTGAATTTGGGTGTATTTGGGTGAATTTAGGTGTATTTGGGTGAATTTGGGTGTATTTGGGTGAATTTAGGTGTATTTGGGTGTATTTGGCGATTTTTAATATATTTGGAAATTGAGTGTATTAAGTAAATTGGAAATTTTTAATATGGTTGGGTATATTAAAATATTGAATGGTATATTTAATATATTTGGGTATATTACAATATTAATTGGTATATAAAAATAAATTTTTGTTAATGTTATTCATTTTTTATAATTTTATACATTTAACAAAATATTAATTATATTATTTAGGATGAAAGGATTATTCAGTAAATTGAAGAGTTCGAAGGGCCAAAGGGGTGAATCATCTGAGGGAACGTCTAGCAACCCTCGGGGTTCGTTTCAGGGCCCAATGACGGCCCGACGGGCGTCACTTCTGGAGCCGACACATTCCTCCAGGCAGCCAGATGCCCCTCCCGCCTCCAGGCAGCCTAGCGCCCCTCGCTCCTCCGGCCAGCCGGACGCCCCTCGCTTCTCCAGGCAGCATAGCGCCCCTCGCTCCTCCGACCAGCCGGACGCCCCTCGCTCCTCCGACCAGCCTAGCGTACCTCGCTCCTCCAGGCAGCCCAGCGTCCCTCACTCCTCGAGGCAGCTGTGGCCTCCGACACAGGCGGAGGTGTCTGCACCACGTATGCCTGAGATACATAGGACACCGACACCGGGCCCTACTGCATCGGAGGGTGGGTCTTCCGGGGTACAGATGTCGCCGCCTCTTCTCTTCCTTCCGCGCTTCATACCGGCAATACCTGCAGTCGATGACTCAGGGGCGCCGATTTATCCACTACCCCCGCAGGTGACCCTATCAGCGGTGTATCTGTTCGTGCCGTTTGCTACAGAGTTAATTTCTGCGAGGGTATCATCGTCGGCGACAGAGTCGGAGTCCGTCGCATCCGCCCCAACGCCCTCAGGTAATGATTAGATAAGTAATTTGTTATGTTATAATGTTATAATAAAATTAATTTACTAATCATCAATTTATGATAGGCACCGTCGGAGCCAAGCCGACAAGGAAGAAGAGAGGTCCGGTCACGGGGAAAGCTCTCGAGAAGACAGTGAGTACCTCGGGAAGGATCGTCATTGATACTGATGGGGATGGGAACGTAGTATCGGGGGACAAGACGAGGATGTACTCTGGCCGCGTGGGAGCGCTTATTAGGGATAGAGTCCCTATGTTGTGGTCAGACTGGGGCGAGGTCCCACAGGAGGTTAAGGACATGGTCCACAACGCCATGTCGGTAAGTATAACAAAATTCATATTTAACATTATTTATTACATTGTAGATTTATGAACGTCTAAACTAATAAATGTTTAAATGCAGGTGTGGTTTGACGTTCCCCAGTACCTGAGGAACACCTGGGCGGACGTTGTGCACGGGGGAAGGTACGTTGCAAAGTTAAGGACAAAAGAAAATTATGTATAATTAATAATATTTATATTTTTTTGCGTATTACAGGTACAAGGAGTGGAAGAACGAGTTACGGACCCACTGGACTACGCATGGGAACGAACGTTCTGGCACCCCCCTTGAGTTCCAGTTCAGGGAGTACGAGTGGCGTTGGCTTCTGATATCGGAATTCAACAACCCACATAAACAGGTAATTAAAAATAATTATTTATTATATTGAATTATATTTAATACGTTTTAAAATATTTTACTATTTTGATTCCTTGGTAGGCCGTTTCCCGGGTGAACGCTCAGAACCGGCAACGCAACATGAGGAACCATCATGCCGGTTCTAGACCGTTCGCATCGTTGATGGAGGAGGCGGCCAGGGAACATCCAGAGGTCAACCGGTACGTCTATACGTACGAGAAGGCATATCCTGACGCCTTGGAGGATATTGTAAGTCGTTTTACGTTTTAAAATTTAGTAAATTATATGTATATATATATTTTAAAATGTTAATTAATTTTTTTTCCTATCAAATTAGGCGAGGGTGAAGCAGGCTAGTGACGAGGTGATGGCTGCTATAGTCAGGGAGACATGGCCTGACACGCAAGAGGAAGACATGTCCGAAGCCATGTCCCGGATCGACAGTTCGGATCTCAGCGTTGGGGCCAGGATCATGGGCACAGCCTTCCCACCGCGAGGAAATAACTTCTACTGTCGGGGTCTGGGAAAGAAGGGCGAGGGGGTACTGAAGACCACTCCTGGGTTTCAGAAAAAATGAGCCTCGACCAGCAGCAGAACGACTCAGCTTGAGGCGGAAGTTCAGATGTTACGGGAACAGCAAGCCGCCCAAGCAGCATATACTGCCGCGAGAGAGGCCGCCCAAGCAGCATATACTGCCGCGAGAGAGGCCGCCCAGACAGCATATACTGCCGCTCTACAGGAGTACAATGCAGCAGTCTATGCCGCCCAGCAGGCACAGCAGCAACAGATGTTCCAGTACATGCAAGATTTTTTAGCTGCACAGCTTCAGGGACTTCCGCTTCCGCCCATGCCCACGCCTATTCTCTTACCTCAGCCGCCGCAACCTCCCCAACAACCTCATCCTGGCGCAGATATTGATTTAGACGATATTGACTTCATTTAGTTTTTTAAGTTTATGAACAATTATTTATTTAGTTTTTTAGGTTTATGAACAAATATTTATTTACTTTTTAGGTTTATGAACAATTTATGAATTGAAAATTTAATGCAAAATGTTTATGTTACTTTTGATGGTGTGTTGTTGTTGGTTATGAAATTGTTTCTGTAATTTGCAGCTTGCTTGGATGGTAATGTATAAATTTTGTTTGAGTTTCTAGTATAAAAAGTACTATAGCCGACGAAATTTACCATATTTCGTCAGCTATGCTAGTTTTTTTTTTCCAACAACCTTTAGCCGACGAAATATGGCAAATTTCGTCGGCTATAAGTATCATAGCCGACGAAATATTGTAAATTTCGTCGGCTTTTCTCTATTTAATTTTTAAAATACTTTAGCCGACGAATGAACTATATTTCGTCGGCTTTTCTCTATTTCATTTTTAATTTTTAAAAAAACTTTAGCCGACGAAATATTAATATTTCGTCGGCCAAAGTCATACGTATAAACCTACGAAATATTGATATTTCGTCGGCTAAGTGTTGGATTATAGCCGACGAATTTTTTATATTATTTCGTCGGCTAAGTGTTGGATTATAGCCGACGACGGATTTTATTTCGTCAGCTATAAGTTTAACCGACGAATTATAGCCGACGACATCTTAGCCGACGACGTGTCGTCGGCTATAACCTTAGCCGACGAATATGGTGAACAGGCCGACGAAAAATTTTCGTCGGCTAAGATGCTTATCCTGGTAGTGTCTTCCTTGTCGGCTTGGCTCCGACGGTGCCTATCATAAATTGATTATTAATAGATTATTCTTATTATGACATTATAAGAAAACAAATTATTTATATATCATTACCTAAGGGCGTTGGGGCGGGCGCGATGGATTATGACTCTGTCACCGATGATGATACCCTCGCAGAAATTAAATCTGTACCAAAAGACACGAACAGGTACGCCGCTGATGGGGTCACCTGTGGGGGCAGTGGATAAATCGGCGCCTCTAAGTATCAACCGCGAAAGGTAGAGAAGAGGCGGCAGCGTCTGTACCCCAGAAGACCTACCATCCGAAACAGTAGGGCCCAGAGTCGGTGCCTTGTGTATCTCAAGCATACGTGGTGCAGACACCTCCGCTTGAGTCGGAGGCCACAGCTGCCTCGAGGAGTGAGGAACGCTCGGCTGCCTCGAGCGAGAGGCGTCCGGCTGCTTGGAGGAGTGAGTGGCGTCCGGCTGCCTGGAGGAATGTGTGGCCCCCGGCTGTCTCTGCGTTGGCTCTAGAGAGACGCATGTCGGGCTGTCATTGGGCCCTGAAACGACGCCCGAGGGTTGCTAGACATTCCCTCAGACGATTCAGACCTTTGGCCCTTTGAACTCTTAGATTTACTAAACAAGTCTTTCATCGTGTTTATTAAATAATTAGAATTTTTAATTTGTACAATTATTAAAATTACTATTTTAATACAAAAATGTACCAAATTATCAAAAATTAACAACATTATCACAAATATATTAAATATACGAATTAATATTTTAATATACCAAATTTATTAAATATACCAAATTATAAAAAATTAACAACATTTATTAAATATACCAATTAATATTTTAATATACCAAATTTATTCAACATACCAAATTAATAACAATTAATATTTTTATACTCAAATAATACCAAATTAAAAAAAATAACAACATTATCACAAATATATTAAATATACCAATTAATATTTTAATATACCAAATTTATTAAATATACCAAATTATAAAAAATTAACAACATTTATGCAATATTCACAATTTCAATAACAAATATACCAAATTAACCAAAATTTCATATAATTCAATATATACATCAATAATTGAAAATAATTATATAATTCAATATATACATGGAATCGCATACCTTAATTGTTTGGGAGAGGACAGTGGCTGTGGGAGGCGGAGGAGCGGAGTGGAGGCCGGGAGGAGATAAAAAAAATGCAAAGAAAACCGAGAGGCTATATCATAAGTGGGATGACCAACGTCCCAAAAAAACTTAAGCTCTTCAATCAAGGTTCTCAAATACACATCGAGACACTTCCCTGGATAACCGGGTCCCGAAATCAACAAACTCAACATATTGTATTCCTTCTTCATGCACATCCATGGAGGAAGGTTGTATGGTACCAAAATCACCGGCCATACACTGTATTGAAGACTCATGTTGCAAAAAGGAATGAACCCGTCGGATGAGAGCCTGAGCCTCACATTTCGGACCTCTGACGCAAAATGAGGAAACTCACGGTCTATATGCTTCCAAGCCTCCCCGTCAGCAGGGTGTATAAAGGTATCTTCGCCATGCAATTCCCTATCAGCGTGCCATCTCATAGCTTTGGCCATGTGTGATGACATGTACAACTGTTCCAACCTATCCCTCAAAGAGAAATACCGAAGTACCTTCACAGGTTTCCTATTGCCTGCAGTAGTCAGCTTATACCTGTCACTCTTACTTACTGGACATGCGTCAAGGTCACCAAGGTCATTCCCTTCTGGATCTTTACCCTAGAAAAGAACACAATCATATTTGCATGCATGGATCTTGATGTAGGAAAGCCCAAGATCTTTCAGGATACATCGGACCTTATGATGAGTGGTAGGAAAACGATGACCGTGGGGCAGCATCGAAGCAGTGTACTGTAGGTAGTCATCAACAGCCTTCACAGTCGATTTTGTCTCAACTTTAATCTTCATAACGTCCATCACACTTTCAAGAACCGTCTTCTGACAACCGGGGTACACAGGGGTCTGTTGGAAAGCAAGTAGTTTGTTGTACCTGTCAATACCAGCAGTGTTGACAACTCTAGGGAAGGGCTGCACCGGCTCAGACATATACGGTCCTTCAGAGCATACACCGCTATCATAAGGAAACATATCATTGATGAAAGTCATTTTTGGATCGTTGGATGTACTACCCGTCTCAGAAAATTGCCCATGATCATGCGGACCTCCTGATGATGTTTCACTGTGATATATCCAACATGTGTACGTATCCTAAAACCCATTACTCTTAAGGTGCTACCAAACCTTGTCAATTGCAAATCGATGTATATCGCTGCGACACTGACATTTAGTACACGCGCAATAGAAAGTTGTATTCCCTTTAGCATTATTCATCACATATTCAATAAAACTAATAACTCATTTACCATATCTTTTGTCCCATTTTGGAAGCGAAATCCAACTCTTATCCATATCTTGAGAAGATAACATAAAATATATATGTATAAACTCTAATTAATTAATTAAATTTATAAATCATTTAGTATTCTATTTACAGTTAACGTACAATTAATTAATATAAAACAAATTAATAATTAACACATATATATACATGCATATATATACTAATTACTAATTATATAACAATATTATATATATATATATATATATCAATTAACATCAATCATAATCAAAATATTACTTAATTCATACTATATATATGCATGAACACAATATTATAATCAAATTAATATATATATATATAACAACTTCATATATATTATCAAATTAAAATCGATCAACTCATCAATCACACTCAAAATCTAATAATTCAACTCAAAATCAATATATATAACTCAAATAAAACTCTTAAATCAACCCAAAAACAAGATATATACACATATGCGTACCTATATATAGCGCCACAAACTAATTTTAGACAGATTTCGACGACACCCAACAATTTCGCCAACCCTAAACTTTTTCTCCCGTTTTTTTTCACATGAGCTGCTGTTTAGATCTGGAAATATAAGGACTTTTAGCCGATAAAATTATATATGTCGTCGGCCAAACTTTAAAATTTTCGTCAGCTATAGTTTACAGACTATAGCCGACGAAAAAATTATTTTAGCCGACCAAAAAACATTTCGTCGGCTAAAATCCACTTTAGCCGACGAAAATTAACTTAGCCGATGATTTTTTGTTTCGTCGGCTAAAGTCTACTTTAGCCGACAAAAAAAAAGTCTTCGGCCTGTTATTTTTTTTCATCGGCTATAATAGTTATTCTGGTAGTGTGGGTTATCCCTTCTCGAGGGGGATTACGAGTAAATCTCTCTTGTGATGGGTCCCGTACGTCCTAAACCGGATTTAGGAAGGTAAACTTGGGTCGGGGCGTGACATTTACTATTTCTGGATTGGTAGGTTGATAACTCGATATAGTGGGAAGGTGAGAGAAGAGAGTTGAGATCGGAGTCGACATTTGAAAAAAAAAAGTTAACAGAGGACCTTTAACGGAGGTATGTAGCAGAGTTAGCTTATGGTGTTACTGAGAGTTAGTGGGTTAGCTAACAGAGTTTGTGCCACCTAGACGCCACCTAGGTAAGGCATCAATACACCAAGGCATGCAAGGGAAACCCTTTTATAAATATGAACTCATCCAATATTGATGAGGGTTTTATTGTATATTAATTTCTTATATATATATATATATATATATATATTCTATGGTGTTACTTTTTTCATGGTATAATTGCTCTAGTTCTAAACTTTTAACTCTATATAAGTACAACACGAACAAAAATTGTATAAATGAAAAAGGAATCAATAACCAATTAATTAAATGCTTGTAATTTTATCTAACTGATTAATTAAAATCTCGAGAAAACTCACAAATTTGAAAAATTAAATGAGCTCCAGTTATCAGTACATAGCTTCGTTGTTGCGGCCAATATCTTTCATATGATCATCACCATCAAATGTGAATGAATTATCTTACTTTTGTTGTATGAAACTAGTAGTGTGAATTTATATTTAGGTTTTGAACGTCTTATTGAGTGTTTTTGAGTTCATTGTAATATATTATACACCCTAAAAATCAGAAGGTTATGATCGGATACAAGTACATTTATACTTTCGGGATGGTCCCGTCCTGTTCAGTTTCCAAACTATAGGGAAAGGACAGGACGGTACCGCCAATTTTTGGTACGAGATTGGGATTGCGGTACGAAGTGCCCAGCCCTAATTGTGGGTGTTTAAAGCCGAGCACAAAATCTTTCTTAGCCTTGGGGCTGCTCCGTGTGTGATCACATATTCAGTACTTGTTGCATACATTACTTCGGGATGAATTACCACTCAAGACCACATTCTCCATGACAAGGTCTTAGATTAATCTACTCATTTAGATGATCTTCTTGGCGTCTTGTCTGAGGAACGATAGTCTTGCTGCTCTTCTTTGAAGTTGATAGTTTTGAAATTTTGTACACTAGTGCTGCTGTGTCTAACAATATGTTGGCTTTCCAGCTAGTCAGTATAATTGTTTGTACTCTAAAATTCAGTAGGGAACTTTAAACCATATACCATCACTAAATCCATGACGCATAGCATCTCTGTAGCCACAACTATATACATTTTGCAATCTCAACATCCCTCTTTTATGTGGCAGTAAATTTCAGCCATTTTATTCTCAATTTTCATATGTTTTCTAAATATTGTCATCCTTTGAATATCGTTGTTTGATGATACATTATTGCTTACTTGGTATAAAATGGGTTTCTTTAATTAGTTGTGTAAAATTTTCCGGTTCAGTGTTATTGCCGGTTTGTTGCAGGTCATGAGGCAAGACTGAAATTTAGTTCCAGGTATATGCATCAGAATGAACTAATTAGCATCTGGAAACAAGAATGAAATAGAAAGAGTAGATATATTTGACATCCTTTGCAGCAATTTTTTTTATTTCAATATCATCAGTTGCTGCACCATTAGGCTAAAATATCTCTTTGTTCATGTCCTTAGATGATGATGTGAGGAAAGTCTGTAAGTGTATGTGGAAAATTTGTTTGCCGGTCGTGCTAGGGGTTCTACCTAGCTATGAATTTCTATATATGCTTGCTGAGGGGCTTCCAGTCACTACACATGTTGGAGAAGCCATCACAAAGCTAGAAGAACTCATTTTGTAGTTGCTAGATTAGCATGTGAAATGCAAAATGAGAGTTCAAATATTAGCATTCAATTTTTTAGTTATAATATCGGAATAAAGACATTTGCCTATCCAATATATTCCTCAATGTAACATCAAAGGAACTGCTCTTCTATTCATGGAGATTCTTATATTGTTAGGAAGATGTTATAAGATGTTTTTAATTGAGTCCATAAAATTTGGTCTCATACATCATCAAACATAAGATATCACTATTAGAACTATTATGTTCTTTAGTCCTGAGCTGCATCAAACGTGGGTTAAGTTTTACATAGCATAAGCCAAGCATACATGGTTCTGGACTACATAAGAAATTAGTTCTGGTTAAAACAGTCCTGCGTAGCAAACGTGTAGTAAGAGCTTCGGTTTGGATCTGTCTGAATTTCAGTTCATTGTTTATATTAGTCTCATATGTGATGAGTACCATTGCAGCAGTATTGGCTCCGTTTGATATGGTGATGCACAAGGATCATTGGAACACTAACGATCTGCCTTCTTCAAGTAATGCTAAGGTGACTCATACCAGTGATCAGTTTCCACAGTACATTATGAGTTGCGGGACTTATGGAAGGGTTTTCAGCAGAAGTTTCAGGCTTGAGGTCAAGCTTGTTCTTTGAGCGGGTGGAATTGTTATGATTTTAAAATGGATATGGTCACGTGCTGCTCACGTGCTCGGCTGTTGAAATGAGGTCAATCTCTATAGCTTTATATGTATTGCTAGTGAAGCTGTTGCTCATTATCAATGAAAAATCAGTAATTTCAATTTGTTAGTTTTCTTAGATTTTAGTAGATTTCTATTAATTGGGGGTATAGAACCCTAACACACAGGTACTACAATTGAATGAAGTTGCACCGTTTCAGGGACTGTCCTAAGGATAAATTAGTTTAAAGTTCCGATCCTTCAATCTTCCCACTAATATGCTAGCTACCTTTAGTCCTTGCTTTTACCTAACTATTACCCTCATGCCGTAATCTTTAACCTAGCATTCCTTTTAACATTCCAACAACTCTTTCAACCATTATCACCGGTGGCCTCAATCCCAATTAGAGCTCATATAAAGTAACCACTTTTGCTAAACATCGTTGGCTAGAATAGCAATATTTTTGGAAAATGTAAAACTGAAAATAGACAACATGGTTAAGAACTTAAGATATTAAAAAATAATAATAAGATAAGTCGGATCGTAATAGGGACATTTCAGTTTGTGAAGTACCAAAAATAGAGTTTGTGTAGGTATTGAATTTCGGTATTCATCAGCTAATGATCATGGGAATATTCCCATATTCCCAAATATTCCCGCCGTTTCTTGTCATCAAAGTCATTTAATATTTAGTGTCCTCGTTTATTCACGAAATAGTCCTTTTGAAATCCTAATCCCTATACGACTTGGACTTGCTTTCTGTCCTAATAGCTTGGTCTTCTTGCTTGCATTGATCTCTTCATGCAGAGATCATATATAAAAGCCAAGAGTACCAAGAGTTCGTTCTTGTGATTCATGTTCTTGAAACATATTATGGCCGCAAGTACTGTGGTGGTTTTCGACTTCGACAATACCATCATCGACTGCGACAGCGACAACTGGGTTATCGACGGCTTGGGTGCCACCGACTTGTTCATCAAGCTCCTCCCCACCATGCCATGGAACTCTCTCATGGATCGGATGATGAAGGAGCTTCATTCTCTTGGAAAAACTGTTGAGGACATCGTGGATGTGCTCAAAACGACTCCAATCCATCACAGAATCGTGGCAGCTATTAAAGCAGCTCATGCTCTTGGATGTGATTTGAGGATTGTGAGTGATGCGAATGTGTTCTTCATTGAGAGCATCTTGAAGCATCTTGGTCTGGAGGAATGTTTCTCAGAGATCAACACTAACCCTGGTTATGTTGATGAACAAGGAAGGGTTAGGGTTTCACCATTCTGTGATTTCACCAGTTCTTCTCATGGGTGTAGCCTTTGCCCTCCTAACATGTGCAAGAGTGTGATCATTGAGAGAATCCAAGCTTCGACTCAAGGAAGGATGAAAAGAATGATATACTTGGGGGATGGAGTTGGTGACTTTTGCCCTAGCTTGAAGCTGAGGGAAGGAGATTTTGTGATGCCAAGAAAGAATTTCCCGCTTTTCGATAAGATATGTGAGAACCCTCTGGCTATGAAGGCAGAGGTTCATGGGTGGACTGATGGGGAGGAGTTTGAGCAAGTTTTGCTTGATCTGATCAACAAAATCATCATTGAAGAGAATGCTGCTGCTCACTTCTTTACGACTGACTGCAAGTTACAGACCATCTCTGTTTCCAATCATGAGGCCTTCCCTTAAGCTCTCCCAGTTTAGTAGTACTGGACTAGAATATTTGATTTGCATGTATGTAACTAGTTTAATTTTATATATATAAGCTGGTTTGTAGGCATGGAGCTCTACTAGAGTCCGCAGTTTTGAGAGTCCATGGCGGCTCCAATTCCTCTACTCTCTCTCTCTGTGGTGAGTGTCTCCACCCGTGGTGAGAGCTTTTCCCTCAGCTTTGTCTCAAATCTGAGGCTTCTATGTCTCATTCCTTTTATCGGTTTCTTTGCTTAGTCTTTTCCATCCACAAATGCCCAGATCTATTTCACTTCCCTCATCCACATCCAGCTTCATCTCTCACCTTCTCTGCCATCCTTTTCTCATTTTTTTCCACAATATTTTCACTTTTGGCTCTCGACTGGGTTTATGCACCTAAATCTACACCTAGGAATAGCTGCCGAACTGGTACTTCACCGATGTGTGTGGACAAGTACTGGACCAGTGGCGTTGTGTTGCAAAGGGAATTTTGTCGTCTAAAGTTGGAATTTTGTTGGCAAGATTGTATTTCATTGCCTTAAGTTTATATTTTGTCGGCTAAAGTTTAAAAAATAATTATTATTTTTTTTATTTCTTTTATTTTCGATTAATTTTTTTTCTTTTTCATTTTTTCATCACTACACCACTGTCCGGAGATGTTTGGAGGAGGAGCAGGAGCCGAGAAGAAGAAGAAGAAGAAGAAGAAGAAGAAGAAGGAGCCGAAAGAGGAGGAGTTTTAGTCGGAGAAAGAGGAGAAGGAGGAGGAAGAGAGATGAAATATATAGAAAAAATTCAAAATTTTTTGTGGGAATTAGGAAATAGTACATTCACATGATCTTGATGATGAATTTTTATGTGATCCGGAATGAAATAAGGTAATGCAGGTTGAGCTCAGGCTGTAAATCTTCTGATATGTATTTCTTTTTAACTAATTACAATTATTGTTGTGGTTCAAGGCAATATGGGAATTACGAGGGTTTGTGTGGGTGCCAACCTCTTCGGCGGTCTAATTTCTTCGATATATTTGTGAACTTCTTATATATAGTTATGTTTTGTTATTCAGAAATATTTGAATTTGATTTTAGCTCTTTCATTATCCTCAATCAGCAACTCACTGTCACAGCTCACGCAGAAAACCAGCCATCTCCAACAAGCTGCTTGCATAGTTGTATAGTTTCCACCTGCAAGATTAGCGCCTTATCAACATAATCAAACTTTGGTATGCGTAATTGGAAAATATCTATAGAGATGACATGAAGTACTCGATACAAGATGATATGCATCTGCATGATTACTTTGCCAGGTCAATGAGCTTCTAGCGTTTGTTTCTTCTCTCAATTGTGATTTCCAAGGATATTGGTGGTGCCATACTGCCATATCATCTAGCGAAAATTATTTCATGCACCGTCGGTGCATATGACCTGCCCTGCTTTTTTAACTCCAGCAAAGGTGGTAGCGGTGGCGGAGGTGGCAGAGGTGGCGTATAGAAGAGGCGGATGTGGTAGTGGTGGCGGTATGGACAAGTGGCGCCAGCGAGGACCATTTTTCAACGACGATGACATATTTACGACCGTGTCACTCCCCTTAAAGGGAGGTGCACCGAATATACTCTCTCATAATCTAAACCAAGAGTGCTATTTACCGTGTTGCTAAACTTTAAGGTTGAGAGTGAGGGTCCGATTACTGCCTCCTCTCATCCACCTCACTCTCCCGCGCCCACCACCTCAAACGCATCCCCCTCAGCTTCAGCACTCTGCCCCATACCTCTACCTTCATCATCGACACCAGAAGCAGCCTCGTTTTGGTTCCCATGCACCTCTCGCTACCTCTGCTCCTTTCCAAACATCGAACACTCCACCGTCCCCACCTTCATCCCCACGTTGTCCTCCTCCTCCCAAAGTCAATACCAAATGCCCAAACTCCTCCCCGGCCTGCCCGTTTTACCTCATCCAGTACGGCTCCAGCACCACCGTCGGCTTCTTGCTCTCCGAGTCTCTCGACTTCCCGTGCAAGTATTTAGTCCCCGACGAGGACAACAATGGCGGGACTAAATATTGTTAAGTTAGTAAAAGAAGACAATGTCATTTTGCTTTTTTGTCAATAGCTGAGCTTATTTTTGTTATTTTGGTTTTTTAGTTGGGTTCTATCATGACTACGTCAACAAATAGACGACGTCGTGACGAAAATTGATCTCGGACTCTTCATTGATAGCAAAAATAAAGCTCAAGTGCCACATTGATAGTTTTTAAAGTAATGGGTACCAATATGCCAGTGACACATGAATTCAGGTACCGGTGCTGATAAAAACTCTTAATCAAAACTGGCCTTTTCAATTCAGATGTCTAATGTGAAGAATAAACTTCAAGAACTCAGCAACCCTCGTTCTTGATTACATAACCACACCAGGCCTGCAACAGAACCAAGAGCTTCTATAACGCACTCACTTATCTTAATTTCTTCCTCATCATCACTGTCACCATTTTGGTTCCTACACAGCTTCCAAATTGTAGAAACCCTGAAAGTATGAAAATAGACATGTTCTTGTTTCAAATTCTTAGAACAATACAGATTGCAAGAATTAAAGAGCACTAGAATTGTTTACTACAATGTATACCTCTCTCGAAGAAACATCATTGCGAGACTTTATAGTAGTCCACTCTAGAATCAATCCACTATGAATAATCAGTACAGTTTAGCAAGCAGTGACAACTATCACGTTTACTAGCACAAATTAGCTTGATCTATTACAACTGAATCACCTAATCTACTCACTAGAAATAGAAAGACAGAAGGATCTAAACTAGCCATCAACTTTTGCAACACTCATCTGATTCACTATCGATGATGAACACAGTGTGGAACGACAAACGACAACTATGAGTTCTAGTATTGAATCTGCATAAGATTTCAACACATATGAATATCAAACTATGACCAAGGAACTCTAACTGCTCCAAATGAGTTGGGAACGTATATATAGAGGGAGATGAGATCTCCCCCTTAAGCGAATCTTCTTTATTTTCGACTGAAGATCTGCACAGAAGATTAGTGCTACAAAATCCTTCAGATTACCAACATATATGATTTTGCAACATATTCGATTTAATCACACTAAGAGATATTATTTCAATATCTTATCTTTGCTTATAAAACGCAGTCAAAATCTCAATCAATTTATTAGATTAATTAAGATAAAACATATATTTTATCATTGTAAATCATACTTGGTTTTATAACAAGTACTGCAGTAATTGATTTAGGCTTAGTTTTTCGAGACAAACCATAAAACTTTCATTCTTCACAAAGCATGTTTGTGATTATCGTGAACGGCTTTGCATACCTTGAACGGACCTTACAGACACTTGTAGCTAGGTGAATATATGTTGCAGCATTCCTGATTATGGCAATTAAACCATTTAAGCACTTATAGTTTGGTGAATGTACACTCAAACGTTCTCTATAAAAATATGTATGTCATATACTTACAAACCCCTTAAAAATAAAAAAAGAGACATGGTCAGCTCATTTTCATAGGCCTGTTATTTAGCCTGTTTGCAATCATAAAGACCCATTTCAAGGTCCTTCCCTTATCATATAGCCCTCTCACTAATGCTTCAAATGGCTCCTTCAATCTGCATTGCCAAAACTGCGGTTTTACCTTGGTAGTTTACTCCCTCAGCATGAAATTAATCAAATTACTAACAATATCCATCAGCTTCTCTAAAATTTCTTTAAAATTAGAAAACTAAAACCATTTTAGAGATTTCACCATTCAATAGAACAATACAATATATTATTTTAATATTAATTATAACAAAAAAATGTCTTATTATATCTATAAGACACCTAATAAAATATTCTAAATATATTTTTTTTCTTATTGAAACACGTCAAGAATTAAATTTTTTTAAAAAAATGATGACTTTACTGCAAATTTAAAATTTTTCATCTTCATCCTTATTTGAGGAATGGGATGGAGAAGCTATTAGATCACAAAACACACCAAAATTCTCCAAAATTGAGAATTTCAAGAAAATGGATAAGCTCCTGAAGATGCTCTAATGCATGCTTAACTAACAAATACAGCTGTCAAGCTGAGCCAGCTTAAACAGCAATTCGTAACAAAGGTACGCAAAATAAAAAATTATACATTTAAACATAGCCCCAATTCAACACTAACATGAAAGAATGGATTCTTCTATGATAATTATTGAAGCAACAATGAGTGCATAATTTTAGGGTGTGAACTTACGAAGGGGGCAGGTCAAGATACAGCCTGTATAGAAATGCCCAGAGTAACCTACACCATTTTAACTTTTTCTATATTTTTTTTAACTTTTTTCTATATTGGAGTCTAAATATTATAACTATACTGACTTCTACAACCCAAAATGCTGGGAAAATTGGGGTAACTATACATATTGTATTTCCTTGGCCTACAGAGATTGTTACACAATCATATGCTCCAATCTTATGGTCTGTAATTCCTGTGCTCTACACAGAATGATATGATCAGCTTGATCACCTTTTTCCTTCTTAGGCTGCCTGTCATGTATGAGCAACATAATACAGCTTGCTCTATGGTAAATGTCCCACGATATAGAAACCAGCCTTGCCTTCAACTATGACTTGTATGATAAAAAAACAAGTCAGCTAAAATGGACTGTCTCACACAGTACAGAATAAGCTACAGCTCCCAGCATGTTATCGCTCATTGCTTTATTGATCGGAGCTCCCAGTTACCCTCACCATCAATAAGCCGTAATTCCAGCGAATGGAATGGTATTAAAGCAGGACGCTGAGAACATACAAATGAAGAAATATTGGTAACTCGATACACATAAATGGGGTAAAATATTGACTGCAGAAACAATCATGGCATAAAATGAAAGATAAGACTAAACATCTAGAAGATATAGAGATTCCATCAATTGCTCTTGGCATTTGAAGAACTCCACAATAAGATAAACAAAGGTAGACAAAGCCATATGAAGTTCATTCAAGGCACAACAAAATTCTGAATGTGCAGCTTACATAATCATGGCATTACTTGTGAGGAGGTAACAACTGTGATACCCATGGCTTTTGCAAGCCGATAAAGTTGTTCTTCAACATCAACACTTGTAGCACTACCATTTATTCAAAAACAAATAATGGAAAAGGAAATGAGAAAACCAATCATGAAAGATTCGATAACTGACAGACATGTAAATAGAGAAACGAAAAGAAAAAAGAGGAGCCATGGCACGTACTTGGTGCATTCATCAAGGATCGCAAATTTAGGTTTGTGAAAAAATAACCGTGCCTGATAAAACATAAAGTATCATATCAGACAAGAAATCAAGGAAATCCTTGAGATAGCAGAAACAATCATTCACAAGCAAAAAAAATTGAAGGCTTACCATGCCTAGTCTCTGCTGTTCTCCAAGAGAGAGAGTGTCCTCCCAATTGAGATTAGCATCCCAGCCACCATCCTCCCTTTCCAAAAGATAACTTAATCGAACATTCTCCAGAATAGTCCTCAAACGCATGTCCAGAATGTTGGTGCTGTTGGCAAATTCTCCACCTGAGTTTAAACAATTGAAATCTTAAAAAATGACAGTGGGATCTTGTCCGAGTTTTGTGTCAGAATGCATGATAACAATACCATTTCTGCACATCTTTGTAACAGAGAAGAGATGAACCAAATTGTAATTTTATCTTCCATTTCATATAATAGCCCCAAGATCTTACAGTACAAAAATACTATGATATACACAAGAAATAGAATTCAGGTTCAGCATGTGATCCTATCAAGCTGTTGAAAATCAAGTCTCAGCTACATCATTCAACAGATAAGGAAGACTAGGGCTTAACATCTTATAAAAAACAAAATGGGGTTTGGCTATGTTCAGTGTGCTCTGTATGGTGGAAAGATATCAACATAGCTATGTTTAAGTCGAAAACAAATCTGATCATGCTAAAATGAAATTAATGACCAGAAACCACATTCACAACCATGAAACAGACTTGTTAAAAACTCTGTGTGAGAGAGAGAGAGAGTGAGAGAGAGAGAGAGAGAGATTTTGTTTTTGTTGCAGCTGTTGATAATATTTTACATTTTATTGTCATGAAACGAATAATTTCACATAATCCGATTATGATTTGTTCCTCTTTCACCTTAGTGGTTTATAAATGAACTGCAGTTTTATATAGCTCAACAAAAATATGGCAAATATAAAATGTCTAAATAGCTCGAAAATGATAAGCTCAACAAATGCTTGTATAGAAAGAAACTAACCATCTTGATACAACTTCAATGCCCTCATCTCCGCCTCATCAAAAGAGAGAGGATATATAATTTGATCCCTCAGTGTTCCCAAGCATGTGTAAGGTCGTTGAGGAACATAAAACACTCCGCAACCAGATCCAACATCTCTATTAACTCCGTTAACATCTTGAGATGGTTGTGTGATTCTTCCACTCATGATGGGCCAAAGACCTCTAAGAACTCTAAACACAGAACTTTTTCCACTCCCGTTCGGACCTTTACGATTTGCATTTATCTCAATGTAAAAATTTTCTAACAACATATAACGAGGTAAAAACAAATAATATACTAACCAGTAACAAGCAAGCTTTTCCCAAGTACTATATCACATGTTAGTTTCCTAGCCAACAATTTCTGTGATGGGGTTATGATATCGACTTCAGAAAAGTTAATGGAATCTTCAGATTGAACACCTTCCCTCTCAGATGGTGATAAGTCACCAGCTTCAGAAGCCCCAGAATACCCAACTGCATTCACACGACAATATAAACGTAAGACAACTCACTATGATATAGCAATTCATATTGGTATATCCATGCAATAATAAAGAAATTGAAAAGCTCTATTAATAAACTAAGAAAAAATCTCCTCTGGTACTTTATACGATTTAAGCAAAGCTATAAACTAAGAAAAAATCTCCTCTGGTACTTTATACGGTTTAGGGCACTAGGATCTCTTCTGGTCTTTACTGGTACTTTATACGATTTAAGCAAAGCTATAGGATAGATGAACTTGATGAACAGAAACACAGCACACCAATTTTTATAGTGGTTCAGCCAAAACACAGCACACCAATTTTTATAGTGGTTCAGCCAAAATCCTGGCTTAAGTATTGTATGTTTGGTTTAATCGTATTGTATGTTTCAATTGAAAATAGTGCCCTGGAAGTCTGAGGGATAAGAGACTGAAGAGAGAAAAAGGAAGGAGATAGAGGCCTGTGGTACACTTCATATTTCTGGCTAATAACAATGTTAGTAAAGACCTATTTTTCGCTGTAGAGTGAAACTGTTTCACCTTTTATTTCTCACCCTTAGTGAAACCATACATTTCTGCAAGTTGATTACAACTTGATTACAAGTACTTATTGAAATCCCAATGCTAATCCCCAACTCCTTGCTAGAGACTCCCTGCTAGATCTCTCTATCACCCTTGGCTCCTGGTTTTCTATGTTTTCTGTCTTCACCTTAGAAAACCCTCTGTAGCTCATATTTATATTGAATAGGAGCTGCTGATACAACATGGTTTAGGATTCCCAAACCTAATAGACATAAGTCTATTACAAATCCTAATAGAATCTTGAAAGACTAACTTTCCTAGAACTTATAGAAAAGCTACAACGTTTCCTCTTTCCATATTCTAGACTTTGATTCACCTACTGAATCCCAACTTCCAAATCATATCAACGAGCCAAAAACACAATAATCTCCACCTTAGTGAGTTTATACCAAATGATTGTTGCACCCTTCAAGATATCTTGATTCTCTTGAAGTAATCCCGAACAAACCACCAAGAACCTTCACCTTGGCAAGACTCCTCTTGCCTTAATGCACCTCAAATGAGGAGGTGCTCCGCCACAACTCAGCAAGCTATGACACTGAGCAAGTCCAAGCAGTGCTTGAACTTCTCCATGGCATGGTCCTGGTAAAACATTCTCCCTCGAATGTGTTTCTTCCTCAGTTGTTATCTTCCTTGAGCTGATCCAAACTTCGCCACAATGACCACAAACATCATTATGCTTCATTCCTTGAAACACTTGATTCCTTGTCAAAATGATGACACCATTCTTCACCACAGCTTCTTGAATCCCAAACTCAGTCATTAACCCATTAACTCAGTCATTAACCCATTAGAGAAAGGCTTGATTAGAGAAAGTTTCAGCCCTTGTGCAGTGCCAGCTTTATTGACTCCCAAGGATGGAACATGGCGGATGTGCATGGATTGTAGGGCAATCAACCAGATCACTGTCCAGTATCGATACCCAATTCCTTGCCTTGATGATATGTTAGATCATCTGGGCGGTTCTAAAGTATTCTCCAAGATAGATTTGCGCATCGGCTACCATCAGATTCGCATCCGTCCTGGAGATGAGTGGAAAACAACTTTCAAAACCCGCAAAGGGCTGTATGAATGGTTGGTGATGTCGTTTGGCTCATGCGATGCGCCTAGCACATTTATGCGGTTTATGAATCAGGTCCTAAAACCTCTCATTGGAAGATGTGTTGTGGTTTACTTTGATGATATCCTTGTCTATAGTCCATCCCATAGTGCTCACAAACAACACTTAAGGGAAGTTCTTGGAATACTTCAGAAGGAACGGCTGTTTGCTAACCCAAAGTGCTTGTTCATGACTGAGGAAGTTACTTTTCTCGGTTATGTGGTGTCTAGTGAAGGGATTTCCATGGATCCATCAAAGGTAAAAGCCATACTTGACTGGCTTGTACCTCAAAACATACACGAAGTAAGGAGTTTCCATGGCTTAGCTTCATTTTATAGACGATTCATTCCTAATTTCAGGAGCTTGGTTGCCCCTATTACTGATTGTTTGAAGACAAATCAGAAATTCTGTTGGACACTAGCAGCAACAGAAAGTTTTGAGCTTTTAAAGAAAATATGTGAAGCGCCAGTCCTTGCTTTACCAAATTTTGAAAAGGTATTCCAAGTAGATTGTGATGCTTCCAGAGTGGGAATTGGAGCTGTGTTAAACCAAGAACGAAAACCAAATGCTTTCTTCAGTGAGAAGCTCACTGGTGCAAAGATTCGGTGGAGTACCTATGATATCAAACTCTATGCAGCAGTGAGGGCCATACGGCATTGGAGTGAATACTTAGCTCATAGAGAGTTCATTCTCTACTCTGATCATGAGGCCTTGAAATTCATTAAGGGGCAATCAAAATTGACAAGAAAGCATGCAAGCTAGGTGAGCTTCCTGGAACAATTCAATTACTCAATTAAGCACAAGGCAGGAGTTCAAAATAAGATGGCTGATGCTCTGAGCCGAAAAGCTTCTCTGTTGTCTACTGTTCGTGTTGAGGTGAAGGGGTTTGAAGCATTCAAAGGCCAGTACAAGGAAGATCCTTATATGGCACCAATTTTGGAGCATACATTGGCTGGTCACCAGACTGGGTTTAATATATTTGATGGGTACCCTTTTAGGGGTGATCAGTTTTGCATTCCTGAAGGCTCTTTAAGAGAAAAAATTGTCAAAGAACTTCATCAAGACGGCCATTTCGGTCGAGACAAGACATTATCACTAATTAGTTCAACTTATTGGTGGCCGAAGTTGAAGCGTGATGTCACAAGGCATGTGGAGCGTTGTCATGTGTGTCAAAGAAGTAAGGGGGTTTTGACAAATGCTGGATTATACACTCCACTTCCTACTCCTAGATCTGCATGGACAGATGTGAGCATGGATTTTGTTCTTGGCCTTCCTAGAACTCAAAGGAGAACAGACTCAGTCATGGTGGTGCTGGACAGATTCTCAAAGATGGCTCATTTTGTTCCTCGTCAAAAAACCATGGATGCAACCAATGTAGCTAATCTATTCTTTAAGGAGGTGGTTCGCTTGCATGGCTTACCAAACACCATCACTTCAGACCGTGATCTGAAGTTTATCAGCCACTTTAAGAGAACCCTATGGAGGATCATCGGAACTAAATTGTGTTTCAGCAGTGCTTACCATCCTCAAACCGATGGTCAAACAGAAGTTATCAATCGGAGTTTGGGTAATATGCTTCGATGTTTAGCTGGTGATAGCCTAAGGCTTGGGACTTGGTGCTACCCCACGCCGAGTCCGCCTTCAACAGATCGGAAAATAAAACCACAAAATGCAGTCCTTTCCAAGTGCATGGGCAGAATCCAAATAGTGTTTTAGATTTGACCACTCTTCCAAATCCAAGCAAGGTGAGCAAGAAGGCAGAAGAGATGGCTGATTACATAAAGTCCATCCATGAAGAAGTGAGGAAGCGGTTTGAAGAGAACCTAAAGTATAAGGCTGCAGCTGATCAACATCGAAGGAGGGTTGTGTTTGAAGAGGGCGATGAGGTCTGGGCAGTTTTGACAAAGGACAGGTTTCCAACTGGAGCTTACAATAAGCTCAAAGACCATAAAGTTGGTCCCTGCAAAATTCTCAAGATATAAACGATAATGCTTATCAACTACAACTTCCGAGCCATGTAAAGACTTCAGATGTCTTCAATGTCAAGCACCTCAGTCCGTACAAACTCGAGGACGAGTTTTCTGCAACTGGGGGAGAATGCAGTCAGTAGTTAGTATGGAGAAACTTATTTTGCTCCTAGGGCCCAGAGTCTTGTTAAATGTTCTGTTTTATTGTCTTTATCTTTTTACCTGTCATTATTCTTGTTTCTTGGGTAGTTGTAGCTAGAGGGTTCTGGAGTCTTCATACATTTATTATGGGTAGTTGGGCAGATAGGAGCCTTGGTTATTTAAGGGGGTTGTAGCTTCTGTAATTGGCAGTTCTGAAAATTCAAAAAACATCAACTTATTCAAAAGACCTTGGTCTTTCTAGATCTTAGGGTTCACTGATACAACCCTTTAGCTATTCCTGGTTACTTCCAGTCTTACATCCTGCTAAGGGCCTGCATCAGTACTTATATCCAGCCATGTGCAAAGTACCCAAAGATATCAAGTTCTTCCTTAACTTAGGAATATATCTGACATTCTCCAGCTTTCTAACAACTTCGTCATGCATTCTGATTTTCACCGATCCAATACCTAGGATCCTACACAGCGAGTCATCTCCCCTGAAAAATTCTCTGATGCTACTCCCCAATGTGTCAAACCATTCTCGGTTTGCACACATGTGTAATGTACAACCAGTATCCAAAATCCAGTCTCTGGAAGTGTTAGAGTTGGACGTTACCACAAGAAGTTCACAATCATCCTCATCTTTGTAGATGACAGTTAGTTGTGCTTGAACTTCCTGTCGTCATCTTTGCTTCCTTTCTCCCTTTGTTGCAGTTTCTTTTCAAGTGGTCTACATCACCACATCTGAAGCAACCTTCTTTGTTCTTGGATTTTGTTGTACCCTCGCTGCCAGAGTTATCCTCCTCGTCAACTGACCTGCCTCCTTGCACTTGTCATAAAGACCTCCTTGAGAACTCTCGGTCTCGCTACTCGTCTTAATGTAAGCTTGAATAGCTTCGGTAATCTCATCATACTTGAGAGAATCCTTACCCGAAACGTGTGGTGATGAACTGCTTGTACGAAGCTAGTAAAGATGTTAGCAACAATACTGCTTTGTCATCATCCTAAACTTATTCAGATGTTCTTGCAGATCCCCGTCTTATTCAGATGAACTGCTTGTACGAAGCTGATAAAGATGTTAGCAACAATACTGCTTTGTCCTCATCTTCAACTCGCACGTCCACCTATGATAAACACCTCTGATAAACTGGCAACACAACTCTGAAACTTATTCAGATGTTCCTGCAGATCCCCATCTTCTTCCATCCGAAGACTAAAGAGTTCCTCTTTTAAGAAGCGTTTATACGCGTCAGCCTCCTTGACATTGACTGTGTCAGCGTTTATCCGCGCCCTATGCTAATCCCCAACTCCCTGCTAGATCTCTCTATCACCCTTGGCTCCTGGTTTTCTGTGTTATATGTCTTCACCTTAGAAAACCCCTTGCAGCTCCTATTTATATTGAATAGGAGTTGCTGATACAACATGGTTTAGGATTCCCAAACCTAATAGACATAAATCTTACAAATCCTAATAGAATCTTGAAATACTGACTTTCCTAGAACTTATAGAAACGCTACAGCGCTGTCCTCCTTCCATATTCTAGACTTGGATTCACCTACTGAATCCTAACTTCCAAATCATAACAACGAGCCAAAAACACAACTCATACAGTCAGAAGGATACAAATTGGACTAAAAATCATGGAATAGACATGATTGAGATGCAACAAAGAAAAATGTACCAGACTGTGCAGCGTCTAAAAGCTCTTCAAGCTCAAAAACCCTGTTGATGCTACCAGAAAGTTCAAGGAATTTTCTATGCAATTCAAGAATGTCACCAAAAGCTAAAAAGCTTTGAGATACCACAGATGCCAAGAAACGCAATGCATGTGCCAGTTCACCTGCAATGATATGTGTGTGAATTGCAAGGTACAAAATATCATTGTAATTGTATCATTATAATAAACTATAAATTTACCTTGAGTAGATATTAGTGCTCGGTCTCCCTTGTGTTCAATGGCATATAGCAAGCTCAATCCCCAAGTCACATTATGTGGGAGTTGTTTTGTGATAAAATCATCTAGAATACCAAATAACCATTGCTTCTTCAAAAGAGACGAGGAGTGATGGAGTAGCTCCTTGAACTTTGATTCAACCATCTGTTCCATAGATGAAATTAGAGATATTGTCCAAAGAAAAGTTGGAAGCATATTATTAACCTATCTCTACCTTATTTTCTGGATTTAAGGCCACAATAACAAAAAATGCCATAATGCATCAATTCATGTAAAGATGCTAGTACTAATAATTAAATATCAATCCCTACATCCCTTACTGGCAATCGCATTAAGTTTGTGGGGGAGACCATTCACAGAGGTGAAGTTAACAGGGTTATCTCAACGTACAGTTAATTAGTAAACAGGAAAGAGTTGCAGGAAAGCCAAAATACTATGGGTTGCATGGTTATGGCAGCAAAGAGCATCTTAAAAACCAAAAGAAAACGAAATATTTAGGACTAGAAAATTAAGTGTACAGAGTTTTGGCAGCGAGTGGGATATTTGGTCATCATATACTCACCGGGAGTCAATGGTGGCAGCACTTATAAGTTTTCTTTTTCCCCTACTATCTATTTTCTGTTCCAGACTGTATGTTGTTTGCAAAAATGTCTTTCACACCATAACTTGGACCAGTAAAGACCAGTAACATGATAAATATCAAGATATGAAAGAAAAAAATACATAAATAAATATAAATACGATGGTTCATACAAAGACATAATGATTAATAAGAAGCTTACAGCTTTCTCTCTATAGCCACCCCCAAAGAAAGCAACAGATTCAGCATGTGCACGCAGTCTTTCATGCATAAACCTAGTGTACACAATAAGTAAAAAGTCAGTCATTAGCATTATATCAACAATATAGGAATCAGATATTAAATTAACAATACCTAAAGGTTCCTTCAAGTTGTTGTTGTCGACTAGTTAAATCACCAAATTCAGGGGTAGCAGCCCTGAGCAAACCAAGACCCAGTAACATATACGCATACAATATAGTTACTCCTCTCTGACCGGTCAACAGCTTCATTCTCCAGGTGAACCTTTTATGATAACAGTGCTTGAGATTAATAATACAAAGCAAAATAGTTTAAATTTCCATCTAACAAAATAACACAACCATTAATTTGAATAATATCAGGACCTCAGATAAAGTACGTCAGGAAAAGTTAATCCATATACATAGTTATGATAAATTAGACCAAATATCTTACCATAGAATGTCCACAGATGGCTTTACCAATCCAGTAACCAATCCCGATAAGTCAGAGGTTAACTTTTCAAGGTCCTGGGTAATTCTCTGATCTGCGTCTACGTTATTGCTTGACATGTTGAATACCTATAGTAAATTGACATGAATTTGTCACCCTGATATGGGCAAGTCATCTACTAAATAAAGAATAGCTCAGACCTTTTCTTTCAGAACTTCACTTTTGACTAAACAAACAAGCATATAAGATGCAATATAATTTTCTTTCAGAACTTCTTTTGACTAATCAAACAAGCATATAAGATGCAATATAATGTTATAAATGCAAGAGTGTTTTGTTCTTTCTTTGGAATAGCAGAAACAGCCTAGGCAAAGAACTCTTGACCACATAGCTTCCGATCCAACATAAAAATGAAAGAATCTAATCTTTAAATTCCCTCACAATAGAGGCCCAAAGACAAGAACTTAACCCTCCCAAAAATTCAGCATAACATTTAACCATGAATTTAACAAAATTCCCTTACAAAAAAGGATTACATAATTAAATGAGTAGATATCGATACAGATCCCAAGTGAAAGAGAGGATAAAAGGAGAGAGAGTAAATACTCTGGTATAGCTACCTTATAAAATGCATTATTTCTTAAGTAGTTTTTAAGTAAATGTTGAGTCAAACGAATCCTCCACCCAAGAGCCAGCCTAGATTTTAAGTGCCTGTGAAAGAAAAGATAATCAACATAACACTAGCAATGGAAACAAAAAGGATGGAAAAAAATTTGTTAGTTGTTTATTTTATTTTTGAAAAGAAACAGCTTTTAATTGAAATGAAAGCAAAATACGAGGTGAATAAGGAGCCAGCTTTGAGAAACTAAAGAGTGCAGCTACGACTAGAGGCTTAGAAACTCATCAGATAATGCTTAGGGACTATGCTACAGCTGCTTGCCAATGAAGAATAATGGAAGAGGGATTATTATCTTAAAATCATAAAGATGCCCATAATACTCTCCCACAAGACTTCCTTGTCTGCCCGTCATAGCTTTCAAATATTATTCTATTTCTTTCCATCCACACCACTCAAAATACTGCCAACACCCCACAACCCCAAATAATCCTGGCCTTTTCCCCTTCACCAAAAGCCAAAGGATTTTGTTTTAGTAAGTCACTCCTAAACCCTGAATGTGAGTATTTAACTATACTTTAATGCTGGAACAATTAAATTACCTTAGAGAAGGTGCAATGAAAGAAGATGCCGCACTCTGAAGTACACTAACACCGATAAGATGGACAAAGGATGCTTTATCTTGTTCCAAAACAAATTTCACGGTGGTTCCTGCAATAGTTATCCACGTCAACAATATGATGTCTCAAATCATCATATGCATGGTATGGAAGATATAATACCGTTTAATGAAGCAATGCGATCAGAAATCCATGTCCTCGATACTACTAGAAAAGCAACTGCAAGGAGTTGAGCTCCTTGTTTATCAACAACAGTAGGAATCTGCAAAGCAAGTTAGATCAGAATTCAGTACAATCAGGATCATAAAGATGGTGAGACTATAGGGTCTCACTGTCCCATCAAGTCATGATGCAATGACAAACCAACACTAGAACGTGAAATTAAAGAGCCATTATGGGTACTACAAAGCCGGAGAAAAGTAACATAAATGGTGTCACATACATCAGTTAGTTTTCCATAAATCAAAGTTTAGAAGGTTTCTTCTCAAGTGCTACTAAAATACGAAAAGACAACTTCACACCAGATCCTGCCAATTTTAAACAGAGAGCATAGCTTAAAGGACATTTTGCAGAATCTTTAACGCCCACCAACCAGTCCAAATAGTGAGGTATCTTGGTTTAAATAGGCTTTAGGGAAAAATTCTGGGCTTGAAGAGGCTTGAAAGAAAGAAAATAAGAAAGATAAGCCTATACAGAAATGAGTGGCTTTCAGCAAGTGTTCCACGGAATGAGGCAGAAACAGAAAGTTTTGAAGGAGAATTGACGAGGAAAACTAAGAGGGGTAGTGAACTAGCGATCTCATTTTTAGGAAATCACAGACAATGATATTGCAAGATCCCACTCAAATCTAAATGTATGATGATTTAGAACATAATCTGGTTACAAAATCAAAGACTTCAAGAACTGACAGTAGAGTCCATCCTTAATCAAGTTGACATTTTCAGGAGTTACAATGATATAAATATTATAACAATATATACTTTACATGTCAGATTTAGATCTCAACCTAATTGAGTATATCTTCAGCACCAATTCTCTCCACACAAATCCAAAATTCAAGTCATATTGAAGGATAAGCCACCAGATGCGCCTAACATGCTTCCAAGCCATGTTCTAGACAAATTCATTTCCAACTAATTCACAGAAAATGAAAGAAACCCTGCTAAAGTGAAAGAGACTGACACGCATACGAAGTCCTATGCTGAATCTTTGTCAACATGAACAGCACAAGTTTACTTATCAGAAAACAGATAAACTTTTATAAGTTAATAACATTGGGACCAGTAAGAAAAATTATTTAATCGAGGTTATTAATTTATCAAGGTCAATGTTGCACTAGATTCCTTATTTTAGGACCGACAAAAAATATTAATTTATCGAGGTTTTACTGTAGTGGGAAAAAGAAAAATCAACCAATTTTCACCATGATGTAAGATCCACATCACATAGCATCCAACTCTAACGTCACCAGAAATAATAGAATAAAGACTCACCAGTACTTTGACCATGGCAGCTGCTCTTGATGGCAGTGCTCTGGGAGCTCCTTGGAGCTCTGGGAAAGACGAAATTGTAACATTATGCTCAGCAGAGGGCGAAACTGCTATCACATCAGCTATGTATAACTGGGACTTTAAGCTTGAGATTGTGGAATCCTAGAATAAACAGACTACCGAGTTAAAATAAAAAATCAACTAAAATAGAATTTGAAAGAAAAATTTTATATATCAAAAACAAAGATAAAATGTATTCAGACCTTGGTCGAAGCGAATGCTCGCTGAACAGTCATTGCATCATTCTGCCGGTTCGTTTCAGAAAGCTTCAAAGTACTATTCCGACCTTCATTACGGACTAGAGAATCATCCCTGAGATTATAAAGTGAAAGTAATATTGTGATAACCAAATGTCCACAACTTTCAATATAAATGGTATCAACAGATTATCGATTTATGAAAGCAAAGCTTGCATTCAGACCTTTTCTCATGAACACTCCAACCCCCTTCACCATCCAAGGACAGTACTACATCATGAAATGCAACTAGAGCTGGATGATGAGAGATAGTAATGCATGATGTCCCCATTGCTCGAACTTTAGCACAAAATCTTTCCTCCATGTCAGTTGTGACAGCACTTGTGCACTCATCAAGAATTGCAAATTTAGGCTTATGATAGAAAAGTCTAGCCATCCCCAATCTTTGTTGCTCGCCAAGAGATAATTCATCACCCCAATTTATCTCTTCCTCAGGTGGATAACGGTCTAATAGATACTGAAGATCAACCTTCAAAGCAGAGCAGAACACAAATATGTTCAAACAACATTTAAAAAAAACACACACCATATTTCTATACAGGCATACATAAAGAAAAGACCAGGATAAAAGGAAAAATGGGAAACCCACATTTCTCAATAGCTCTGCCATTTCTTCACGTGTAAGTGGTTTGACCTCTTGATCTGCAGTAAGAGGATAAATCAACTGGTCTCGAAGCGTTCCAACAGCTGTGTATGGTCTTTGTGGGACATAGAAAATCTCTTTGTTGAGATCAGTTCCAACACCAGGTTTCACAATATGGCCAGACACCAGGGGCCAGAGGCCTCCTAAAACTCGGAAAAGTGAGCTCTTTCCACTTCCATTTGGACCTTCAGAAGAATTCAAAATATTACAGAATCAGTGTACTCATTATCAAATATAAAAGTTAAATCTTCAAAGTCATAATTACAGGATCAGTGTACTCATCAGCACAGATTTAAGTAAAATGTTCAATGTCAGAATCAGCAGATACATTGAAGCCAGAGTCAAGCAACTTATAAAGAAGACAAATAAAAAGTATACAAAAAGGAACACATGGAACCATGAATCTTCAGAACAAAACAAGAACATCAACTTAATATAATAATGGTTACCTGTAATCAAAAGATTCGATCCTGGTTCAACCCTAAGTGACAATTTATCCACCAAAACGTTACCCGTGGGGGTAACAACCTGAAAAACAGCATCATGTTAAGAACAAATGGAGCGGCAATATGGTAAAAGTAAATCCAACAGGTAGAAGGCTTGAAAACTTATAGATACCTTGACCCCAGCAAATTCAATGTAATCAGCCTCACTCGAGCAATTTTTACTCCCTGAATATTTGTTATCAGCAGCACTTAGCTCTCTTGATATGACCATTAATTCATGAATGCGATCTGCAAAACCACTGAAAAGAAAAATGGATAAAAAAATATCACAAGTAGTTGGGCACAGGTTTAACAATTATACATATATACACCCAAAAAATCTGTGTATGCAATTTCTCAAAATACTAATAACTCAAAAATCTCCCTATCAAAAGACACTGGGAAAATCACCTGAGACAATTGAGCTTTCTCGAGCTTGAAGCGAGAGTTCCCATAGACTGGAAAAGTGAAATGATGACACTGGTATGGTATCTCAAATTGCTTAACATCTCTGCGCGGCCTAAAGTTGAAGTATCAGGCCTCAGACTGCCCGAAAAAAAGGGCTCGATAATCAATATAACAGCAACAGTGGCACCAAGATACTTTAACAGGAAGTCTTGAATCATTCCAAACCACCAATGGTCATGAAGGACAACACGCAGATGCCCAACAAGTGTATTAAACTTCTTCTGAATATGAGATTCCTCTCTACTTTCTCCACCGTAGAATGCAACACTTTCTGCATGGGTTCTTAATCGTGAATGGAGCTGCCGGTACTCCCCTTCTAATTGTTGTTCTTTGGACATTAATTTCCCAAAAGGAGGAGAGAAGTTTCTTATCATTCCCCCTGCTCCCAATACATATGCCTGAAAGATAGTATGAAAAGAGTCAGCTGGAAACTACCAAAATTCATTCATATTTAATACAAATATCAAAAATATAGTAAGGATGCAGTGTTCTTCAAAAGTCAAGGACTTGGGCTATATGGTGGCTCATGGGAGGGCAAATCCCTGTGAAATGTTAAAGGCAAACACTTGCTTTCCTCACTGGTTTGTAATGTGAAATTTGAATGGAAAGAAAAGGAATCATGTTTTTGTACAGTCTGGAGTTGCTCCTCTCTGGCAGAAATCACATAAATGGATTTGGCCAGACTTGGAGTACCCAAGAGGGACTGTTCTCCTGTTTTTTTAACCACTGCTGTTTTGGCAAAAGATACATGGGTTATTAATTAGGTTTTTTAAAAGTATAGAATTAAAAATCTTTAAAGTCTATTTGGGTGGGGACGAAGAACTTTAGGGAGAGAGTGAAATTCTCGTCGCCTATTTTTTTTCTGAAAAGACAAATTTATTGTTTGTCAAAAGAATGACACAATAGAAGTGGAAGCAACAAAGAAACGCCAAACTGTTAATTGATGCAAATAAGGACCCCAAAGAAACTAAGTCTAGACTACAGCTGCCCTCCAGTGGTTCATGATTAACTAAGTGCTGAAATCTCTAAATTCCACTGAAACAGAAGCCCATAAAGGTGTCATGGACTTCAGTCTGACCTAAAGTTCCTCTGACCATACACCTTTGTACCCTTCAAAAAAATTCTTTTTCTTTCCATCTGAAGCACCCTAACGACTGCTAGCATTCTCTAAAAGTAGTACAGAATTCATATATTGTTCCATGCTAGACTGGGAAGCAAAGGATTCTTTCCTTAATCCCTTCTTCTTTTTCTCTTCCAGCTCCTGCTGCTTTATTTTCATTTCTATTTTTTATTGATTTATGCTGCTTATCTCTTTTGTGGATATTTGTTCCCTTTATAGTAACCTTGTGTCAACAAAATTTTGTTCCCATAACAAACTTAGTAAAGGAATAATACAATCTACACAGCCACATACAAATTCATTACTGCTTCCAAAGATTCACATAATAGTGCAATCAATAAGGAAATATTACCAGTATCCAGAATATATATTTGGGACTGGCATAGGAACACAGCCGCCAAGAGTAAAGGAGGCCATCAGTGACAGCTGTTAAATCATCTTGCACGATTTCACTTAACTCTGAACAAAACCTTGGTACATCACTTGCAATTCGCTGTTCCGGATTAGTTATCCGACCATCGACATGAGACATTTTGTAGTATGAAATATTCTGAAATTAAGTGAAATTAGAACACATGATTAAAAAGTTAGCATAATATAAAGTACTTGACGAGGTAAACAATATAATACATTCCGTAACGCAATTTGTTAGCAGATATCACTATTTTCTTGGTCAAGAGTAGATATTTCCTTTCATTTGTATGATCATATCAAACAGAAGCTGTCATAACCGTTTTGACAAACAAAAAAGTACAGATCCAACTATAAGTAAGATCTAATACTCTTACCGGTTACAGTAAAAACAACTACCTCAAAATAATGGGAATGGATACGTTTTGTCAATATATTTCTGAACCGCAGACTTAAAGTCCCTGTTATGTAGTTTGAAGTTGAATGCATCATTGAGGCAAGGAAACATAATAGAATATTCTCAGAAATCAGCCGGAAAAATAATGGAACACGTCGAAGAAAAGCTGCACGAAATAAAAACCCTTGGACTTTAGCAAGTCTGTTGCTCAAAGCAGTTCGTAACACCTGCAACCATTTGAACTTCAGTTAATACAGCTGTTAGAAGATCGATCCAATTATGTGTGCATAGCATCAATGAACTGAAGAATTGTTTGATTTAGCTAACCTCATAATTTTTGTCCAATAAGATCAACAAATGCATGAAATCTTACTTTGCACCCTTTGATGTTTTTCTACTTCATTCCATGTATGCAAACTGGCTTTGTGTAAGAGTCCAGGTGCATGGTAATAAGTTGTAAAAGGACAAAGGTTGTGTGAGAGAAGGGCATGTACATGTAAGCATGCTTCTATGAGAGCATTTAGGTATAACACTGTATAAAGTAATTGACCCATGTATCTGGTATCATGTTAATGATAAAACCTGCTTTTTGATAAATAATTCATACATTTGAATATGATATTTTAATGAGGATCAACCTTAGTGATATTTCCTCTGCATACAAAATATGAATTTTTTTAACAAGGAATCTCGCCACAGAAAATCATACAGTTCTTGAAGGTTTTGCATACTCAGGACTTAGATTAATAGAGCCTAACACACCAACAAAATAGAAAGAACAAATCAAATGTAAAAACCTAACGATCAGGCCAATATTAAAAAAAATAGAAGCTTACCACTATTCCAACCAAAGATAAGAGATCCCTCACACCCACTTGGCCCATTTCAGATAAAAGAATTGCAGCAAGCACTTGAAGAGACTTCAATCCCCCTCTCTTTTGTGAAGGTTTCTTTTTCTTATCATCATTTGCCACAACATTCTCTGCCTCTTTATTGTCATTCAGTCCATTATATTGACCAAAAGGAGTGTGTTTTTTACGGTTTAATCTTGATTGCACATAAGCAGCTGCCCCACCAGCAACCACAATACCAGTAGCAAGCAGCAAAGTTTTCCTGGCAGTAATAATATCAGCTTAGTTGCATGTCAGCTTGCAAACAGATAAACAGACATTGAGCAGAAGTCGAAGATAATCATGTTATAAGACAAATAGAAACTTGGCCTACCATAGTAGCTAGCAAAAATACTATCTGATTAACAATATTTTAAATGTATTGAATTGTCATTTACTAATTACAGGCAATACACTTTTTCAAACGTCTGCTCTACCAAATGCAGGCAATTGAAGGTAACTCAATGCCATAGTCCAGATAGTATTAACTTTGTCTCTGCATTTCTCATTTCTCTTTCTTTTGTTCCTTTCTCTTGTGGTGAAGCAAGCATATCCATCCCTTGTACATAATACCTTATTTTGGCTTTGGATGGACTGTTTATGCATGGACAAGGAGCCATTGTCTACCCTAGCAAAATATAAGTCTACACTTTGTGCATGGAATGGAATCCAAGAGAGAAAATTGTAAAATGCACAACTTAACAGAAGATGCAATCGAAATATGCCAAATACCTTCATTTTAAGCGCCTTCAGCTTATTACTTATAATATCATATGTTGAATATATGTATATATCCTATGAAGCTCAATTATTCTCTTTCTGGTTTTATGGAAACCAACACATAGAAATTAAGATAGCGAAGGGCTAGGAAAAGTCATCTGTCAGCAGACTATGTTACATCCTATCTCACAGAGACTGATTTCTGGATTCAGGATTATTTGACAAAATTAGGCTAGCCATCCAAACATTTTAAACACCCCTCATGATACATAAGGATTAGCCTGGTATTCAAGTCTTCATTAAAGAGGTCCAGAAAGAGGATCTATTGGATGACACATGCCTTAAACCCATTCTTGGCACTTTTTTGGTATATGGATTATGGCCTATTTGCCAAGCTTAGGTAGTGAAGAAAACTTATTTATACATCTTTTTTTTAATATGAAACAATAATTTATAAAATTTGACGGAAAATGAATATTGACATTACTTTAAGACTTGAATCCAAAATCTGATACCAAAAAAACTTCGTATATTATCTAATATTAACTACAATTTACCATATATTGACATAGATTGAAGAAGAGCATATAAAACACTAATATATAAAACACTAATAGTCAAGTTCAATGCTTTTTATGTTTCATACAAAACAGAAACAGAGGCCAATGATTTGAAACTCCAAGCACACTTAATACTTAAAACTGTTAACAGAGATGGATCAATACCTCCTTGATGCAACGAAACTCCGACCATGCTCAGTTAATTGCAACAGCTGAAGCGAAGGCATGGTTCAGCAGTCAACCAGATTCACAAGCAACAAGGGTTACAGTTCGTCCTTTGATTCGACCACTTCATTCTTTATTTCTCCCAAGGGACGATATCAATTACACCTTTTTCAATGTATTTCTAGTTCTCTTTTCCCCATGTCACATCTTCATTCAGAATTACCAAGAAGCTGGATGCATATTAAATTTGTGACTTAGGTAATGATAACCTAAAATGCCAAATCTGAAAGAAAAAAACATACATAGCGCAATTAATAATCCAACATAGAAAGCTTAGCCCCACATTTGGATAAGAAACAAACTACTACTGTAGTGACCTCATACAGTCATAAGCTTACGTGATTAGAAAGACTAACAAGAAATGACAACAGCAACTTCGAGGACAGACACATCCAATCATTTTGATAAAATTTGATGGTTAAGACTATAGACCTACTTTTTTATGTTCAATGTGCACTAGCCACTAAGTCTCAACTAATCCAAAGAACGTATAATTTGCGCCCCAATTAAATAGGTGTTATAACACAGCCTCCAATTATCACTATTAACCACCACTTACATATCAAGTAAACAAAAGCAGCACCTAGGCTCAACTCGCCTATAAATTTACCAAATTCACATGACAAGCCTATAAGACACAGGAATGCTACAGTTGGATGAGGCGAAATGTGTTGCATTCGAAGCAGGCATTAGGCAAGTTTAGCCTTCTTGTTTACATCGAAACCATTGCTTTCTTGTTCACACTGTGGCACACGCACAATCAAAAGCATTGAAAACCTAAGTTGAAACCTCGATAAAAACCTAATTCAATCCGGAATTAAGTAACGGAAATCGGAAAACCAAGAGAAGCGAAGAAGAAGTACCTGATGCTGCGAATCGGAATGCTCGGAGAAGAAGAAGAAGAAGAAGAAGAAGAAGAAGAAGAAGATCGGAAAGGCAGAAATGGAAGCGTGGAATTGAAAAACTCGGGGGAAAAGGAATTTGGGTTTTCTCGAAAATGGGAACATATAGGGGAGTGCATATCGTTATAACAAAAGGAGTGACGTCAAGTGTGACGTGGGACGAAAATGAAACTGGGAACACTGCTGGGCGTAAAAGAGGTCGTATTGGGTGGTAGTTCAACCGGCGATGGGTCACCTCATCCTCAATAAATGTCATTATTGTCTTTGTTTCCATGAGACGGTTTGGCCCGGTTCGGAAGACGATGTCTTTTTTGTTTTTTTAGAAAACTTTTTTTATAACTTTTTATTAATAAATTCACATATCTTATATATGTCTAGTAAGGTTTGAATTTATAACTTTAAAGTTGTTAGTTAAACATTTTAACCAATCAAGTTACAGCTCACCAACAAACTTCTTTAACAACTTATTGAGATTTTCTAGATGATATGTGGTTTTTACGTATACTACTCTTCAACATTTGCACGATATCATTAAATCTCTTAAAATTAAAATGTAGTAATTTTAATTTTTAGCAATTTATCCCACTTTTTACGTTAATATAAATGATTTTGTTAGTGTAGTTGTAATCCCACTATCCACCTCTATCCACTATCCAAGTTTTTCTCCCCTAATTATCTCTTTACTATCCTCTTGGTGTGCGCTTTGCGCATGACAATTTGCTCTTCTCATATTTTGTTGGGAAAGAAAAGAACGTTTTTCTATTATTTAAATTAAAATCATTCTAAATTAATTTATTGATTTTTTTACCATTACAGTTATAAAGTAGTTACCATATTTGTCATTCATGATTTTAGAATTCTTATCTTCTTCAACTGCTCCACTTTCTTTTTCTTTTCCTCTTTTTTTATTTTATGTTTTTAGATATACAAAATTACCATCAAAACGTTTAAACATTAATTTATAGTTTTTTTGACTGAAATAATTAAAGGGTATTTTGGATACTTTAAAAATTCAAACTTCCTTCTGGCTTTATTATAGAGATTTTACTTTTTTATTTTTTTTGTTTTGTCATTTAGCATAATTACCCTTGTTCTTAATAAATCTAAATCAACTTAATCTCCACCCCCTATAATGTGAAGCCAAATTTGGTTATCAAAGCTTTACCAATAATGGTTATTCCAAAGCTGCCCTTAATTTTACAAATTGGTGATAAAATATAAAAATATCAAACAAGGTTAAAAATGTGTAAGTTTTTTTATTTTCATTTTGCATGTTTACCCCCTATATATCTATTTCACAAATTTACTCTATTACAAATCTATGTGCATATTAAAAAAAATGGCATGTGCGAACTAAGAGAGAGACCGGGCCTAATTATTAATTTGTGTAAGGATAACATGGGTATAACAGGATTTGGTGAATTTTCAAACCTGCTCACATTTTTATATAATAGAGACCATCAAACCTGCTCACATTTATATACTAGAGAGACCGGGCCTAATTATTAATTTGATACCCTAACTTTTACCTTGTTGCCAATTTGCTATCATAATGTTAGTCAATTTGCTAGGTGCTAGGGTTTGTACTATGTTGTTAGACAATTTAGTTTTTGGAAGCTTTACAAGTGTTCATTTGTCATTACTCGGTATTTGCTTTTCTATTGGTCATATTCTGCGTAGGCTGGGATCTACAATTGTTGATACTACTGTTGGCACACCTGGGAAGGGTGATGAAAGTTGTGTTGCTTACAATTTGAGGGTATGAAGACAACTGAATCTAAGCTTGCAATCCTGTTAGTCTCCGATGTTGTTGGTACCAACTCGTTAACGTCTTGAAAATATGTTATAAACTCTTTGAATCTTATTATGACAGAACAAATAAAGGATCTTGGCCCTTCATTCCCTTCAAATTGCTGAGCTATCTACTTTACATCAACATCGATAAGTACTTACGATCATTTAGTGATAACCCTTTTTCTTACCTAGATTAATATTCTTCTGTGTTCAATGATCTTGTAGGATGCACTTTAACTTTTAGTTAGGTTTTGTTACTCGATTTAGATGCTTAGAACTGAATTAGATTGGGTTTCACGTAGTACACACTACATGTTTGATAGAAGGTCTCAAGACACACCAAAGCTGAATCAATGGGGTTTTCCATGATTTTCGAAAAGATCATTGCTTCTTTGTTCAATCTCATTTTTTAACAATTAAAAATAGACTCTTCAATGATCGTTTTAATCTTGGTTTTATAAAAAACGGAGTTGATTTGAGAAACTTATAATATTTTAAAGTTCATATAGTATTTTATAATTTTTTACAAAAACTATATTTTCAGTTACTTTAGAACTCTATTTGACCATGCATTTGAACACCAAATGATTTGAAATTTGGGGACATTGTAGATTTGCCTATCTATTATAATTCTAGAAATTTTCACATGTAAATAATGAAGGGTCAGTTGTTGGTTAATTTTCCCTTCTTACTAAACTTTTTCAGATTTGCAGCTCAATGTTAGAGCAGATGCAGCAGAGAGCTCCATCACCTCAATTCAGCAGCTTAATTGCTTGATTGATGGAGAGAGTATATGCAGCGGCTGCAAATGGAAGGAGAAAAGCAGCTGGGACCCACGCAGAGAGCAGCAGAGAGGCAGGCAGGCAAGCTAGAGGCGCCTGCCTCTGTGATGGAGGCAGTTGAGGTGGGACCCACTCATGTGGCGTCCGCCTTTTTTTTTAAAAAAAAAAAAAGCTGGCGCGTGCATTGCACGCGCGGATAAAAAAAATTAAAAAAAAAAGGTGGCCGACAGCTTTTTGTCGTTGGCCAATCAGCAGCCGACACGTGTCATTGGCTCAGCAGTCGACAGTTTGCTTCCGAACGGTAATATTTGTACAACGGTCAATTCTTCCCCTATAAATACCCAAACTCTATTCTTCATAATTTACACCACTTCTAATTTCTTCCCTCATATCTTCCCCTCCCCCCTCAATATTTTTTTCAGTGTTCTTAGAAAATGACTACTTGGCTTCCCTCTGAAGATTTGCAGCTATGTGTTTCTTGGGTACGGCAATCCACTTGTAACATTACCGGCCGATACCAAGCGAAAGGAAATTTGTGTCAGAAAATATATGAAGATTATGAGAAAAATTGGTGTGGCAATCCCGACGATCCTTCACAAAAAACTCGTTCCAAAGTTGCGCTCGAGTCACGTTTTCCACGCTTGAAGAGAATGCTTAAGAAGTGGTCTATAGCGGTAGCAAAAGCAAGAGATCGTGCGGCTAGCGGGACGAATTTGGTTGATGAGGTATGCCTAATCGGTTTTTCATTTATGTTTTTTGTCATATACTAAATATTTCAATTTAATTTTGTTTGTTTAATTAAATTTTCATATATGTCTCATTTTTGTTTTTTGTGTGTTTTAGGAAACTCAAGCTCAATCATTATTTTACAAAGATTTTAAAAAGGAATTTACTTACAAGGAATGTTATGAATCGGTAAAAAATCATCCTCATTTCGTGATTGTTGGGAGTAGCACTTCTTCTCCGTTTGAGCGAAATTTTCCGTCCCCCGTGCTCCATGAAACGGATGAGCATACCGACGCGGATGAGCATATTAACTTGGATGATGAAGAAGGATACACAACTCCGCCACCAAACCAAGAGATACCTCGTCCATTGAGTCCGGTTAGACCTATGGGAGTAAAGGCGGCAAAGGAAGCAAAGAAGAAAGGAAAAAAAGGTATGACGGAGAAAGAAGAGATGTCTTTGGCGGTCTTTCATAATATGCAATGTAATCAAAAAGCATTTATGGAGGCTAGCATGAGAAGAGATGAGGAGAACCTTCGGTTGGCTAGGGAGGGCTTAGAACTTGAAAAGCAAAAGGAAGCAAGGTTGGCCCGACGTGATACGGTTGCGGAGTTGGAAGAAGAAACAAGAATTATGACAATGGATAGGAGTGTTATGACCCCGGAAAAGTTGATGTGGCACACAAAGAGGAAAGCGGATATCATGAGAAAAATGAATGAGAGTAGTAGCACAAGTGATGGTTATTATGTTCACTTTGATGAAGAGTGATATTATGTTGTTGTAATATTTTTATGTTATTTTATGTTCCTCAATTTCAAGTTATTATATATGAAAGAATTTTATTTTCTAATTCATTCTAATTTTCAAATTAAAATACAATGCAAAATAAAATTAGAATACCAAATTAAAATACAATGCAAAATAAATTACATTAACGAATTAAAATACAATGCCCAATTGATTATTGTTGGTTGGCTTCTAAAGCCCAGTTGTGCTCCACTAAATCATTTTGAAGAATGTTGTGGATATAAGCTGACTCGAGGTGGTCAATACGATCCCAAAATGCATGTTGGTTTCGTACATCTCTTCCCACAGGTAAAAAAGGAATTCGAACGCCCTGATGATCCACGGGCCCATCATAAACTCTTGCAGCTTGTGGGTTTAGAAGATCTTCTTCTTCCGGCTCGATAAATCCGCTTTCCTCAAATTCATCCTCTACAATCATGTTATGCAATATAATACAAGCCATCATTATGCTTTTTAGTGTCGACCTCTTGTGTAACCGAGCTCCATGGCGAATGATAGCCCAACGAGATTGCAGGATGCCGAAACACCTCTCTACATCTTTGCGGTATCCTTCTTGTTTCTTTGCAAATAGTTTTTGTGCTTGAGATTCAGGGTTTGGAATAGTTTTCACAAATGTTGAGTACCTTGGATATATTCCGTCAGCCAGATAATAAGCATTGCTGTATCTCCTTCCGTTGACGTGAAACGTCACAGCCGGGGTGTTTCCAGCTATGAGCCCTTCAAAGACATGTGATTGATCGAGGACGTTGATATCATTTTGAGCTCCTGGAACACCAAAGAAAGAGTGCCACACCCACGTGTCATGCGAGGCCACCGCCTCTAGTATGATGGTGGGACGACCCTTCCGACCAGCATAAGCTCCATGCCATCCGGCTGGACAGTTCTTCCACTCCCAATGCATGCAGTCAATGCTTCCGATCATTCCTGGAAAACCTCGCTGATCAGCCCTAGCAAGAAGCCTTTGGAGGTCTCTCTTTGTTGGGGTACGGAGATATTCTGGACCAAAATGATATTCCACCTGTTGGCAAAACTTCTTCATGCACTCTAGTGTAGTAGATTCACCCATCCTGCATATCTCAGCACACTGGTCAGCAGCTGCACCATACGCTAACATTCGAAGGGCACCTGTCATCTTTTGTTCGGGCAGCAACCCTAGTTCTCCAACGACATCACCTTTTTGATGTCAGTAAGTGTCATGGTTGCAGAGCTTCGTCATGATACGGTCGAACACATGCTTCTGCATTCGGTACCTCCGACGAAATTCTTCCTTCCTAAAGATAGGACGCTCGATGAAGTAATCAGCCATGAGACTTGCTCCCCCAGTTGCCCTATTTCTGGGGTGATTAGGAGAGCGACCAGGGCGTGAACCTCGTCCTTGTGGTTGATCTGATGTATTAAGATGTGTCATCAACATGGCCGCATTAGTCATCATGGTATCCATCATCTCAGCATCCTCTTGATTGTGTTGTTGCCCTTGCTTCAACAATTTGCGAAAGAAGCTCATCGTAGTGATCAGGAAATGTGGAGAAGTAATTGAGGGATTGTGTTTTCAAAAATTTGGAAGTGAGTTGTGAAGGTTGAGTGAGTATAGAGTGTGATGAAGCTTATTTATGGTCAATTTCGGATCATAGAGTTTGAAGATCATGTTACACGTGTCAAACCGTCATTCGTCGAAAATCTTTTCGAAAATCCAATGACATTATTTGACCGACAAACAGACACATGTCGATTTTTGGTTCGTCGAAAATCTTATCAAAAATCCTATCGAAATCCAACGACATTATTTAGTTGATAAGCAAATACGTGTCAAATTTTGGTTGGTCCAAAATCCTATCGAAAATCTATACCATTATTTCGGTGATAAGGAAATATGGAAAATGTCACATGTCACTTCACTATTGGTTGATTATCATATACAAAATTTTAAAAGTTAAAAACTTAATTGATGAATAGTGATTGCCTCTGTGACGGAGTTGCACCGGTGTATAAAAACTGGATCAGAAAAGCAATTTGTAGTGAATAATAATTGATGGAAGCAATTAAATTAATGGATTGATGGAGAAGAAATGGTCTTACGAAACATGCGCCTACAGCAGCCGCATTAGTCTGCAGTAAGTTAAATATATTAGTTATTACCCACTGCAATGCTACATAGATTATCATATGTCTCTCTCCTCTATCACACGTGTATTAGTTTATATTATTAGTTAACGATTTCGATATTTAACTACTCTTAATTGGAATTTTCTCTGGTTAATTAGGTTCATGGGGAGAGGAACTGTATGTTTCCCGAAGATCTTGGGAAAGTATATTTACGTTTCCTATATGTTCCCAGAGAGTACCACAAGTTATCACTCATCTCTCACCATGAAGTTGTTTGTTATTGGTTCAAGCATGTGCATATCAACATATGTAATTATATTTGAGTTAATTAAAGCCTGGGAGTAACGCAATTGAATGATCTGGTGATGCAAAGATACATATGGTAAGATGCTCACACCTCAGATAATAGCATATAGTTTCGGTACGTGTCTGGTGACTGAGATGCTCATTATATTTACATTTTGAGATCCTTTGTACTTTATATATCCCATCAGGCTATAAAATGGGTATAGATGTATATCTATTTGCTTCAATGATTTTAACTTATTTGTGGCTGAGGTAAGACAAGTATTTTCCTCTGAACTATACAAGGAGTTTATATGTTGGAAATGTATGTTCTTGATAAATTATCAAGTTATAAATATGATTTACTACTAGTTGCTTGTGAGGTGTCAGTGTTCTTGATAAATATGGTTTATTACTGTTCACTACTATCTTTTTGGTTGTCTACTGTGACAATTTGTTAAGTCTCTACTTTTGATTTCATTATTAGTGTACCACCCTGTACCTAAAAATTTATCTTTTTACCGAGTTCGTTACGGTTATTGAGGGTCTTAACCGGGCTCGGAACACTCCTCGAGTGTCACCTTACAGGAGCTGATCAAGCCGGTACTCAGGTTCTTCTCAGACTTAGCCGAGGAGCAACTAGGATTTTTCTTCACTTCACGTGAAACAGCCGGTTCTTACTCATACTGATATGGTTGAGCAGAGCTGTATCATGATTCTAGTGCGTTCGCTAAATGGACCTCTGACAAACTGAGATATATGCTAGAGTTATTTACTCAAACAATGGTTTTGCAAGTATTCATCTACGGATAGGTCTTTGTAAAACGGTGATTGATTGTTTGCTCACGAATGAGGTAGATGCGGGGAATGCCTACAGATAAGGCTTTGATAGAATAAAGACACATGAAGTGTTTTTGTATTGATGCTCTGAAGGAGGCTTGTTTTGCAGAATGAAAAAGGTTTGTTTGTTGATAAGTTCATGTCCTTTCTTCATTTGTTGTCGACCCCTTTATATACTGAATATCCAAGCTTTATTCCTTGCAGATCAAGGCGAATCGATCCTCCTGATCAAAATAGGAAGAAACCTTCCCAAAAGATCACGGAAACAATTCCTAATGCAACCTACGAATCAAGCCACGCGTGACCTAGAAAGGAAAGAAAATATATACAAAATATTTAGACCATGTATCCGTCCAATGAGCTCACTCAAAGATCACTTGTCTCCTGTACCTATAATCACGGTAATAAACCTTACTCACAAGTCTCCTCATAGGATTTTCAATATCAACCAATCTTGATGACCAAAAACACCATTAATCGTCGGTTCATTATATATTAATTGACAGGACCCACCCCAGGTTAAACCCCTTTAACCCGAAGTAAATCCTGCGGGGACCACCTCAAGGGAACTTCTTACCGAAACCCCCTGGAAATGGCCAACCCTTCCTACTAAACTAACTAAACCGGTTTAGTCAGAGCAGTCTACAGAGATGATTACCCCAAAGAATTTCAAGCAGCGACGGAATGATCGACTATGCCTCGACTCTCGTACGCGCTCGACCTCCTCTCATGAACCCTGCATCACTGGGCATTTAAAAACGAAAGGCCCAGGGGAGAAACATTTAAAAACTGTTAGAGTGAGTGGACGAAAATCAAATATGAAAACTCTATTTCCTTTAATGCTCTCCCAAAACTTTAATGTTTTAAAAAAAACATTTATGCATGCCCAAAATTTCTAAATTTCCACAAATGCATGATAATATAAACCAATAAGGATTATGGGAAGAGTAATATTCACAAACACAATAAGTCTGGCTTCGCAGACTAGGGTCGGAGCTAAGAGCTCTGGTTGCGCCTTCACGCTATGCTAGCTGTATAAAACGGTAATGGACAACCCTTAATATATCCACCTGACATCTCAGGCGTGTCTGTCCTCTCAGACCAGGGTCGGAGCTAAGAGCTCTAGGTAAGTGGTGATGGACAACCCTTAGAATATCCACCTGACATCTCAGGCGTGTCTGTCCTCTCAGACCAGGGTCGGAGCTAAGAGCTCTAGGTAAGTGGTGATGGACAACCTTTAGAATATCCACCTGACATCTCAGGCGTGTCTGTCCTCTCAGACCAGGGTCGGAGCTAAGAGCTCTAGGTAAGTGGTGATGGACAACCCTCATAGTGCACTACGTAATTTGCCTGACCTCTCAAGCTAGGGTCGGAGCTAAGAGCTCTAGTAGCGCCCTCACGCTACTCTAGCTAGCATAATCATAGGACAACCCATAAAGGAAATTCCTAACTATACTTTACTCGAATACTCTTCCCAAACAAATAAATAAATCTATTCCTCGACATATAAGCATAAATCCAAATATAAAATCCGAGCACCCGAGGAACATATCATACGCGAAACAATCATAAAAACCATGCAATTATATCAACAATTAGGGCATGCATTCATTTAAATAAAATAATCTGTCCACTCACAGTACTATTTCGACCTTCTTCCCGCTCGGAAAGCTCCTCGAGCGAAACTCTCGAACTACTCGCGTAGTCGAGCCCGTCTCACGTTCAACCAGAGACTGTACAAACAAATCATCATATTAGTCATTCACAGTTGACTTGGTCTTTTCCTAGTTTGACCAGGAACTCCTATTTGACCACAGGTTGACCGAGTTCCTTTTTACGACACTTTAACCTTTTTGACTTTCTTTCCCGGTTATTGACTCTTAACTCTATTTACCGGAAGTCCGACTCAGCTTCCGAACTTTCCGTTATTACTTTAACTTTACGTTAAGGTGTCACGTATTAATTCGTTGAATTACTATGGACACCCAACGTGTCACATTAATCAGTACATTTAACCTTGAGTCGATTTACCGATTTAACCTTTCCTCATAAATTCCAGTTATCAATTTCCGATAACAATTTAACATTTTTCCGAATTAACCAACTAGTGTCCAACTTCATTGAACTTCAACCCTTTAACCATCTTTCTGAAAATGCAACTTCCCCAAAGTGAAAGCTTTCCTTTAATGGAAACTTTCCCAAAATGGAAAGTTTCCCAAATTAACAGGTTTCCAAACTTAGAAGGTTTTCCCAAAATGGAAACTTCCTAATTACGTCCAATTTCTCCGTAAATGTCTCAATTACGAAATAACCGTACGTTTTGACTAAAAGCTTAATAAGGATTCGATTTCTACCTCTTCGGCATTCTGCCGGTTTACGGCATCACCGGAATCTTCGCCGGATTCCGGTAACTTGCCGGAATTTCGCCAGAGTTTCCCCGTTTTCTGCGTCACCAAGTTACGACAACAAGACAACAACAAAAACAACACAATTTAGCATCACTTCAACAACACACAAACAACACAAATAGCACAACTCAGTAGCTCCAAAATCAGCTCACCTACACATCGATCCGAGGCAGAACACCAGTCCTCTGCCTCTGCCTCTGCCCAAGCACCAGCAGCTGCCCTGCAGCTCGCCTGAGCTTGAGAGCTCATCTGAAAAGACCGCCGGAGGAGGGAGAAGAAAAACCCAGGAGAACCCGAAAACAGTGGAATAAGGATTTCTCGATTAGGCTCGATTCGACAAGGAAACTGATAAGGAATGGAGGAGGGAGAAGAAGAAAGAAGAACTCTACCTCATGCTGCCCTCGCCGTCGCCTGAGCTCGCCAAAAACCGGTGAACACCGGCGCATCTCCACTCGGCCAATCCTCTTCCACAGTGGATACCGGAATAAATTGGTAAGGGGGTTTTGGAGAGGAGAGTGAGGGGAGTATTTCGAGGGTGGTGCGCCGGCGCGGGTTGGCCGGACGCGGCTGTGATGGGCGGCGGAGCTGAGGACTGAAACGGAGAGAGAGAGAGAGAGGGAGTGGCTCGGGTCAACGCCCGAGTTGGGTTTTACTCGGGTCAACCCTCTCTTCCTCTATTTATAGCCAATTCAACGGCCCAGATTCAATCTTGAAAGATCCAACGGTCCAGATCAAAAGAAGGTGAAAAGTGAAAAGGTTAAATGGTAAAACTGATTTATCGGATTATAATTAAAAGTTACCATACACTTCAGAAATTCACAGAAAATAACCGGAAGCTCCGAAAAATATTCCGGAAATACCGGGAGACTCGTGTCGACACGTACTACAACATCGAGTCATCAATTCAGGTATTTGGAGTACTTTTAAAAACTCGAAAATTAACTCGAGCGATAACTTATTGAATTATCGATCGCAAATAAAAGTCCTCGGTAACTCGTAAATCTCTGTGAAAGGTAACTTTTATTAACTTCAAAAGATTCGGGGTGTGACATTAATGATAACCCGAATCCACACCAAGATTTTTTGACCTCCAAGATAGACATAATATGGCTCTGACTACAAATATCTCCTGAAATACCCGATCAACACATCAAAGAACCACTAAGTTGGTTCAAAACATAGCTCGTCCACGAAAGTATATTTTACACTCAAACACTGTGCTTTATTTTTGTTTAAGTAAGTTACATTAAAGAAGCATCTAGAGTGACCAATGTTGACAATGTCAAAGAGTATGGCCCTCAAAGTCTCACTAAGAACTAACAACGAGGATGTGCATAAAATTTGTCAGAGAAATTCATTTAAATAGTCCACCAAATTTTAGTTCTTATAAAATTTAGTATGCTAACTTTCTAAAACATCAGAACGGTACCATCTTTTCAGCCTGACCTAGTATTGGTACTTTTAGCCATCAACTCCGCCAACTCCGTTACCAAAATTACTAAAATGTCATTTTTGTTAGGTATTTTAGTAATTTCACATCCACTTCTCTCATTTCCTTCTCAACCTCCTTCGTCTTCTTTGATCACCTAAAGAATTACTCTTTACACCCTTGCCAAGTCTTGGTTTCTGAAACCCCTTGTCGGCTACCTCTTTGGCTCCTCCTACCCGTCACTAAATCATAACCTTTCTCAAGAAACCAGCCACATAACCACACACCAACTCAAATTGAGAATAAATGGCCCTTGTCTCTTCCTTTTCGATTTGAAAATCTTGCCAGAATCTCTCTTCACTCTCAAGCTTGGCTCGACAGTAACCAACACGAGCTCATTTAATCCTCCTAGCTCCACCAAACAGGTCAGTGACCACTGATGAACACCAGCCTTTCAATTAACACCAATTTCCCACATCAAAACAGTGAATTAACAACCTATCCCGATGATGAATGGAAAATCCATAAACTACCACCTTTAACGCAATTGCACCACATGGAAGGATAACTCACCTTATTTCTGAAGTTTCACCTCCAACTCTTCTTTCTCTTCTTCTGCTCCCGAATCCCAGCTTCAATCCTCACTACTAAAATCGAGCACCTGGTGCAGTAGCCCTTTCTTCTCCTAACAGAAGCAACGTCGGAGACAATGGAGAGAGGGCGAGAGGATGTCCATCGACGGAAGAGAAACCTTGGAGAGGCTTGAGTTCATTGGAGGGGGAGAAGATTGATCCGAATCTCAATTGGGGGATTTTCAGGGTTGCTTTCAATTTGAAGAAATAAGGGGGTGCCGGTTGGATTTGTGGCGTGAGAAGGTTGGTATGAGGATTCTGTCAAGGATTTAGAGAGAATAAGAGGAAGGGAGGATTCTTGGTTTATGTTTGAGAGTTTCATACCAATGCTGAACACTGGATGTGAAATGACCAAAATACCCATAAAATGATCTATAAGTAACTTTGGTAACATAGTTGACATTTATAAGTATGTCATACTAGGTTGGGCTGAAAATAGTGTACCGTTCTGATATTTTAAAAAATTGATGTACTAAATTTTATAATGACTAAAAGTTGTACTATCTGGATGAATTTCTGAATTAGTCACGGTTGCTCTCATTCAAATCTACCATAGTGGAAACCAAGCTTACGGTAGTCTACCCATTCAAAAACAACGCTCTAATCATTTCACATTGGGAAGCCGAAACAAGTTAAAAGTAAAAACTCCCTACTAATCAAGTATTTCCACGCGAGAAGCGCCTCATCATGATTGAGACTGTGAGAGCAAGGCTTAGAGTGAAATTCTAATGAGGCAATGACAGGACCCACCCCGGGTTAAACCCCTTTAACCCGAAGTAAATCCTGCGGGGACCACCTCAAGGGAACTTCTTACCGAAACCCCCTTGAAATGGCCAACCCTTCCTACAAAACTAACTAAACCGGGTTAGTCAGAGCAGTCTACAGAGATGATTACCCCAAAGAATTTCGAGCAGCAACGGATGATCGACTATGCCTCGACTCTCGTACGCGCTCGACCTCCTCTCAAGAACCCTGCATCACTGGGCATTTAAAAACGAAAGGCCCAGGGGAGAAACATTTAAAAGCTGTCAGAGTGAGTGGACGAAAATCAAATATAAAAACTCAATTTCCTTTAATGCTCTCCCAAAACTTTAAAGATTTAAATAACATTTATGCATGCCCAAAATTACTAAATATCCACAAATGCATGATAATATAAACCAATAAGGATTATGGGAAGAGTAATATTCACAAACACAATAAGTCTGGCCTCTCAGACTAGGGTCGGAGCTAAGAGCTCTGGTTGCGCCTTCACGCTATGCTAGCTATATAAAACGGTAATGGACAACCCTTAATATATGCACCTGACATCTCAGGCGTGTCTGTCCTCTCAGACCAGGGTCGGAGCTAAGAGCTCTAGGTGCAATGGTGATGGACGACCCTTATAATATCCACCTGACATCTCAGGTGTGTCTGTCCTCTCAGACCAGGGTCGGAGCTAAGAGCTCTAGGTAAGTGGTGATGGACAACCCTTAGAATATCCACCTGACATCTCAGGCGTGTCTGTCCTCTCAGACCAGGGTCGGAGCTAAGAGCTCTAGGTAAGTGGTGATGGACAACCCTTAGAATATCCACCTGACATCTCAGGCGTGTCTGTCTTCTCAGACCAGGGTCGGAGCTAAGAGCTCTAGGTGCAATGGTGATGGACAACCCTTATAATATCCACCTGACATCTCAGGCGTGTCTGTCCTCTCAGACCAGGGTCGGAGCTAAGAGCTCTAGGTGCAATGGTGATGGACAACCCTTATAATATCCACCTGACATCTCAGGTGTGTCTGTCCTCTCAGACCAGGGTCGGAGCTAAGAGCTCTAGTAGCGCCCTCACGCTACTCTAGCTAGCATAATCATTGGACAACCCATAATAGAAATTCACAACAATACTTTACTCAAATACTCTTCCCATACGAATAAGTAAAACTATTCCTCGACATATACGCATAAGTCCAAATAAAACATCCAAGCACCCGAGGAACATATCATTCTCGAAACAATCATAAAAACCATGCAATTAAATCAATAATTAAGGCATGCAATCATTTAAAAATATTCTGTCCACTCACAGTACTATTGTGACCTTCCCGCTCGGAAAGCTCCTCGAGCGAAACCCTCGAACTACCCGCGTAGTCGAGCCCGTCTCACGTCCGACCAGAGACTGTACATCAAATCATCAAATTAGTCAATCACAGTTGACTTGGCCTTTTCCTAGTTTGACCAGGAAATTCCTATTTGACCACATGTTGACCAAGTTCCTTTCTTTAGCACTTTAACCTTTTTAACTTTCTTTCCCGGTAATCGACTCTTTTTCAATTTACCGAAAGTCCGACTCAGCTTCCGAACTTTCATTTATTACTTAAACTTGACGTTAGGGTGTCACGTATTTATTCGTTGAATTACTATGGACACCCAACGTGTCACACTAATCAGTACATTTAACCTTGAGTCGATTTACCGACTTAACCTTTCCTCATAACTAGTAACCTTCCATAAAGGGAAAGTTTCCCAAAATGGAAAGTTTTCCTAAATTGGTAAGTCTTCCTTAAAATGGGAAGTTTCCCAAAATGGAAACTTCCTAATTACGTCTAAGTTTCCGTAAATGTCTCAATTACGAATTAACCGTACTTTTTGACTCGAGTAACGAGGATTCGATTTCTACCTCTTCGGCATTCTGCCGGTTTACGGTATCATCGGAATCTTCGCCGGATTCCGATAACTTGCCGGAATTTCGCCATAACCTCCTCGTTTTCCTCGTTTACCAAGTTACGACAACATGCAGGAAAACCACAACATCAGTAGCAATTCAACAACCAAAGACAGCAACTAATCCAACACAGCAACACAAACTCACAGTAGCTAAAAACCAGGATTCTGCCTCACCTCTGATCTTCACCAAAACTCCAACTCTGCTCAGCTGCCTCGCCATGCAGCCCTGCCACCTCCCTCTATATCTTTGCTCCACTGCCTCGAGCACAGTAGCAGCTCCTTGCTCAAACTCCCTGCAGATTCCTCCATAACCTCACCATCTGCCTCTAAGCTCTTCCCAAGCATCACACCGGTGTCCCCAACTCGCCAGAACACCTAGAGTTAGGTCGCCGGAGTTGTTAGACTCGCAACCCAGAAAAACAGTAACACAGTGAAATTGGAGGTTTTGATCAAGGGCTCAAATCACACATCAGGAGACAAGGGAAGGAAGAGGAAGAGAAGAGAAGACTAACCACACCGGTCACGCGCCCTAGCGCCGCCCGGATCGCCGGAAATCCGGCGTTGACCACCGAGACAGTGTCGCTTGATCTCTTCCCTCGGCGGACGTCGGTGCAAACTAAGGGCATGGTTAGAACAAGGAGAAAGAGGGGAAGAGGATGGTGGTGGAGCGCCGGCCAGTGGTGGGCAGACGGCGGAGCACCACTGAGCCATGCCGGAGCAGACGCGAGACCGAGAGAGGGGAGAGAGAAGAAAAGAGAAGGGTTGACCCGAGGTCAACCTTCTCACCTCTTTTTAAACGAAAATGGACGGCCAAGATCTGATCTGAGAAAGATCCAACGGTCAAGATTCAAAGAAGGTGAAAAGTGAAAAGGTTAAATGGTAAAACTGATTTACCGGATTATAATTAAAAGTTACCGGAAACTTCGAAAATTCGTAGAAAATAAACCGAAGCTCCGAAAAATAATCCGAAAATACCGGGAGACTCGTGACGACACGTACTACCACATCGAGTCATCAATTCAGGTATTTGGAGTACTTTTAAAAACTCGAAAATTAACTCGAGCGATAACTTATCGAGTTACCGGTCGCAATTAAAAAAAATCCTCGGTAACTCGTGAGCCTCAGTGAAAGGTAACTTTTATTAACTTCAAAAGATTCGGGGCGTGACAGGCAACGTGTAGTGTTGATGATGAAATATCTGTGATTCTTTTATCAGTTTTTGTTATTTTATTTTTGTTTATCACGAGTTAAGTTGTTATCAGATTACCCAAATATGAGGTTACGACCGTAATTTTTGTATTATTATATCTCAAATCAAATTAGAAAAAAATTAACCACCAAAATTGTGGTTGAAAGTTGATCCACCTTTGGTCAATATAGGAAAGAAAGACCAACCTCCGTGATAAATGGATTCATTGATAAAAGACAAAACAACACCACCACCAAATAGAAATGGAATTTGGCGGTTAGGGTTTTAGGAGCCATCTCCTTTTTCCAATTTCTATTTCCATTTCATTTCGGTGAGTCACTCGCTTCCTCTCAAACTCCGACCAAACTCACGAGGTAATCGAACCATCCCGCTTCTTGTTTATGTCGTTTTCGTTTCATCTAGGAATTTGTCGGTCGATGATTTACACCCTGTCCCAATTTCGGTGTTTTGTCTGTCCGGTTTTAGCTAGATGTGCTCATGCTCACAGGTTAGAACGGTGGCGTTTTGGGATTTCTTAAAATGAAAATTGCCTGAAATTTTGGAAATGTGGGTTTGATCTAGACCCTATGTTGTGTTTGGTAACGTTGTCGATACCGAAGGTCCAGTCTGTGTGTTGTTTTGTATGTCGAAAACGAAAAGATGAACACAAATTTGTGTATTTGCGGTTATTTGTATCTGAGTGTCTGTAATTACTGAAAATTGGCTAAGAAAAGATGGGAGTAAGCTGAAAACTGTTGAAGTACACCCAAAAGGTTAGCTAGTGTGGTTTTTGTGTTAATAAAAACTGTTGATGATTACTATGTTTCATTGAATGATTTGTTTTCCGTTTTTTGCGTTTAGTTATAGATGGACAGGTCTCAAAATTGTCGTAGATGTAATGGAGATATTAAGAAGGTGTAGATTTATACATTTCTACGAAAATCTGGTGGCAAGGCTGAAGTTGAAATGAGTTATGTCTTTCATATTATTTTGAGTGTCGGTGAAAATCAGCCTATTGACCCAAACCCAGCTACAGGACGGGCTGCATATCTAAGAACATAACCCACTTTATCTTTACTAGCACTGGTGTTTGTCAGCGATTGAGCCATTGAACTTGAACTTGAGTCGAGAAATGTATCTCTGGACTAGTGAAATACACTTAATTCTTCAGTGTGAATTGTGAAAGTGACTGTCATTCGTCGTTTGACAAACACATGTCCTGAACTATGAGGTAAAAGTTGGCACTTATTTAAATTCAGGCAGGGGCGCTGAGCCAAATGTGGTAACTCGGCTGCTTCCACATCCTTTTCAATATTAAGAGAATATTTTGGAGTTGTAGATGAAGATTTAGTTTATGAGACCAAATGCATAGACCGGTAATAAGATAGGTTCCCAGACCCAGTTATATAGTAAAATCATGGTTGGGACTTAGGACATTGGTTTTCAAATTAGATTGGAGTTTTCATGTTTCTGATTCATCTTCTTTTTGCATCTGCTTTCTCATGAACTGAAGTTGTGGGTGACTGGGGAAGCATAAAAAGATTTTGCCATTTTTATTTAACCAACCTAGATGGCGGGGTGGGGTGTTCGTCGGCGAGTTGCGTACCTTAGAGGAAACAATCCTCCTCAAGTTGCATCCAGCATCTCTAAGGAAGAAGCGGTTGAAGATTCCAAGGAGGAAGTCTTAAGAGCTGTGATGGAGGATTCAAAAGCTGAAGTTTTAAGAGCTGTGAAAAGTGAACCTCTAGAAGAGATGCCAGAACCCAAGAGGAGGAAGTGCCCTGACCGCAGATCTAAAGAAGTACAGGCATCATTTTTTGCGAAGAAAAGGCAGCATGTGACCATAGGAGGAAGAGGAAGATGGAATGATGAGAGGTAAAGTCTTTAAAAACAATTTGTTGGTCTCTCTGCTAGTGCTGCTTTTTTATGTCCTGACACTAAAAATTTGTGCAGGTATAAGAGGGCAGAGCAAAGTTTGTTCAATGTTTTGGAGGCTCAAGATGCAACTTTTGCCCACCCAATTACCAGGACAGATCTGAGATTGGCAGCACGTAAACAAATTGGTGACACTGGGCTGATTGACCACCTACTGAAGCATGTTGATGGTACAATTGCGCCATGTGGAAGCAAGCGGCTTCGGCGGTGGTTCAACCTCAATGGAATAATGGAATATTGGTTGGAGAGTGCAGAACTGGCTGATATTCGGAAAGAGGCTGGGTATCATCCTTATTGGTTTCCACAAGGCTATGGCCCCTCGGAGCATAGTTCTTCCGGAGAGCTGAGGCTACTCAAGGCAGAAGTCAATAAAATGAAAAGGTGGGTACATACTTCGTAAACAAATTTGTGATTCCAGAAATGCTTGTCTAGTTATATTATACATTTTCTTTGGGTGCTTGTGTTGAAGTGATATGCAGGAGCTGCTGGTGTCGAAGAAGCAAGAGAACGATCAAACCAATATGCTGGAGGATTTGGTGAAATGGAAAGCTCAAATTGAGGAAAGCTTGAAACTTAATTTGGGTTCTTGGAAGGGTATACAGGTAAGTCAACACTAAATTATCATCACTTATTAAAAAGTCTTGTCAGATCACTAAAGAATAAAAGTTAATAATCCTTTTGTACGATTCTTTTTCGCACGAACTCTATATGCTATTGGAAGATTTCAGTGGGTGATCTGTTTCTGTTGAATTGGCATAGTTGAATCTTTTTGTTTTTATTTTTGTTTTGTTTTTTGGTTACAGGACAAGTTGGGGGAGTTCTTGATATGGAAAGCTTCTGTTGAGCAACAGCTGGTGGAATGTACAAATGTCATGAGTAATATGCAAGTAGAGAAGCAATACACTGCTACCAATCTTGTAGCTTCTGAGCAATGGGAAGATTGGTTGGATAGCGGCAACGTGGATAATTTCCAGGGAAATGAACTTGTACCTTGGTTTGAGAGTACCACTCCGGTTAACACTGAAGAGGAAGTTATAATCCAAGATCACCGCTCCGGCCCACCAGATGTTTCTAAGACTGGTGATAGCTCATCTCAGGACCCTATTTTCACAGTGGAGGAAATGGTTGAACTGGAGAGGTAATGAAATATACAAGATAAAACATAACTGATACCTTTTTATCATAAAGCTGAAATGTGCTGTCACTCTGATACCAGGGAGAGAGCTGTGCCGAGGCTGGAATGGGAGAAGCAATCTGGTCATCAAGCTAATGTGAATCTGAATTCTTCTGCAAGTTCAAAGTCAGAGGTTGATTATGTGCATTTGTTTCAGGTGATGTTTATACGATAAATGGGCAAGTTTGATCATGAATATGTTGCTTGGAATTAATTCCAAGTTTTACTGGGTGACTTTATGTATCCCCACTGAAACACTCCTTTTTTTTTGACAGGAAATGTTTCAGGAGTTGTTTAGCTGGAAGTCTCAGATGGAGCAGAAAGTGAGTGAGTTATCGGATTCCGTGAGTGCCCTCAAGCAAATGTCAAAACTCTCTACTCCAGCCTTTCAGCTGCCAGAAGACGGGAATTTGAGTATGGACTGTTGTTATCCATGTTACAAGTTCTAGAAGAGCCTTAGTTCACATTAGACTAGCACCAGAGAAGATTTAGACGACTTTGTATATCATTTACAAGCTGATGCCTGAAAATCCAGTCCAACTACCAAACCAGTGAGAGACCTATTTTAACTTTACATGTCGACCCCAAACCCAAGCATTTTGCGTTAAGTTAGTGATTGCTGTTCTTGAATGTTAATATACCACAGATCTTTCTGTGAGGATGATACAAGAGAAATGACCGACTGGTGGGTATACTTTTGAATCTACTTTTGTAACGGGGTTAAGTAGTTATGACAAATGGTATGAAGCATATCTATATGCACCGCTTCTATATATATTTTTTGTTTCTGGAAGTGCTGTTTGTTCTTTTTTTCTTGAAGTGCTGTTGGTATCGGTAATAGAAATATTACCCTAGATCGGTTGAAATAGTTGATGGGGACAACTGAAATTGTCTAGATTGGTGACTGAATATGAAACTCGTGGTCACTAACTCATCAGGTGAACATTAACCTATACATGGTATTATGGTAGGTTTTAGGTGTTAATTACTTGATTAATTTGGACAGTCGAAATTGAACTTCTCATTTTCGCTGTCAATTAGGAGAAATTTTTAAATGATACATGTTAGCGATATCTCTGCTGTCCATTCCTCTATCAGTTCCATGATTCACTCCTCCAATCAAGATTGATCGGAGATTTCAGAATCATTCTCTCACAAATTAGTCTCTCCTATCTATGTAATTAAGATTTCATTATTAGTATTACAGCTGTAAATCTGTATATAACTGTGTCAATCACACAGAAGATTGTAAGGGAATCGATCCACAACTCTTGTTCTTCTCCAGTTTTCTCCTTTCTGCCTCTGTCCAGTTTTCCTCACTTCTGCCTTTGTCATGTTTCCTATTTCTCTCATCATGGCTTCAACTCAAAACACCACACAATTTGAGAAATTAACCGAAACCAATTACCTAGATTGGACCCGTCATATTCGATCTCATCTCAATGGCCAAGAAATTTGGGGCTATGTTGATGGTTCCACACCAGAACCTGACACCAATCCAACTGCTTCCATCCCTAATCCTGCTTACAAAAAATGGTTTGCCACAAATTAACAAATTGTCAGCCTTCTCATCAGCACTCTCACCAGCAAAGTCAAAAAGCTTACTGTTGGTTTTGACACATCCAAAGGTATCTGGGATTGCCTAGCTCGTCACTACTCCCAACGGTCTACTGCCAGCGCCTCCAGTCTCAAACTACAATTGCTTTGCTTGAACTTCAAAACCATTGATGATTATCTTCAACAGGCCAAAAGCATCGCAACCAATCTAGCATCCATTGACAAACCTGTACCAGCAGAAGATCTTGTTCTTGCCACTCTTCATGGTCTTGGACAAGAATATATGATGCTCCGCACTGCCGTCACTCAACAACCTTCTCTTCCCTATTTCATAGAACTTCGAGCTCGAATTCAGTCATTTGAGGCACAGCAACCTCGCCATCTTAAAGCTCAGCCACCCACTGCTCTCTTCAATCACAACTTTTCCTCTTCACCTACCACCTCTTGCCGAGATTCATTGGCTAATTCCTAGAGATATAGTGGTCGCCATTTTCTCTCCAGCGGTCGCCAGCACTATGGCTCCAGATCTAGGCACAACTTTGATTCCCGATCATACTCTGCAGCCCCAGGCCCATCTCACCCTCACACTGGTCAGTATCATTCCTCTACCTCTTGGAGCTCCCAGCCTACTAGGCCCGGCACCACAATGGTACCCTAACTGCCACACACATCAACATGGGCTGGCCTAATGCCATCACAAATTCATAGTCCGGCTACAATTCCTCCTTTTGCTGGATCTCATATTTCGGGTGACCCAAACTGGTACCCCGACACAGGTGCAACCCACCACATGACAGCTATGCCAGTTTTCAATCCTCAATCATATGGTGGCCCACAAAATGTTTATATGGGAGATGGTAGTTTTATGCCAATATCCCATACTGGTAACCTTCCAATTTCTTTAGGATCTTCTGACTTCTTTCTTAATCATGTTTTCCATATTCCTTTCATTCGCAAAAAACTTCTTTCATTCGCTCGTTTCACTAAAGATAACCATGTGTTCTTTATATTTGCTCCTGATTACTATCAGATACATTGCTTAACTTCTGGTCGCTTATTATTTCAGGGCCAATGTAAGGATGGTCTTTATCCCCTTCCTTCTCTTACCGCCTCCTGCCTTCCTCATGCACTCGCTTCCGTTCATTCCACCCTGTGGCACAATCGTATATGTCATCCTTCCAATCCTGTTTTAGCTCGTGTGGCCATAATATTGGCACCAAAATTATCAATAATCTGTTTTGTAATAAGTGTGCCTTGAGCAAGTCTCACACTCCCTTTCCCCTCAAATAATATTTTCGCAACGTCTTTATTTTCTATCATTCATAGTGATGTTTGGTAATCCCCCATTTTATCTGTGACTGGATTTAAATACTATGTGCTGTTCACTAATGAATACTCACGTTATACATGGATTTATCCGATGCGTCGGCAAAGTGAGGTTCTTACACACTTTCAAACTTTGGTTGCAATAGTCGTGCTTAGGGCTGCGGGCTGTGACCGTGCGATTGTGCTTAAGACTGCTACTGCATCCAAGTTAGTGTCAGCGACGACCACCGAAGTCAGTAGCAGCGACAGCCACCCGAGTCAGTAGCAGCGATGACCATCTAAGTCGGCAGTAGAAGTGAATTGTAATAAGTGTAGTTTGGTAAAATACTTAGTGACAGATAGTATGTGCACAACAGTTTATCCTAATTTTTAATTTGTGTTCTTAAAAGTGTAAGATATTTTCTAAATAGTGAATTTGTAAACTGAAATTTGGCTAATAGCTAAACTGTATTTACTATAAAAAAATTGTCTTCGCCCAATAAAAATTAAAGTATTTAAAATTAGCTCGTCCCAGACGTTTCAATCCTAGATGCGTCCATGATTACATTAGACTTCGAATTAAGATATGACCGGAACGATGAAATATGTCAACGGTTGGAAAATCACGTAATCCTAATAAAGTTTTGGTGCCGATAGTTGCGGTTAATGCAATTTTTCATTCTTTCTCCTTAGAGGTAACCCTATCTTTGATGGTTATTTTTCATAAAATTTTTATAACACTGGTTACGTCTCATCGATTTGAAACTATTTATAGTTGAAGGTCCGGACAAAATAAGTAATTTAGATGGTCAAATTACCACTTCTTTGCGTTTAGGGGTTTGACTTACGGTATTGACCATCCGGATCGAGTCCTTAACATTGTCTGATCTTGATGAAAATTTACCCACACACATAGTTCAACATAATAATGATATCTGACGGTCGGATTTTTGTTTAAAAAGATAATTAAACATATAAATTGGAAATAAATAAAAGAAAATAAAATAAAAAAGTATAAAAGTACTATAGCCGACGAATTTATGGAAAATTTGTCGGCTATGGTTAAATAAAAAAATAAAAAGATAATTAAACATATGAATTGAAAATAAATTAAATAAATTAGCAAACAAAGTACTATGTCGACGAATTTAAAGAAAACTCGTCGGCTATAGTTAAATAAATAGCCGACTAATTTATTTAAAATTTGTCGGCTAAAGTTGAACTATAGCCGACGAAAATCATAGTTTTAGCCGACGATTTTTTTATTTTGTCTGCTATACTTCTTCCTATTTAAACAAAACCCAGCGACAGAATCCCTTAAATTTTCAGTTTTTTTTTTGTTAAATTCTCTCCTCTCTCCGCCTCCACTCCTCTCTTCCTCCTCCCACTGCCCTTCTTGGCTCCTCCACTGCCTCCTCCGCTCCTCCACTGCCTCCTCCACCACATTCTCTCTCTCTCTCTCTCTCTCTCTCTTTCAAATTCTCAAAAAATTAAGGTAAGAAATTCGAATTGAGATTTTGAATTAGTTTCGGGTGTTGATATATATATATTGATTTATATAATTATTTTGAATTATTGATGTATATATGGTTTTGTGTGTTTATATATATATATATATATATATATATTTGTATATATTGCTGCAAATAAATATATATTGATGTATATATGGTTGTTTTCAAATTAATATATAGTTTAATTAAATAAAATGATAATATGTTGGTATCTACATATCTGCGAATTTTTCTGAATTTGTTGGAGGATTATATTAGCATGATGAGGTAAAGCATTAGGATAAGTTGTTTTCATGTGAAATGATGAAAATGATGCAGAATGTTGTTAATTGGAGGGCTATATTGAAATTGAATTGGGGTTTTAACAGTTTTAGTTTAATTGTTATTATATTCATATATTTTTTTTAATATATCGATAAATATTGATAATATATTGATAACAAGTGTTAATTAAAATATTAAAAATTACAATTAAAATTTTTAATTGCATCGTTTAACAGTAACAATTTAACAGTTTTAGTTTAATTGTCACTACATCGTTCTACTACTGAGTGGTGCTGCTGTTGAGTGGTGGGGTTGCGGGCTGCTATTGTATAGTCGTGCTTAGGGATGCGGGCTGCTACCGTAAGGTTGTGCTTAGGGCTGCTACTGCATCCAAGTCAGTGTCAACGACGACCACCGAAGTCAATAGCAGCGACGGCCATCCGAGTCAGTAGCAGTGATAACCATCTAAGTCTGCAATAGAAATGAATTGTAATAAGCATAGTTTGGTAAAATACTTGGTGACATATAGTATATGCACAACAGTTTATCCTAATTTGTTAATTTGTGATCTTAAAAGTGTAAGATATTGGCTAAATGGTGAATTTATAAATTGAAATTTGACTAATAACTATACACGATATTTACTATAAAAAAATTGGCTTCGCCCAACAAATATTAAAGTACTTAAAATTAGCTCGTCCCACACGTTTCAATCCTTGATACGTCCATGATCACATTTAACTTCGAAATATTTAAAAGCATGTAAATGCTTCTTATTTTTGATGAACAAATAATAATGTCATTCATTGCATATGGACCAATACTAGATACAATTCATAGTGCATCACATGTATTTGTAAGTTTAAAAAATCAAATCAGGTAACTTAAGTTATTCTTTTAATAAAAGGAAACACATTTAAAAGAAAAACAACTTAGTAAGAAAACCAGATTCATGAATATGAATTATTAATTTCTTGTTTTCAATTTTGTTTACCCACAAACTAATAAAGTGGTCATTTCCGTAGTTAAAGGACATAAATCATTGACAAATTGTGGTAAAATTAATATTAAACTTTTTAGTGAAAATATCCATCGAACCTAGCAAATTTAGCATTTTCATTTATTTGTTATTTATTTCTTTCTTTACAAAACACGACAACTTAATAGCGTCCTAGTTAATTTTGCTATATATATAGAGCACCTGACAAACCTAAAATCCAACAACACTAAAAAGCGAGCAAAACTCTCTCTAACTACAAAACAAAAATTGCTAGCGCGTACAGTTGAGGTTTAATCAAATGGCATCTTCTCTGCGTAAGATGTTACGAGTGATGATACTTGTTCTAATGACAGTTTTTGTGGCATTGTTGCCTGCAACACAAGTCGAGGGACAACATATCGCACCACGGGACCAATGCATCAAAACATGCAATATCAACTTCTACAATTGTTTGGGGGTGAAATGCAAAGGCCTTACGGGAGCGAAGTTTGATCAATGTAGTAAGCAATGTGATGCTGAGAAGTCTAATTGCATGAATCATTGCCTCAGTGCCTTCTCACCAAGTCCGTGATCAAACTCTACTATTGTTGGTAGCTAGTCTGCCGATGGATTTATTCAATAAAGAGACCAACCAAATCTTTTTAATAATTATCATCTCGTGTTTCCTTTTTTGTTCAAATTAAATGTTGTGCTTGCATGACTCGAATAAAAGAAAAAATACTATTTTACTGGAGGTCCTAGTTGCATCTCTCAATATGTTACTACACCTCTATTTTACTTCTTAACATACTTCATACGCTAAGTAGACCTCCATACTCTTACCACAATACCATAGAACGAAAAATCATATATTTTATACAAACTAAACCTAATGGACAATATGAACTTATGATCATGGCTCTTATTGGTAACGCTATATTAAATGAGACTCTTTAATGATATGTCAAACGTCAGGATATATTTATATTTATTTTTCTTAAAATATCAGTTATGTTCCCGTTTTACTTGTAGGAACATTGAGATTAGCAGTATCGATCAGGATACTTTTACTATTCACTGTTGACTTTGACTATTCATCGGTGACTTTGACCATTCATCGGTGACTTTGACCGTTGACTTTCACTATTTCAAAGTTGACTTTTGACTTTTATCGTAGAACGCTTACTTTTACGTTTTCGATCACTACGGTTAAATGTTTTAAAGGCTTTTGATTTACAAACTTGGCAAAACGACGTAAGTACTGAATAAGAAATAATCCTGAATTCTCGCCTGTTCGAGAATCGGAGTGTCAAATAAGTTAGACTCTAATGTCGGAAAGATAAACAAAGAATGTTTATCAAGTCATAATCGTAGATAGTAAATCCTCGCTGACTGTCATTGTTATCTCACTCACAGACTCGGGAGCACATCGACGTTGGCTTCAGGAAGACCAGGAGTTGGAGCGCAGCCAGCTGTATCAGTATATCAGGTAGTAGGGGGCACGCCTAATGGGTGAGCCAAAACCCTTCCGGGTTGGTGGCTTTTCTTTACTTACATATAAAGTATAGCTGCATTGTTTTAATATATGACCATAGCATTTGGTGTGCGTGTGTGTGTTTGGATCAAAAGAGCAGTACCGTTGTCCTGATTTCCGGTGTTTGGCCTGAGAGAGACGAGACCTAGTATTTAGACTACGCTTCCCACGGTGTCGATGCATAGTTTACTTATCTGGAAATATAAGGACTTTTAGCCGATGAAATTATATATTTCGTCGGCTAAACTTTTAAAATTTCATCGGCTATAGTCTGTAAACTATAGCCGAAGAAAAAATTATTTTAGCCAACAAAAAAATATTTTGTCGGCTAAAAATCCACTTTAGCCTACGAAAAATAAACTTAGCCGACAATTTTTTGTTTCGTCGGCTATAATAGTTATTCTGGTAGTGCATGCGTTTGTGCTTAGGGCTGCTATTGCATCCAAGTCAGTGTCAGCGATGACCACTGAAGTCAGTAGCAGCGACGGCCACCCGAGTCAGTAGTAGCGATGACCATCTAAGTCGGTAGTAGAAGTGAATTGTAATAAGGGTAGTTTGGTAAATTACTTACTGACAGATAATATGTGCAAAATAATTTATCCTAATTTGTTAATTTATGTTCTTAAAAATGTAGGATATTACCTAAATGATGAATTTGTAAACTGAAATTTGATTAATAACTAAACTATAGTTGCTATAAAAAAATTGGTTTCGCCCAATAAAATTTAAAGTATTTAAAATTAGCCCATCCCACATTTCAATCGAAGATACGTCCATGATCACGTGAGACTTCAAATTATTTAAAAGCATGTAAATGCTTCTTATTTCTGATGACCAAATCAGAATGTCATTCATTGGATATGGACCAATACTAGATACAACTCATAAAAGCGCATCATATGTATTTGTAAGTTTAAAATATAAAGGTAGGTACCTTATGTTATTTTTTAATAAAAGGAAACAAATTTAGATGACAAACAACTTAGTTAGAAAACCAAATTCATGAATATGAATTATTAATTTCTTGTTTTCAGTTTTATTTACCCACAAACTAATAAATTGGTCATATTCGTAGTTAAAGGACATAAATCATTGACTAATTGTGGTGAAATTAATATTAAACTTTTTAGTGAAAATATCCCTCGAACCTAGCAAATTTAGCAATTTCATTTATTTATTATTTATTTATTTCTTTACAAAACACGACAACTTAATAGGGGCCTAGTTAATTTTACTATATATATAAGGGCACCTAACAAACCAAAAATCCAGCAACACTAAAAAGCGAGCAAAACTCTCTCTAACTACAAAACAAAAATTGCTAGCGCGTACAGTTGAGGTTTAATCAAATGACATCTTCTCTGCGTAAGATGTTACGAGTGATGATACTTGTTCTAATGACAGTTTTTGTGGCATTGTTGCCTGCAACACAAGTCGAGGGACAACATATCGCACCACGGGACCAATGCATCAAAACATGCAATATCAACTTCTACAATTGTTTGGGGGTGAAATGCAAAGGCCTTACGGGAGCGAAGTTTGATCAATGTAGCAAGCAATGTGATGCTGAGAAGTCTAATTGCATGAATCATTGCCTCAGTGCCTTCGCACCAAGTCTGTGATCAAACTCTACTATTGTTGATAGCTAGTCTGTCGATGGATTTATTTAATAAAGAGACCAACCTAATCTTTTTAATAATTATCATCTCGTGCTTCTTTTGTTTCAAATTGAATGTTGTGCTCGCATGACTCGAATAAAAGAAAAATACTATTTTTACTGGAGGTCCTAGTTGCATCTCTAAATATGTTACTACACCTCTATTTTACTTCTTAACATACTTCATAAGCTAAGTAGACCTCATTACTCTCACCACAATACCAAAGAAAGAAAAATCATATAATTTACACAAACGAAACCTAATGAACAGTATGAACTTATGATCATGGCTCTTATTGGTAACGCTATATTAAATGAGACTCTTTAATGATATGTCAAACGTCAGGATAGATTTATATTTTTTTTTCCTAAAATATCAGGTACGCTCCCGTTTTACTTGTTGGAACTTTGAGATTAGCAGTATCGATGAGGATAAACCTCTTGACGTCTTCAACTATCGTCTAAATTCACCAAGGCCAGCAAAACCTTTGCTGACTGATAGAGCAATGAGGAGCTTAGAGTCACCTTCAACTATGAAATGTGTAAAATGATGATACCACGCTCCAACGAGCCCATATTTAAGGGTCAAAGCCTATAGTGTGAGATTGTCTAACTGACCAGTTCTCGTTGTTGATGTAAGAATATGATGACTGTCTAAATTTAAAAAAACAAAACATGTAGCTGCATAATTAATTGTTGATTACAGAACCATCAAAGTTTAGTTTTAGACAATTAGGACATGGATGGTGCCATGTTAAAATAGATGTGGAATAATAGTGAGCTTTCTATTTAAGTGGATGGCAGAGGTGATTTTTTTTATAAAAAAAGAAGGATAAAAGAATAAACTACTTGAGTAGAAGAAGGGATAATATTCAGGATGAAAATATTGGTTCTAGACTTCTAGATGTTGTAAGCTGTGATTAGGGCAATTTCCAATATGGGGTTGGCAGAAGTTGATAAGTTGTGAAGATTTGACTGATTATTAATGCTCTAGAACTTCGGAAAGTAAAAATCACAATGATCAGATCTTATATAGTTCTAGTGGATTACTTTTCTAGAACTTATAGAAAAACTTCATTCCTTTTCTGACTTATATTTGCTGCTGGATCCTAACCTTTAGATTATATCAACGAGCCAAAACACAACAATCTCCACCTTGGTGAGTTGATACCAAATGATTGCTGCTCTTTTCATGATATCTTGAATCTTCGTGAAGTAACCATAAACAAAACCTCCAAGAACCCTCACTTTGGCAAGTCTCTTCTTGTCTTAATGCACCTCAAGTGAGGAGGTGCTCCACCACAACTCAAAAAGCTGAGAGACTGAGCAAGTCCAAGCAATGCTTGAACTTCTCTGCAGAAACCGGCTTGGTTAGACAATCTGTTGTATTGTCATTTGTGTGAACCTTCTCCACAATGATACTTCCAGCTTTTACCCAATCTCTGATCCTATGATAGCGAACATCAATGTGCTTCATCCTTGCATGAAACACCTGATTCTTTGCCAAGTGAATGACACTTTGGCTGTCACACTTCACTACCACACCTCTTGGATGAATCCCGAACTAACTTGCCAGCCCATTCAACCAAATAGCCTCATGTGAAGCCTCTGTTGATGCCATATACTCTGCCTTTATAGTAGATAGAGTTGTGACTGTTTGAAGAGTTGCTTTCCAACTCACAGGTCCTCCTCCACAGGTGAAAACATAACCTGTTGTGGACCTCCTTCTATCTAAGTCTCCTGTAAAATCAGAGTCTACAAAACCAGCAACGCATGCTTCTTGTTTTCTTTCAAACCTAATTCTAAGATGCTTAGTCCTGTTCTAGTACCTTTATCCACTTAACTGCTTCCCAATGGCGCTTACCTAAATTTGACATGTACTTGGAGATAACACTCAAGGGTTGTGCTAAATCTGGTCTCGTTCAAATCATTGCATACATGAGACACCCAACTATACTTGTATATGGAACATTCTTCATTGCATCAATCTCTTTCTGATTTGATGGCATGCGTTGTGCACTCAATTGAAAGTGTGCAATTAACAGGGTAGAAACGAACTTAGCTCCATCCATGTTGAAGCGTTCAAGTACCTTCATTATGTACTTTTCTTGTGACAGCTATATTCTACCTGTATTTCTATCCCTCCTTATTTTAATCTCAATGAACTTCTATGCAGCTCTCCTAGATCCTTCATGTCGAATTCAGCTCCCAAATTCTTCTGAAGTTCTTGAATTTTCGACATCTTCTTGCATGCAATTAGCATGTCATCTATATACAATAGAGGTAGAATGAATTCCCTATCTTCGAATACATGGTAGTAGACGCAGCAGTCATATAGACACCTTGTGTAGCTTATTTTCAGCATATAATTGTCAAAACGCTTGTACCATTGTCTTGGTGATTGCTTGAGCCCATACAAGGACTTCCTTAAGCGACAAACCAGATTTTCTTTTCCTGTTTCAACAAAACCCTCTGGTTGTGACATATATATGTCTTCTTTGAGGTCCCGGTGAAGAACATTAGTCTTTACATCTATCTGCTCAATCTCCATATCATACTGAGCTGCTGTAGACAACAATAATCTGATGAAAGTGTGCTTGACAATTGGAGAGAAAATCTCGTCATAATCCACGACTTCTTTCTGCGAATACCCTTTTGCCACTAAAAGTGCTTTGTAAGTTATGACATCATCTTCATGTATTCCTTCTTTCTTCCTAAACACCCACTTGAAGCCAACGAGCTTTCTATCTTTGGGTTTAGGAACCAGTTCCCACACAAAATTCTTATGCAAAAAGATTCCATCTCTTCAGTCATAGCACCAATCTAACCTGCATTTTTCATGCTTTCTATGACGTCTTGGTAGGTTGTTGGATCTCCTTGACTTATACTCAAATCACGACTCACATCTTCTTCTGGTTGTGATTGGAATCCAAAACGCTAAACTGGTTTTCGATTCCTTTTAGGTTTGTCAAGAGCTATGCTTCTTTTGAACGGCTCATGTGTTTGTGGGATAGGAGATTTTTGTCCTCTCTGCTGAGATTGCTCCACCTGAGCCATAACTGTTGGCTGTTGTTGATGCTCTGGTTCCTTAATAGCTACTTCATCATTCCCTTGCTCAATTTTCTCCACCTAAGCTTCAAAATCTTCCACTGATGGTCTAGCTAATGAAATTCTGATTGCTTCTTCATCAACAATCATCTGCCCTTTCTTTCTTTGAGCTTCTTTATTCACTGCCATGGTCTTCTCATCAAAGACAATGTCTCTGCTGATCACCTTTTTCTTGTTGACTATATCCCACTTATAACCCTTTACTCCTCTCTCAAAGCCAATGAACACCATTCAAGAGACTTAGGTTTCAGCTTGCTTCTTTCATCCCTAGGAATATGTGCATAAGCACTGCAACCAAACGCCCTCAAGTTGAAATAATCAATCGGTTTTCCTGTCCATACCTCCTCTACACACTTGAAATCAATAGCCCTAGAAGGTGATTAGCCTCTTCTGCCCAAAACTCTTCTGGCAAAACTCTTAACATACATGATTAGCCGCTTCTGCCTAAAACTCTTCTGGCAACCTTGCATGAAGTCTCATGCTCCTTTCTCTCTCCATGAGAGTTCTGTTCATCCTCTCTGCAACATCGTTTTTTTGGGGAGTCTTCTTAACATTATAATTCCTAGTGATGCCTTCACCCTTGCACAACTGCAAGAACTGCTTGCTTCTATACTCACGCCCATTGTCGCTCCTCATACACTTGATTTTTCTGCCTGTTTGATTTTCTACTTCAGCTTTCCACTACTTGAACTTGATGAAAACCTCATCTTTAGTCTTCATAAATAAAATCCAGACTTTCCTTGAGAAATCATCTATGAACCACAAGAAATATTGGCTCCACCCTTTGATGTTGTTTGTGTAGGCCCCCAGACATGTGAATAAACATAGTCCAACACTCTTTTGGATTTGTTCTCGCCACTGCTCACAGTGAATGACACCCCGGTCTACTTCCCAAGTGTGCAATACTTGTAGAATTCTAGAGCGTCGCTCATCAAACCATCTAACTAACCTTGTGTAATTCTTGTAATGCTCTTTGACTCATGTGTCCAAGCCTCTCATGCCAGAACACAGTCTTGTCTTCCTCTGTACAAACTACTACTCTACCTTTAATTGTAGAACCTGTGTGTTTATACATGTTATCTGGTTGTTTCACACCCTTCATGTAGATCAGTTGCCTTTCCCTACCTTGAGCACTTTATTTTGACCTTTATGCCAAAATCCAGCTCTATCCAGAGTACTTAGAGAAATCAAATTTCTACTCAAACCTGGGATATGCCTAACGTCTCCCAACATTCTGACAACGCCATCATTCATCCTGATCTTTACTGTTCTGATTCCCATAATTCTGATTGTGAATCATCCCCCATCAAAACTGATCTGGTGTTCCTCTCTTTATATGTGTCGAACCAATCTTTGTGCGTACACATATGAAACGTGTAGGCCGTATCCAAGGTCCAATGTCTAGGCGCACCAGAGTTGGTTAAGACTGCAAGGAAATCTCCATCCTCATCATTGTTTCCAATAACGATGTTGGCTGACTGAGAGCTTTCTCCTGACATATGCTCCTTCTTCTCCTTCCATTGTTTGCAATTTCTTTTCTAGTGGTCGGTTGAACCACATATGAAGCAACCATCCTTCTCTTTGCCTTTTCCCTTGGATTTAGACCTGCCCCTTTCTTGAAATCCACCACCTCACTTTCCTCAACCTTCCTCTCTCCTTGCCCCTGACATAGAGTCTCTGTGCTTGAAACTGTCTTCTTCTCTCTCCAATCTAATTTCCAGATTCTCTCACACCTTAGAGAATGAGATTGACTCTGCGAATATCATGGTGGTTTTAAAGTGCTAGAATGAAGGTGGCAATGATTGCAGCAGCATGACAGCCATGTCTTCGTCATCCATCTTTGCTCCAACCTTCTCCAAGTTTGTTATGTAGTTCTAGAACTTGCATATATGATCATTAAGATCATTCTCTTCCTCCATCTTGAGGCCAGAGTTGTTCCTTCAAGACTAGCTTGTTACCGATGCTTTTACCTCGGTAGACACTTTCAAGCTTGTCCCAGACTTCCTTTGCCGTCATCTTTTCTCCAACATGAGGCAAGACATTATCAACAAGATGCAACTCAATACAACTCTTTGCTATCTTGTTCTTCTTCATCCAATCTGCTTCAGACATCTCTTTAGGCTTTGTTCCTATAGCCTCATCAGTCTTTTGTTGAATCAGGACGTTCTTCATCTTCTTCTGCCAAAGCGTGAAATCAGACTTGTCATCAAAGGGGTTGATAGACGACTTCACATCTCCTGCTTCGACCCTCCTTTTGCCGTTCACCATTGTAAAGTAGCCAGATATGGCTCTAATACCACTTATAGTGGTAAGCGTCTTTTAGATCCTTACTGGTACTTTGTGAAATAAGCAAAGAATAAAACTGGACACAGAACACAGCGAAATTTTATAGTGGTTCGGCTATAAATAGCTTATGTCCACTTAGTGATCTCTCTTGAGAGACTCACCAGAACACTACTATGAAGAATTTAGGTTTACAAGATCTTATTACAAAACCCTCTACCTTCCTTGTCTAGGTCTTATCTCTCTATCACTCTTGATTCTCTAGGTTTTCTTTCTCACTTAGAGAATTCCCTGCAGCTCCCTTTTATAGGGGTTGCTGATACAATAATATCTTAGGATTCCTAACCTTAACAAACAAATCTTCACAAAATCTAAAAAAGATTACTTTCCTAGAACTTATAGAAACACTTCTTTCCTTTTTTGAGTTATATTTGTCTTCTAAATCATAACCGTTAGATTGTATCAACGAGCCAAAACACAACATTTATGTTCTATGTATTTCTATTTATCTTAATGTTCTGTTGCAATTGAATTTTGTTCGGATTTTGAATTGGTAAAATTGGCATTTGATTTTCAAGTGGTGTTGAAGGCTGTAGAGAAAAATATGATCTCTGAATTAAAATTCTGTGTTTTAGTCATTTTATATAACCAAGATAATTTTTACCAATATACATTATAATCATTTGATCTTATACATTATAATCCAAGCTAGATGTAATCTCAGGGGTTATTGGGTTTTGATTTGGTGAGGGAGGGGACGAATCTGTGTAGTGTGTTTTAGAATGAATGCTATGATGTCAATTGAATGAGAATATTTATTTTACTTCTCCAAACAGCTAATTTTCCAAATTCTTTCTTGATTGATATGCTGCATTGCTTATAAGTCCCATTGCACTATGCAAATACTATCAGACAAGATTCAGAATCATGTGACCAAACACTGCAAATATGGTGTGATTGTTTGTCATTGTGCAAGTGTTGTTTGTATGATTGTCTACTAATTAAATTGTTATTTTCTTTAGTATATGATGTCGATGAAGCAGAGAGACATGAAAGTGGATGAGAGGCTAAATAAGCAGAAATGAAAGAAGAGGTGAACTCTATACCTAAACTTCTATATCTTCATTTTAAGAGGCATTTTTTTGGTTTCTTCATAAGAAAAAATATAATTCTCGGATTGTATGGGAATGTATTGCTCAGCTATTCGGTTTAATTTGGTCTGAATTTGCAATGTCGTTTTTATCATTTGTTTCAATTGGTTGCCTTGCCATAGCTTTATAATTCAATTAGCTCAGTGTAATTTGGTATACTGCCGAAATCCAATTGCCATATGACTTTATTTGCTTGCAACGGCAAATTGTAGTTGATCAAAGTACCCATTGGTTTTATGGTAGGTGGCAGTTGGGACCTGTAGATTGTTAGTGTTTATCAGGGTCTGGCTGAGGTTATTATTTTGATAATCATATAGATATTTAGAAATTAAGTTATGAGTCATTTCAAATTCTTATGTTCGTTACAGGTAGCAATCCAACTTTGAATTAGTGCTTTGGAATGCTCTATTTTGTTCTTAATTTAAGATTAGTTTTCAGAAGTGTTTTGAACGTGCCAGCTGGTGTGACTTTCTTTCAGTGTTAGAAAACTGAAAATCACTGCGTTGCTTCATGAGTTCATGATGTAAAGCAGTGTTGAAAGTAATTGAGAAATAAGAGTAGTGCTCATCAAAACTCAATTACAAAGTAGCACGATTAATTGTTTGCCTGAATTGATTAATGTTAGAGCTGAGATAAATAAACACATGAGTGCAATAGCTGTAGGCTCTCTTATGTTCTTTTCTGCCACAGGCAAGACATGAACTAGATAAAACAGTCTGTCTCCTGTGTAAAAAATTGAAGTAGATGTATTTTCATTGTCTCTGCATTGTAGCTTTGAAAAATTAGAAGGTTGTACACTATTCTAGTTTCATGATTACTTTTATTATCATTGTGATACAAGAACACATTACCAAAAAGTCTTTGGCCACTGTTGTTTATGTAGTCTTCATGCTATTAGTCTTTAGCTTCAAGTTGGCAAACCTTTTAAGCAGTTCATCTCCGAGCTTCAATTTTATTCTTTATCGTTTCCAGGTCTTATGTAAAAGTTTCTTAACCTCAAAATGTTATTGTAAGCTATTAGCAGAGCATGTACTCAGGTTCTTGAATTTTCACAATCGTTTCCATAGTTGGCAAGCTATTAGCAGAACATGACAGGAGAATTTGTAAATCAAGGACCTGCAATGATTCACCAACAGCAAGAAACTCTGCATCCCCAACAGTTCAATGTTGCTTGTAGCTTGCCGACTCCTTCATGTAATACTTGGTCTCACTGAATCACCCTCAATGGTTTTGTGCTTGCAATTTTATATAAAGCTGTCTAACCAAAAGAGTCGGTATGCGTTGATACATTGTTTGTGAACATATATGTGATTCAAAGAGATTGTTGAATAATGTAATGTGGTCGCTTTCAGTAATGCTTATACACTGACATGCTTATTTTCAATGTTGTTTTGAATTTAGGTCCTAACTAAATGAAATTAGAGCAGATGATGGAGTATTTCACTTATGATGGACCAATCGTTTACCAAATAGAGCTGCCCATATAAGGACATGATTTAAACAACGAATAGGCAAACGCAAAATCTTGGTTATGCACACATTATTAACTTGCATATGCATCTCTGATTTAGGCCACAAGGACATCCACACTTATTGAGTCAACCACAACTGAGTCTTGTCATGGAATGATCAAGGACCTGCACAACTTTCTGAGTATCTGGTGTGGCTTTCAGTCTTTACCTTTTCTGAGTTGTTTTGAAAAGATAGAGAGGGATGTGATTTAAGTATGTAAATGCTATTCATATATTCTTTTTCTTTTTAACTTATGGGTTTTCATATTGTTTTTTGTTGGTTATTACAATGCCGGTTATTGAGGTTGTGGTCGACAAGACATGATCGGCTTTGAAGGAAAATCAGTTCGTCTATTTATGAGATCTGGATATGATTTTCCTTTTTTGTTGTAACTGATTTTTTTTTTCAACTTATAGTGATTCTTATGTTTAAATTGGCTCTTGGTAATTGTTAGGTTTTAGATTTCAATTAATTATGCAGTTCATACTTCGAAGGGTATGAATTTGTATTATTATTATTTTTATAAAACTTTAACTTTTCTTGGGTTTGTTCATGTAAATTTTTTATGTTTCCATTTTGTAAGTGTTTTTAGTCCTCATCAAAGGCTTACAGCAGTTGCTATGTCTAAATTGGCTCTTAGGTTAATAAAACTTATGTTTTATGTGTTAGGTTAATAACTGTTGTCTGAATTTACATATGTTTTATGTGTCAGAAAACTTAGGTGTTGCTTAAATTGGCTCTTAGGTTTATAAAACTTCGGATTTTTAGATTTCTATTTCGGTTTCATGTTATGTTATGTTTATTCATTAACTGATTGTGAGTTGTTTATCTGACTTACTCTTTGGACTTGATTAATGATTGTAGTCTGAATCTATATATGTTTTATGTGTCAAAAACTTGGGTATTGCTTAAATGATTAATAGCATTTGTTTGAGTTTGTTTTTTGGCTTTCAAAGAATAAGAACTAACAGTAAAGGATCCAGCAACTGCAAATTTAGGGTTGACTGCTGTTGGCTTAAATGTAACACCCCGTACCTAAAAGTTACCTTTTCACAGAGGTTTACGAGTTACCGAGGGCTTTTAATTGCGATCGGTAATTTGATAAGTTATCGCTCGAGTTAATTTTCGAGTTTTTCTAAACCCTCCAAATTCCTCATTTAATGACTCGATGTTGTAGTACGTGTCGACACGAGTCTCCCGGTATTTTTAAAATATTTTTCGGAGCTTCCGGCTATTTTCTGTGAATTTCTGAAGTTTATGGTAATTTTCAATTACTATTTCAGTAATTAGTTTTTACCATTTAACTAATTACTTTTTACCCTATTTTAATTCGGACCTTCAGATCAATTAAGGTTTGATCTGGGCCGTTGATTCGTGTATAAATAGTTGGGGAGAGGGTTGACTCGGGTCAGACCCCCCCTGCGTCCCTGTTTCTCTCGGACTCTCCCGAACACTCTCGCGTCTCTCTCGCCTCCCTCTCTTCTCCGGTGCCTCCATGAGGGAGCAACGCTGCCGCCACTTCTCCCTATTATATCACCACCAAATGTTCCCCTCTTCTTCCCCTCCAAAACCCCCCAATCAAAACACAGACATGTCCACTGAGGATAGAGATCGATCCCCCTGTGTTCTTCGTTCTCCGGCGAGCTCGAGCTTCTTCAAGGTAAACCTGTCTCTTTTCATTCGATTTCGAACCCCCTTAAGCTTGGATTTTAGCCTGGGACCTAAACCCCTCTTTCCTCTATTTTTCTGGGTTTCTCTGTGACGGTGTCACCGGCCACATCTCCGGCCAAACGATCGGTTCTCCAAGTTCTTTTCTTTTCTGGGTCGCCATGACGTCTGTAGACGGAGGTGGAATTTCGAAAATAAGGAGATGAAGCAAATGGTGGAGCTCGAGAGTGAGGCAGCGATTTAGAGGATCTCTTGAGGAGTTTTGATGCCCTGCAACAATTGACAGTAGAGAGAAAATGGGAGGTGTTGCTGAGATTCTGTTGACCATCAAGGTGAGAAAACTGGTGTTTGTTACTTACTGGATTACGTAGTTATGTTTGATAATTGGAGTTGGAAATTGAACTAAGTGGGGTTTTGTGTAGTTGTTTGACAGAGGGTTGGGGATATGTGTGTGTGTATATATATACACATGTCTGGTATTATCGACAGAGCCGTTTGTAACACTACCAGAACAACTACTTTAGCCGACGAAATTTTTTCGTCAGCAAAACCTTAAATTTCGTCGGCTAAAGTCTTAGCCGACGACACGTCGTCGGCTAAGAAGTCGTCGGGCAAAATCCGTCGACCAACACTATAGCTGACGAAATTACTGTTCATCGTCGGCTAAAGTCATTTATTTAGCCGACGAATAAATTTTTCGTCGCTTAATTTCTGGACTTTAGCCGACGAAATTTATTAAAATTCGTCGGCTATAGCTATTATTTTTATTTATTTATTTAACTTTAGCCGACGAATTTTAGGGTATTTCGTCGGCTATAGTTATTATTATTATTATTTTTTTTTTGTCATGACCCACCCCGAGTTAAATCCCTTTAACTCGAAGTAAATCCTGCGGGGACCACCCCAAGGGAACTTCTTACCGAAACCCCCTTGAAATGGCCAACCCTTCCTACATTCCAACTCAGCACTTCCATGAGTATCTACAACAAACCCTAACTCATGAAGGCATTCTGCTCCCTAACCTACTTAATTAGCTATACCGGGTTAGTCAGAGCAGTCTACTAAGATGATTACCCTAAAGAATTTCAACGGCAACGGATTGATCGACTATGCCTCGACTCTTGTACGCGCACGACCTCCGCTCGAGAACCCTGCACCACTGGGCATTTGAAAACGAAGGGCCCAGGGGAGAAACATTGAAAAACTGTCAGGGTGAGTGGACAAAAATAAAACTTAAAAGCTCTATTCCTCTAATGTTCCCCCTCTACTTTTTCTAAGGAAAAACCGCATGCAGGTAAAGCATAAACAATGCATTGGCTCGAAATATAAACAATTATGTGGGGTGTTAACCTCATCCACGAGAAAACCGACCTGCTCTATTCGGGAGGGTCTAATGACCAGCTACCACCGAAGAGGGTCCCCGACCTGCTCTATCCGAGAGGGTCTATTGACCAGCTCAACCGGAGAAGGTCCCTGACCTGCTCTACCCAGAAGATGGTACCCGCTCTAACTGGAGAGGGTCCATGCTAGCAAACAATCCTTATATCCTTTTCCCTTTTTCCTTTTTCAAAATCCCTTTAAAACCTGTAAAACCTGTAAGACCTCGTAAAACCTCGTGGAAACAATAAATCGAAAACCCCATTTAAAATCCGTGAGCCACCTTTCTCCTTTAAAAACATCCCCCTCCATATTCCCAAAACGGTGATAATCAATAAAACCATACCCCGGGAAAAAATCCTTTAAAAATCATGGGATGGGTATGAACCTCTTTCCCGGTTAGTTTGCCTTTAAAATCCTTAAATCCCCTTTTTCCCAAATCACCGTAAAACATACAAATAGAGGAAATTATATATATATGCAGGAGAAACCAATCAAGTATAAAGCATGCAATTTAATTTAAAACAAAGTCCACTCACAGTACTCTTTGCGACCTTCTTCCTGCTCGGAAAGCTCCTCGAGCGAAACCCTCGAACTAACACGTAGTCGAGCCCGTCTCACGTGCAACCAGGGACTGTACAACAAATCATTATATTAGTCATTTCACAGTCGACTTGGTCTTTTCCTAGTTTGACCAGGAAATCCTATTTGACCACATGTTGACCAAGTTCCTTTCTTAAAGCACTTTAACTTTTTTTTGACTTTCATTCCCGGTTATCGACTCTTAACTCAATTTACCGGAAGTCCGACTCAGCTTCCGAACTTCCCTTTATCACTTAACTTGACGTTAGGGTGTCACGTATTAATTCGTTGAATTACTATGGACACCCATTCAACCATTTCACCAATACCTTAGGAGTCCTTAAAATAATCCTTAAACCTTAACCGGCAATAATCGATGATCGGAATAATATTTAATTATCCGCCAATAATACTAAACTAGAACAATTCCAAAACCTAACCAAAACACCTCCAAAAATTACCAAATTTTAACCATAGACTCCTCACAATATGTACTAATTAATGGACATGAAAAACTGCCCAAAAAGTGGCGGCACCACCGCCAGCTCCGCCGCCACCGGCGGCCGCCGGCAGAAATTCCGGCCAGAATTCCGGCGACCTCGGATCGCCACCAAATTTTACCAGTAGCTTCGTCTCGTCAATTTGGACAACTTTCTAGTTCAACTCGAAGGCCAATTCGGCCTCTAACTAGGTCAAAAACTCGATGAACAGTAGACCCCGAAATAATTACACTACCAAACTTCAAATCCTCAATTCTCCCTACACACTTCAAATCGAGCTACCAAATTCTAGGGAATTGTAGTACACCTAAAACCCATCCTAAACATATAAAGAACTCAACAATTGGTGATCTAGGGAGGGAGAAATTCAATCCCGAAAATCTACTGTACACACCAAGAACAAATCGGAATTTCTCCCGATTTACGGCGAGTTAGGTCGGAAAGCTTACCTAGGATTGAAGTAGACTCGGAGGCCGAGCTTTTGGGACCGGTGCGCCGGCGGTTGGTGGCCGGACGGCGGCGCTGTGGCGCGCGCAAGGTCTGGCAGTGTTTTGCCGATCGGGAGAGAGAAACTCTCGGGGAGAGAGAAAGAAAGGCTGGGGTGAAAAATCTGATTTTTCACCCCGGTAACTCCTATATATAGCCTTTTAACCGCACAGTAACTTTATACTTTTGTTCATAACTTCCTCAAACGAACTCCGATTTGAGCGTGCTACGTGTCCACGAACTCGTAACAACGCCCTCTACAACTTTCAAGAAGAAGGTTTCCCCAAATTCCCGACCTAACGAAAAGTCAACTTTACGATCATTGTACGGTTAAACGGTCACTTTAAATGGTAAAAGACCAAAGTAACCAACCGTAAAATAATTCTAGGATCGGGATGTGACATTTTTAGCCGACGAATTTTATTAAATTTCGTCGGCTATAGCTATTATTATTTTTTATTTATTTAACTTTAGCTGACGAATTTTAATAAAATTCGTCGGCTAAAGTTATTATTTTTTTTATGTAATTATTATTTTTTAAAACTTTAGCCGACGAATTTTAGGGTAATTCGTCGGCTATAGTTTTTTTTTTTAATTTTAGCCGACGAATTTTATTAAAATTTCGTCGGCTATAGATATTTTAATTTTTTCATATTTTTTTCTTTTTTAATTTATTGTATTTTTTATTAAAATTTTTACTTCTTTTTCGTTTTTACACCGAAAAAGGAGTAAGGAGGAGGAGAGGAGGAGGAGAAGGTTAGGAGAGGGAGAGGAGGAGGAGAAGGTTAGGAGAGGGAGGAGGAGGAGAATTTAGAGGAGGAGAAGAATTTAGAGAAGTAGGAGGAGGAGGGATTTGAAGGAGGAGGAGGAGGAGAAGGTTAGGAGAGGGAGGAGGAGGAGGAGGGAAGATGAAGAGGAGGGGGAGGAGAAGGTTAGGAGAGGGAGGATGAAGAGGAGGAGGAGGAGGAGGAGGAGGAGGAGGGAAGATGAAGAGGAGGAGGAGAACAATGAAAGATATAGAAAATTTTGAATTTTAGTGGAAATTTTAAAAATCCCCGCCAAAAATTTGAATTTTTAATTAACTTTAGCCGATGAAATTAGGGTAATTCGTCGGCTATAGTTATTTATTTATTTTATTTATTAATTTAACCTTAGCCGACGAAATACCCTAATTTCGTCGGCTATAATTATTTATTTATTTATTAATTAATTTAACTTTAGCCGACGAATTACCCTAATTTCGTCGGCTAAAACCCTAAACCCTATACGTAGAAGCTTCAAACGAAAAAAAAGTCGTGAAATAAGATATGACCGGAATGGTGAAATACGTCTATGGTTGAAAAATCACGTAATTCCGGTAAAGTCTCGGTACCGATAATTGCGGTTAACTCAATTTTCCATTCTTTCTCCCTAGAGGTAGCCCTATCTCTGGTAGTTATTTTTCATAAAATTTTTATACCACTGGTTGCGTCTCATCGATTTGAAACTATTTTCAGTTGAAGGTCCGGGCAAAATACGTAATTTAGACGGTCAAATGACCGTTTCTGTGCATCAAGGGGTTTGACTTACGTGATTGACCGTAAAGATCGAGCCCTTAACGTTGTCAGATTAAGTTAAATTTTTTCCTATACACATATTTCAACATAATGATCATATCTGACGGTCGGAATTTTGTTTCTCAACTTTGATCATCGAAATCACAACATGCGTGCTAATGTTGTATAACTTGTTTACTAAGCTTTAAGTAAATGTTTCGTTTCTAAAACAAACTGTACGTAGAAACTTCAAATGCAAAAAAGTCGTGAAATAAGATATGACCGGAATTGTGAAATACGCCTACGGATGAAAAATCACGTAATTCCGGTAAAGTCTCGGTGCCGATAGTTGCAGCCAATATAATATAGAGGTTTGACTTACGAGATTGACCGTCTAGATGAAGTCCTTAAATTTATCAGATAAAGTTGAATTTTTTACCAGAGATATATTTCAACATATTGATAATATCTGACGGTCTATTTTTTTTTTGTGAATTTTGATGACCAGAATCACAACATGCATAATATTTACCATTATTTATCAATATGGGGAGGCCTATCATGGAGGGGTAAATGTCTCAAAATTTTTAGATGGACAGTTGCGTCTCATTATGGTGAGTGTTTGTTGTGTTGAAGGTTCGGCCAAAATACCTCATATAGGTGTAGATATGGACATTTTCGTGTGTTAAGCGTTTAGAAAAACTTCATTTTGAAGCCTTAAACGAACTCGGATGGCCAAAAAGCCTATATGTCATGCCGTTAGCATTGAGTTTTAAGCGTACGGTCGTTCTGCTTCCAGATTGGTATCACAATAGTCAATCGGACACCGAAATATCCGTAGTGCAATTTTGTAACTAAAAGTTACTTTAGCCGACGAAATATCCTAATTTCGTCGGCTAAACTTTTCAAATTTCGTCGGCTAAAGTTCACATACTATAGCAGACGAAAAAAGCACTTTAGCCGACGGAAATTTTTTTTGTCGGCTAAAATTTAACTATAGCAAACGAAAAAATTAGTTTAGCCGACAAAATTTTTTTTCGTCGGATAAAATTTCACTTTAGCCGACGAAATTTTAACTTAGCTGACGATAAAAAAATTCGTCGGCTAAAGTCCACTTTAGCCGACGAAAAAAAATTTCGTCGGCCTGTTTTTAGATATTTTGTCGGCTATAGTCTTTTTTCTGGTTGTGTAATGTAAAGTGGGGTTTGGTAATTGTTGGAGTACAGACTAGGAAACTTGGTTTCCGACTTGATTAAAGGTTAGCTGAAAGTTTTTGATGAGTGTTTGTAATTCTGGGGTGACTTGGAGTTGTTGTGTTGTTGTTGCGTTTGAAATTGATGTTTAATCGTGTTTTCTGTCCTTGTATGTCGATAACTTGGAGACGAAGAAAACGGGGAGGTTATGGCGAAATTCCGACAAGTTACTAGGATCCGGTGACGGTTCCGGTGATGCAGTAAAACCGGCAGAATGCCGAAGAGTCTCTGGTCGAACGTGAGACGGGTTCGACTAGGTGGTTAGTTCGAGGTTTTCGCTCGAGGAGCTTTCCGAGCAGGAAGAAGGTCTCAATAAGTACTGTGAGTGGACTTTTAATTTAAATATAATGCATGCAATAGATTTTCTTGAGTTTCTCCTTTATTTGTGAATTTCCTCCATTTTAAGTTTTATGGTGATTTTGGGAAAATGGAAATTTAATACTTTTTAAAGATAAGTGAGCCGGGGAAGAGGTTCCTACCTTTCCCGTGATTTTAAAAGATTTTCCCGGAATATGATTTTACTGTTATCACCATTTTAGGTTATGGAGGGAGATGTAATTTAAAAAGGGGAAACTTGGCTCTTGGATTTAAGGATTTTAAAGTAAAGTCAGAGAACCGGTTTCGAGTTCCTGGAAACGTTTTAAATCCAATGTATTTGGGTAAAGTCATAGGAGATTTGACTTGGTTTTCGATTTATTTTCCCACAAGGTTTTTAAAGGATTTTAAAGGATAAGGTTATATGTATTGCATGCTAGCATGTACCCTCTTCAGATGGAGATGGTACCCTCTCTGGATAGTAGCTGGTCTGACCCCCTTCGGTGGTAGCTGGTCAGTATGACCCTCCCGGATAGAGTAGGCCATGACCCTCTTCAGTGGTAGCTGGTCGGTTGGACCCTCCCGAATAGAGCGGGTCATGGGACCCTCTCTGATAAGCTGGTCAATAGACCCTCTAGTGGTAGAGCAGGTCGGTTGTTTTCTCGTGGATGAGGTTAATACCCCACACATTTAATTATAGATTTGAGCCAAAGGAGTTATTTTATGATTTATTTATTCATTTTTATGAATTCCGTGCATGTGGATTTATGGAAAACCAACAGAATAGCATTAAAAGATATTTAACTTTTATACCTTTATTTTGTCAACTCACGCTAACGTTGTTTTTAAATGTCTCTTCCCTGGACCCTTCGTTTTCAAATGCCCAGTGTTGCAGGATTCTTGAGCGGAGGTCGCGCGTACAAGAGTCGGGGCATAGTCGATTAATTCATTAGGTGAAATTTCCATATAGACTCATATAGACTGCTCTGTCTAACCCAGCTTAGCTAGTTAAATAGGTTAGGGAGCAGGATGACTTTATGAGTTAGGAATTGTTTTTTTTATTACTCATGGAAGTGCTGAGTTGGTATGTAGGAAGGGTTGTCCATTTCAAGAGGGTTTCGGTAAGAAGTTTCCTTGAGGTGGTCCCTGCAAGATTTACTTCGGGTTAAAAGGGTTTAACTCGGGGTGGGTCCTGACATTAAATGCTTATGTTCTTTGGAAGAGTCGTTGTTGGATACACTTGGAAAGTTCAATTGCAACTCTGGACATTGAATCTTCTTCTAATGATTAACCCTTGGGTAGGTTTTGATAGAGAGCAGTTGAAAGTTTAGGGTTTAGGATCTGAACTCTGCAAATTTCAAAACTTTTTGTTATATGAACCATTTGCTTAATATGTATATGCATACTAATTGTGTAATGTATAATGCACTTATATATAGTAGTGATGTACCCGCGCGATGTTGCAGGCAATCTTGCTAGAGAAGCCTCTAACACTCCCTGAGTGTTATGAGAATCACATAAAAATTTTACCCGCAACAGCGTGCGGGCAATTTTCCTAGTGTATAATATGACACCTTTAGGAACATATGGTCTCAACTCCTCTAATTGTGCAATAGCCTCAACATACTCCTTGCTCTCAAATATGGTGCCACCTTGAGCAATACAAGTCTCCAAGTAATCCGGTGATGAATGCTCAATAAAATGTTTCTTAACAATATCATCCATAACATCAATCCGGAAACACTCATCAAGATGATACAATGGGCTCCTCATAGCATTAAAAATCTGAAACCTAATAGTAGTGTCAAAGACCGTCATGGTGAGCAACCCTTTTGAACACTAATTTTGACCCCGACGGTCGCCATAAAAGCTCTACAAAAAATGATAGGCTACTCATTATCATCCTCATAGGAAGGAGTATCCATGTCAAGTACTACAAAATCGGTCGAAACATAAAGCTCCTCTACCTTGACAAGAACATCTTCCACCACTCCACGAGAGTATTTAACACTCATATCTTCCATCTTCAACTTAATATTTAAAAGCTTAATTGTCTCCAAGGACAAAGTCTTGTACAAATCATAAGACATAAGGTTGATGCTAGCCCCTAAATCTAACAATACTCAATCAAAGCTTAGGAGGCAATCTTCTTTGAAGTACGGCCGACACTTGTTCACTCAAGTACACATCCTCATTCTCCATAAACTTCCTCTTATTTGTGCACGTCTTTCAAACACTTTGCATAGGCCTGCACTTGCTTAATGACATCAAGAATTGGAATGTTGATGTTAACTCTCTTGAATAGCTCAATGAACTCTTTCTTTTGAGTCTCCTTCCGCTTCTTTTGATCTTGAGTAATCTTGACTTGTGGATATGGAAGTCTACGCTTCGATGGGGTCAAATCAAGAGGTGGAGAAAAAGTAAGACTCCCTATCGAACCCCTAAGGGTGGTAACCATCCCACTAGGGTTCTTAGCCCTCAAGGCTTCTCCTAGTGTAGAATGGATCGGTCCAATCCTATCCCTAGAATATGAAGGTGCATGAGAATAGTCTTCTTCCTTATTACTTCCCCCTTGATGAAGATCCCGTTGCTCACTAGATGATGAAGTATCAATAGAAGTAGATGAAAAAGTTTCCACCTTATTCCTCCCCTTGATGAAGATCCCATGATGATGGCACATGAGTAGTAGGAATAAAATGTACATGCTTAGGCGGTGTAGATGAAGTAGATCTTTAAGACTGAAGTTTTGATTGAAATAAAGAGGTCTTCCTTGTGCACCTTCGGGAAGTACATTTTCTTCCTCCCCGGCTTCCTTATCCACCCCCTTATTTCTTTCATTTACAAGGTCACAACTCTCAATCCATTTTCCGGGGGTACATTTTCTTTCCCCCGGTTCTCATCCTCCTTTGAATAAAAAGTATGATGCATATGCACATTATCATTAACAACATGGCGAAGAGGTACATTTTCTTCCCCCTTGGCTTCATATGAATGCAACATGTCATCATCACTATCAATGTAATCCTCTACTAACACATGATCATCAATATTAGAATATGGAAGTGAAGAATGTGAATCATGCTTAGGATTGAGAACATGTGTATTATGAGAATGTGATATGGGAGAAGTAGGAGCATGCGTGTCATCATATACATTCAAATGAGACTTATAAGATTTCGGTGGAATTTGGGTTGCCTCCCTAGAAGCGTTTGTTTTTAAAGATCTCAAGCCGGCCCATGGAATTTGAATTATTTAGGAGCACCGAGGTAGAGTACCTCCTTAATAGAATCAAAAATGTTCTCATAATATAGCTTAAGCCGATGACCATTCACCTTGAAAGTACCCCCATCATCTAAGTTTCTTACTTCAATAACCCGCATACGGCCCAATTTACTTTTCTTTTTCTTTTTTTCCCGACCAATATTAACCTGCAGTCCTGCATCCATTGCTCAACTACTGAATTATGTGCAGCTGCAAACCTCCAACACCAACATTTTTTAGAATCTAGAGCCATCGACATTGAGTTTCAAGAGCGTATTCTTTTTTCTGGTAGATATTGTTCGAGTTAAGTTACGCTCCCAAAATATTTCATTACAAAATTGATAAAATCCAAGCCCAGTTGATGAAATTGCTAAATCCAAGCAATATAGACAAAATTGCTAAAAATCTCCTATGCAGGCACATCAAGGAAATAAATTGATGAATTTCTCATTCAATCATTAGAAAAGGTAAATGATTTACAAATTATCTCTCTGTAATTGTGTAATTACATGGTCTGACGATCCTGCATACGAAACTAGCCAACTACTATGCTTGAGAAATTAATGCCTGTTGGAGATACTTGTGAGCTTACAATAGGACCTGCTGTGGTTGATAGATAACAGTGGGGAGGTCTTCAAATGCTTCTCTCCTGCTGCTTCAGCATCACCCATCTTCTCTTATTTTAGACAATAATTAAGGTTCAAATCTCACTAAGAGCTCCCGACATCACAACAGGCTAGAGCTCTAAAACACCAGTCAGTCCAAATTTCACATCTCTCTCTCTCTCTCTCTCTCTCTCTCTCTCTCTCTCTCTCTCTCTCCAACAGGTGTAATTTGCTTATACGATTTTAATGGACAAATTTCGCTAACGTTTCGGGGTTTCAGACGAAGCTAAGAAAGTTTCTACATATTCCATTATTATTCATCAAATTTGGACCCCTGAATCCACTCTGTAGTGTAGACAGAGTATGGCATACCTAATTAAAGATTAAAATACTAATACTAACAACAAATATGAACAATGACACTTACAAAATACATAACATAGCAGTACCACTCGGTTTGGAGTTCCTGCATATATTGTGAAAGATTAGTATGACTGCTATAATGAAGGGAGTATCATATTCATACAGAAAGTGAATACATAACAATACTGCAAGAGAGGCATCATTTATTTACTCACATAATTTTCTTGAAATTTATGGATGAAATCATCATACTTCCTTGAAAATTGATCCTGCACACAAAAGATGATATTAGAAAAAACAGAAACAGCTCTTGCATAACACAGCCTCTATGCCCTGTTCTTACACAAACAAAAAGCTTCACTAAAGATATTCTAAAACCAAAAGGCCTCTTGTGACAACACAGAAACATTGGTTATATATCACAAATCAAGCAACTTCGACTTACTTTGAAATAGAAGGAAATTTATGCATACCTCCCTCATCTCCTTTGGTTTGTCTATCCCTATCTTTTCACGATAGATTTGTCCGAGCAATATTGGTTGAACCTGCAATCCAAAGGTTGTGGACTCGAATGAGAAAAAAGTAATACTAAAACAAAAATTAAATCAAAACTGTCAGCTCCCTGGTGTGTTCAAGTTCGTAATATAAAATAAGATGCTGAATGTATAAGCGATATTACTCATGCTGCAACAAGTACGATTTCAATAAAAGAGGACTTAGAACATCACTTAATTTCGTGTTGATTCAGTTTCAGCTTATGATATGTATTGATGGGTGTTTCTTACTTGGAATTCTTGACATCTTGGTTGTTGATATAAATTCGATGTTAAGTTTTTCTCAATAAATTATTCGAGTTTCAGAGAGCTGTTGCATAATATTGATCGTACTACTATACTTTCATAATAATTAGTTGAAACTACAAAAATGCACTGTGCACGTGCGCAAAGGCTAGTATATATTTAACTTATTATTATAGCGCTTGACGACGCTTACTGTTCACCGAGAACAGAGGTCGACCATTTTTAACTTTCAGTTTTTTGTTGTTTTACGTGATTACCTAGTTGCCCTGACAGTTGTTTGATAGCTGACTACAAAAAAAAAGATTTTTGCCACGACGCAAAACCGTCACCAAAAGTCGTTTTGCCGACGCAAAATAGTATTCGCTAGGGCGCTGCGACGAGAAAGCGTCGGTCACAAATAGTCTAATGCTAGGAATAAGTCTAAATACTTATGATGAAAAAAAGAATTTGCTTAAAAAACATACAATGAATAAGTCTAATGCTAGGAATGGTACATTTTAATGTTAAACCTAACATGTTCACAAGAAAATGAAGCAAGCAGTTTACAAGATCATGAAGCTTCTAGGTAGTTGTCTCTAGCAAGTATCTATCTCTAATCCAATGAGAACTACACAGCAACACTTCACAAGCATTAGAGTAAGCACTACCAACTGTATCTTGGTCCACCTGAATTCCCTGCAATGAGTGCAAATTATCAGATAGAAAATTTGGCACATGCATGCTAACTATTCATACCTTAATCAATTGGTTCTCAACAAATTACACAAATTCTAAGTGTAGCAGACCTTAATCAATTTCAACTTAGGATGTTTAAAGTGTAACCTCCACACACACCGACCTTAGGAAGAACACTAGGAACAGAGCTAGTCAATATATTTTGGTCATTACAGTAAAGAGTTTTGGAAGAGGAAATAATAAACCAAAGTGGTTGCCTTTAGATTCTCAAATTTTTCAACATTTACAATTGAAGACTCTGTAGCTATCCATTGATGGTCAGATAAAACAAGAAGAAACACGAATATAACACTTTTAAGAAAAAGAAGAGAGCTTTATTCTACTCGGGGTTACCTTCGGATTCGCCTTCCGAGGGGTTAGGGTCGCCATTAGGGGCTTCCCTGCGTTCCTTACCCTGAAGAGCTTGTACAGCCCTTGTCAGGTGTGAGACCCCGAAATTTTAATTTAATTTTCCGACACATTTAGGGTTTAATTCCGATTACTTTTCAGTACGTCGTCATTTCGTCTAACGTTTCTACGTTAAGACACACGTCGCCACATGCGTAAAAGTATTTACGGAATATTTTCCGGCACTTCACGTAATTTTTCGTACGACTTTTACGTTTAAATTTGACGTTTGGTTATTTGAAATGAATTTTCGAAAATGGTTTTGGTTTTGAAATTTATTTTGGGATTGGGATCGAATCGTGGCCGTTGATTCGATCGACGAATCGTGGCCACTCGTTTTTCTTTTTATACCCTATCTCTTTCTCTCTTTTCTCCACCTCTCCTTTATCTTTCCCTTTTCTCTCCTTCCCTTTCCTTCACTTTCTCTTTCTGTCTTCGTCCGAAAACAGAAAGCCTGCTCTCTCCTCCCTCTCTCCTCGACAGCAGCCGGCTAGCCACTCCACCGGCGCGCGTCAAGCCTCACCACCCCTCCCATCAGCCTCGCCTCACCCCGGCGACCTCAACCAGGCCACCAGCGACGCCAGCGCCGCACAGCCGAGGCAGAAAGTTCAAGAACACTGTGCAACACAGATCGAAGCGAACCAGAGTTTTTGGAGAGCTAGGAACCTCCCAGGAGCTGCCTAGGAGCAAGGAGGAGGAAGGAGGAGCCCAGCGGAGCTCCGCCGGAGGAGAACCGCCGGAAAAACAGTGGAGGAAGCCTAGGTATGGATTCTTGATCTTTTCCTTCGATTGTGGTGTTGTTGGTTAGCCTAGGATGTTTAGAAGGTGTTAGGACAGGCTTAGAGGCTCGGTTTGGCCGGAAAAACCTTGAAATCCGGCGAGGAAACCGGTCGGGAACCGGCACGGTAAAAACCCTGGTTTTTACCGTGTCAGTTTACTTTTACTATTTACCCAGGGGTAGAGTTACCAATTTGCCCCTGACTGTTTGAGTTAATTACAGTTACAGTTTTTACTGTTTACTTTTACTGTTGTTCTGTTTACTTTTACTGTTTCACTGTTACAGTTTTACTTTTACTGTTTACTTTGACCGGTTGACTATTTGACTTTGACTTTTTGACTTTGACCGGTTGACTTTTGACCGTTGACTTTTTGACCGTTGACTTTTTTGACCGTTGACTTTACTGTTGACCGTTGACTTTTACTATTCCAAAGTTGACTTTTAACTTATGCCGTAGAACACCTATTTTACGTTTTCGAACACTACGGTTAAACGTTTTAAAGACTTTTAGCTTGTAAATGTGGCAAAAACGACGTAAGTACTGAATAAGAAATAATCCCGACTTCTCGCTGGTTCGAGAATCGGAGTGTCAAACAAGTCAAACCCTAATGTCAGAAAGATAAACAAAGAGTGTTTATCAAGTCTTAGTCGTAGATAGTAGATCCTCGAATTACTTATACCTGACTATCACTGTTGTCTCACCCACAGACTCAGGAGCTCGTCTACGCAGGCTTCAGGAGGACCAGGAGTTGGAGCGCAGCCAGCTGTACCATCATACCAGGTAGGGGGAGCACGCCCATTGGGTGAGCCGAAACCCTCTTGGGTCGGCGGCTCTTTCACTGTATATTTATTGAATAATGATGCATTGTTTTAAGCTTGACCACATGCTTCTTATAGCACTTGGTGTGTGTGTGTGAGTTTTGGATCGAAAAGTAGTACCGTCGTCCTGATTTCCGGTGCTTGGCCTGAGAGCGACGGGACCTAGTATTCTAGCACTCCTACGGTGTCGATGACCGTTAACCTCCGGAGGGGCTATGCCCTGTTTATTTTATTCATTTATCCCGCTTACGCTCGTCTCGTACAGAGTAAAACGTGACGTAAGTGCGGCCTTCTATTTGTTGGGCGTTAGCTGGAAATGGACGCTCTCGCTATTCTGCGCACTCGGGCGCTTAGATAGTTGGCCCCGGTTTGCAGTGAAGATAAACCCGGGATTCGGCCGCTCAGATCCAGAGAGTTCTTTCATATGTGGTCACATGTTTTCCCGAGCTTTGTGTGCGTGGCGTGCATTTACATTTCCACATGCTCTTTCGTACTTACGAGTACATATACTTATATACGAAATGTTTTCTCATGGGTTTTAAACCCCGACTTGGATGGCTTTGGCCCCATTTGGGTTAGCGAGGACGAGTTGCTCACCTCTACATCTTTTCAGGTCTACAGCACCCGTCACTAGAGGAGCTGGACTAGATCGCGGAGCGTCGGTTATCGTGCACTTCACTTTTCGAGGACTCCCTTTCTGGTGTGGTTTTCATGTTTCTTGATTTCCGTATTTTCATATCTTGTAATCTGTTGGATACTCTGAGACATTATTCGGGCCCAGTGTTCCGAGACTTTTTCATGTACTATTTCTGTCTCGGGTATTTTCTATTATCTTCCGCTTGTAAAACATTTGTATGCTACTCTGATCATTTGTTATTCTGTATTTGACATTCATATTATTATTCATGTGTTGCTTGTTTCATTCATAGCCTTGTGGTTTCGGTCCAGAGGGTCATCAATACGTCGAAAGACGTATTGATTACTCGCTAGATCGGGATTACGGCGGTTACCGTCGTGTTCCGGGACCGAGAATAGTTCCCGGGATGCGACATCAGGTCTTCAATCATACGACGCATCTCAGCCATCTCCATTTGTTGATCCTCCAAAGCTCCTCTACCACGTCTAGCCATCTTCGTAGGCCCAGAGCTGAGCTTTGATACCAGTTGATGCAGGGCAGAAACTAGAAGTTTCTGTCTTGCGGCTAGATCAGGGATAAAGTACTTGAGAGCGGCAGTTCTCAAGGGAAAACAAGAGATTTAAGCAATAGATTCTTGCAGTAGGATTAAGCAGGAACAAGATAATGAGTTCTAGGGTTTAAGATCCCAGATAAACTCTATAAAATTCTATTTAAAATAACAAAAGTTGTCTTACAAGACTCTTAAGCCCTAAATATATATAGGCACCAGCAAACCCTAATATAAAAGGAAAGACTTAAAAGAAAGAAATAAAACATAAAACATAAAAAATAATAATAATAATCTCCTAATTAATTTAGGATCTTGTAGATGCTCCTTCATCAACCCATAACAGACACACTCTCGTATGACTTTTGTAAGATTAACAAAAACATCCAAACATAGAACAACAAACTAAAGCGACATCCTATAGATACAAAAACAAAAACAAAAACTACTATTTATTGAAGGCAGCCTTACCCAACTCAGCAACGATTCAAAAAGGCATCAACAATTTGATTTGAGTCTGCTAATTATTTGAAATATATGAGTCAAAAATTAAAAGTTAAAAATTATTGCCAAAGGCCATTTACCTCTAGCCTATGACTGTTTGGGGAAGATAGGACAACTAAACATATCCATAAATATCCCTTCTTAGAATTTTGCAATTTAGTTCATTGTGAGTATGGGCAGGCCATTGGTTATTTGGTCAGTTCCCCAATCAAAATATCTAGTCTTGTATTAGCACACAAAGGAAGATGCTTTGTTTTTTTTTGCGGAGAGGCAAAATAGAGTCCGCTTATTCTAGCCGAGGTGAGAAATATGTGTGATGTCACTCAACTCTGTTAATCAACACAGTAGTGGTCTGCCTATCTATGTATATATGTAGAGACATTCATTAAAGCACTTATTAAGTAGGCTCTATGTCAAAATCAACAACCCTGTAACAATTTACAAATTTCAGTACCATGAATCATGTCTTCGCTACTTGATTTTGGGTGGCCATTTCATCTTTATAGACAGGGATGATCCAATAACCACTCCTCACACCCCAGAAATGAGGCATCCCACTCCCACACTTAATGTTGTGTATGTATCTATGAACTATGTATCTGTGTGTGAATGAAAACCTCCATTTGCATTTTAATTGTACTGATCAAAGAAACTTAACATCAGCTGAAAACCATTTTCGATTCTGCACTCCCTAAAGTTTGCAAACCCAGGTGACACGTTCATTAATTTCAGGCAAACAAATTAAAAAAAAGAATAGAAATGATCAAACTTATATGTAACATAGTGAAAGTCAAATTTTAAGGACTAAACCTTTGTCTATTATGCTAATGCTCATAACTCCAAATGTTTAAATATATATATATATATATATATATATAATGATTTATTTGAATATGATATGTTAAAGCAGAGAAAACAGACACAAACCCATTTAAGACAAAGTGAACTCAAAAAATGAGTAAATGAGTTTGTTTGAACTCAAAAATTTTCGATACGGCGCCTCCTCTTTTGGACTCTAGGTTTTTATCCATCATAATAGAGAAAAATGACCAAACAGTGTCCCACCTTTTTTTGAAGCAAAGCTTTGGTATCTCACGTTTTAAAAACTTCAAAACGGTATCTCACCTTTTGAACCCGACCTAAGATCAGTGTCTGGAGTCGTCTTTTCCGTTACGGTGACAGATTATGTGCATATTTTGCAGGGTATTTTCGTCTGTTCAGTTGCTCCCGCCAATTCTATACAATAGTTTGGCGCCAAATCCATTTTGGTAAAAGATTTCCCGCCAAAAAATACATATTGCCGCCAAGAGTACAAATTTACCTCCAAAGTTAAAAAAAAAATACAAATTGATAGCCAATTTTGAAGATCAAGGCCATTTTTGAAACAGCTTTCACAAAAATTATACAAGTTAGGTACCTGATATTTGTAGCTCATCCAAAAATCATGATGTATAGCTAATGAAGATGTGTTGTTATGCATTACACATACTGATTTTTTTAACTTTGGAGGTAAATTTGTACTCTTGGCGGCAATATGTATTTTTTGGCGGGAAATCTTTTACCAAAATGGATTTGGCGCCAAACTATTGTATAGAATTGGCGGGAGCAACTGAACAGACGAAAATATCCTGCAAAATATGCACATAATCTGTCACCGTAACGGAAAAGACGACTCCAGACACTGATCTTAGGTCGGGTTCAAAAGATGAGATACCGTTTTGAAGTTTTTAAAACGTGAGATACCAAAGCTTTGCTTCAAAAAAAGGTGGGACACTGTTTGGTCATTTTTCTCAAAAAATGAACTCAAAAAATGAGTAAATGAGTTTGTTTGAACTCAAAAATTTTCGATACGGCGCCTCCTCTTTTGGACTCTAGGTTTTTATCCATCATAATATAGCCACGGTATAATATAGTCGTCGCAATTACTTTCATCATTTGTCATGACAGGTCATTGCCGTCGCATAAGATTTTTCTTTTCTGCGACCTCAGGATTGTCGTTGCAAAGGTCACACTATTAACAACAGCATTTGCACGCTGATACAAGCCGCGGTAGCTAATAATTTGTTTTTTGTAGTGGATGTTGGTCATTTTACGTGCTATTGTGTTTAGCCACGTACAGGCAAATTAAATGTTAATCCGACTAGGTGTCGACGCATTAAATATCAAGGTTGCCCAACAAAGACCTAATTATGTACGAAACGACCCAATTTATCGACACATTTGACATTAAAAAGACCCACCCAAAGGCCTATACATTAATGAATGCGCATTAAATAATCAATCCGACCATATGTTGGTGCATGAAATATTTGATACCGTTGGTGCATTAAAAGATCAATCAGACGGCGCATTAAAAGTTCATGACCTACCTCAGATTTCTCAGTGAAACCCGGAGTAAACCTTGCTAATCGACCTCAAACGAAAATTTTACCAAAAATTTGCCATATTCTTCTTTGACAATGAATAACTCTACCTACGGTCAACAACCACTTCTAAGTTCAACTAATCTATTCTAAACACCTAGAGTCATCATACTCTCACATTCATATCAACATCCATATTCGCATCACCACTGAAATTGCACTTCTCTTAACTACATTTAAACCAATACGTCATTGAACGTATTAACTACCCTCCAGACTGAAACTACAAGGCTAAGATAAAATAATCATAACCCAACAATATAAAAGACAAATATGAAAATATAGATGAGCAGATCAGTATTTAATTATTACATATGCAGAATGTAGCGAATGTAAATAAACGAGACAAATATAATACAACAAGGAATGTCTCGAAACAAACAAGCCCGAAATAATTCAAAGTGCTCAACAACTTATTATAATATCAAATATAGAGATCACGAAAAGTGAAGTCCACACCAGAAAGGGTGTCCCTGAAAACGGAAATGCACGATGACCGATGCCAATCCATGAGCTCCAAGTCCTGCTCCTTTAGTGATGGGTGCTGAAAACCTGAAAAGATGTAGGGGTGAGCAACTCGTCCTCGCTAACCTAAATGGGGCTGAAACCCAACCAAATCAGGGTTTAAAACCCATGAGAAAACATATAGTTCATATATGTAGATATACGTATAAGTATACGTCCAGGGCATTTAAAACATATGCAGTATGGTCACGCACATAAAGCTCACGTCAAAGGATGTTAACCACACATGAAAGAACTTTCTGGATCCACGCGGCCGAAATCCTGGGTTTGTCTTCACAACAAACCAGGGTCAACTACCTAGGCGTCTGAGGATGAATAGTAGTGGCCAACTACCTTTGCGTCCGAGGACGAATAGTAACGAGAGCGTCCATTTACAACGAATGCCTAACAGATCACTCATAACAACACACCGTACTTACGGCTCGTTTAACTCTATGCGAGACGAGCGTAAGAGGGGAAAATAAAATAAACAGGGCATTGCCCCTCCGGAGGTTCACGGTCATCGACACCGTGGGAAGCGTAGTCTAAACACTAGGTCCCGTCACTCTCAAGCCAAGCACCGAAAATCAAGACAACGGTACTATTTTTTGATCCAAACACACACACGCACACCAATGCTAAAGAAGCGTGTGGTCACACAGTAAAAAAATGCAGCTTATAACTTTATATATATAAATAAAGAAAAACCACTAACCCGAGAGAGTTACGGCTCACCCATTGGGCGTGCCACCTACTACCTGATATGACGAAGCAGATGACTGTGCTCTAACTCCTGATCCTCCTTAGGCCGACGATGATGCACTCCTAGGTCTGTGTGTGAGGTAATAATGACAGTCAGGTAAATGTAATTCGAGGATTTATTATCTATACTTTACGACTCGATAAACATTTTTTCGTTTATCTTTCCGACATTAGAGTCTAATTAATCTAACACTCCGATTCTTGAACATGAGAGATTTCAGGATTATTTCCTATTCGGTACTTACGTCGTTTTCGCCGTTTATTCAATTCAAAAACTTTTAAATCATTTAACCGTAATGGTAAAAAAATAAAAGTAAGTCTGCTAATGTAAAGTCAAAAGTCTACTTTAAACAGTAAAAGTCAACGGTGAAAGTAAAATGTTAAAGTCAACTAGTGAATAGTAAAAGTCAACATGTCACACAGTAAATAGTAAAAAGTCAACCAATGAATAGTAAAATTCAACAATCAACTGGTGAATAGTAAAAGTCAACATTAAAAAGTAAAAATAAAAGTAAAACTATAAAGGTTAAAAGTAAATCTGCCAGATGTAATTTGGTAACTTTACCCACGGTAAAAAGTAAAACCGACACTGTAAAAACTTTGGTTTTTACCACGTCTTCTCAGATCGACTGGTTCGTCAGAAAACTGAGATTTTTTTGCCAAACTGAGCTTCTACACCTGCATTTCCAGCTTCTAAACATTCTAGGCAGCTCAAGAAGGTATTAAACGAGAGAAAAGTTGAGGTTTTATACCTAGAAGTCAAACACAGCAGGCCTCCGGCGGATCTCCTCCAGGGAAGCTCCGCTGGCCTCCTCTTTCTTACTCCTTGCTCCTAGGAAGCTTCTGGTGGTGCTTGGAAGCCCTTTAGTTCCTCTCTGGCTTGGTTTAGCGTCGAGGTCGAGTGAGCAGTGACTGAACTTCCTCTCTCCTCTGGTTGGTGGCGGTCACGGTGGCTCTGGCTTGGTTGGAGGTCAGGACTTGGTCACCAGGGCACGGCAAAGCTGATGGTGGCGGTGGAGGTCCATCTGGGGCGGTCTCGAGTTGCTCGAGAGTGAAGAGAGAGAGAGAGTTTCGAACCAAAAAGGAAAGAGAGAGAGAGAGAGACAGAAAGAGAAAGGAGAGAAAAATGAAAGGAGGAGAAGAAAGGAAAGAAGATAAGGAAGAGAGAGAAATAAGGGTTTTTATAAAGATTTTCGACGACCACGATTTAACGATCGAATCAACGGACACGATTTAAGCGAAACTTAATATAATGTTAAAACCAAATAAGTTTTCAGAAAATCATTTAAATGGAAACAAAACGTCAAATTAAATCTTAAAAATTGTACGAACATGCGTGAACTGCCGAAAAAATATTCCGTAAATACTCCTACGCATGTCGCGATGTGTGTTCTAATGTAAAAGTGTTAGAAGAGGTGGGGATGAGCCTGCCGCATGACTGACTCAATCTCCCAAGTAGCCTCTTCTTCACTATGATGATCCCACTGCACTTTCACTACTGGAACCTCACGATTCCTGAGTTTCCTCACATCGTGATCCAAGATGTGGTACGGCCTCTCCTCGTAAAAAGCATCACTGTGCAGCTGCACGTCCGTCCAAACAATATTCTGTGGGGCACCCGGTGGGATATTCTGTAACTGTGAGACGTGAAACACGTCATGTATATGCTGTAGTCGTGGTGGCAGGTGAGTCCGGTAAGCAACGGATCCTACTCTCTGTGTAATACCCTGTCCCGAAATTTACCTTTTTACCAGGATTAGGCGGGTTACAGAGGGTTGTAATTGCGTTGTTAGTTTTTCCGAAGTTTTAACGAGGGTAAAGTTTGGAAATTTTAGTGGTATTGGTGCGTATTCGTACCTTCGAGAAGGGTGCCAAAGTATTCAGTGTCAAGGGACTCTCAGAAATGACCTATTTAGAGGGCCAAAGGTTGACTTTTTGCCATGTCGAGTTCTAGGAAAACTTTCTTCAAGAAAGTTGTAGATGACGTTAATACGAACTCGTGGGTATGTGATTGAGTGAGAGTCTAAACGGTGTCCTTTTAAGAAAGATTTGGTGTATCAAATACAGAAAAAAAGAGAGTGGATTCTAAGTTTCTAACCTAATCGAACGGCGTGAGAATAGGCCTTAATCAAATTTTGATGAACTCATGTTGTTCCTTTTCGATTCCAAAGCTTTCTTTTGTCGGAGGTTGCCGACTAGTGTATTATGCAAACATGCCTCGTTTTATGTGAAGCCGAAAACAATGATGTGCGTCACTCTACCGCAAATGTGAGTTTCCTTTCTCTATGAATGAAGAATGGATTAATTTTTCATGTGTCGGGTTTGATTTTCAAGAGGCAGAGAAGAAGCTGCAACTGGCCCGGCCCTGACTGTAACACCCCGTACCTAAAAGTTACCTTTTTACAAGGGCTTATGAGTTACCGAGAACTTTTAATTGCTACCGGTAATTTGATAAGTTATTGTTCGAGTTTATTTTTGAATTTTTCCAAACTCTCCAAATTCCCCATTAAATGACTTGATGTCATAGTACGTATCGACATGAGTCTCCCGGTATTTTCAGAATATTTTTCAGAGCATCGATCTATTTATTACGAATTTCCAAAGTTTATGGTAATTATTAATTACTGTTTTGGTAAATTTTAATTACCATTATGGTAAATAATTCTTACCCAACTAACTTGGGTTGTTAGATCTCTTCTTCCCTCAATCCTGACCGCTCGTTTTAGTATAAAAGAGAAAGGAAGGGCTGACTCGGGTCAGACCCCCTGACTCTCTCTCTTCGCTGTGTCTCTCTCTCTCTCTCCCACATCTGTCTTCTCCGGTGAGCCGCCGTCTGGCCACCACACGCCGGCGCACCCCCACCAAACTGATCCTCTTCCTCTCCTCTCCAAACCCAGTCACTCAATCCGAGATTCATCAATCGACGACGGAGATCAGCCGAGGAGGAGCTCGGCTGTGTTAGCCGTTTTCCGGCGACTTAGGCGGAGATTCGACGGTTGGAGGTGATTTTCTTGTTTCTCCTCTCCTTTTCTTCATTTCCTTGTACCTAATTCTTGATTTGAAGCCTTAATCGAAAATCCCTCCTTTACTGTTTTTTTTGGGTTTTCGCTCGGGCTTCTCCGCTGCCTTCTCTTCGGCTTCTAGTGATTTCGGCTAGTTCAAGGGTGCTTTTCAGTGTTCTGGTGGAGCTCTGAACTTGTGTTGGTGATGTTTGGTGGCAGCTGCCCGTGTCCTCCAACTAGGCAGGGTACTGCAGGTGGTAGTCTCGGCCAAGGCGTTGTAAGGGTTGTTGGGAGTGTTTCGATGGTCTTCTGGTTTGGATTTCAGTCAAGTGATGAGGAGCTTTGGCGCTTGTCTAGTTCCTTGTCTTCGGAAGCAGAATCCAGGAGAAGCTTCCGTGTTTGTGTTAGACGAATTCAAGGTGAGTTTGGTATTGGAGGCTCCTGTGTTTTGTTGTTGTCGATGTTGTTGTCTTGGTGACTAATCTGTTGTTTTGTGTTCACTATCAGAACAACCACTATTTCGTCGGCTAAACCTTAAATTTCGTCGGCTAAAGTCTTAGTCGACGACACGTCGTCGGCTAAGAAGTCGTCAGGCAAAATCCGTCGACCAACACTATAGCCGACGAAATTACTGTTCATCGTCGGCTAAAGTCATTTATTTAGCCGACGAATAAATTTTTCGTCGCTTAATTTCTAGACTTTAGCCGACGAAATTTATTAAAATTCGTCGGCTATAGCTATTATTTTTATTTATTTATTTATTTAACTTTAGCCGACGAAATTTAGGGTATTTCGTCGGCTATAGCTATTATTATTTTTTTTAGCCGACGAATTTTAACTTTAGCAGACGAATTTTAGGGTATTTCGTCGGCTATAGCTATTATTATTTTTTTAGCCGACGAATTTTATTAAAATTCGTCGGCTAAAGTTATTATTTTTTTTATGTAATTATTATTTTTTTTAAAAAAAAAAAACTTTAGCCGACGAATTTAAGGGTAATTCGTCGGCTATAGTTTTTTTTTTAATTTTAGCCGACGAATTTTATTAAAATTCGTCAGTTAAAGTTATTATTTTTTTATGTAATTATTCTTTTTTTAAAACTTTAGCCGACGAATTTCAGGGTATTTCGTCGGCTATAGTTTTTTTTTTAATTTTTTCATATTTTTTTCTTTTTTAATTTATTGTATTTTTGATTAAAAATTCTACTTCTTTTTCGTTTTTACACCGAAAAAGGAGTAAGGAGGAGGAGAGGAGGAGGAGGAGAAGAATTTAGAGAAGTAGGAGGAGGAGGGATTTGAAGGAGGAGGAGGAGGAGAAGGTTAGGAGAGGGAGGAGGAGGAAGGAAGATGAAGAGGAGGAGGAGGAGGAGAAGGTTAGGAGAGGGAGGATGAAGAGGAGGAGGAGGGAAGATGAAGAGGAGGAGGAGAAAAATGAAAGATATAGAAAATTTTGAACTTTAGCCGACGAAATTTCGTCTGCTAAAGTTTAAAATTTTAAAATTTTAAAAATCTCCGCCAAAAAATTCTAATTTTTAATTAACTTTAGCCGACGAAATATCCTAATTTCGTCAGCTATAGTTATTTATTTTATTTATTTATTAATTTAACCTTAGCCGACGAATTACCCTAATTTCGTCGGCTAAAACCCTAAACCCTATACGTAGAAGCTTCAAACGAAAAAAATTCGTGAAATAAGATATGACCAGAATGGTGAAATACGTCTATAGTTGAAAAATCACATAATTCCGGTAAAGTCTCGGTACCGATAATTGCGGTTAACTCAATTTTCCATTCTTTCTCCCTAGAGGTAGCCCTATCTCCGGTAGTTATTTTTCATAAAATTTTTATACCACTGGTTGCGTCTCATCGATTTGAAACTATTTTCAGTTGAAGGTCCAGGCAAAATACGTAATTTAGATGGTCAAATAACCGTTTCCGTGCATTAAGGGGTTTGACTTACGTGATTGACCGTAAGGATCGAGCCCTTAACATTGTCAGATTAAGTTAAATTTTTTCCTATATACATATTTCAACATAATGATCATATCTGACGGTCGGAATTTTGTTTCTCGACTTTGATCATCGGAATCACAACATGCGTACTAATGTTGTATAACTTGTTTACTAAGCTTTAAGTAAATGTTTCGTTTCTAAAACAAACTGTACGTAGAAACTTCAAACACAAAAAAGTCGTGAAATAAGATATGACTGGAATGGTGAAATACGCCTACGGTTGAAAAATCACGTAATTCCGGTAAAGTCTCGGTACCGATAGTTGCAGTCAATACAATATAGAGGTTTGACTTACGAGATTGACCGTCTAGATGAAGTCCTTAAATTTATCAGATAAAGTTGAATTTTTTACCAGAGATATATTTCAACATATTGATGATATCTGACGGTCGTATTTTTGTTTGTGAATTTTGATGACCGGAATCACAACATACCTACTATTTACCATTATTTATCTATACGGGGAGGCCTATCATGGAGGGGTAAATGTCTCAAAATTTTTAGATGGACAGTTGCGTCTCATTATGGTGAGTGTTTGTTGTGTTGAAGGTTCGGCCAAAATACCTCATATAGGTGTAGATATAGACATTTTCGTGTATTAAGCGTTTAGAAAAACTTCATTTTGAAGCCTTAAACGAACTCGGATGGCCAAAAAAGCCTGTATGTCATGGCAAAGCGATGAGTTTTACTCCTACGGCCGTTCTACTTCCAGATTGGTATCACAATAGTCAATCGGACACCGAAATATCAATAGTACAATTTTATAACTAAAAGTTACTTTTCAAATTTCGTCGGCTAAAGTTCACATACTATAGCCGACGAAAAAAGCAATTTAGCCTACAAATTTTTTTTTTGTCGGCTAAAATTTAACTATAGCCGACGAAAAAATTAGTTTAGCCGACGAAATTTTTTTTCGTCGGCTAAAATGCCATTTTAGACGACGAAAAAAAAATTCGTCGGCCAAAGTCCACTTTAGCTGACGAAAAAAAATTTCGTCGGCCTGTTTTTAGATATTTCGTCGGCTATAGTCTTTTTTCTGGTAGTGGTTGTGACAGGACCCACCCCGGGTTAAACCCCTTTAACCCGAAGTAAATCCTGCGGGGACCACCTCAAGGGAACTTCTTACCGAAACCCCCTTGAAATGGCCAACCCTTCCTACAGAACTAACTAAACCGGGTTAGTCAGAGCAGTCTACAGAGATGATTACCCCAAAGAATTTCGAGCAGCAACGGAATGATCGACTATGCCTCGACTCTCGTACGCGCTCGACCTCCTCTCAAGAACCCTGCATCACTGGGCATTTAAAAACGAAAGGCCCAGGGGAGAAACATTTAAAAACTGTTAGAGTGAGTGGACGAAAATCAAATATAAAAGCATCATTTCCTGTAATGCTCTCCCAAAAGTATATCAATTTAAAAATCATTTATGCATGCCCACAATTACTAAATTTCCGCAAATGCATGATAAGATAAACCAACAAGGAATATGGGAAGAGAAATGTTCACCAAAACATAATAAGTCTGACCTCTCAGACTAGGGTCGGAGCTAAGAGCTCTAGTAGCGCCCTCACGCTACGCTATGCTAGCTAAATAAAATAATACGGTCAACCCTTATAATATCAACCTGACCTCTCAGGCTTGTCTGTCCTCTCAGACCAGGGTCGGAGCTAAGAGCTCTAGAATATGTGATAACGGTCAACCCTTATAATATCAACCTGACCTCTCAGGCTTGTCTGTCCACTCAGACCAGGGTCGGAGCTAAGAGCTCTAAATAAAGTGATACGGTCAACCCTCATAGTGCACTACGTAGTTTGCCTGACCTCTCAGGCTAGGGTCGGAGCTAAGAGCTCTAGTAGCGCCCTCACGCTACTCTAGCTAGCATATTTATTGGTCAACCCTTAAAATAAACATTCATAACAATACATTAAACAAATTCTCTTCCCAAAACAATTAATTAAAACAATTCCTTGTCATATATGCATAAAACCAATTTCCAACGAAGTCTCGGGTTCAATTCCATTCGAAGGACGGCCCTCACCGTCTATAACCATTTTCGGAAGAAATAGAAAATTGAGTAATAATGTAAATACGTTCAAGAACCCGAGAAGGATATAATTTTCGGAAACAATCATAAACACCATGCAATTAACTCAATAATTAAGGCATGCATTTATTTAAAATAATATGTCCACTCACAGTACTAATGCGACCTTCCCGCTCGGAAAGCTCCTCGAGCGAAACCCTCGAACTACCCGCGTAGTCGAGCCCGTCTCACGTTCAATCAGGGACTGTACAAACAAACCACTATATTAGTCATTTCATCGTTGACTTGGTCTTTTCCTAGTTTGACCAGGAATCCTATTTGACTACGTGTTGACCAAGTTCCTTTCTTCAGCACTTTAACCTTTTTGACTTTCTTTTCCGGTTATCGACTCTTAACTCAATTTACCGGAAGTCCGACTCAGCTTCCGAACTTTTCTTTATTACTTTAACTTGACGTTAGGGTGTCACGTAATAAGTCGTTGAATTACTATGGACACCCATTCAACCATTTCACCAATACCTTAGGAGTCCTTAAAAATAATCCTTAAACGCAATAATCGATGGTCGGAATAATATTTAATTATCCGCTAATAATACTAAACTAGAACAATTCCAAAACCTAACCAAAACACCTCCAAAAATTACCAAATTTTAACCATAGACTCCTCATAATATGTACTAATTAATGGACATGAAAAACTGCCCAAAAAGTGGCGGCACCGCCGCCAGCTCCGCCGCCGACGGCGGCCGCCGGCAGAAATTCCGGCTAAAATTCAGGCGACCTCCGATCGCCACCAAATTTTACCAGTAGCTTCGTCTCATCAATTGGAACAACTTTCTAGTTCAACTCGAAGGCCAATTCGGCCTCTAACTAGGTCAAAAACTCGATGAACAGTAGACCCCGAAAATTACACTACCAAACTTCAAATCCTCAATTCTCCCTACACACTTCAAATCAAGCTACCAAATTCTAGGGGATTGTAGTACACCTAAAACCCATCCTAAACATATAAAGAACTCAACAATTGGTGATCTAGGGAGGGAGAAATTCAATCCCGAAAATCTACTGTACACACCAAGAACAAATCGGAATTTCTCCCGATTTACGGCGAGTTAGGTCGGAAAGCTTACCTAGGATTGAAGTAGACTCGGAGGCCGAGCTTTTGGGACCGGTGCGCCGGCGGTTGGTGGCCGGACGGCGGCGCTAGGGCGGCCGGAAGCTCGGCGCAGTTTTCCTTCGGGGAAGAGGAGAGAGAAGTCGGGTGAAAAATCTGATTTTTCACCCCGGTAACTCCTATATATAGCCGTTTTACCGCATAGTAACTTTATACTTTTGTTTATAACTTTCCCATACGAACTCCGATTTGAGCGTGCTACGTGTCCATGAACTCGTAACGACGCCCTCTACAACTTTCAAGAAGGAAGTTTTCCCAAATTCTTGACTTAACGAAAAGTCAACTTCACGATCATTGTACGGTTAAACGGTCACTTTAAATGGTAAAAGACCAAAGTAACCAACCGTAAAATAATTCTAGGATCGGGGTGTGACAATTCTCCCCACCTTATAAAAATTTCGTCCTCGAAATTTCTATACTCAAAGTCCAACACAGAGGGGGATAGTACCACTTAAAATAATAACATTGTTCTCCAATATCCACTTCCTTCTGAGAACTCTTCTGAGACGCCTCACGAAAAGCATTGTCAAAACCTAAACACCTGCTCTTTACGATCAACATCCTTACTGTTCCTCCTTGTAAGCCAATTTCCAGTACCAACCAGAAGTCTATTGACATAGGATGTAAGGTAGTAAACTTATTTACGTAACATGGACATACGTGACACTAGATATCCATTAACTCTAAGGATACCCAACATATTCTTCAAACTCATGTAACCTTGTCACGTGTCACATCTAGCCAACGTAGCACTCCTTCCTACGTGGATGATAACCTCCGCTACTTCCCCATTTTCTGACACCCGACCACTCTTCTTAGGTCAAAACTAAAGCATAAGGTCTTACCGTGGATCACAATGATTTTCTCTTGAATCATTGATTAACTGAATCACCGAATTCTTACTGTACTTCATCTCATTTATGAGGTGGAATACGACACCGCCTATGCTGATCCACCATCTGTAATCCTCGCGAGAATCACTATTGTTTTTTTTTTTCACCAAAAGATGATAAATTCTGTCACACGCTGAAAACATCATTTGGCAACAATTCCCTGTTGCCTAAACCGGATTATAACCATATCCTTGAAAATCCAATAATCGTCCTTACCAACCGCATGTGACGTCGTCACAATACCGCTATCAATCATTCTGATTCCAATAACCACTCGCTTGTCGTGAGTATAAATTCTTCAAGAATACTCGTATACCTTAGTGGAACCTTAAATATCAGCTCACACATTCCCTATGCAGGTAATGATTATCACGCCTGAGGAGTAGGGTTCGATGTCACTAATGGATTTAAATCTTCTGGTAACACAATACCACGTGGAGCCAAATCTACTGACAACAAGTCCACGAGAAAACCATGGCGACTCGTGTTACACGAACCATCACCTCATTTGAACCAGGCTCCCTGATCTGGTTTACGCTTTCTAGAAACTATTCTGTCATGTTGTAGAGTAATTGTCTTCCCTGACTCTATCATTACTCAAACCACTTGTACACACAGGACATGAACTGCCGTGAATATTCGCGTAAATCCAAAACCATAGCCTTTAAATCGGGGAGATCCAAAAGCTCCTGACATCGAGATCCAACAATACTGACTCCTCGCATGAAAACAATATTGTCAGGCTTCCCACTGCCTACCAAGCTATTCTGACCGGATAAATCTTGACTTTTACCCACAAGTCGAACATTAGAGTCGCTAGCTCAAATATCACTTGTGGGGTTACTGCATACTTTGCAACTGGTAACACATACCCGTACTACTCATAGGTGAGGTGCCACTGACCTCCCTAACTCTTACCTTAACCTGGAATGACGCATAGTGCAGAGCTTGCACTTCAACCAACCGTGCGTCTAATAAACGTTATCCGCATCACAATCTGGGATAGATTTACCATTAAAAGGATTCCAGAGCCTTACCCGCTCAACAAGTATATTCCATTCCCAGATGCCTCCATTACCACATCGTCCGGTAATAACCAGCAACTTGGACATTTAACCAGATCAGACATCTACATGAAATTTAGTGCCACTGGTGCACGCCCAAAGGAACATCTGATCAAAGCATCGTGAATTAATTTCACCAGACACAACCATGTTGATCACCGAGCATCCAGTTAACGAGGCACAAGATAACAAATACCATTACCGCACTGGGCACGTATACATCACAGAGTCAACTCGTACAACTAGACAGTTTCTAACAAAACTGTCCCCCAGGCGCTGCGGGTTTACCATCCACCGCAACCTCTATTCGGTAAGATTCAAAATTCTCAATCGCTTACCACTCTAGATCTTAAATCACAAGATCCACTGCCACACGTTAACATCCGCTCAGATCATAACTTAATCTGAACGTCGCTTAATCACTCCACGGTTTCCGATGGAGTGTTGCACAACTTAGCAACATACTTTACTACCCTTGTAACAATTTGGTTTCCAAAACCTTGACTCGTAACACCTTTGAGTCATCAAAGAAACTCTTTCCTCAGTTTCACCGCTTTCACACTCACCGAAAATGTTGACAATTTTGAGGGTCACCTCCAATGACCTTTCTTGCTACCACTCTACACTCGTGGCGCCAAGAACTGCCGTTAGGTCAAAAATTCCTAACAAGTAGGGTCACTACTCAAATGACCAATGACCATAGCAACGCCAACAAAACTTTAATCCTCTTAGGATTTCCTTAAATTAACCTCAATAATTGATCTCCCAGATCTTAATCCTTATTCCCCATATCAAGATTGAGAATATTTCCTGTCACTACAGTGAGTGTAACTTATGAACCCCAAACACGACTAAGTACACATTCGGTTACAATAATTGATTAGACCACAGCCAGTGAGTGCACAAATTCCCATGCCATCAAGCTCAGTTAATCGCCCTCGAGGAAACCAAGTGTCATAACGGACGACTTTGGTTGCAGGTTGAAGCTTGACCATCTACAACATTCTCACTCCTATTCAACGATTCAGTAAACCTTGCCTCACTGCTGTCCCTTCACCTTTTCTGTGCATTTATCTCAGAAAACACCCTTCCATCTACTAACGACATTAAACCGTTTAATTGACGTTTTACACAGAAACTTCTAACCAAACGTCTTTAATCTCCGTTCTCAATGAATGAAACTCTCATGACACCTTCTTAAAATGAAGTCATCATCAGCCTTAGTCACTTACCTGGTGTCATTTTGACCACACACAGCTGCACACGATAATTATGCCTTACATGTATGTGCTACCCAAATTTCAGCTTTACCACTTCCCTACACAGGAGGATACACGTGCTCCTGTGGGGTATTCCCATGTACAACTTCGGCCTTCGAAACAATACCGTTTGCACAATGACCGGTTCCTACACCACAATAATACAAAGTCAATCAAGGCTCGTATCCCTATCTCCGGTACCCCAAGCACTCTTGGTCCACGACCCGGTGGCTTATTGCCACTTCCAACATGTTCCTTTAAATCCTGAAACCAATTACGCTTAGCTACAACTGATAACACTCGCTCGATCTGTAAATCGGACTCTAACATAGCCAACCTGGAGACTCCTCCACAGGTGTACCAATTAAAATACTTTGATCACAGGTGGATAACCCACCTTATGGTTGACATGAGCCCCAAGATCTGGTGACACAATTTAATTACTGCCTCCACGATAAATGGTCCAATGATCATTGTCACCAACCATTCAAATCACGCTTGGACTCACCAACAAATCAAACCTTCTAGTACCCCAATCATGGGTGGCTGGAACGAAGAGAATCTGGTCGTAGCTGACGACAACAATGTCAGCACCAAGGTGACCCAAACCGTCAGTTTCAGTGGTTGTCCCTTAAAGCATCACGTGACCAATCAAACTATCACTTAATATCTTAATTATGTCACACTCGGGACTCATCACTAGATCCAGACCACAAAATAATAACACTCAATTCCCTTGAGTCTTTCCTCTTCATACGTCAGTTGGTTTTTCTGAAACCACACTAATGACGAACCTCAACAAAATCTTGGCAATCGTCAAATCTTAATATTCATCTCCTCACTGAATAATCGCGCTAGGCGACTTCAGCTCTTTTTTTCCATGGCAGGATGCAATCTCCTTCATTAACTCGTACGACTCTCCACTGCTAAGAGTCTCATAACTCGAACACCAAGGACTCGCCTTAGGTTTCTACCACATCCTGTCAACCACCATGACAACCTTCCAGGTGTGAATCAGATGTTTCACCACCGAGCACTTACACAAATGCTCAAGCTCGTTAAATAGCGTGAGTTTCCGCTCGATCCCCAGCTCAAATCTCAATAAATCAATGGGGAACACATAAACATATATACGTAACGAGCTTACCTTGTTCCTTACAGGAGTTCATAGTGAGGTCGGCGTACTGAGGCATAGTCTTGAAGATTCGATCGTTTATAGGACCACTCGGTCCATATCTCAATCAGGAAGTACTAACTCATATCCTCAATAAACACTAAGCGTCCAAGCATAAAATGCCGATGGATCCGCCGCGGTCGGACCATCACTCTATAGACACTAAGTGATACCAAGTATATGAGGTAGTAACAGGAAACGATAACCTAATGCTCTGATACCATTGACAGGACCCACCCCGGGTTAAACCCCTTTAACCCGAAGTAAATCCTGCGGGGACCACCTCAAGGGAACTTCTTACCGAAACCCCCTTGAAATGGCCAACCCTTCCTACAGAACTAACTAAACCGGGTTAGTCAGAGCAGTCTACAGAGATGATTACCCCAAAGAATTTCGAGCAGCAACGGAATGATCGACTATGCCTCGACTCTCGTACGCGCTCGACCTCCTCTCAAGAACCCTGCATCACTGGGCATTTAAAAACGAAAGGCCCAGGGGAGAAACATTTAAAAACTGTTAGAGTGAGTGGACGAAAATCAAATATAAAAGCATCATTTCCTGTAATGCTCTCCCAAAAGTATATCAATTTAAAAATCATTTATGCATGCCCACAATTACTAAATTTCCGCAAATGCATGATAAGATAAACCAACAAGGAATATGGGAAGAGAAATGTTCACCAAAACATAATAAGTCTGACCTCTCAGACTAGGGTCGGAGCTAAGAGCTCTAGTAGCGCCCTCACGCTACGCTATGCTAGCTAAATAAAATAATACGGTCAACCCTTATAATATCAACCTGACCTCTCAGGCTTGTCTGTCCTCTCAGACCAGGGTCGGAGCTAAGAGCTCTAGAATATGTGATAACGGTCAACCCTTATAATATCAACCTGACCTCTCAGGCTTGTCTGTCCACTCAGACCAGGGTCGGAGCTAAGAGCTCTAAATAAAGTGATACGGTCAACCCTCATAGTGCACTACGTAGTTTGCCTGACCTCTCAGGCTAGGGTCGGAGCTAAGAGCTCTAGTAGCGCCCTCACGCTACTCTAGCTAGTATATTTATTGGTCAACCCTTAAAATAAACATTCATAACAATACATTAATCAAATTCTCTTCCCAAAACAATTAATTAAAACAATTCCTTGTCATATATGCATAAAACCAATTTCCAACGAAGTCTCGGGTTCAATTCCATTCGAAGGACGGCCCTCACCGTCTATAACCATTTTCGGAAGAAATAGAAAATTGAGTAATAATGTAAATACGTTCAAGAACCCGAGAAGGATATAATTTTCGGAAACAATCATAAACACCATGCAATTAACTCAATAATTAAGGCATGCATTTATTTAAAATAATATGTCCACTCACAGTACTAATGCGACCTTCCCGCTCGGAAAGCTCCTCGAGCGAAACCCTCGAACTACCCGCGTAGTCGAGCCCGTCTCACGTTCAATCAGGGACTGTACAAACAAACCACTATATTAGTCATTTCATCGTTGACTTGGTCTTTTCCTAGTTTGACCAGGAATCCTATTTGACTACGTGTTGACCAAGTTCCTTTCTTCAGCACTTTAACCTTTTTGACTTTCTTTTCCGGTTATCGACTCTTAACTCAATTTACCGGAAGTCCGACTCAGCTTCCGAACTTTTCTTTATTACTTTAACTTGACGTTAGGGTGTCACGTAATAAGTCGTTGAATTACTATGGACACCCATTCAACCATTTCACCAATACCTTAGGAGTCCTTAAAAATAATCCTTAAACGCAATAATCGATGGTCGGAATAATATTTAATTATCCGCCAATAATACTAAACTAGAACAATTCCAAAACCTAACCAAAACACCTCCAAAAATTACTAAATTTTAACCATAGACTCCTCACAATATGTACTAATTAATGGACATGAAAAACTGCCCAAAAAGTGGCGGCACCGCCGCCAGCTCCGCCGCCGGCAGAAATTCCGGCTAAAATTCAGGCGACCTCCGATCGCCACCAAATTTTACCAGTAGCTTCGTCTCATCAATTGGAACAACTTTCTAGTTCAACTCGAAGGCCAATTCGGCCTCTAACTAGGTCAAAAACTCGATGAACAGTAGACCCCGAAAATTACACTACCAAACTTCAAATCCTCAATTCTCCCTACACACTTCAAATCAAGCTACCAAATTCTAGGGGATTGTAGTACACCTAAAACCCATCCTAAACATATAAAGAACTCAACAATTGGTGATCTAGGGAGGGAGAAATTCAATCCCGAAAATCTACTGTACACACCAAGAACAAATCGGAATTTCTCCCGATTTACGGCGAGTTAGGTCGGAAAGCTTACCTAGGATTGAAGTAGACTCGGAGGCCGAGCTTTTGGGACCGGTGCGCCGGCGGTTGGTGGCCGGACGGCGGCGCTAGGGCGGCCGGAAGCTCGGCGCAGTTTTCCGTCGGGGAAGAGGAGAGAGAAGTCGGGTGAAAAATCTGATTTTTCACCCCGGTAACTCCTATATATAGCCGTTTTACCGCATAGTAACTTTATACTTTTGTTTATAACTTTCCCATACAAACTCCGATTTGAGCGTGCTACGTGTCCATGAACTCGTAACGACGCCCTCTACAACTTTCAAGAAGGAAGTTTTCCCAAATTCTTGACTTAACGAAAAGTCAACTTCACGATCATTGTACGGTTAAACGGTCACTTTAAATGGTAAAAGACCAAAGTAACCAACCGTAAAATAATTCTAGGATCGGGGTGTGACAGGTTGTTTGACTGCTGGTACATCGAGAACTTGGTGATTCGAAGAAAACGGGGAAACTCTGCCGAAAATTTCGGCAAGTCGACCGGAATCCGACGAAATAGAATAATTCCCGGTAAAGAGCCGAAGAGGTGGAAATCAATTCCCTTGTTAAACTTTTAGTAGCAAGGTTTCCGTTAAATCGTAAATTGAGTAATTGCGGAAAACGTACCGTAAATAGGAAATTTCCATTTTGAGAAACTTTCCCCTTTTGAAAGGTTTCTATTTATGGAAAGTTGGCATTGGAATTGGAAAATTAGAAGGCTAGTGAAAAGGTGAATTTCAAGTTAAACGAATCAGAGTTTTAGTGAAGCATGAAAATTATAAGTTTATGGGACAACTTGGTTGAGAGGAAGATAATATCTATAATTAACGAAAATGTCAAGTTAATTGTTGTAGATAATTTGGATAAAGAGCAATATGATTTATCGACTCATAATTAGTAATTCAGTTTGAACTGTAGTTTGGGTGTCCATAGTAATTCAACAAAATTACTATGTGATAACCTATCGTCAATAAAATAGTAAGGAAAGTCGATATGCTGAGGTTACGGAGTCGGAAACCAAACTTCGAGTCGATATTCGGAATTAAGCGTAATGGTTGAAGTTGTTAAAAAGGAATGATTTTAACAATAGAAAAGATCAAGTCAACAATAGAAAGACTAATATATTGGTTTAATTTTACAGCCAATGGTCGAACGTGGGATTGGACTCGACCATGTGGATATTTCGAGATGACGCTTGAGGAGTGTTTCGAGCATTGAGGAAGCTGCATTAAGTACTGTGAGTGGACTTTTATTTTAAATTTATTGCATGCAATAGATTTTATTTAGTTTCTCCTTTATATATGAATTTTCTCCATTTTAAGTTTTATGGTGATTTTGGGAAAATGGGAAGAGGCTCCTACCTTTTTCCAGTGATTTTAAAGGATTTTCCCGGAATATGGTTATTAATTGTTATCACCATTTTGGGTTATGGAGGGGGATTATTTTAAAAAGGGGAAACTTGGCTCTTGGATTTAACGATTTTAAAGTAAAGTCAGAGAACCGGTTTTGAGTTTCTAGAAATGTTTTAAATCCAATGTATTTGGGGTAAAGTCATGGGAGTTTTGACTTGGTTTTCGATTTATTTTACCACGAGGTTTTTAAAGAATTTTCAAGGATATGGTTATATGTATTGCATGCTAGCATGGACCCTCTCCAGATGGAGATGGTACCCTCTCTGGATAGTAGCTGGTCTGGCCCTCTTCGGTGGTAACTAGTTAGTAGGACCATCCTGGATAGAGCAGGTCAAGACCCTCTTCGGTGGTAGCTGGTCGGTTAGACCCTCCCGAATAGAGCGGGTCATGGGACCCTCTCCGATTGAGCTGGTCAATAGACCTTCTCGTGGTAGAGCGGGTCGGTTGTTTTCTTGTGGTTGAGGTTAACACCCCACATTTAATTATTAATTTGAGCCAAGGGATTTGCTTTACGATTTATCTATTCATTTTCTATGAATTGCGTGCATATGGATTTTGGAAAACTAACAGAAGAGCAGTAAATGATATTTATCTTTTATTCTTTTATTTTTGTCCACTCACGCTAATGTTATTTTAAAATGTTTCTTCCCTGGGCCATTCGTTTTCAAATGCCCAGTGTTGCAGGGTTCTTGAGCGGAGGTCGCGCGTACAAGAGTCGGGGCATAGTCGATTAATTCGTTGCTGCTTGCACATTATTTTAGGTAAAACTTCCATATAGACTGCTCTGACTAACCCAGCTTATCTAGTTGATTAGGTTAGTGAAGCGTAGATATGTAGTTGGGGAGCAGGATGGCATCATGAGTTAGGGGTTGTTTTTAAATACTCATGGAAGTGCTGAGTTGGTTTGTAGGAAGGGTTGCCCATTTCAAGGGGGTTTCGGTAAGAAGTTCCCTTGAGGTGGTCCTCGCAGGATTTACTTCGATTTAAAGGGGTTTAACTCGAGATGGGTCCTAACACTGACCATAGACCCAGAAGGCACAGGTCTAGAGCCCCAACATGTCAAGAGTTCCTAAAATAAAAGTCATATATATCAGATATGAAAAAAATAAATAGAAATAACCAATTGGTAGCATAAATTGATTTAATTCTGTAGTAATTAATATTTGTTAGCTTTCATTTTTTTTCCACCCTACGCACGACACACTTTCTTTTCCTTCAGCTCAATCGATATCTCAAAATATCAGCTATAAAATCTCAAACCCAACAATTTTTATTAAAAAAAAGATCTTTATCAAAAACATGAGCAATATGGGATCATATCAATCTGCAATTGTCATCTTATTTCATTTTTCTTCTTTAATTGATCAAACATCAATTTACTGAATTTTCTTGAGTTTAAATTTTTGAGGTGTTAATTTTGTCAAGTTAATCGTCTTTGCAAATCATTTTCAATTATTTAGGTTTCTTTTCCCTTCATTATTTCATTTTTAGTTTGAATGAGTTTCTCTACTCCTTTTTTAGTATAAACATCTTTTGTTTACCTTACTAATCATATCTATGTAGCTTTTTTTGGGTCGTTCATACTATATGTAGTTTTTTTGGGTCGTTCATATATGTAGCTTTTTTTGGATCGTTCATACTATATGTAGCTTAAGCATACTATTTTTTTTAATAAAAATGAACAATGAAAGATAGAACGAGGCCCCATTTTTACATGTGACCTAGAGCCCCGAAAAACTTAGGGCCGGCCAGGCTGCAAGCCAAAGTCACGACTAAGTGCTTTGATATAGACATTGGTGGTGAGGCTGTGGTCGGGTTGTGATTGGCCTTTTTGGAGTAGTTCCTAAAACAGTCGAGGATTTCCGAGCCCTCTGCACAAGCAAGCACACCCTCTTTCTCTGCTTTCTTTTGAATTGGTGCTTTTCTTGTGGTGGGTTGAAATTGAATTATATTTGTAGGGGAGAAAGGATATGATTATAAAGGAGGCTCCTTCCACCGCATTATTGCTCAGTTCATAAATGCACAGCACATCTGGGGTCCGAAAAGAAAAGTTGAGAGAAAGCATCTGAAGAAAAAAACATATATAATCAAATGTAATGAACCAAGCATATCTTACCTTTAGTGTGCAGATAAAAAACTAACTTCCATTAGTACCAGGGCCTGCGTTAGCCATGCTCACTACACCAGGTCCAACATGCTTCACTGCAAACAATACACGCAACCAAACACAACTTTCAGTTCAGAGAATTACATATCAGATGTAAGATTTTAATTTAAATACGAAAAGTAATAGCCTCTATTATTATTATTCTGTGACAAGTACATACAAGCAAAGTTCTCATCTTCAAATTTGGAACCGCAGATACTGATCCCTCCGGTTCCAACCATTAAACTTACATTCTTCCTGTAAGAAAACGAACTAGCCATTGATCAAATGGAGACGAACTCGACAACGAAAAAAGGAGACTCACATCTCCTTCAGTGAAATCCCCTCCTTGGATAATAAAATCCTACTATTTCACAACTATAACTAAAATGGTGCAAATGCAACTGCTAAACTGCTTAATTGTGCATCGTATAGAATCGATGGTTGGATGATCATTATGTTGTGTTCGGACACATTATTGAGGGAATGGATGTTGTGCGGAAACTCGAATCTCAAGAGACAAGTAGGTCAGATGTCCCTCTCTTGCCCTGCAGAATTGTGCACTGTGGAGAGTTGGTTATCGATGGATAACTCATATGTTGATTCTTCTAAGTTCAACTGTGGAATACAGTTTTCCAGTTTGTTCATGCCACCTGTTGTTCTTATATGAATGTAATACTTTGGTTTTGTGACATTTGACCAGTACTGCATCGAAACCTTGTTCATCTTTGCCGAGAATTTTAAAATGCCAATATATGAGCTAGAGCAGAAGATGCATAGTGTATTCTCTTGTGCTTCCTTAGGTCAGACGTACTTGTCATTTTCCTTTAAAAAAACTGCATCGATGTAATTAGTCGTGGTATTTGCTATTGTGTTACATCGTATATTAATTTGAAGGCAATTCATGTGCATTGTTAATTCACTTATTTGCACCAAAACACCACCAGACTTCAGTTCTGAAATTTCACAACAGTGGTGACTGCAACAGTTACATCAGGGAATGCCTATGCAAGGATCACTGTTTCAACTGCAGTAGACAGGATGAATTGATCTAGTTGTTGCCCTTCTTCCCCTTCCCATATCTCAGGTATTGCTTCTCTGATGTTATGTATGCTACGCAGCACATAATCTGCACCAGGCACTAGCTCTGAACTCCCAACCTGCCATAAGTAATCCCACTGGTGTCAAATTTGACTAAAGTTCATATAGCTGTTTGTTTCAATGATCATAGTGAAGAAAATCATCAGCAAATCATGTTTATGTTTTTTTTTCGATTAGAAAATCATGTTGATATTTCATATGTCGTGGTCCTCATGGATATACTATATTTTTCCTTTGAAGGGATTTGTGTATCTGTACTAGTTCGAGTTGCACAGCACTTACAATAACTGTATGAAGTCCTGCTGCCTTCCCGCTTGCTATATTTCGAGCACTGTCATCAAAGAAAAGCTGAGAACAGGAGGAAAAGAACCCTTGGTTACAAAATTTCCATAATGTTGAAGAAAAACTATCTGGAGAAATCAATTTTGATGAAGGAGAAGAGGATAAAAATGCATTAGATCTTTCCAAGTTTAGGCAAGGAATGTAAATAGTTACAGTTTTGTGTGGGTCAACATTTGCAATACGTATGGCGGCTTCAATTGCTTGAACAGATGGTTTGCAAAGAATTGGTGACTTGGGGTTCATATTATTTCCAGTGTAATCAGTGGCAGTAGCCTCTACATCACGCTCTATAACATCATCATCTGGTGCTGTAATGAAATCAACCGGTTGAGGAGGGTTAAGAGTTTCGAAGCATATTATGCCTTCAAAACAATCTTCCAAGCGCAACCTGCTAAGAACTTCAGCTGCATGTGCTTTGTCAGCATTAGTGAAGATCTGAAAATAGTAGCAGAAACAATCAGTTATTAGACTGTCGATAATATCGGGCGCAAGATGCAGGTATTTCTAAACTAACACTAAGAAATAATATTAATGTTGAGAATGTCTCTTGACTAACTATTTTTCTTTGTGGCATAGATAAGAGAAGGTTTCTTAGCACTAGGTCAGGCTTCAATGCATCATAGGGCAGTCTTCCGTGGACATATGCATGAAACTCATCATCATCAAATTCATGACCAAGAGCCTGCATATATGGATGAATAGATCAGAAGTGTGTATCAAAATTCCAGCAAGATTGACAGAATGAATCCGATTGATTAAGGACAGCTTGATGTACCTTTAGACCGGCCATGGTAGTCCCATGTTCTCTGTACAATTCCAAGCAGATCCTTGGCACCTCACGTTCTTCAATATCCAAGTGTTGCAGCATGTACTCTACAATCAAACAATTTCAACCTAGCTAGCTCAGTAAATCGATACTAACAGCGTATCGTCATTCATCCTGATTATGTGATCATACCTTCAATATTCTTCCGGCAGGCTGAGTTGAGACCAGAGCTCATGGGGTACAGAGTATCATCTAAATCTGTAAGAAACATGTCGGGAAATCGATCATCAAAACGCTTGAAGGATTCATTTTCACAGTTCATCAGATATTCAAATTGGAATCTCAGTATAGACAGAACATGCTAAATACTAGTTCCTCTTGGAATGAAGATATATGCGCAATGTCTATGGATCATACCAAAAAGCAAGTACTTATATTTGGCACCACTAGACTTCCCAGCAACATCCATCTTCAAGAATGTAGCACTACCTGAAGTAAAAAGGTTCTACACGTTTAGGAAACAATATGCGTATATGTAACTTACAACTAGTTAGGTATATAAGTACTGCATCGTAACAAGAGGATTACCTCCAAGTTGAACTAGAATGACTATAAGAGCTAGCTTCAATACACAGATGAAATAATTCCTTTCAGGAAGTGCCTATATATAGGAGAAAATGGGAATGTGCTTGGTGAGGTAGTGAGCATATAATTTAACTGATAATATATTTATATTTTCTTTTAGCTCATGTGGTAGGAATCGGAATTGTTAACTGTTGAGGTTATTCCATCGTCTTGAATGTTCTTGCTTCCATTTATAAGGTAGCTGTCTTTTTCATGGAGGATTAGTGAGTCATGGGTGGTGAATCATATGATATGCAGAATTACAAGTTCCAGAATGCTAAACCGACTCATTATGCATGCATGCTTGTTAGACATACGTTTTTCTTGATTATCACATGTAGTGGAAATGGATCATCGCTTTCTAATTTGCTCGGTACAATTTTAGTCATACATTATAAGTTCAAGCGCCTACGCGTCATTTGATCTTGTACATGAACATAGAAGTGTGAAGAATCTAAAGTAAATCACAGAGATGACCCTTGCACCAAGTTGAACCACAATAATGGTGTTCATATGCAAAGTATACACGACTTTTGTTCAAATTGGTGAACAAAAGTTGGGCAAAGCAGATATATGGTAGTAGTTGTTCGTATCGGTCAGGCATATAGGAATGAATAAGATATATGATCATGTCATGCTCAATAGTGTAAGTGGGTTTGTGGAAAAAGAATAGTCGCTACTAGTCCTTCTAATACACATGGAAAATTGGAAATGGAATATCTGCAACATGCATAACATTTCCCTTTGCCTCGTAGAATATGCAGTAGTACGTTCATTGTCCCAGCTTTGCAACCACGTAGTAATAGCAGTAGCAAAGCTGGGTGGCTTCGGACGTGGTCCATTTAGGAATTATATATTTGATGATGGAGTTACGGTTAGCAAGTTCCAAGTTATCAAGAAACTCTATGTACCGGACCACCAGAGATGAAGTATATACATACAAATTGGGCAACTGCATGCAATGCCGCCCGTCTAGCTTGTAGATTAATATGGTTTCATATCTCTATGTTTTTTTCTGATGTTATTAATTTTTGGAACAAATTCTTCATCAGTATTAAATTTCTCTACAAAATCGGTTCTGACATTTTAGAGAATTGAGATGAACAACTAAAATGTGGCTCACATACTAAATTATATAATTGAACACTATTTTCATGTGTAAATTTTATGTGTTTTTCCTATATTGTTAAATTAAAAAGTTCTAAACATTAGTAATGAAAATGAAAAAAAAAAACAAATGAAAAGGGCATTAAAAAAGAAAATGGATGAAGAAAAAAAGGAAAACTAACAAATGTTGTTTAATTAAGAAATAGAACTGAGTTAACAAAAGAAATACAACAAATTTCCCGGGACACTATAACATCCCGAATTTTTAAAATTTTCAAAATTCATTTTTCTTCTTAGAAATAGGATGTAGATGTCGTCACGAATTCGTGACATTTTTTGGTCTGACAAAACTTCCCCCGCTGATCAAAATGTTTGACCGAACCGGACTTTAGCCGACTAAATTCTTTATATATCGTCGGCTAAAGTATACATGTCGTTGGCTAAAGTTAATTTTAGCCAACGAGATGTGTCATTTTCGTCGGCTAAAGTTGCTGGTTTCTGAAAAAAAAACTACAGACTCTGGATTTCTATTCCCAAAACTTGCAAATTCCACAATTTTATTTCCACAATAGCCACCAACAGTCAAAATGAAAACAAAACACATTTTCATTAACAAACACAACTTAATAAAACTTAAGCGTACGTTTTAAACTTAACACTTAAACTAAGTTAAGTGTTCAAACTAAACCCAAATAACACCTAAACTAATTATTATCTAAATTTATGTTCTATAAATATGAAGGAGCACTACCATTATCTTGTGGATCCTCCGGCTGCTCTAAAGAATCGAAAAGGAGCTGGATTGGTAGCATAGGAGGTGAGGGAGGGATTCCTTGTGCCTGGAATTGTGCAGAAAACGCTTGATACCAGGAAGACATCTGAGCCTGCTGGGCGGCCGCGTAAGCACGGGTCTGCTCATCTCTTCTCATGTTCTTAGCCTCCTACCTTAATCTCGCCTACTTCATTGCTTTCATCTGTCTCTAATGCTCCATCACATGTCTCTGATGCTTCATCGTTTGAAGTTGCTTATATAGCTGAGTAGTCTTGGAAGATGACGACTTGCATGAGAAACTGGAAGTGTTCTTCAAGACCCCCTCGCCCTACTATCCTAGACCTATATAGTAGTAACTGTTCCCTCATGGTGGGAAAGCGTGACCCCTGATCCTCGCTCTTACTGTCACATCAGATAGATCAATCTAAGAGATGGTCTGGGGGAGGTCCTCATCCCTCGTCTCTGGCCATTGCTCCCTCACCATCTGAGTCAACACCACTTCATCCCCTTCCCTCAATCTGGCTTAATTGACAAGGAAAAAAAACATATTAGTAAACATATATAAAAAAAGGTTAGAGAATACATATATAAGAAAATATGTTAAGTTATAAGAGCATAAGACTTACAATATCTCCGGTTGACTGAGGATATACTTTCTATATACGTACGGATTGACTTCATTTTGTTGTATTGCCTCCTCAATCCTATCCGCAAACGGTCTAGATCTGGCATGATGGTTCCTCTTGTTGTGCTCCCGGTTCGCAGCGTTTATTCCACAAATGGTCTTGTTGGATAAACATATATTAAAAAATATTAGTGAACTAATTTTTCCAAATAGGATACAAGTAAACACATATATGTGCTTATATACCTCATATTCTGGGTTGTTGAAGTGGACTATAAGTCACCACCACTCGTACTCCCTATACATAAATTCGCTAGAGGTACCCGAACAGTTGTTGTCATGTGTCTTCCAGTGTTTATAGAGCTCATTTTTCCACTCCTTGTACATATTATAATCAACACAAATGTTACAAATTGACAATATATAATCAACAAAATATAACTTAATATATAAATTATAACTCCCACCATCTTTTTCCTTGAGTGTTATTTGCCCACGTAGATTTTAGGTGCTCTAGAACATCAAACCACAGTGGTCTATACATATATAATGTGATCAAAAATTTTGTCGAATGTCTATTCCTTCCACTAAGGGATCCCTATTTTTAGTTTATTTATAGGGATAGACATTCGACAAACTTTTCGATCACATTTTTCAATCTTAACCGTTTATATATATATATATATAGCTTGGTTAATTAATTTATAACTTATGTATAATTTATATATTAATTGGGTGCTTCTTGTTGTAATCTTTTCACTTTGTTTTATGTGAGACACCACCGGTAACAAAAAGAAGATTAGAAGCCCCGTCATCGGCAAAGGTCTTGACAAGCATTTCTAGGCTAATAGAAAAGTGGTCATAGAGACGACAAAGGATGGAGCAATGAAGTTTGGGGGTAAGACGAGGTCCTACAATGGGCAAGCAGGATGCATGTTTCATACGGGAACGTAGTCTATTTTCTATGGGGAGAGTGGTCCTTGATGCACAGTGTGTGAATGACATGGTGAATAATGCTATGTCGGTGAGTTACTTAAATATTCGTTATGTATTTCAAAGTGTTATTAATTAACTATTACCGTTATTAATTAACTATTACCACATAGATGAATTTTCCAATTGTTTAAGAAACATGCGATCCCTTTTCTCGATATATATATATATATATATATATATATATATATATATATATATATATGACCCTTCTACTGAGGGATCCCTATTTTTGGTTTATTTATAAGGATAGACATTCGACAACTTTTCGATCACATTTTCCAATCTTAACCGTTTATATCTTAGGTCCTAATATATAGATCATCTCTGCAAAATTTCATTCAAATCGGTGATCGTTAAGATGTTCAAAACTGCGAATTAAAATTATAGACATTAACGGTTCAAGTTTGACAGATTTGATCCGTCAAATGATTTCAGTTATTTTAAAGCCTTAACGATCAGTAAATTTGATGAAATTTTGCAGAAATGATATATATATATATATATATATATATATATATATATATATCGAGAAAAGGAATCGCATGTTTCTTGAACAATTGGAAAATTCATCTATGTGGTAATAGTTAATTAATAACACTTTGAAATACATAACGAATATCTAACTAACTCACCGACATAGCATTATTCATCATGTCCTTCACACACTATGGCATCAAGGACCACTCTCCCCATAAAATAGACTACGTCCCGTATGAAACATGCATCATGCTTACCCGTTGTAGGACCTCGTCTTACCTCCAAGCTTCACTGTTCCATCCTTTGTCATCTCTATGACCACTTTTCTATTAGCCTAGAAATGCTTGTCAAGACCCTTGCTGGTGAGGGGCTTCTAATCTTCTTTTTGTTGCCGGTGGTGTCTCACATAAAACAAAGTAAAAAGATTACAACAAGAAGCATCGAATTAATATACAAATTATACATAAGTTATAAATTAATTAACCTAGCTATTTACACTATCAGATAAACAACTATATTCGACAAAAAAAATTGACGGCCTGCTACATAATTTCGTTGGCTAAAGTCTTAGCTGTCGATGATTCGTCGGCTAACGAGTCGTCGGCAAAAGGTCATTGGTCAAACTTTAGCAGACGAAATAAATAAAGTTTGAGACTTTGGACGACGATATTTCTTCACCGAAAACTACCTCTATTGGTTAAAATGGTTGAAGTTTGAATTTCGTCGCTTAAAGTTTGCAACGTGTCGGCTAAAGTTTGAATTTTGTCTACTTCAATTTAAAAAATAATTTTTTTATTCTTTTACTTTCGATTCATTTTTTTTATTTCCTTTTGTTGTTTTCGCCACCGCCACCACTATCATGAACTCACTATTGCCGAGAGGAGGATAAGCGAGCGGCGAGGAGTTACCACTGGCTAAGTGCTTGGAGGAGGAGGAGCTGCGGTGGTGGGGAAGCAAGCAGACAGGGGAGAAGGAGGAAGAGAAGAAGAAGAAGGACCAAGTGCCGTGGTGGAGGAGAAGGAGAAGGAGAAGGAGAAGGAGAAGGAGGCGTAGCCAAGGAGAAGGAGAAGCTGTCGCGGTGGTGGGGGAGCAAGCAGACGAGGAAGAGAGATAAAGAGGATGAGGGAGAGAGAGATTAAAGATATAGAATGAAGGTGAAAAAATCAAAATTTTGGAGGGAATTTTGACTTAAGATGTCTATAGTTAAAAATTTAACTCGGTCCGACAACGATAAGGGTTTGATCAAAACGGTAAACCCTAATCATATAACCACTAAACACACGGAAACGCCCATACTTACACATCTAAATTAGGTATTTTGGTCAAACCTTTGAGACAATATACTCTCACCATGAGAAGACGCAACCCCCATATAAAAATTTTAGGACATTTACCTCTAAGATAGGGGTTCCCCATAAGGATAAATAATGGTAAATAGGGTTGAGCCCTACTATCGGCACTGAGACGTTACCCGAATTGCATGATTTTTCAACCATAGATGTATTTCACCATTCCGGTCACATATTATGTCACCATATTTTGAGGTTTTCGGTTCTATGTAGAGTTGGTTTTCAAAGTTGTGTATTTATTTAAATTTGTAAACAAGTTATACAACATTAATAGGCATGTTGTGATTCCAATGATCAAAATTCACAAACGAAAATCTGACCGTATGATATGATAATTATGTCAAAAGATGTCTATGGTAAAAAATTCAACTCAATCCAACAACGATAAGGGCTCGATCGAAACGGTAAACCCTAATCTTATAACCACTAAACACACGGAAACGCCTATATCTGCATCTAAATTAGGTATTTTGGTCGAACCTTTGACACAACATACTCTCACCATGAAAAGACGCAACCGCCCATCTAAAAATTTTGGGACATTTATCCCTAAGATAGGGGGCTCCCCATAAGGATAAATAATGATAAATATGGTTGACCGCTACTATCGGCATTGAAACGTTACCGAATTGCATGATTTTTCAACCATAGGCGTATTTCACCATTCCGGTCACATCTTATTTCACGTTGTTTTGAGGTTTTCGGTTCTATATAGAGTTGGTTTTCCAAGTTGTGTATTTACTTAAATTAGTAAACAAGTTATACAATATTAATAGGCATGTTATGATTCCAATGATTAAAATTCACAAATGAAAATCTGACCGTATGATATGATAATTATGTTAAAAGATGTCTATGTTGAAATGAACAACTCTTCCTACAAATCCACAAAATCCCAACTCCTGGAGCCATCATTCTCCCTAAATCACATCTACGCTCCACCATTAAATTAAACTAAGCTAAATTGGGGTAATCAGAGTAAATCTATAAGGAAGTGCTACCAAAATAAACATGTTAGCGTCAGCGGATTAATGGATTGAGCCTCGTCTTTTATACGCATGACCTCCTCTTAGCAACCCTACAACACTGGGCATTTGAAAACGAAGGGCACAGGGAAAAACATTTAAAAACATGCCGTTAGAGTGAGTGGAGAAAAATAATAGTAAACGGTGAGAAAATGCCGATTAAAATGTTCACCCTCTTATTGTTCTGAAAATCATGTATGCATGCATGCCTCGTTCGGAAAGAATCCCAGAAAAATTATGTTGAAATTGAAAACATCACTTGCCAATCCCATTGGCTTAAAATCAATATTAAAAATAGGGTAAGAGGTTTAACCATGACAGAGCCTCCCAGATTAGAGTCGGAACCTTTATGACAACTAAGTAATATGACGACCCTTTATGGTGAAGAGATTCCACCATAACGATGAGCCTCTCAGGCTAGGGTCGGAACCCTCTAGGGCTACTATTATGGCTAGCTAGCATCTTTATATATATGACGACCCTTCATGGTGATGAAAACAAAACAAATTTGAAAAGTCAATAATGACTCCTCCACCGAAGTAAAATATGCATCTCATGCATAAGGCACGGTTTCCCGACCGTCCTCAAAACAATGGCCATAAATAAATCATTTCCAGATATGATTATCATAACATAAATTTCAGCCGACGTAACAAAAGAGCGTCTAGGAAGGGAGCAACCCACCTTCATGGTCCTACCGGCACATTAAATCAATGAAACCATGTTGTTCATTGTTGTTCATAAATATTAGAGCGACCTCCTCATTGCACGGAATACTCTTTGTGCGCTACCTCGAAATACCCACACGGTCGAGTCTGACTCACGTTCAACCATAGGCTGTAAAATTAACCCAAATATCAATCTTTATTACTGTTGACTTGATTTTTTTCCTAGTTTGACCAAAAGTTGACCAAATTCTTCCATTTAAAATTTTTCAACAATTAGGTTTATTTCCGATTATCGACTCAAAATTTAGTTTCTGATTACACAACCTTAACATATAGACTTGCCTTACCATTTCATTGACGTTACGTTAACGTATAGTATTTTTTTTTGGAATTACTATGGACACCCAATTCACATCTTAAACCGATTTACTAATTGTGAGTCAATATATCGATTATGAAATTTATCTAAATTAATTACAACGATCTAAGTAGTCATGCATTCTTTTACTCCATGCTTCCCATATTTATACCCAATTCCTTTATCTTTAAATTTCACCATCTCATTAACTCCGCTTCCAAATTATTCACTTTCCATAATAGAAAGTTTCTTAATATGGAAGGTTTTCCAAAATAGAAACTTCCTAATTTACGACTTTCTCGTAATTGACCCGATGTATTAATTAACGGCAACTTTACGGCATTAAGCTTATCACGGGAATCGATTTCTACCTCTTCGGCTACTGCCAAAAATTATGCCGCTTCATTGGATTCCGGTGACTTGCTGGAATCTTCTGTCGGATTCCGGTCAACTTGCCAGAAATTCACCATAGCTTCCCCGTTTCTTCGATTCCAAGTTATCGACATGCCAGATGAAAACAACAACAAATTAAACACCAACCACTAAATCCAATAACACAGAAGCTCAACAAGATCGTCACTTACGTTTTACGCATCCATGTCTTGAACCCATAAACTTCTCCTTGAACTGTCAGATCGCTATTGTGCCTAAGAGGACCTTTCTAGACTCTTCTGCCATCGTCAGAAGCTCCAAAAACTCGACCACCGGAAAACACAGAATGAGGGTTTTCAATTAGGGGTTCGATATAAATGATTAAGGGTATAAAATGGAAGAAGAAAAGAGGAACGAAACCTTACCTCTGGTTTGTCGAACCATGGCTTGAAACGCCGAGAATCGCCGGAGCACTGCCACGTCTCCACTCAGTCAATCTCCCTCAACGGTGGCTGCAAGTGTAATCTGAGGACTGGGCTAGGAAGTAGAGAAAGAGACGAAGACATTGGTGGTGGCGCACCGTCGAGTGGTGGCTGGACAGCGGAGTCTCGCCGGAGAAGTGACTGAGCTCGGAAGAGCTCGGGAGAAGAGAGCGTTTACCCGAACTGGGGTCTTTGACTTCGATCAAAGGTCTAAGCCCTTTTTATAGACAAATAGGCGATCAGGATTAATTGGAGAGTTGATCCAACGACCCAAATTTAAAAAGGGGTAAAAGTAAATTTGAAAAAACAGAAATTATTTACTAGAATGGTAATTAAAAATTATCATAAACTTTAGAAAATCGTAAAAAAATAGATGAAAGCTCTAAAAAATAATCCGGACATACCGGTGAGCTCGTCTCAACACGTACTACGTACGATTTTACGGCTTTAAATCTATTTTTCTTAATTTGAGAAAAACTCAAAAATAAATTCGAGCAATAACTTATTAAATTACCGGTCACAGTAAAAAGCTTTCGGTAACCCATAAACCCCTGTAAAAAGAGTAACTCTTAGGTGCGGGGTTTTACAATCTTCCCACCTTATATAATTTCGTCCTCGAAATTCTTAACTGCTTAACCATTGCTACACGCAATATCCAATCACCTTTCATTCTTTGTTTTAACAAAATCTCGGTTACTTGCCTCTACCGTTCATGCATGACAACAACACCCTAAAGCCAATAATTATTCATGTCACATCCCGGTTCTAGAATCAATTTAAGGTCGGTTACTTCTTAGTTTACTTTAATCTTTAACCATTTGACCGTTTTACCGTAAGAGGTTATCAAGTTGACTTTTCGTTAAGTCGAGAATTTGGGAAAACTATCTTCATGAAAGTTGTAGAGGGCGTCGTTACGAGTTCGTGGACACGTAGTACGCTCAAATCGGAGCTCATATAAGAAATTTATAAACAAAAATGTAAAGTTACTGTACGGTAAAATGACTATAAATAGGAGTTACTGAGATGAAAAATCATATTTTCACCCGACCATTTCTTTCTCTCTCCCCGAGCCTTCTCCTTCGCTTCGGTCAAAAAACCTGCCTGACCTTCTCTCCGCCACTGCGCCGCCATCGCTCCACCTCAGGCCACTGCACCGGTCACAAAAGGACGGCCTCTGAGTTTACTTCAATTCTAAATAAGTCTTTCGACCTAATTCGTCTTGAATTGAGAGAATTTTATTGTTGAATGCCGAGTGTACAGTACAGGTTCTAAATCGAAATTCTCCCTCCTCAAGCAACCAATTAAGGAGTTCTATATATGTATAGTATGGGTTTTAGGAGCACTAATCACCCCTAAAGTTTGGTGGTTGAATTTGGAGTGTGAAGGGAGAATCGAAGATTTGAAGTTTGAAAATTTCGGGTTTTTGTATTTTTTGTTCGATTGACCTAGTTAGAGGCCGAATTGGCCTTCGAGTTGAACTAGGAAGTTGTTCGGGATGTTGAAAGGAACAAACTGTGAAAATTTGGTGTCGATTGGTGGTGGCTGGAGCTTGGCCGGATTTTCCTGCCGGCGGCCTCCGCCACCTTTTGGGCAGTTTTTCTTGCCCATTAAATTGTAAAAATTAAGAGAAATCCATTGAAGGGCAGTTTTTTTTGAAGATTTACTCTGTACGTTTATTTTTTTGATGAATTGGAATTAGTAATGGATAATTAAATGGTAACCGGTCATTTAAAAATTATCAGCTAGGCGTGAGAGTATTGATAAGGGTTTTTTTCGCTAGGGGTATTTGAGGCCGGCTCTCCACGTTTTTCTAGAGTTGGTTAAGGGTGAGCATTAAGGGTAGATATTTAATGTTATCCTTTGCTTTAATTGTGGAATTGAGACTTTAATTGTATATTTTGAACAGGACGTGGGGGAGCTCGAGCTGAGCAGTCTTCAGATAGCCGACAGACTTGGCGGCATCTTTGTGAGTGGACTTTTATTTTTAATTATAATGCATGCAATGAGTTTTTATTGAGTTTCTCTTTTATTTACGAGAATTTCCTCCTTATTGATTTTTATGGTGATTTTGGGAAAAATTGGGATTTATTATTTTTCAAAGATAAGTGAGCCGGGAAAGAGGTTCATACCTTTCCCGTGGGTTTTAAATAATTTTCTCAGAATATGATTTTAAATCATTTTTACCATTTTGTGTTATGGAGGGGAGATTATATTTTATAATGGGAAACTTGGCTCTTGGATTTAAGGATTTAAAGTAAAGTCAGGAAACAGGTTTCGGATGCCTGGAAAAGTTTTAAATCTAATGTATTTCGGAAAAAGTCATGGGTGTCAAATTTTAGTTACCGCACTTAAGTTATGGAGACACTATCTTTACGGAGCTAAGTGTCAAATTTTCACTGATCACAAGAGCCTTCGTTATGTGTTTACTCAGAGAGATTTAAATCTGGGGCAGAGAAAGTGGATGTAGCTACTTGTCGATTATGATATTACTATTAAGTATCATCCAAGAAGGGTCAACGTAGTGGCCGATGCACTTAGCCGCATCCCTTCCGTCTCTTTGGCTCATTTGAGAGCGGTTCAGGTTTCACTTCTCTATGAGTTGCGGGCTACTGGTGTTGAGTTATGGGAGGATGAAGTTGAAGCTTTGGTGGTTAGTTTTCAAGTGAGGTCAGTTTTAATTGATAAAGTGCGGGAGGCACAATATAACGATCAGTCCATAGTGCGGTTAATTGAGCGCACACTTGATGGGAAAACGGTCGATTTCTCGGTTAGAAAAGATGGAACATTGATGTTCAAGAATCGACTTTGTGTTCCAAAAAGAAATGAGGAACTTAAGCTAGAGATTATGGAGGAAGCTCATAGTTCGGCGTATGCAACACATCCTGGTAGCACTAAAATGTACAGGACTTTAAAGAACCATTATTGGTGGCCGAACATGAAGAGAGAAATTGCAGTTTTTGTGAGTAGATGCTTGATTGGTCAACAAGTGAAGATTGAGAGGCAGAAACTTGCTGGCTTGTTGCAGACCTTGCTTATTCCTGTGTGGAAGTGGGATGGCATTGTCATGGATTTTGTCTTCAGTAACGTACACGTGATAGGCATGATGGTATTTGGGTGATCGTTGATCGACTAACTAAATTTGCACACTTCCTGCATTGGATAGATTAGCAGGATTGTATGTTAATGAGATTGTGAGACTTCATGGGGTGCCGGAGACTATAGTGTCAGATCGGGATCCTAGATTTGCTTCCAGGTTTTGGAGAGCTTTACAAGCAGCTTTGGGCACCATATTGCAATGCAGCATAGTCTTTCATCCTCAAACCGACGGGTAGTCCGAAAGGACTATCCAGACCTTGAAGGATATGTTGAGGTCGTGTGCTATGCAGTTTACAGCAAGTTGGGACAAGAACTTGGCACTAATAGAGTTTGCTTACAACAATAGCTTTCATTCCACCATTGTTATATCTTCTTTTGAGGCACTTTATGGAAGACAATGTCGTACGCCTTTGTGTTAGAATGAAGTTGGTGAAAGAGAGTTGTGTGGTCTTGACATGATTCACGAAACAAATGAGAAGATCAAGGACAGCTCAGAGTAGGCAAAAGAGCTATGCAGATAATCAAAAAAGGGATCTTGAGTTTCTAGTAGGTGATTGGGTATTTTTGAAACTATCCTCTTGGGAGAGGGTAGTACGTTTTGGCAAGCGAGGGAAGCTTATCCCAAGGTACATAGGCCCTTATTAGATTATTGAGAGGGTTGGCTCACTTGGTTATCGGTTGGATTTACCCTCCGATTTAGCGAAGATACATAATGCCTTCCATGTGTCCATGCTTTGCAAGTATATTGCTGATCCATCTCATGTGTTATAGGAGCAACCGGTTAGTTTGAAAAAAGATTTAACTTATAAGGAGTTTCTGGGGAAGATCCTTGATTGGAAGGAGCAGGTACTCAGGAACAAAACTATTCCCCTAGTTAAGGTGCTTTGGAGGAGTCACGAGATAAAGGAAGCGACTTGGGAACCCGAGGCACGGATAAGGCAGCAGTACCCCCATCTCTTTGCTTGCTAGGTATGTAATTTCGAGGATGAAATTTTTATATGGGTGGGAGAATTGTCACATCCCGGTCCTAGAATCAATTTACGGTCGGTTACTTCTTAGTTTACTTTAATCTTTAACCATTTGTAGTAACCGTTTTACCGTAAGAGGTCACAAAGTTGACTTTTCATTAAGTCGAGAATTTGGGAAAATTTTCTTCATGAAAGTTGTAGAGGGCGTCGTTACGAGTTCGTGGACACATAGCACACTCAAATCGGATTTCGTATGAAAAAGTTATAAACAAAAATGTAAAGTTACTGTGCGTTAAAATGACTATAAATAGGAGTTACCGGGGTGAAAAATCAGATTTTCACCCGGCCATTTCTATCTCTCTCCCCGAGCCTTCTCCTTCCTTTCGGCCAAAAAACCTGCCAGACGTTCTCTCTGCCACCGCACAGCCGTCGCTCCACCTCAAGTCGCCGCACCGGTCACAAAAGGACGGCCTCTGAGTCTACTTCAATTCTAGGTAAGCCTTTCGACCTAAGCTTGAATTGAGAGAACTTCCTTGTTAAATGCCGAGTGTATAGTAGAGGTTCTAAATCAAAATTCTCCCTCCTCAAGCCACCAATTAGGGATTTCTATATATGGATAGGATGGGTTTTAGGAGTACTAATCACCCCTAAAGTTTGGTGGTTTGAGTTGGAGTGTGGAGGGAGAATCGAAGATTTGAAGTTTGAAAATTTCAGGTTTTTGTATTTTTTGTTCGATTGACCTAGTTAGAGGCCGAATTGGCATTCGAGTTGAACTAGGAAGTTGTTCGGAATGTTGAGAGGAACAAACTGTGAAAACTTGGTGTCGATTGGTGGTGGCTGGAGCTTGGCCGGATTTTCCTGCCCATTAAATTGTAAAAATTAAGAGAAAGCCATTGAAGGGCAGTTTTTTTTGAAGATTTACTCTGTACGTTTAGTTTTTTTGAAGAATTGGAATTAGTAATTGGATAATTAAATGGTAACCGGTCATTTAAAAATTATCGGCTAGGCATGAGAGTATTGATAAGGGTTTTTACTCTAGGGGGTATTTGAGGCCGACTCCTCACGTTTTTCTAGAGTTGGTTAAGGGTGAGCGTTAAGGGTGGATATTTAATATTGTCCTTTACTTTAATTGTGGAATTGAGACTTTAATTTTATATTTTGAACAGGACGTGGGGAGTTCGAGCTGAGCAGTCTTCAGATAGCCGGCAGACTTAGCGGCATCTTTGTGAGTGGACTTTTATTTTTAATTATAATGCATGCAATGAGTTTTTATTGAGTTTCTCTTTTATTTACGAGAATTTCCTCCCTATTGATTTTTATGGTGATTTTGGGAAAAATGGGGATTTATTATTTTTCAAAGATAAGTGAGCTGGGAAAGAGGTTCATACCTTTCCCGTGGGTTTTAAATAATTTTCCCGAAATATGATTTTAAATCATTTTTACCATTTGTGTTTTATAGAGGGGAGATTATATTTTAAAATGGAAAACTTGGCTCTTGGATTTAATGATTTAAAGTAAAGTCAGGAAACAGGTTTTGGATGCGTGGAAAAGTTTTAAATCTAATGTATTTAGGAAAAAATCATGGGTGTTTTGACTTAGATTTTGATTTAATCACCATGAGGTTTTCAAGAATTTTCAAGTATATATATGTATGTATTGCTAGCTAGCATGGACCCTCTATGGATTGAGATGGTACCCTCTCCGGATTGTAGCTTGTCAGACCCTCTTCGATGGTAGCTGGTTAGATGGACCCTCCCGAATAGAGCTGGTCAACAAACCCTCTCGTAGACTAGAGCCGGTCATTTATTTTTCTCGTGGTCCTGGCAATAGTACCCCACATTTTTAATTATAGATTTGAGCCAAGAGAATCATTATGTATTTAATCGTTTTCTTAGTTGCGTGCATAAGGATTTTTTAGAAAATCAAAGGGGGAGCAATAAAGAAATTTGTCTTTACATATTTGATTTTTTGTCCATTCACGCTAATATTTTCAATGTTTCTCCCCAGGGCCCTTCGTTTTAAATGCCCAGATCCAACTAGTATTCGTGGAGGCCAGTCATAGTTATTGACACTTCTCAATCTATCAGTAGGTTCCAAGTTAACCTACTTTATATGTCAAGACCCACCCTAGGTTAACCCCTTTAACCTAGAGTAAATCTTACGGGGTCCACTGACGAGGCCGTTGTTAAACAACCTGCAATTTAAAACCCTATCGTGTAGTAACTGTAAGTAGGGATCGTTCAAGCCGGGGACACTAGGGAAGGACTATATCTGCAAAACAAATCGTTAGTAATATTCACACATTTTATACAAAATACACATATACATAGCATATACAATTATCTGTCACATAATATACAAGTATACACAAATGCAAAAGTATTAACATATTTACGATTTTAAATGGGGGATTTATAAGGTGGTTCGAAACATAAAGAAAAGAAAACAGAAATATTTACATACAATGGTCAATCAATACTCAAGCACACAACATAACAAACACCGCAATAAGCATATAACAATTTCATGCAAGATTAAATAGTGATGCTCGCACTATCTTATGTTTTCATTGATTTCAACCTCTTATGACTTCTCATGTGTTTTTAGGAACTTCAAATATGCCTGAACCTAAAACATATGTGTCACCTTATTTAAACTATCAAATATGCCTAATCTGAACAAGATACACTTACGAACTGGAGTCGGTTGAAGACATGGTCCTAGGTATGGCGTCACTCATCCTATTCAACATGCAAATCACTCACCCTAGCAACCCTTTGCAGCAACTAGAATCAAACTATCAAATATGCCTAACTTGATCCTAGATTACTACGGCAGATTAAACTCCCCCCTTACAAACGTCTTGGCCTAGACTATCTTTAGGTTTGATTACGTGATCAGGTGATGATTAATCAATTAGCACATACTACACACAAGAACATACAGCAACTTAATCTAAATCATGAAACTAAAATATACTTAGAACGTTATACAAAACACATGGTTTCAAGAAAATCACAAAGAAGAACTCAAGAACACATGCAATGTATAAAACCGAAAACCATAGAATAATTTATAATAAAATTTGATAAAACACAGTAGATCTTTACACACAACCTTGATGAACTTCATACCTAGACTACCTATATAGATTGGCTAGGGTAGAAGGTGGAATCGGCGGCGGATGGAAGCAATTGGTTGGTGCGGCGGCGGCGGCGGCAGCTTGTGTGTTTAGGGTTTTTGGTAGAGCTTGGCTATACTAAGGCTTAGAGCAATTGAAAGACACTAAAATAAGAGCTATACATGTCTATTTATACAGAAAATTTCGAAGAGAAACCCTAGAGAATTCGGGAGCTTCAAGGAGACACCTTCCTTGTTGAACTTGTAATCCTTTTTGGACTTGGTTTCTTCTTTCTTCTTTGACAAGGATTTCGACTTGGACCTTGGATTTCTGATTTCTTGGACTCCTCTACATGTTATTGGATCCATGTAGGCCTCTTACACAAGTTCTTGGGCTCATAGGCAGCCGAAATCATTGGCAAACTCGGCAAGGACAGACTTTCTCGGTTTGACCGGAAAAGCTCCATACTTAGTTGTTTCGGCTGCCATGATGACTTCTTCGAATCTCCTTCTTCAATGCAGCTTCCCATGACTTCATTAAGATTCTCTTAAGTCCTTTGACATGCTTGGGAAGAATTTTGGTGAAGAAACATCCTCCCAAACTCGTGTGACAACTTAGGCAGAAACTGCCCAGTTTTGTAGCTTGACCTCCGTCCATTTTTTTGATCATAAATCCTTCATCTGAACTCCAAATGCTGCGATTCAAGAAGATCTGAAAACTAGACTTCCGTAGCTTTCCAATGATATATGGCTCGTCCTCAGATTCCTCCTGGATCTTTAGATATGATTTTCCGAAGTTGATGTAAGGTTTCTGTAAATTTCTGCTCGGATCAAAGTCTTATGTTTCGGAGTTTCTTCTTTTTCATGGCCTCTCTTGTTGTCCTCCATGAGTCCAATCTTCATGATTCTTGATATAATATGTCCATATACATTTCATCTACACATTAAACCAAATTCCTCAAAAATGACAATGTAAAGGTACGGTGAATCATAAGAGAAATAACCAAGTCTTATCCAAAATCGGTTTTTACAACACTTAAGCACAAATTTCTGTATAAATACATGTGTTTAGCCATTGCTCTACAGAAAAACCCTTTTGACTCAATATAAGTAAAAAAAACATTACTAAGGAATAAACAAGGTACAAATGAGGGTAAAAACACATTAAAAACATAGCGTAAAACGCACTTATCAAACTACCCCACACTTACCCTTTGCTAGTCCCTTAGCAAACTGACTCTAAAACAAAAAAAACAAAACGACTCAAAAACTTCTAATACTTAAACAACTAATACCCTTAAAAAGATTGTCTCAGATTCTTTAGCATGCATAATCTTCAAGTTAGAACATTCGAATGAAAAGCATAATTGCAAAGCTTCATAAGCATGTATCATAGCATGAACAAGTAAGATATGAGATCATATAGCACAAACATGTATGATAACCGTTCCTCCTTACAATGACATACTCTCTTCTAATCACTCATCCATGGTATTCACTCAATCGTATATGCAAGGGAAAAGATGATAAGATAACAAATAACTTGCATATTTCAACAAATGAAAGCTCTTTGTGAATAGAAATTCATGGAAAAACCTCATATAACAACTATGTGCAATAATGGACCAAAACCATATGCTTAACTTATGAGAAAATCTCCACAAATCAAAGTTAGCTATCTTAAGAATCATGAATTAATCTCAATAATATGGTTGTAATGGGGCTTGGTTTCATAAGGTAGGAATTTTTAGATAAGTGGTGCTATAAGAAATCACCAAGACTTTAGCAAATCTCGCTCCTCCTCATGTCTTCACTTCAAGGGTCGAGTTTCTTCATGTTGGACCCATACGTCAATCTTGACTTCTCTCCATATTGTGAACAGGACAAAGGTCATATAAATACTTTTAGACCTTCAAATAATCACTAACTCCAAATTCACAAAACAATACAAAAAACACCAAAACTTTGTGCCTTTTACTTTTGATCCGAAACTATTTTTTTATTTTCAGATTTCTTCTTCTTCTTTTTTTCTTTTTTTTCGGAATTTTTTTTAATTTTTCTTAAACACTTTCTTTTCGAACATACAATTTTTTTTCGGCACATATACAATACAAAATATTGGTGTTTAACCCCACACTTCAACGTTACCCCACACTTGCTTCACAGCATCACGCAATACAGCTCCATCGAAAGTACTTTGCCAAGTCTTGATAACAAGGTAAAGGTTTAACTATTCTAAGCTGAGGATTCTGTTTAAAGGTAATGAAATAAAATGCTCAATGTAGACTCAAAGGGGTTAACTAAGGAGTCCCACGACGGGCACAAAATAGGCAAAGGCTTTATTTGGCTTTGGTGGTGATCCTAATGAGATTTAATTCAGTCATGTTCAAAATCAAGACATGTTATGATTATAAAGCTTCGAAAATCACATAAGCAAGTTCTAATAAATTCTAGAGTCCATTAAAAAGCTATAGCACATAGTCATTGAATATGCAAAGAAAATAATGAGGTTTCAAAAGATAGTGAAAAGGTAGTGAAAATTTCGAAAAAATTTAGACAAAATCGGCACATCACTCATGAAAGAAAGTTTTTAGGCTCAAAAGCTCACATAGGTTATATTGGAACAATCTAATCAAACATGCATACTTCATTATCAATCAAGTCTCAAATATTCATACTAATTCACAATATCCATGAAACTCGCAATTTCTTAAAATAAATGTTAAACCGTCAATCATGCATTCAAAAATATAGTTCATCATAGACTTTTAAGGGTATATCCTAAGACTCAAAAACAAATAAAACAAAATTTAAAAATTAAAAACAAATTTCGAAACAAAAATAAACAAAAGTTTTTTTTTATAAAATTACGGAAAAAAAAAATTTAAAACTTGGAAAAATTTCGACACAAATTGAAAAAAAACACACAAATAAATAAAATATGTTACTATGTAACCTCTACCCCACACTTAGAAAATTACATTGTCCTCAATGTAAACCCAAAATCATATCATAACTTCCTAAGCATGTGTCTAAGTCACATAATAAACCAAAATAACAAAATAATTCAACCATAAAAGTGAAGGGATTAGATAAATGCAAACTCTCGTTGATGGCTCCTCCACAGCTACGGTTGAAATGAGTTGCCTCTCATGCAGCGCTTAATGTTTATAGTCTATCAGCCTAGACTCTTCTCCTTTTTTTTCTTTGATGGCGCCATCCTTTGTTGCCATGGCTCTCCCACATTGTGCTTTTCAACATTTGTGCTCTTGTTGCTCATTCAACGATGAAGACACAATATCTGGTAAAGTGTCCTCTTCTCCTAGATATGCATACTTCAAGTGCGCGGGGAGATCTTTAAATTCTAACTTAGGGCCCTGTTCCAAAGATGGCAACATTTTGTTAGTAATAATTGGAATTGACAAAGGAGACTCATACCTCTGAGTGTAGGATCGTGTTTCAAGCTTATCAACCACTGCTAGTATGGACAGCTCCAAACTCTGCTGCGCCTCCTCATCCCATCTCCATTCTTGTCAAATCCGGCCCTTGCTCAATCTTTCTCAGTGCTTCCAAGTCTTCCTTGCTTGGCTGAGCTCATTTTTTTCTTAAAACGTGCTCTACTTCACGTTGTTTAGCAATGTGCACGATATCATGACCAGGTTTGGCTTCCTTGCATCCAACGTCACCAAACAATTTCTCGTCAGAACTGGTCATTTATGGGAACCTGCAAAACCAATCTGGCACAATCGAACAAAGATCAAGTGAGCATTATCAAAAACTTAGATAGAATTCGAAACTTAGCTTACATAAAAATTTTGGCAACATCATGGCATGGCATAAGTTTCGAATTCAATGACATGTAAGCACAAAAGTGTCGGCAACCTAGTAAAGTTGCTAGCTGATTTTATTAACTCTCTAATTTTCAAGGTACGTGGAGCAGGGAAGACCACTGTGCAATGGACTGATACAGCCCAAGGTAGTGTTTTGCTTTGTCCGATATACCATAAAAATTAGAGCCAAATTAATTTGAAGTTCATGGCGTCATACATGTCTAAGTAAATTCTAGCGTTTAAAGTGTGGTGATGCTTCGGCCCAAGCATTTGGCTAGTTCGAGCGGGTTCCGTGGTTTCAGAAGGCAAGTGTCAATGTCACGGGGGGCGAACCCCCTACAAGAACCAGGCAGGACTCGTTTGTGATCAAGGAGGCGGACCCCTATCGACCCCTTCACCGAGAAGAGTGGTCAATCATGATCTTGAGATCCAATTGAACAAACCTGAATTCCATATCTATGACAGAACGGCCCCTTACTCAGCTAGGAACAAACTCGGGTCACTAGACCACTCGACAAGTGTTAATCAAAGCCGCCCTCAACCTCATGAAATCCGCAAATAACATGAAGGGTTTAGGCTAAGATTAACAAATGCGGCTTCTCCCTACATGTTACACTTTAAAAACCACAATAAACTCCAAACACATATGAAACAATAAACTTCCTAAATATTTACTAAGTTACAATAGTTACAACAAAACACATATAGCACAAAAATATACAAATATAATACATACAAATTCGGCACATACACAAATATACAATGTACAAATTGGTAATACACAATAGACATTCGAAACATATGTGTTTTGGCACACACATGCTTCGGCACCTACAAAAGAAAACAAGGTTAATTCACAAACATATACATATACAACACAAAAATCCTTTTTAGCATCCCCGGCAACGGCGCCAAAAACTGACTAGGCCGTTGTTAAACAACCTGCAATTTAAAACCCTATCGTGTAGTAACTGTAAGTAGGGATCGTTCAAGCCAGGGACACTAGGGAAGGACTATATCTGCAAAACAAATCGTTAGTAATATTCACATATTTTATACAAAATACACATATACATAGCATATACAATTATCTGTCACATAATATACAAGTATACACAAATGCAAAAGTATTAACATATTTACGATTTTAAATGGGGGATTTATAAGGTGGTTCGAAACATAAAGAAAAGAAAACAGAAATATTTACATACAATGGTCAATCAATACTCAAGCACACAACATAACAAACACCGCAATAAGCATATAACAATTTCATGCAAGATTAAATAGTGATGCTCGCACTATCTTATGTTTTCATTGATTTCAACCTCTTATGACTTCTCATGTGTTTTTAGGAACTTCAAATATGCCTGAACCTAAAACATATGTGTCACCTTGTTTAAACTATCAAATATGCCTAATCTGAACAAGATACACTTACGAACTGGAGTCGGTTGAAGACATGGTCCTAGGTATGGCGTCACTCATCCTATTCAACATGCAAATCACTCACCCTAGCAACCCTTTGCAGCAACTAGAATCAAACTATCAAATATGCCTAACTTGATCCTAGATTACTACGGCAGATTAAACTCCCCCCTTACAAACGTCTTGGCCTAGACTATCTTTAGGTTTGATTACGTGATCAGGTGATGATTAATCAATTAGCACATACTACACACAAGAACATACAGCAACTTAATCTAAATCATGAAACTAAAATATACTTAGAACGTTATACAAAACACATGGTTTCAAGAAAATCACAAAGAAGAACTCAAGAACACATGCAATGTATAAAACCGAAAACCATAGAATAATTTATAATAAAATTTGATAAAACACAGTAGATCTTTACACACAACCTTGATGAACTTCATACCTAGACTACCTATATAGATCGGCTAGGGTAGAAGGTGGAATCGGCGGCGGATGGAAGCAATTGGTTGGTGCGGCGGCGGCGGCAGCAGCTTGTGTGTTTAGGGTTTTTGGTAGAGCTTGGCTATACTAAGGCTTAGAGCAATTGAAAGACACTAAAATAAGAGCTATACATGTCTATTTATACAGAAAATTTCGAAGAGAAACCCTAGAGAATTCGGGAGCTTCAAGGAGACACCTTCCTTGTTGAACTTGTAATCCTTTTTGGACTTGGTTTCTTCTTTCTTCTTTGACAAGGATTTCGACTTGGACCTTGGATTTCTGATTTCTTGGACTCCTCTACATGTTATTGGATCCATGTAGGCCTCTTACACAAGTTCTTGGGCTCATAGGCAGCCGAAATCATTGGCAAACTCGGCAAGGACAGACTTTCTCGGTTTGACCGGAAAAGCTCCATACTTAGTTGTTTCGGCTGCCATGATGACTTCTTCGAATCTCCTTCTTCAATGCAGCTTCCCATGACTTCATTAAGCTTCTCTTAAGTCCTTTGACATGCTTGGGAAGAATTTTGGTGAAGAAACATCCTCCCAAACTCGTGTGACAACTTAGGCAGAAACTGCCCAGTTTTGCAGCTTGACCTCCGTCCATTGTTTTGATCATAACTCCTTCATCTGAACTCCAAATGCTGAGATTCAAGAAGATCTGAAAACTAGACTTCCGTAGCTTTCCAATGATATATGGCTCGTCCTCAGATTCCTCCTGGATCTTTAGATATGATTTTCCGAAGTTGATGTAAGGTTTCTGTAAATTTCTGCTCGGATCAAAGTCTTATGTTTCGGAGTTTCTTCTTTTCCATGGCCTCTCTTGTTGTCCTCCATGAGTCCAATCTTCATGATTCTTGATATAATATGTCCATATACATGTCATCTACACATTAAACCAAATTCCTCAAAAATGACAATGTAAAGGTACGGTGAATCATAAGAGAAATAACCAAGTCTTATCCAAAATCGGTTTTTACAACACTTAAGCACAAATTTCTGTATAAATACATGTTTTAGTCATTGCTCTACAGAAAAACCCTTTTGACTCAATATAAGTAAAAACAACATTACTAAGGAATAAACAAGGTACAAATGAGGATAAAAACACATTAAAAACATAGCGTAAAACGCACTTATCATCCACCTTAAGGGAAAGTTACTCTGAAAATTTTGACATAACCTCCTCATAAAATGAACAACCCTTACCTACAACAACCCAAAGGGAAACACACACTTCTAGTAAAACAACCACCCGCAACTCCTGGAGCCATCCTGCTCCCCAATAAACAACATCCGCCACAAGCAACAGAAATCTCAAGCACAATCTTAAAACAAATAACAAAAGGTCCAAGAAATTCAGGAGTGTTAAGTCCCTACTACTAAGTCGGAATTAAACACACAACCGCAATATTACAAATCCCCCCATATAGTTGTCAGAGCTCTAAAGACGATAGAAGGAAGCGAGAAAATTACACAAGTAGGTATACAGGAACCTACTACAGAAAAGTGGGAAGGTGGTAACTATGCCTTGCCTCCTAGCTATGGCCGAGCCGAACACTGCAAACTGGGCATTTTAAAAACGAAGAGCTCATGGGAGAAACATTTAAAACGTTAGAGTGAGTGGAAAAAAATAATGTTTAAGTGTAAAATATAACTTTTGTAATGTTCTCCTTTTTTTGTCCGAAAAATCATAAAAGCATGCCTCACTGGTGATACACTCCCAAATAAATAAGAGAAACAAATAATGTCAATCTCATTGGCTTGGAAGAACAAAACTTACAGTAAAATAGGGGAAGAGGCTTCACCATGACGGAGGGTGTCTCAGACTAGGGTCGGAACCTTTAAGGCTTCTAAGTAATATGACGACCTTTCGTGGCAGATAAGTTCCACCATGACGATGAGCCTCTCAGGCTAAGGTCGGAACCCTCTAAGGCTACTATTACCCCGCTTCACTTTCTCAAGTGGTGGGGGCCATATGGCTAGAGAGGGGTCATATAATAATGACTTTCTTATTTGTTTGTTCTCTTCATCATGAAGAGTTATCATATATATACATATATACATATATATATATATATGTATATATGTATATATGTATATATATATATATGACAACCCTTCATGGTGAAGAGAACAAACAAATAAGAAAGTCATTATTATATGACCCCTTCCCCGTTAATTAAAACATGCATCTCATGCAGGAGTCACGGTTCCCCGACCGTCCTCAAAACTATGGCCATAAATAAGTAAATTCGAAATGTAATCAACAAAACATAAATTTCCAACCGACTAAACAAAGGGGCTCATGGGAGGGGAGCAACCCGCCTTCCTGGCCCCATCGGCTCAACAAGCAATTAAAAAAACATATAAAATACAATTTTTTTCCAAATGTTGAAGCACGCTTGACTTAAAAATAAAGTCCACTCACCGACTGCTAGGTCTGACAGCGATCCCTAGACCCCTCAGCAGAAGTCTTCGCACGTCCTGTTTTAAGGAGATATTTATAAATACAAAAATGCTCGAGTTCCCAACTCTAAAAAATATAAATAAAAAAGCCGAAACTGAGGAATAAACGTGCTACTTGCCCAACTAAGTACAACCTCAACAGTTCACTCATAACCCTTCACTTTTAACGTGAGAAATCCCACGACCACTTTCCGACAAGATTTCTGGAATCCAAACCAAGATTGAAATAATTAAATTGTCTCCGCACAAGTATTAACTCCCAAAAAAAAATCCCAAAAATCTTCCAAAAAATACAAACTTCACTCCAAAAGTCCCCTCTTAATTTATAGGATTTTTCAGGCAAGAAAACTGCCCAAAAGGCGGCGGCCGGCGACAGGAGATTCCAGCCACCACCAATCGACTCCAAAATTTCACAGTTTGTTCCTCTGGTCAATACGAACATTTTTCTAGTTTAACTCGAAGACCAATTCCTAGCCTAACTAGGTCAATCGAACAAAAAGATGAAAAACCTAAAATTTTAAACTTCAATCTTTTAATTCTCCCTCCCCACTCCAAATCAATTCACCAAACTTTAGGGGTAAGTAGAACGCCTAAAACTCATCATATCCATATAAAGAACTCACCAATTGGTGATCTAGGGAGAGAGAAATTTGATCTAGAAAATTCTACGGTACACATGATGAACAAATCGGAATTTCTCCAGATTTACGACGAGTTAAGTCAGAAACTTTACCTAGGAATGAAGTAGACTCGGAGGCTGATCTCTTGGGACCGGTGCGGCGACGAGTGTTGGAGCGGCGGCGGCGTTGTGGCGTGCGAAAGATCCGGCAGACTTTTTCATCAGGAAGAGGAGAGAGAGGCCCGGTAAGTTTTTTTTATTTTTCACTTTCTACCTACAGTAAGTTCCCCTTTTTATAGAGTTTCCTGAAATAGTAACTTTCCGTTTTAAAATAATAACTTCCGCATACGAACTCCGATTAAGACACATAGCATGTCTACGGATTTGTATTAACGCCCTCTACAACTTTCATGAAGGAAACTCTCCAAAATAACGATCTTAGAAAAAAGTTAACTCTATAGCCTCCTCTACGGTAAAACGGTTACTACAAACGGTCAAAGATTAAAGTAACCAAAAAGTAACCGACCGTAAATAAATTTTAGAACCGGGATGTGACATTATATTTTTCCATGCTTCTGCTATAATTAGTCGCTCTGATACATATCGGGTTGTATTTAATCATTCGGTGAACTCTTAGGGATCTAGAACTCATTGTAGGATTTAAATTTGGGACTGATGTTGAATTGTTGTGTTAGCACTTGGTGTGATTTATTATGAACTATTTAGATGTGTAACTTATGGAGGATGTTGGTTATGGGAGCAGGATGGCTCCACAAGTAGTGGGTAGTTGTTGGTTATATAGAAGTGTTCTCTTTGGGTTGTTGTAAGTTCAGGGTTTTTCACTTTTCAAAGGAGACTATCAAAATACTCCGGGTTAAATCTTCAAAATCTTCTTTGGGAGGTGGTCCCCGTAAGATTTACTCCAGGTTAAAGAGGTTAATCCAGCGTGGGTCTTGACAATTCAGATTCACCACCCCTCGTCTACTGCGAGTAAGATTCCTTTAAGAATACCCGAATTCTTTTGTTGAACCTTAAATATTAGCACACACGCTCCCTATGAAGGGAAGTGACTAACACTCCTGAGGAGCACGGTTCGATGAAAATAATAAATTAAAATCCTCTAATATCACGATAGAATTTAGAGCCAAAACTCATATGTGTCCATGAGAAAGCCATGACAACTTAAGACACACGAATAATTTCCTCATTTGAACTAGGCTTCCTGATCTGGTTTACGCTTTCTATATATTAATCTGTCGAATTGCCCTGTTGTGGAGTAATTGTCTCTCCTTAACCAATCATTAATCAATCCACTTGCATATATAGGACATGATTTGCCAAGAATTTTAGCGTAAAACCAACACTATAGCCTGCAAATCTAGAAGATCCAAATCTTCAGATATCGAGATCTAACAATTCTTATTCTTCGCATGAAGACAAATTGTCGGGCTATGTACTACCTACGTAGATATTCTGACAAGATAATTTTGGACTTTTTACCGACAAGCTGAACATTCGAATCGCTAACTTAACTTATCGCTTCATGGAATTTACTGCATAATTTACAACTGGTAATAACATACCACACGTACTACACATAGATGTGGTGTCACCAACCTCCTTATCTCTTGCACTAACCTTGAATGACGCATAGTGCAAGACCCACACTTCATCCATAATTGTGCGTCAATTATATATTATCCGCATCACGATCTGGTAGAGACTTACTTTATCATTATACAAATCCAAGAGCCTTAACCGCTCATCAAAGTCATTTTACTTCACTTATGTCTTCATTACCAATTCCTCTGGCAACAACTGACAAATTAAAAATCTTAAATGATTGAACATCTACACAATTTTTTTGTGCCACTACTTCACACCCAAAATAACCCTTGATCGATGCATCCGAATTAATTTCACACAAAAAATCATCCACATTGATCATCAAGAACGAAGTCATCAAGACACAAAATTTATCAGTTACCATCACCGCACTAAGCGCGTGATAATCACCGAGTCACCTCGCACAACTAGACAGTTTCTAAACAAAACTGCCTCCATGGTCTAAACATTTACATCCACCGCGTCTTATATTCAGTATGATTCAAAATGCACAACAACTCACCGTTCTAACTAGAGAGGAAAATAACTTCCGTGCACAAGGAAATCAAGTCTATAACTCCAGATTCTAGGTTGCGCGTACCATTTCCATACATTAATAACCCATCTGATCATATCTTAATCTGAACGTGGTTTCAACACACCACGATTACTAATAGAATGTCGCTCCTCTTAGCAACATATCTTACCGTTCTTAGTAATAAATTAGTTACCAAACTTTGACTCATAATACTTCTTGAGTCATCAGAAAACCCTTTTCTTCAGCTTCACCACATTACATACTCACTGCAATGTTGACAATTTCATAACCCACATCTTGTGATTTTCTTGCTACTACTCTACACTTGAGGCACCAAGATTTACTGCTAGATCGTAATTCATAACAAGTAGGGTCACTACTTAAATGACTTATGACCCTGACAATATCAACAATTCTTCAATCCTCTCAAGACTTCGATAAACACCAATATTTGTTCCTTCGGATCTTAATATTCACTCCACAATTCGAAATTAAGGATATTGCCCATCATTGCAGTGGAAATAATTTATATATCCATAGATACGTCTAAGGATACCTCTAATTAAAATAACTGATTAAACAACAGTTAATGGGTGAACAGATTCTCTTGTTAATCAAGCTCAGTTAATCACCTACTGAGAGCCAGATGTCATAAACATACAACTTTATCTACAAATCAAAGCTTAAGCAACCACAGACATTCTGACATTCTTGTTCAATGATTCAGTAGGCTTTGGTCCACCGCTGTCACTTCATCATTCTCTTGCATCTATCACAGCATGCATTCGACCACCTACTAACAACATTTACTAAATTCACTAACCAACTCATAAGTCGGAACGACCATAACTAACTCACTTTCAACCTACCTTTAATTTTCTAAACCAATTACTCGCCATCTTGCACAAACGTTTGACAAAACGACCTTAACCTTCATCTTCAAAACATGGAATTCTCACATTATATTCTTGAAAGATATGAATCAAAACAATAACAAATCAAACAACAACAAATTAAACACTAACACAAACCACCAAATCCAATAACACAGAAGCTCAAGAGGATCGTCACTTATGCTCTGTTCATCCATGTCTCGAACCCAGAAACTTCTCCTTGAACTGTCAGATCGCTACTGCGCCCAGGAGGACCTCCCTGGACTCTTCCGCCGTCGTTAGAAGCTCCAAAAACTCGACCACCGGAAAGAGTAGAAAACCTAGAAAAAACACATAATGAGGGCTTTTCTATTAGGGCCTCGATTTGAATGATTAAGGGCATAAAATGGAAGAAGAAAAAAGGAGGAACGAAACCCTACCTCTGGTTTGTCGAACCATGGCTTGAAACACCGAGAATCACTGCATCTCCTCTCGGTCGATCTCCCTCCACGGGTGCCTACAAGTGTAATATGAGGACTGGTCTAGGAGGTAGACATTGGTGGTGGTGCGCCGTCAAGTGGTGGCTGGACGGCGGAGTCTTGCCGGAGAAGCGACTGAGCTCGGGAGAGCTTGGGATAAGAGAAAGTTGACTCGAAATAGGGTCTTTGACTTCAATCAAAGGTCTCAACACTTCTTATAGGCAAATGGATGGTTAGGATTAATTGGAGAGATGATCCAACAGCCCAATTCAAAAGGGGTAAAAGTAAATCTGAAAAGATAGAAATTATTTACCGGAATGGTAATTAAAAATTACCATAAACTTTAGAAATTCGTAGAAATAGATGAAAGCTCTGAAAAATAATCCGGATATACCGGTGAGCTCGTCTCAACACGTACGACGACTTCACGGCTTTAAATCTATTTTTTCTTAATTCAAGAAAAACTCAAAAATAAACTCGAGCAATAACTTATTAAATTACCGGTCGCAATAAAAAAACTCTCGGTAACCCATAAACCCCTGTAAAAGGGTAACTTTTAGATGCGGAGTGTTACAATAATAGAGGCTGTTTTTGTGAGGACATGATGAGATGGTGGTGAACTTTAGATGAATGGTAGTATAACCAAGTTTAATGACTCCCCTTGCCTAATGTAATGAGTAATGGCATACTTAAGACGAGGATGACAAAACACTAACTGATGTTGGGTTTGAATATACAAACTTGCTAAAAATCCTTGCTCCAATAACAATCTTGGAGAAACTTTAATCCTATAATGATCATCATGCTCATTTACATCTCACCACTCATGTTGATAGAAGCTAATAATAATATGTGATATCTTGCTACTTATTCAAAATAAGACAAAAGATTGTAGGTCCTGGTGATGGATTCCTATACCGGGCTTAAGATTAGCTATGAGATTAAAGAGAAAATTTTAGATAGCTACTTGAAGTGAAAGATGTTTATCATGTTGTAGCATTATGATTTGATTTTGCAATCATCAGGGAGACTTGTGAAAATCTTTCTTTTGCTAAGGATTATAGAAAGTAGGGATTTTTAATTTCTTTTTCCAACAAAGATGTAGACCAACTATTTTCTTTTTCTTGCTTGATAAAATCATTTATTCGTTGATGTTGTAGATTTAATGTGTTAAAATGCGCGATCACAATTTCATGCTCCATTTGTATGGGTTAAGTTCAGTAGAAGTCCTTAAACTCTGCTGTCAATGTCAAAATGATACACAAACTTTAAAACGTATCAATGTGATAGCTGAACTCTTATTATGATATCAACAAGGGGTTTCCGTCTAAATTTTAGGAATATTTTGGTAGTGGCAACCAAAATAACCTTTTTCTATTATATTGGGTATTTTATCTTTAGTTTACTTTCAGAAAATTAAAAATTGACAGAACATGGTGGATTTAGAATTGTGAATTTGTTTATTTGACATACTGTAAATATTAAAATCTATCATCTTTACTCAAAAGTAATAGTTAATTTTCATCATCAATAGAAGAACCCATAATTACCAGGTTTGATTATTTAGAGGAAGTTATATGATCTATTGAAGAATTTCAGGAAGAAAGAAGTAAATTAAGAAATCTAAAAGAACGTAGAGATAAACTTTCTAGAAATACTAAAAATTATTTGGATATTATATTCTGGGTCGAAAAAAGAATCTACGAAGTAGAATAAGAAGTCCAAATTCTTAGGGCTGTTCACAAAAATTTGAAATCCTGATCCTGTCCCGGTCCCGTCCTGAAATTTGTCAGGACGAGATGAGATTTGAAACTAAAAACACCGGATCCATCCTGTCTCGTTAGAGAAACAACCGGAAGGAACGTGAGACTAAAAGTATGAGGCCCATAAAGCTCGTCTCGTCCCGCATAAGAACTAAATTTGATTTTAGTTGTTGACTTTTTTCATCTCACCATTGGTGGAACCCTAACACTAACCCAAACCATATCATTCTATTTCAGTATTTCTGCCTCCCTCACTCTCTCATCGTGCAAAACCACAGACCTACCTATCCTGAATCAAATCCAAAACGGCAAAACCCTAACCTTCCTCACGGTTGCCCAGCCGTAGTCGGTTGCCTGCAATTCATCCAGATCGAGTTCACTTGGTGAGCCATTGAAGACGGAGTTCACTTGATTGAAAGGTCGAGGCGTCGAAGGCGGAGTTCACTCGGTGGCGTCGGAATCCTCGAAGAAATTAGGAACATCGTCATCTATTGAACTGAAGTTTCTGATTCGATCTCAGGTATTGATACTTACTATGGATGTTTAGTGTCTGATTTGCTTGTTAAGGATTGGGTTAAATGTTTAAAGAGATAAGAATCTGGTCCGGGTTATACTCCATCTCGTTGATCTGCTTCTGTGAATCTGTTAACATTCTTAAAATGAATACATATTTAATCGAATGCCTAATTTTTATCAACAATCTATCACGTAGACTGAAAAACAATGGCTAGAGGGAAGAGAACAACTGTTCGACCGCGAAGCTCTGCTTCTGGCCTTCATAATGTGTCAACAGCGACATCAATCGCATCACCATCTCCTCCAACGACATCAATCTCTGCTGTAAATTTGAGTCCAAGTCAGACTCCTTCAAGTGACCTTGCTGCATCTGTCGGTGAGTCTCTGGTTACACCTGGAAGTGAGGCTCCTGTTGCATCTGTAGGTGCGGGTGGTGAGACTCTTGCTATAGTCATAGGAGGCACATTCAAGAAAATCAATATTCCATTGAATACGTTTGTAGTGTTAAATCTCTCTACTACGAACATATTCATCTCCGGAGAGATTGGAGTAGAAGGGCTTAACCCATCAAGACCAAGCTTAATTGAGTTTCTAGATCATTTATATATAGGGATAAGACCTCTAAAAAGGTAAGAAAACAACTCAAGAGATTTAATCTACGGATTAAACAACTTGAAGAAATAAATTCAATAATTTCTAGGCTTGAAGTTAGGCTAGATTATCTCAAAGAAAAACAATATCTTGTAGATATTGAAAAGAACTTAGTTCAGACCGAAAATCAACTAAGGGACACTCAAAAAACTTGAGAAAGCTTTTAGAAACTCTTGTATCCCGAATATGATAAATCAAAGAGTAGATCTAAATGCAAAACAAGCAAATGTTAAAGTCGTAAGTTTTTACCTTTTTATAGAAAAACTTGCTGAAAATGTAGAAGCAATAATACATCAGCAAAATTATAAAGCTGCTTATCTCCAGTAGATAGGCATTGACCTCGAGACTCTATTTTGAGAGTTAAACAACAGAATTTCAAGTCTACAAAAGATTGTAGAAAAAAAATGAAGGAAGGAGATAGTTATGAGAGGATTAATGAAGAACAACTAGCTCATAATGTAGATTATAAAATCATCATACCTTTTTTACCTTCACCAAAAGGAGAGAATGAGCTTAAGTTTAGTGAACCTAAGCTACTTACATGGAAAACTCCGAAAGCAAAAAGAGATGTGAAGATGCTAAAAAAGATCCTCAGTAAGAGGAACACAGTTCATGTACAATTAATAAACGCTCAAGAATTTAAGTATAATAAAATCAAATCTAGTGTGAGAGAAGAATCTGAACCTAGATTTAGGTTCAATGAGACCTATAAGAAAGGAGCTTTTATCCTGGATTCTCATAGATTTAGGATACTAGAGTTAACTATTCTAGCCACAGGAGGTGAAATAGATATCAGACTAATAACTCTAAAGAAGCAAGTGAGGCATTGTAGAAAAAATATTCTTATATGCATTTTGGTGCAATCCAATAGGAATAAAGCTACTGGTCAGAGATGAAACTGATTATTCTGTTCTATGTGTCTTACAAGACGATAGAATAACAGTCTGTTAGGAATAGTAGAGACTTCATTATGCAATCAAGTTACATATTTCAATGTATTTTTAAACTTCACAACACATCTTAGAGATACAAATCACTGTTTAAGGTTGAGAATCAAGACAAATGAGATTTCTAGAAAAGAGTGACGGAACTTGCGGCACATTATGAATCTATTATAAATTGATGAGTTCGAATGTAACTCCGAATAAAAGGTTTCATAATAGCCTCGGGATTACTACGCCCGTTCTTACAAATCAAAAAAATAACTCTCAACAAAAACATGTAACGAAGTGGCATGAAGTGTCATTCCTAAGAGAATGGAATCACCTCCAGTAGAACAGATTGAAAGCACCAATGCTTCAATCTATGAAGACAAGGAGTTACTGATTAATATTAGAGATTGCCAGAGAAGAGTGGCGATTATAAGTCAGTATTGAACCAGTTTTACTATTCAAAGACCACTGAAAATGTCACAATGAAATTTTAGTGAATAAAGCTACAAGCTCAGAAGATTCATAACACTCTGATTCAGAGGAAGAACCTTTGAAAGAGTTCGAGTTAGACATTGAAAGTTCTGATGGAGAAGAGAAGTATATCAGGGAGCATAAACTAAAAGTATATACAAACAAGGTTGAACAATAAAAGGTGTCGACTCTTGCAGAAATAGAGAATATATTGAAACATGCGATCAGTGAATACCCTCAGTTGTATTGGGAGAGAGACCCAATATATTGTTAGCTAAAGATGCATGATGCAAATGATATTTGCCACGTTAAGGATGTCCCTCATTATAGGGAAAAAGATAAGAAACAAATAGAAAGTCAGATCCAATAGCTAATTGAAAAGAAGCTCATTAGACATTTAAATAGTCATCATCATGCCCCGGCCTTTGTGGGGGTAAGAAATCATGCATAACAAAAATTAAGGAAAAGTCATAATGGTAATTGATTACAGATATGTAAACAAGAAGACCATAAAAAACAATTATCAGATAGGAGAACCCTTCTAATGAGGACCTCTAAGTTGAGGACGTTTGAATTAATTACTTATTAAACCAACTTTTTAATCAAAATTTGACATCTTAACCGTTGAAGTTGTAGATTAAGATAATTAGATCAATCATACAAAATTTCAGCCAAATTGGTGATCGTTAAGTACTAGTTTTAGATCAAATCAATGGACGAACCAAATCTGTTAAACATAAACCAATCAAGTTCATAATTGGTAAATCACACTTATGAATGTCTTAATGATTTTCAATTTAGTTGAAAATTTGCAGAAATGATCTACTCATAAATATTTATAAAATGAACGGTTAAGATGTGCATATAAGATCGAAAAGAGGGATAAACCGAAAAGTTTTCAACTAGTCCTCAACTTAGAGGTTCTCACTAGAAGGGCTCCTTATCAGATAGTTCAAGTAAAAGTCATCATCAATACAAGGAGTGACGATCTTTTCCAAATTTCATGCAAAATCAGGCTTCTGACAAGTCAAAATGCATCCTAGTTCCATAGCTCTAACGACATTTGGAACTCCTTAAGGGCATTACAAATAGTTAGTTATGTTATTTCGCCTTAAGCAAGCTCTGTCTATTTTTCAAAGAAAAATGGATAATATTTTTAAACTTTTACTCATATTTTTACATAGTTTATATTGATGACATTCTTGTCTTGTCTAAAACTATGAACAAACATCTGAAGCACTTAGAGCTGGTGTGAAATTTTATTGTCCAAAGGGAATTATCCTTGGAGAGAAGAAAATTCACCTCATAAAAGGATTAAAAGGAGAAATTAATTTTCTAGGCATTCATGTTAAGACTATGTTCACCCGTTGGGACACTTGGCTGAAGTGACCTGGGTCACTTAGAAAAGGTAGCAGTTTCCACCTGTTGGAAATCAGACTTAGGTTGCCAAGAGGTAATTAATAAATGTTTATTGAATTTTTAAAATAAGTTTGTAAGTGTGAATAATTGTTTTAAAATAAATAAATAAATAATGTGTTTTTGTCACATTAATAAAGAATATTTATTTAAATAAAAGGAATAAAACTTATTCAAGAATTCAACTGATAAAAAACATAATAAAAATCACATAAATTAATAAAACACTAATAAACCAAAATAAAATTGGGTGCAAAAATAATGTATTTTTCAGTGTAGGATGTAAAACATATGTAGGGAATTTTTTTTTATAATACATCAATAAATTTTTGTTACTTTTTCATTAATTTTTCCTAATAGTTTAGCAATTTTATTATAATCCTCTCAAACCCAACTATTGTTTTTTCTGAGCAGTCAGATTGCAAAATGAAAGAAAAGCAACGACCAGAATTTGCTAACAGTTGCGTTTGAAAGCTAGTGATCCACTTACCTGGAGGCGGGGACCAGTGATGTCAGACGACGCAACAAAGCGGTTAAGTCCCACGTTGATGATGCAGGCCTATTGGGCCATGTTGGAGATGTCAGAGAAGACGTTCGTCATGGGTGCTCATGCATGTGGCTGACGGAAGCCACGATCTAGGCTCTCCTCACATGGACTCAACCCATTATGGGCCACTTTGTAAATGACCTGGGTCAATTGGTTAACCTAGAAAAAAAACTCTAGGTCACTTTGGATGGAAGCCCATTTTTATGGGTGGAAGAGAGATTTTTTGGCTGTCACTTTGCCTATGTGACAAGTGACCTAGGTTAACTCAAGAGCAACGGGTGGACATGCTCAAAGGATAGAGAGATTGATCAAGAACATATTGTCAAGAAGATTAGTCTGTTTCCAGACAATGGGCCTGTTTGGTACGGCTGTGGCTTCAAAAATAAGCTGGCTGTGGCTTATTCTGAGAATAAGCAGCTGCCAAGCAAAGCTGCTGAGTGTTTGGTAAACTGGCTTTTTATAAGTGCTGTGAATGGTAGAAGCAGGGGTAAACTGTTTGGTAAACTAGCTTTTTAAAAGTGCTTTAAGTTTGTAAATTATCAGTTTAACCTTATAATATATTTTTGCTTTATTTATTTGGTAATGTATTATAACATAATTGCTCATGAATCCTTATGTGTATATATTTTCTATGATTTATATATGGAGTTTATAAATCATGGTTACTAAGAGAATAATATTATACACTATCATAAATATATAAATTACATGTTGTTCCATACATTAATAATAATTTATCTTTCATTGGCTCATATGAACAACAAAAATTTCATATTACCTTCAAACATTCCTATTACGCGCAGTCATCAAACATTGAGCGATCCTATCTCTTACTAATTCCATTTCTTGTGCTCTATGATTATGGGATTCTTCTTGTTCATCATCATCCATCTCTATGTCACCAATGTTACCCAACCTTTCTGAATCACAAAAATCAGGATCGCGTCGTGCATGTCTCCTTATATAATTATGAAGTGCCATTGTGACCATGACAATCTTCACTTGTTTCTTAAATGGGAAACCTAACATGTTCCTTAAAATGTGCCATTTAGCTTTCCAAACTCCAAATGTGCGTTCTATAACGCCTCTTAGAGAAGAGTGAGCTTGATTAAATACCTCCTTTGCATTTCTTGGTTCTCGCCCACGGTGTTGTTGAAAATGTTGGTTTGCTCCTTTATAAGGTCCTAAAAACCCCGGCATTTGTGGGTATCCCGAATCAACAACATAATATTTTCCTGCTAATTAAAATAATTAGAAGCGACTTAAGTGAAAACATTCAATATTTAATAAAGGTTACTATATTCAAATATATATTACCTGGTGGAGGTTTAGGAAACTTTTTACTTGGATCTCGAAGTACATCTAGAAACACTCTTGTATCGTGAGCGGACCCTTCCCATCCGGCACATGCATAAATAAATTGCATATCAAAGTTGCATGCCGCCATAACATTTTGGGTTGGTGTTCCTTTTCTACCGATAAACGGTACTTGATGTCGAGGAGATATTGAAGCGGGAACATGCACTCCATCAATAGCACCAATACAATCCTATAAATGGTAAAAGTTACAATCAAATGACATGATAAAATCAATGCAATTCAAATCATAAAAGTAAGTAAAGTTTGACTATTACCTTAAAATATGGCATGTATCTCCTATCATTCATGATCTCTGGGGCAATGCCGTTAAAATGAGGATCTGTTGGCTTGATAATTTCTTCACTAAATTGATACAAAATATCTAAGGTCTTTCCAAAATACCTACTAATAGTTTCTGTTGAATGTTGAAAACGCTCTGCTTCCGACCTAGTTCCACACCCATGTCCTAATAAATGCAATATCAATCCTACTACTTCAACATGACTCGTTCTATTTGAACCAAACACCCCAAACTTAGTTTCCAGATCACTACATAAACGGTAAAATACATCCTTATCCATTCTAAATGCATTATAACAGAGAGTGTTATTCCCTTGTAGTACTTCCATCACCCACCTATTACCTGTTTGAGAAGAATCCATACAAGGATTCTTCTCAATGTAAGTCTCATAATAATGTTGGATTAACAAAGTATTTAGCTGAACAGAAGTCATGAGTATCTGATCATCATCATCTCCACAGTTGCTCATACTTCAATGAACACCTGCATAATCAAATCTCTACAAACATTAATCATTATTAAACTAATACATGTTTACTGTGTTCAAATGAAACATAAATGTATGGATAATAATGCATAATTGTTTTCAAAGTTTAAGACACACCAACATAAGTCTTTGGTTCTTATAACTAAAGAACATCCAGATGAACAGAAACAAACATCTAACAAAACAAACACAATAACATACACACAAAGCACTATTTTTTTGCTAATTTGCTTCTCTCATATTCCAGCCAATCCAACCTCGTCTCAGTATCTTCCATAGTGCTAAACATCTCTCTTTTCTCTGGAACAACAAACAAATCTGTGGCAAAGTACCACAATGGAGAACGAGGCTCGCCTCCCGGCAACGACGTAACTACCTTCATCACCTCTTTGATGCTACTGCCTCCCTTAGAAACTGAAGTTGCCGTACTTCTACTCTCAATTGCCTCGCACATTCTATCAATTTTGCTAGCCAAAAGAACTGCACCTCCCAACTTCCCCTTTTTTGTAGCCACTCCTTTGCCTTTTTCAATTCTCTCACTTCTTTTCCGTATACCTTGGGTAGATGTAGGCTGAATATCGCACTCATCACCACTTTCTTCAAAATCATTTTCATGAACCGGACTTATTGGTTCAGGTAGTGAAGAACCTGGTGTACAAGCATACCTACCAGTGGCTACAACTCCTGAAAACAACTTATCCAACTTGGCTTCAAAATCAGGTGCAATTCCTTTTTTCCGTAACTTTCCATATTCCGGCTTATCCTACAAAATAAAATAGATTTGTTAAAACATGTTCTAGTAACAAGACATGAAATTAATTAAAAGAATATGAAAAAATAAAGTACAAACATTGATTTTCTCACGCCACCAGTCTTCGGATGCATCTATAGTCTGGAGCCTGTGATCCCAACCAAGACCAGTTTGATTACCCTTCAAGTCTTTCCATAGTTTCCACTGCTCTTTAAGGTTATCCCACTTGTTTTTCATTTGTTTTTTGGTGTACTGTTTACCGGTTTCTTGTTCAAAATTACGTATAAGATTATCAAATCCCTCTTTACTAAGATGAGTATTTGGACGGTTATTCTTGTCCACCTCCTTCACACACAAGTCACAAAATATTTCTACTAATTGTTCATTCCAAACAGCAGACTCTTTTCCCATCTAGCACAAATAAAAGCAAAAATAAATAAATGGAACATATTGATGTCCTAACTACACTAGAGCTCAAATCAGCATTAAATCTCCAAAGCTACTGTGATATTGCAGAGTGCATGTATTCTAAAACACAAACAAGATGCTGCCAAGTTAATGTGATATCAAATCCCTCTTTAATCCGATTATGCAACACAAAAGGTAGATTAGCACTACTTTCTCTACAAGTAACACAGGACTTCTTGGGCAGTAAAAATAGACAACCTCTGAAAGTATTACATTTCTAGACTCAGCATATCGGGAGTGCAGCAACAGGACAGACAGGACCAACTGTTTCTGTACACATAAAAGCTATTCATGCTCTAAAATTTCCTTCAGGACAGAATCTATGCACACATGAATGCATACCGAAGGAAACAAAGGGAGGTTAATTAGCTATGCAATATAGTTCAGCAGGGTGTTAGCCATTTATATGTTTGATAAGAAGTGGTAAGTTATGTTCAGGCAAGTAAAGATTTATATATGTGCTATGTTCACATATTTATGTGATGTAAAGATTTATATCATTATACATTGACAAAAAACATAAGGCAGTGAAGAACAAAAAACCCTAAACCATATTCAACTTTTCATATGCATCATTTTAGCTTGACAAAAAACATAAGGCAGTGAAGAACAAAAAACATGGCCTGCCTAATGCATAAACACTCGATTCTGAATCTCGAAAATATACAGAAAACAAGATCAAGGTAGCTTAACTAGTATACAACTTGACAAATAAGGCACCCAAACATGCATGTACCAAAATTTAAGAAGACTGAAAAATGACAATCCAAGCATCTCCTTCCATATTACAAAGAGCATAGCAGTCTGAGGCACTGAATGCTAAGTAAACTGATGAACAACATTCATCAACTCCCCGAAAGCTAAAAATCTCACAAGCCATATCCGTAAACCACCTATTTGAACTGATATGAACTTTTTTTTCTTCTAATGCTCAAACAGCATGCATCATCCTCAAAAGTTCAGAAAATGTAACAAAATCGTGACTGTAACTTTTACGAATTTCTAAACGATTTCCAATCCGAAACAACCACGTAGAGCAAACTAAATCCAGAGAAGGGCAATGGAACACTGACCTGACCAACAAGACCGGCAAGAAGATACTTCCAATTCGCCGCAAGTAAATTGATCTCGGTAACTAGCTCAGCGCAAATCCTCTTCCAAAGCTTCTCAAAATCAAAAACAACACACAAAAATGAGTCCCAAAGCAGAAACGAATTAACAATTTCAAAAAGCTAATAAATGCTGCAAACAAAAGCAGAAAAACGAACCTTGCAGTCTGGGAAATCAGTGGGTACCTCCGATCCTGATATGGGTCCGACTGTGATGCTTCAGAAAAGAGAGAGCGAGCCTGGACAGATGACCGATTTGGGAGAGAACGAATCAGATGACCGATTTGGGAGAGAACGAAAAAACTGGAGAGAGGAGCGATTTGGGAGAGAACGAATCAGATCGAGACTGGACCGATGGAGAGGAGCGATTTGGGAGAGAAAACTGGAGAGAGGAGCGATTTGGGAGAGAAAACTGGAGAGAGCAAATTCGAGAAATGGCGAGGGGCGGCTGGAGTTGTGAGAGGAATGGCGAGCGAAAGTGGAGTCCCTGGTCTGCGAGGGTTCAAGTGGAATAAAGGAAAGTTTCATTAATGAACAGTACGCGCTACAGTAACATAAGCGCTTCTCGTTTTCCAAAAGCCAGGAGACACCGACTTCCGGCTTTTAGCAAGAAAAGGCTGGTGCTTTAAAGCAAAGCTGCCAGCTTTTTCGGTTGCCAAACGCCATTCCCTGCTTTACTACAAAGCAAAGCCTCCAGAAGCCCTACCAAACGGCCTCAATATCTCTGATGCAAAATCTCTGCATCTTTTTTTCCCATTTCCATTTGTAACACTGTTTCTCTTCGAAAAATAACTGTTGACATATGATTGGTTACCTAGCTAGAGTTCTTATAATTGAAAGTTATCATATAAAAAGTTAGTTTTCAGCAATAAGAGTGTACTGATATTTGCAATTTTTAGATTTTTGTTTCAATCTTCATAAAATTTCATAATTATCGGAAATTCTACTGTTATGTGGGAAGAGATCTATTAAAGACCTTAATGTTGAGGACTACATGTTGACTTTCTCCTTAATGATTTATTACACCCACTTTTCAATCACATTTTTTCATCTCAACCGTTCAGTTATAGGTCTATTTAAGTAGATTATTTCAACAAATTTTCAACCAAATTGGTGATCGTTAAGACATCGAAATAGATAAAATCAATGGATGATCCAAATATGTCAAACATGAGTCGTTTAAGTTTATAATCGGTGAATCACATTTATGAATGTCTTCATGATTTTCAATTTGTATGAAAATTTGTAGGGATGATCTACTCATATATATCAACAAACCAGAAGGTCGAGATGTGAATATGCGATCGAAATAGGGTGAAACAAAAAAATCTTCAACTAGTTCTTAACAAGGAGATCCTCAATAGAACTTCTCCCACTGTTATGTTATGTGCAATGTGCACACTTACTTTTGAAGCGAAGAAAATGCAAATATACTTTTTAACAGGAAGAGCCCCAATTTTTTTTTCGCTTTGGTCCCCTAAAATCTAAGGGCCATCCCTGACAACCACCATCGCCACGCTGCATCATACGTTCTTCCGTCCTCGAACCCACAAAAAACAGATAGATCAATATGCCCATTTGGACAAAACCTTTGCCATGGAATCCAGTTGCTAGCATGGTTCTCCATCCTCTCCGGGACGACAACGTAGTGGCGGAGTGCTGCCAGCGTTCGGCCAGGAGAGATTGCTCGCCCTCTCTGTCTTTTCTTTTTGTCGCTGTTGTGTGATGTGCGTGAGGTTTTTATTTATTTATAAAAGTTAATATTCTTTAAAATAAATGTTAGTTGATTATGTACTCAGGTGATCTAGAGTGATTTATCAGTTTCAATTACAACTTGTAATACAAGATCAATATTCCATTTTATATTATTAATCACGGAGGTCTGCATTCTTCACAAAGATTTTTCATAACATATTGATGTTTAGATTTAAAGATATTTTGTCACATTAGAGGATAATCTAAGTAGGTTACCCATAACCACCACAGAAGGTTGAGGTTTTAAGAGCCTGGGTGTGGAACCTCTATATCTATGTTCGAATCATGCCGACGTTAATTGGAGTTAAATTCTAATTTATTGTTGGTGGCTAGAGGGGAGGAAACGTTATGACATAATCTCTCGACGCAGATTAGTCTCTGAGTCAAGAAAGTCTTTAAAGATACCGTTATTAATACTCTAAAAAAAATAGGTCACTCGTGTCTAGTGAGGAAAGAAATTTGTCACCCCCCATTTGACTGTAGTAGTAACCAAGGAATAGGGCAAAATGAACTTCCTTCCCAAAGGTATCTCCATCCCTATAACGCGAAGCGCTCTTTTGGTGTCAAAGGCTTCACCAACATTTAATCTGTCGGTATTAACCTTAGTAGAAATACTGTATAAAAAGATTATTTTTATGTTAGAGGGCTAATTCCGTAAAAGTACAAAAGAAGATAGGGACTATATATTCGGAAGGGGTTGGAGGAAAAAAACACGATATGCGAAGGGTTGAAGGGAAGAAGTCGGTGTTTGCATAAGAGGGAGGATAACCGCCTGCGCACGAACAGAGAGATGTGGGAGGTTATCTGATAAGTGCGTTTTACGCTATGTTTTTAATGTGTTTTTACCCTCATTTGTACCTTGTTTATTCCTTAGTAATGTTGTTTTTACTTATTTTGAGTCAAAAGGGTTTTTCTGTAGAGTAATGGTTAATATGCGTCTTTATACAGAAATTTGTGCTTAAGTGTTGTAAAACCGATTTTGGATAAGACTTGGTTATTTCTCTTATGATTCACCGTACCTTTACATTGTCAATTATGATGAATTTGGTTTAATGTATAGATGACATGTAAATGAGCATATGAGAACAAGAATCATGAAGATTGAACTCATGGAAGACAACAAGAGAGGCCATGAAAAAGAAGAAACTCCGAAACATAAGAATTTCACTCGCGGGAGAGATTTCATTCGCGGAAGGAAAGTCACTCGCGCGAGCGTCAGTCACTATGAGTTGTGGCAAGCAGGAAGTTTCCTTGAAGGGGATTGACTCGTTTGCAGAAAGCATGGAAAGACAAGAGGCCAAAAGCATGAATTCGGAACAAAAACAGAGGATTTCCAGAAACCATAACTCAACTTCAAAGATTTCCCTAGGACGATCCAGGAGGAACCAGGGAACGTGCCATATATGGATGGAAAGCTGCGGATGTCTAGTTTCTAAATCATTTGGAATCGCAGCAATCCAAGTTCTGAGGAAGGAGTTATGCCGGAAACAATGGACGGAGGTCAAGCTGCAAAACTGGGCAATTTCTGCCTAAGTTGTCACACGAGTTTGTCCATGATTTCGGCTGCCTATGAGCCCAAGAACTTGTGTATAAGGCCTACATGGATCCAATAACATGTAGAGGAGTCCAAGAAATCAGAAATCCAAGGTCCAAGTCGAAATCCTTGTCCAAAGATGAAAGGAGGAAACCAAGTCCAAGAAGGATTTCAAGTCCAACAAAGATTGTGTCTCCTTAAGCTGCCGAGTTTCTCTAGGGTTTTCCCTTAAACTTTCTGTATAAATAGGACCTATGTACATCAATTTTCGTGTCTTTCAATTGCTTAAGAAACATAGCATAGCCTTACTCTACCCAAAAACCCTCAAACACAGAAAAACACAAAGCCTTGCCGCCACCAACTTCATCCAATTCGACTGCCATCCTTCCGCCGAATCACCCTTCATCTTTGCCGATCTATATAGGTAGGTTAAGCATGAAATCCTTCATGGTTTTGTGTAATAATTTTCTGTGTAAAACAATTTGTTATGATATATATACGATTTGGTTTTTGGTTTTGCATAATAAGCATGTTTATGAACTCTTCTTTATGATTTGCACATGAATAAGTTTATTGTGTAATGATATAGATTGCATGTTAGGATTATGATTTAGTTTAAGTTGTGTATGTTTGTGTGTTTAGTAGATGTTGAATTGATTAATCTTCACCCGAGCATATAATCGAACATTAGGTTAATTTGAATGATCACAAGTTAGCTATTAGGGGGGTGTTTCATGCGCCGCAGTATTCTAGGTTGAGTTCACCGCGTCGGGCTCTCAATTCTAGTTGCTGCCAAGGGATGGTAGGGTGAGAGATTTACATGCTAATAGGATGAGTGACGACATACCTAGGATCATGTCTCCAACGACTCGTGAACGGTAAGTGTATTTTGTGTTAATGTGATGCGCGTCGTAAGCATTAAACAAGATGACACATAAACTTAGGATGATGCGCGTCGTAAGTTCTAAGTTACATGAGAAGTCATAAAAAGTTGGAATTAATTTGCATCTATAATAACATAAACGTAATAACTTAATCTTTCATGACACTTATATGTTCTCTAATCGGTGTTTGCTATATCTTGTGTTTGAGTATTGATTGACCAATGTATGTAAATATTTCTGTTTTGTTTTCATTATATTTCGAACCAACTCTCAACTCCCATAAATTTCGATGTAAATATGTTTATATTCGTGAATATTTCTAACGTTTTCATTTTGCATAATAAAAGTCCTTCCCTAGTGTCCCCGGTTAGAACGATCCCTACTTACTAAAGCTACAATGATAGGGTTTTTAATTGCACAGGTCAACTTCTGACACGTCATTATCGGGTTTAGTATGGCTTTCTATAAATCCAGAGACAAAACCCTCAATTTGTCTCTGAAAGAGAAAGAAACGTACGTGCATATCCGTTCAATTTCACCGAACTATCACAAAGGTGAATCCTTTCCGATATCGTATCGCCTGGGTACTATTCATTCTGCTAATATTGATCCTTTATGGGTTTTTATTGGGTTATAATGAATTCGAATTTGTTTTGATAAATGAAATTGTTGAAATTCTTCTCTGTTTTATACAATGTTCTAAAAGACGTCACCTTGCTCCGCCTAGGTTGTAGGCGGAGCCAAGCCGCTCCGCTTTTCACAAAGTCGTTTCAGTTAGGCGGGGGAACGCCTGGGGACCGCTTAGGCAGTCAAGGCGCTGTCGAGGAGGACAAGGTGGAGGAACGCCTGGGGACCGCCTAGGCGGTCAAGGCGCTGTCGAGGCTGACAAGGTGGAGGAGAGGCGTCCGAGGCAGTGGGTGAGAAAAAAAATCCGCGTTAAAAACCTAAACCTGTTTCCCATCCATGCTTCTCTTAGACGTTTGACAAAGTGGGTTCAGTACCTGAATCTTACCACTGAATCGGATATATGTTCAGATCGCTGATGAACAATGGTATCACTGTAACCCACTCAAACAATTTTGAGGTTCTCATAAATCATAATTGTCTCTTTGGTTTCAAATGAGAGAGTGGAGGAAGAGATAATAGAGAGGAGAGAGAGCGAGAGTTAGGGTAGGAGAGAGAGAACAAATATTATTAAATAAGCTAGAGAACAAATCTGAAAAAAGAAAAAAAGAGACCAAAATTAATAAATAATGAATATTAAGTTATATTTGATGGATTGGGTCACTGATATTAGTTACAATTTTTCAAAACCCTCTGATCAAGTGATGCTGAAATGAGTCGCTGTTAAAAATTTAGTAAATATTCATTATAACTCATTTTAATTATTATATTTATTAATTTAAATATGAAAAAAGTAAATCGCCTAGGCGGAGCCTAGGCTGTCAATGCGCTAAGCTATAGGTCACTGCCCGTCTTCCGCCTAGCGCCTTTTAGACCATTGGTTTTATAGAAAACTAAAAACTTACTCAACGGGTGGGGCAAATCCAAACACGAGAGGAGCACCACAACGAATGCTATCAAGTCGGTCGAGGTTGGAACCGATAATCAAAGACGGTTGGTATTTTTATTTCCATAGTTTCCATGGGTTACGGGTGACTTGATTAACTTAGAATAAGAACTAATATCCGTTTTGCAGATTTAATTTAAGAACTAATATTATATATACTACTGAGATAGTTACTGTATTTGCTTTAAGAACTAATATCCATTTTGTGAAAGACTGAAGGTGTAGTAATCCATAGTTAGCCAAAAACATGTGAACACGTTTAATCAACACATAACTGTAAAAGAAAAGATCAAGAGCATTACCGGCAGCGTTAATAGAAATTGCCATGACGGTGTATGAGCTCAAGTCTTCTGTTCTTTAATCTCTGTATGCTCCTAGAATGGGATAGGCGCTGAATGCGTTTCGTGATAAGAACAGGGACTTATGCTCGTCTATATATATAGTAAACAACTAGTGTCTTGCCCATAAAAGAGTCCTAGTTGTATACTATAAGATCTACTAAAGATTACGAGATCATATCAGATTCCAATTAGGATTCCCATATCAATATGTAAACTATATGTTATTTACACATTATATTATTACATTCCATAATACAACTCGTAATATACTTAGATTAGGTTTAATCAATTACTTGGTCTGCAAGTCACGTAATAATATTGTTAATAGTCCAAATAAATCTTTCAATCTCCCACTAGACTGTACAATATTAGTGAGCAGTAATTGAACCAAAACAAAATCAAAGAATTACACTGAAGTGCTAGCTTGAGTCATATAAATGTAAGAAAATCCAACAACAACAACTCGGTCACTTTACAGTTACAAATGGTGAACCTCCAATCCAAACAGAATTAACAAAACTGTAGATTGAAAATCACAACACAAGCCTCTGTAAAGCACAAGAGTTCCAGATATGAACTGAATAGAGCTAATGACATTTTCACACATATATCAACTGCATTGCCAAAATTCTCTTGTCCTCCAAATGGTTTTACACAAAAAAAACTCCAAATCACAAGTAACAACTTATCACAGGTGTGATATACTTGTTAACTGAAAGGTAAACATATGAACAGAACAAAATCTGCATATTTCCATCCACTAAAATTCACAACAACTTGATAAAGTAAAATTGAGCAGAAAATAAATTTCAAATCATCAATACGTAATGCTGCAGCAATCATGAACTGAAATGCCTCAATTTATTGATATCCAAAATCAAGTTTGCACGGCTGAGTTACTAACTCAAAACCATAACTGAAGATTACAAGAACAAAACACAACAAAACTCAAAACTGAAAATTTGAAAAGCTCCCACTAAATTCCAGAATCTAACTTATCAAGAACACCTATGTTCTCACAGTGTTTCTTGAAAGTACCAACTGCTAAGGCTTTGGTGAATGAATCAGCCAACTGATTCTCTGTTCCAACATTTTCAATCACAACTTCACCTTCCTTAAATCTCTTCCTCACACTGTAATATTTCAGATCAATGTGTTTGGAATGAACAGACCTTTTACTGTTCTTTGAGAAAAACACAGCAGCTTCATTGTCACAGTACACAGTAAGTTTGGTAGAAATAATATTTTTCAGAATGTTGGTCTCAATTAGAAAATTTCTAATCCAAAGACCTTCACAAACACCTTCATAAATTGCTATCAATTCAGCTTGCATAGTAGAAGTAGCTATGAGGCTTTGTTTCATGGTTTTCCATGCAACAGCATCTCCAGCAAGTAAGAAAACATAACCACAAGTAGACTTATTTGAATCAGGATAATTTCCTGCAAAGTCTGAATCTGTATAACCCTCTAGAGCTAAATGTTTCACTCTTTTATAAACAAGCATGTGGTTTTTGGTTCTCTGAAGGTACCTTAGGACCTTTTTACCTGCATTCCAGTGTTGAACTGTAGGATTGCTTTGAAACCGTGAGAGCATTCCAACTGCAAATGCAAGGTCTGGTCTGGTACACACTTGTGCATACATCAGACTACCAACAAGAGGTGCATATGGCTTTGCAGCCATGTCAGCATTCTGCTTGTCAGTCCTAGGATTTGTATTTTTAGTTAACTTATCACCTTTAGACATAGGGACCTCACCTGAAGCACAAGTTTCCATTCCAAAACGTTTAAGAACAGTTTCTATATAACTTGCTTGTGACAAACCTAAAAGGCCACGTTTTCTGTCCCTCTTAATTTCAATGCCTAATACAAAAGATGCTTCCCCCAAATCTTTCATGTCAAAATGCTTTGACAGAAAGATTTTAGTGTCTTTAAGCAATTGGAGATTGCTACTAGCAAGGAGAATATCATCTACATAGAGGATAAGGAAAATAAAATTACTTCCCTGTGTTTTAAGATAAACACATTCATCCACTATATTTTCCTGAAATCCAAAGGTTGATATAACTGAATCAAATTTCCTATACCACTGTCTTGATGCTTGTTTTAAACCATAAATTGATTTCTTAAGTTTACAAATCATGTTCTCCTTTCCTGGAATCATGAAACCTTCTGGTTGTTTCATAAAAATTGTCTCTTCCAACTCTCCATTCAGAAAAGCTGTTTTGACATCCATTTGATGCAACTCCATATCAAAATGAGCTACTAATGCCATAATAATTCTAAAAGAATCTTTTGTAGAGACAGGAGAAAATGTTTCTGTATAATCAATTCCTTCTTCTTGTGTGAAACCCTTAGCTACTAGTCTAGCCTTGTATCTTTCTATATTTCCCCGGGCATCTCTCTTGGTCTTAAAAACCCATTTGCAGCCTATTGCCTTTTTGTTCCCATTATGTTGAACTAAATCCCAAACCTTATTTTTCTTCATGGATTCAATCTCTGCATCCATGGCATCTTGCCATTTAGCTGAATCCTCACTTTCCATAGCTTGTTTATAGGTTTTAGGGTCAGTTTCTACTTCCAGTGCTTCCTCAATTTCTTGAGCAAACACCATGTAGTCACTGTCAGTTCCATAAGTAGGAACCTTTTCCCTTGCGGATCTCCTAAGTTCAACTATAGGTTCAGACTGTTCAGCAACAATTTTAGACTGTTTCTCATGAATTTCTAAGTTTTCTGAATTTTCTGAAATGTCTGAAGGTTCATCAGTTTCCATGTTTTCAGAATTTTGTTGATTTGTTGGCTCAGTGTTTGCTTCTTCCCCCAAAATACTAGTTTCAGCTGAATTTCTGTTCACTGTAGGCATATCTGAAACTAATGGTAAAGCAGACACATTCCTTAGGTTTTGTGAATTTTCTGTATCTTCTGCAAGTTCCACAAAGTCTGCAGATAAATCTACATACTCGGCATTGCATACTGTTTCTCCAAGAAATTTGACTTGATGAGTTTCAAAAATTCTTGGTGAATGTTTTCTAGAGTAAAATTTATACCCTTTTGATTTTTCACAGTAACCTATAAAATGACAACTTAAGGATTTAGGTTCAAGTTTTCCCAGATCAGGATTATAAATCCTGGCCTCAGCTTTACAACCCCAAACATGCATGTGATGCAGGCTAGGCTGCCTGCCATGCCAAAGCTCAAATGGAGTTTTATCAACTGATTTGCTGGGTGCTCTATTGCAAATATAATTTGCAGTTTTAAGTGCCTCACCCCATAAAAATTTGGGCAAACCTGAAGTGCACATCATGCTTCTTACCATGTTCAAAAGAGTCCTATTTTTCCTCTCTGCCACACCATTTTGTTGTGGTGTGTAAGGGGTTGTATACTGTGCTAAAATGCCATGTTCCTCAAGAAACAGTGCAAATGGCCCTTTATGTTGACCAGTTTCAGTATATCTTCCATAAAATTCACCCCCTCTATCAGACCTCACAGCCTTTATTTTCAAACCTAATTGAAGTTCAACTTCAGTTTTGAAAATCTTAAGGGCTTCAACAGACTGTGATTTTTCTGATAACAGCTTAATGTGACAGAAACGTGAGAAATCATCAATGAAAGTGATGAAATAGACATTCCCACAGATAGTTTGGTGACTGAAGGGACCACAAATATCAGTGTGAATTAACTCTAATAAGGCTTTTTTCCTGTATGAACCTTTATAGGATTTGTTTGTCATTTTTCCCTTATAACATTCCACACATTCGTTTAGGTTGGAAAAATCTAGTTCTGGTAACATCTTTAGCTTAATGAGTGTTTTCATTCTTTCTTTTGATATATGGCCAAGTCTTCTATGCCACAAGTATGCAGATTTTTCATTAAACATGGTTCTTTTAACACCAACAGTAGTGTTATCATTTTTACTTAAGTCATTTGAATTTTCTGCAATATTCTCAATATTATAAACTGAATGAGAAGCTGTAGTACACTGAATTTGCAAATAACCATTCAAACGTGAAACAGAACCAATAACCAAGGAATTTCTGAAAATTTTAATTCCATTGATATCATAAAGAAAACTACATCCAAGTTCAATCAAAAGATCCCAAGAGATTAAATTTCTCTTCATAGCGGGTACAAAATAAACATTCTCCAAAACTAGAAAATTTCCTAGGCCTAAGTCAAGCTTTAAATTCCCCAAGGCCTTGACTGACACCCTGGATCCATTGCCTACACGAATGTGTGCCTCATTTGTTTTTGGTTTCCTCCTGTTTGTTATACCCTGCATGGAGTTAACTATATGTAAGGGAGAGCCTGAATCAAGCCAAAAAGTATTTGGCTCTATGTTTATTAGATCAACTTCTAAATAATAGAGAGATGGGAAATTAATAGATTTAGTTGAAGCAAGAATCTTACCCTTCTTGACTAGCCAAGCTTGAAAGCCTGCACAGTCCTTCTTAATGTGGCCTGGCTTTTTGCAAAAATAGCACTTATGCTTGAATGTGCCATTGCCACTGGTATTACTGGATGTTCCTGCCCCCTTAGCTGAATTAGGTTTAAAATTAATTTTCTTAGCTCCTAGCTTCTTCTTCCACTTGTTTTTCTTGCCCACCAAATTTACTGTTGCTTCAGCTGCAGCAACAGTAGCCTTAATCACACCATAGTTGGGATCTTCACCCCTAATTCTGGTCTCCTCCTCAGTTGCTATGGCAATAAGGTCATTGAAGGTCCACTTGTCCTTTTGAGCATTGTAGCTCGACTTAAGTTGGCTGAATTGTGGAGGCAGTGAATGTAGTGCAGTGTGCACTACATATTCTTCAGGGAGTTCCATGTTAAGATTCTTAAGCTTATGCACAGTATTTTCTACTTTAAGAAAATATTCCCTAACCCCACCAACACCATTGTACTTAAGGGTGTTGAACTGAAGGGACAAGTTGGCTCTCTCAGCTTTCTCAGTGTGCTTGAACTTCTTTTCAATCAGTTCAAGCATGTCATAAGCAAAATCCATCTCAGGGATGGTACCAGATATAGTGTCTGAAATGGTGGCTCTGATGATATTTCTGCAGGTGTTATTATTTCTATACCAATTGGTCTCATACTCGGCTGCTGCTGGGTATGTCTCTCTATCCTCTACCTCAATGTGCTGAGGGACTCCACTGTTTAAGCAATCATCTAGATGGCTGGTAGAGAAATAAACTTTCAACTGTTTCAACCAAGTTTTATAGTTTGAACCAGTTAAAAGCTCAATCTGATTGAGGGTGACAACCTGGACACCTAAGGAGCAAACAAAAGGAGTTTTCAATTAGTTCTTGTACTGTATTTGTTAACTGTATGAGTGTTTTTGTATTATTTTCAATGTTTTCTGTGTTTTGAGTAAGGCTTATTTGACAAAAGAAAGCAAAACCAAAATCACAGAAACAGTATAAAACACACTTTAACACACATAAGCATATATACATATCAAAATTATATACATATGTAAGCACCAAATAATCCCAGACTGAAAACATGCTTCACAACACCTATATGGCAGTAGATAAAGCACAACTGAAATTATGAATCCACATCCCACAATTTTAAAACTCAAGTCATATGATAGAAGCAGTCATCACCTATATGGCAGAAGAAAGGCTTCTAAAATAACCAAATATGAGAATGAAAATCATGTATGCAGCTGTTCCAATTTTTAAGCAATGCACCAACACTTCTATGGAAGACAAAAAGTGCAAATTTTGAAAATCAGTAACACAAGATTAAGTCTTTTACACTTTATGATTTTCTGAAAACATGAAAAAGTTTTGCTGTGTGCAATATACTCGTTCATATCCCCAGAAAACCAAGACTTGAAGATTTTTCTGAACAGTTTTCATCTCAATTCAAGTTAACGAAAATCCTTGAATAAAACTAATCTTCTTCTGCAATTTTTTTATAGTCATGATCAAAATAAACTGATTTGGGAGACTTAAACAGCCACAACATAACCAAAAATCACAGATTAACACAGAAGACCCTTTGTCATTTGAAAAATTAGATTTTTCACACAATTGACATACCTTGGCCTCTGCTACAGCGCTGCAATTGTTAGCGAAAACAAGAACAATACACATATGCAGCACAGATCATTCAAGCAACCAACAATCCATTCATATAACACAGAGATTGAATTTAAATTTCATCCGGAATCACCAAAAATATATGTCCTAACATAATTGCACTCCGGGTGTGCTCTAGGGTTCTCTAATCTCTTAAACTGACCTGGAGAGATTGGGTTATGAACCCAATGAACTGAATATGCGAAAATTTCGCATTCGCGCTTCCTCCCTCTTCGCCCGCTGAAGAACCAAGACCCAGAACGCGTTGTTTTTCAAACAGCGGAAGCGTGAATGGATCCCCTTTTCAGGGGTTCCGGGTCGGGTTTTGGGCTTAGGGTACGCGGCTCACAGGCCCAAACGGAAGAAAAAAAAAAATTTTTGTTTGTTTCTGAAGTATAGCATATAAACCCTAATTGCTATTATGTTGATTTTCTGAAAAACGATTTACATGCAAGACTAAATATTGGCTCTGATACCAATTGAAAGACTGAAGGTGTAGTAATCCATAGTTAGCCAAAAACATGTGAACACGTTTAATCAACACATAACTGTAAAAGAAAAGATCAAGAGCATTACCGGCAGCGTTAATAGAAATTGCCATGACGGTGTATGAGCTCAAGTCTTCTGTTCTTTAATCTCTGTATGCTCCTAGAATGGGATAGGCGCTGAATGCGTTTCGTGATAAGAACAGGGACTTATGCTCGTCTATATATATAGTAAACAACTAGTGTCTTGCCCATAAAAGAGTCCTAGTTGTATACTATAAGATCTACTAAAGATTACGAGATCATATCAGATTCCAATTAGGATTCCCATATCAATATGTAAACTATATGTTATTTACACATTATATTATTACATTCCATAATACAACTCGTAATATACTTAGATTAGGTTTAATCAATTACTTGGTCTGCAAGTCACGTAATAATATTGTTAATAGTCCAAATAAATCTTTCATTTTGCAGATTTGATTTTTACATTGTCATAAACTTAACCCATTGGGGTATGTATTTGCTGTAGAAGCAAGAGGATCCCAATTGCAGTCTCAAGATCCTCGGATTCCCGTTCTCTCAAACGGAACAATAATGTCCATGAAGTGGTTTTTTATTTGTATGTAAATATGTGGGTGCTCATTCGTTTTTACCCTACATTTTAAGGTTGTCCTTATATAAGACTCGATGCATCATATGGTTGATGAGCTTCAATAGAACACTAGAGGACTATGTACCTGGTGATACTGAGACCTCTACAATCTTTTTTTTCCTTCAACATTGGTGATTGATTCGTTTGTTTTACTATGCTCTCATATTTGTCTTTTTATTTATTTTTGGCTACTTTAGGATGGAAGCATGATCTCAGAGTCATTATTTTTGAAACACTTAGACGATAGAGTATTGCACTTTGGAAGCAAATCTGCAGGCATTTAGGCATCTCAAATTGCTGTGTAGTTCCACTCTTTTACTTATCGTATTTATTACTGTCTTACTGTATTATTTTAGTGTGTTACTCAAGCTTTATTTATACTTCTATCACATAAACCAGTTGAGAAAGTGCAATTAGAAGACCAATTAGGTTACATGGAGAACTAAGGGAACAAAGGGGGATACCTGTAAACGTGACTGCTCAAATACCTGCAAGATTGAAAGACAACAACCCTAGCTCAGTAAATTAACAGGACAATTTGCTGGAATAAAGAGGTTGTTTCTTTAAACGTGATTGTTCGGTTAATACAACAACCTCATTCAATTTGCTCATCCCTATTTTGGTCTTCAAGAACCCTATTATTTTGGTCAAGAACCCTATTATTTTGGTGTATTATTTTAGTTTCTTTTTATTTTGCTCTTCAGATCAATCTCTCTACTGTTTTTTTTAAACTAGCTTGCCAATTCACAAAGATTATTACTAGATCTCTCATTTTTAACTTTGTAACAATTGTACCTGAACTACTTTACGACCAGCTCTGATCTGTGACCATGCGTTATTCTAGACTATCTTTGAAAAATTTATGTATTGGTTTTGGCTGTAATGAAAGTAATTCTGAAATGTCTATTTTTCCTTCAACTAATTTCTTCTCATCCGTTTTCTTTTCTTTTTTAATTGTAGAGGATTAATACAGACGAAGATCAATTGAGGAAACAACCAATGAGATACTCACAACAAGTACAGGGTGCAGCCCAAAGATGTGCACGCTATCATATACGAAGAAATTTGCAGATAAAAAGTATGGCGTATGAGTTTGCAGCTATAGCTTTTTAAAATACCCAATGACAAATGATCCTTTTTTAATTATTTTCGTTTTTTAAAAAACTTTGACTTCGATGCTTTTCTCATTTATAGAAACGATGAGGGTGAATGAAAGAATGAGAAGAGTTCTTCCGCTGTATTTTTCCGGTTGGTACATGAAAAAGTTGGAAAAAAGAACACTGTAAACGGTGTTACAATCCGTTCAGCTGGTTCGCGCAAGAGGATATGGAAGGAAAAAAAGAACAACACTGTTCACAGTGTTACAATCCATTCAGCCGGTTCGCTCAAAAGGATATGGATACAAGTGAACACTGCTGATCTAAGCAAGTTGATTTTAAAAGAGTGGAACCAGAAAAAATATGATCAGTATGCATTTTCACCCCTCTCTCACTTTCTCCATTCAAAATAAGATAGTTAATTTAGAAAATATTTAGCTATATTTGCCTGTAATCACTACAGGTCACAGTATGAAAATGCTCATAGAGAGTTGATGACTCATTCGACATCTCACATCAAACGAACATTGAAAAAAGACATACGGATTAGGTATTAGTTATGATTACAATCTGATGTACATTGGTCTTGATACATATGCTAAAATTGTTATCTTTTTTAAATAGGGAATAAATCCATTGTGTCAACGTTAACGTCCTATCAAAGGTACTCTTAAAGTCTACTTGGTTTTTTTGTTGGAATATTCTATTATTAGAGCATCTCCAACAGCTCATGTAAAACTAGAATAATTTTTATTTTAGAGGAATAACATCATTTTTGGCTCCAACAACTCATGTAAATGATCATCTATAATACAAAAAGTGGGAAGAGAGAGAAACATTTCCTCTAAATCTATAGAATTTTTACAAATTTATATCTTCATATAAACTTTATTTCTTGCCTTTTTAAATTCATTCTCTTTTCTAAAACAAGAAGAAAATGTCAAAAAGTTAAAATAATTAACCCGATATTTAGGGTTTGATTTAAATATATTTATATATTTCTATATATTCATTAAATTATACCTAAATAATTATTTCGTATAGTAAAATAGATGAGCTGTTGGAGTTTAGCTCATTTTCTTATAGAGATTTTGTGATTTTCTCCTCTACTATAGAGAATTAATACAAGAGCTGTTGGAGATACTCTTATATAGTATTCTATACTAATTCTGTGTTACTGCTAACAGTTCTACAACATCAAACGTATAAAGGAATTGAAGCGTAATATTGAGGTAAATTATGCATAAACTATAGTTTGTTAAATTGGATTTTTTTTTTACAGATTTCTTTGGATAGTTGGAGCAAGGGTGACGCAATAACAGAGTTGTCAGATATCAAGGTATCCGTGTTTTACTTATTTGTTTTTGTAATACATTTTAATAGGCGAAAATGGAAGTATCTCATGTTTTTGTCAACTGCTATTGAATTTGTAGTTCGAGCTACGACGACGGTTGGCAAATGGATGGCTTAGATGGAGTTAATGAAAGCACGCCAACTTTATATATTGGACATATTTGCATAGATGCATGTACACCAGTTTTTTTGTAAGGAGTGTGTTTCTTTCCCGTAGTAGTACCGATAATGGATACATAATTATGTTTTTTATTTGCCACACATATTGTCATATGCATAGAGAAAAGATAAAATAAACTGGATATATAAAAGAGAACGTGTAACGTTCATGGCGTGGCACGTTTTGGCACACCATGAACTACAAAGGAAACACTGCATCTATTGATCTACATATGTAAATTTCATAACTAATCAATATATGCACACGCCAAGGCTTGGATGAATTCAAAGTAAACCCAAAAGTACTCAGAAGGGACCCCCCCCTTCATAACAAATCAAATATGATCGATATACGCATGCGTCAAGGCTTGATGAATTCAAAGTAAACCCAAGTACTCAGAAGGGCCCCTCTTCACCCCGCGTGTTTATTAATTTGAAGGTTTTTACAGAATATAAAACCGATAAGAAATCATACCACAAAATAGAATTCACCGGTAAAAAGGAGAGAAAAGAAAAAAAAAAGGCAGAAGAGGAAGGACGCACGATCTTTCCGGTTTAAAAGAACTGTCAGGCTTCAGAAGAACTAAACTGTCAGGGCACGATCTCCACATAAACGGCAACTGCCACAACAACGTCGGGTACAAATGAAGCAGAAGAAGCAATCAAAACAGGAATCAAACGAAAAAGAAAGAAACAGAGGCCAAACAGATATCAAATCTGAAAGGAGTAAATTGAAGCCCTATCGACGGAGTTAGGTGCCATTAGATTTAATTCGGTATCGATTTTGATAAGTAATACTGATTGTAATCAGATTTGTCAAACTGAGTTATGATATTTTTGTTTGGAATTCATAGAATCGATGAAAGTTTTCGATGTTGAAGAAGAAATACTAGATGCTTTTATAAATAAACAATCAACTGATGTTTGAACCCTAAAGTATTTAAACCCCGTTTCGGACGCCCATTGGGTGTAGGAAGGCTAGTAATTTAAAAAGAATGCTTGAAAAAGCTTTGGACAAAACAATTCCCACACAAATGGTAGTGAGCGGGAGGAAAGTCAAGGACATTAGGAGATTGGCGCAGGGCTTCTCTCTTATCGCCAAGGAATTCGCCAAGCGATCTCCGACTCTCCAGAGCGCCAAGAATGGCGATTTCCAATCCCTCCTCAAAAACGCCGTCGTTTCCGCCACCGACCTCTCCGGCCTCACCAAAGGCACCCTCCACTCCCAATCCACCACCAGTCCTTCTAACCCTAAGGACGCCGCTTCCGCTGCTATCAAACCCGATTCCGTCGTCTACTTCACCCACGACGAGCCTTCTCCTCAACCGCCGCCGGAAAGCAATGCCGCCTCGTCCTCGGTGGAGGTGATTGGTTCCAGTGCTCAACAGCCTCAAACGCAATCGCAATCACCGGAACCACAACCTCAGCATCCACCGCCGAGGCGGAAGCCGAGAGAGAGACGAGTCCCGTCCACTCCTCTCTCTAGAGCGCTGGGGTGAGTCTCTCTTCCATTCTCGATTCACTGACAACGTGTTTTGATTGATTGATTTTTGTGTGTTTGGTGGAAGGTTTGCTGGTCTTGGAGCTGGGCTTGCCTGGGGAACACTTCAGGAGTCCACCAGGAGACTCATTTACGGCACTCCGCCGAGCCCACCAGGCAACCGATCCGTTGTTTCTCCATTTTTGTCTCCACAGAATGCCGAGCGCTTGGCTCTTGCGCTCTGTAGAATGCGAGGAGCTGCTCTCAAATTGGGACAGATGTTGAGCATTCAGGACGAATCGCTCGTGCCCGCCCCTGTAATTGTTCTAATTCATATTCTGTTTTTTTAGTACATTGGTTAGTTTCATGTGTTAGTTCAGCTTGTAAATGTGTTCATTTGGGTGTAGATATTGGCGGCTCTCGATATTGTTCGTCAAGGTGCAGATGTGATGCCACGGGCCCAGCTCAATCAGGTTTTGGTTGCTGAGTTAGGGACTGGTTGGTCATCAAAATTAACAAGTTTCGATTATGAGCCTTTGGCTTCTGCAAGTATAGGCCAGGTGAGGCAGACAAGACAATGCTTAATGCTAATTTATCATCGCTTAGATTCCTTGTAACAACCCCTTTTATCAGACAGGTTGCCTTTCATTAGGAATTGAACTAATAAACGAGTATTCATGATGGACCTGTGTTTTATATTACATTGTTGTGCTTAACTACATTATCTAGCTTAACTACATTATCTTTCACGGACCTGCTGCATTTATCAACTGACTTCTATCTCAGACTGTACCATTTAATTACAGACCAACTGCAGGTGCACCGAGCTGTCACAATAGATGGCATGGATGTTGCCATTAAAATCCAGTATCCTGGTGTAGCAGATAGCATTAGCAGTGACCTCGAAAATGTTAAGCTTCTCCTGGATTATACTAATCTAATTCCAAAAGGACTTTACCTTGAAAGAGCTATGAAGGTAATTTTTTCTGTCAATTATTCAAGCATTCACATCAAAAGCTGGTCCTTATACAGTTTGATCATTGAAAGGCCTTTGAAAGCTATATGTTCTGAATGTTTAAACTATCTCTGATGTAAGACAAGACAAGAGATAGTGCTGCTTGTGTTTCTGGTGAGCTTTAGATGACAGAAGTTTTAGTCACAAAATAGAGGAAGCTTTATGGTTGCTATAATTACAAAATAAAATAAAATTAGAGAGGAACAGTAAACGGGAAAGGATATGCATCAAAGGTTTTTGTATATGAAATTTTGATATATCATAATAGGAATTCTTTTACAAGGATTACCTTACTTCTCAGTTCAATCTTAGATCCCAAAGGACTCCTAGAAATAATAAAACACATTAAGAAGAGGACTCTTATGAAACTAAGTCATCTTCCTGACTCATGCCATCATTGAATAAATCTTTAGCTGACGATTTTTCTAATGACCTAAGAAAAGGAAATAAATAAACAAGAATGTTTTCTCTATGTACTTTTTAGTTCAACCAAAAAGGCCTTTTTGATAGACTTGTGGTAAGTGGTTTAGTCTTGGGCTTCCGGGAAGGACATCTTTGCATAATCAAACTGTTGATGAACACAAATATCATTTGCAGTCTTTAATAGGGAATCTTTACTGGTCTTATATTACAAAATTAGTGCCTACTGAAGCCTTTACCATGAATGTATATAATATTCCTCCGTTCTCTCGCTCGTCATTCCCTATGGCGTATGGAATTAATTCCATGCTGGATGTTTTAGGAGGGAAATTAAATTATGAGTGATAACAATTGAAGTGCACCGATATGATATAAAATGTTTTCTACAGTTGATTTCGAACTGCATATTTGCTTCATCTTTTATAGGTGGCCAAAGAAGAATTATCTCGTGAATGCAACTATGAATTGGAGGCAGAAAGTCAAAAACGGTTTCGTGCTTTGCTCTCTGATGCACAGGGATTCTATGTTCCGTTGGTTGTGGATGATATATCAAGAAAAAGAATTCTAACTACTGAGCTTGTTTCTGGCAAGTGTAATGTCATTTATGTTTAGTCTTTGAATATTATATGATGTAGTATGTAATTAGCACAATTGTTATTCAAGAATTATTGCGAACAAATAAAGTTAGTTGTGGACCAATGCCGTGAACTCATCATTTTTCTTTGGTCCCACTTGCTACAGGAATACCTATTGATAAAGTGGCGTTATTGAATCAGGAAACTCGTAACTATGTTGGCAGAAAGTTGCTAGAACTCACTTTGAAGGAGTTATTTGTTTTCCGCTTCATGCAGGCATGTTTTTGGCTGTCTACACACAGACACACACATATCATATATTTCATGTTTACTTTACATTTGTGGTCCTTTTCATATTTATTGTGAGCTTTTATCATCATAATTATCTTTTTAAGCTATCAATTTAGTCTTCAGTTAATGTTAAGATTAGCTTGCACTCTTAAGATGAAATCGGTACCTTAAGTATAACCACTAGTAGCAATCCCTATAGATGAGTAAATCTGCAAATATTAACACTATTGATGCAGCACTATATTTTAATTAGAAGAGTTTCCTCCTTAGAATCCCAAAATTAAGCCTCTCAAGCCAATCACTCAGGCTTCTCAGGTGAAGCCTTTTTGATCCCAAAAGATTGATGCACGGTATTTAATAGAGTTTTATTTTCTGTATCGGTCAACTTTCTTGATTGCCATTTGGGAGTTGGTTAAGAAAATAGATTCAACACTCTGATGAGTATGTTCTTCTGAGTTCTTGAGGTTGGCCGTTCTTTTATATATTTTCTAGTAAAGCAAAATAAACTTTAAAAATCAAATCACTGTTGACAGTTGAATGATTCCGTGCCTCATATGTCCATGTAAAAATCTATCACAGTGGTTATTTTTTTTATATCTATAATTTCTCTTAAATATAGAAACCCTAAATCATTTTAATTTCTCAAGTTATTTAAATCATCTAAACCCTGTTATAGTCCTGAGGAAAACCCATCTAAAAAACTATAGTGGCTTGTCATAGCTAACAAATGACCATCACCAAATTTGGTCAGCATGTAGCCCCATATGAACACAATACATGTCTCAATACTGACCACCTACCCGGATCGGGACGGGAAGGGCTAAATATGGCCCAAAAGGTGCCCCAAATAGGTCTTCCCTGAAACCCCCCAGTAACTAACAAGGGGTTGAGATGGCCACAATCGTCAATGCCTATGCGTTACCTATCAATGTTATGGAACGTGTCAGGAGAACATCAAATATAGGCAAAGGGCTGTTAGGTTCTTTCATATCATAAGCCTTGTCTTATCCGCACAAAACATCCTTGGCTATTAGAATAGGATAGGCTTCTCCTCTTAAACCTTCTCTGCATAGCTCTTATGCGAATGTGGCCTCTTCACTCTAATCGGCAGCTGCCGGGTCTCCCCATCTCTCCTAAACAGAGCCAAAGCCCCCCCCAGCTGCCAACAGTTCATCACGGAAGAAAGGACTCACTGAGCCTTCTTAGATCAATATGGTACTAAAAATTTCGATGTGGTCAAGTTAGGAGCTGGACCAATAAGAGTGAAATGATCACCCTTCTTTCCTCAAATAAAATGAAGGTGCTCATTTCATTGTTATTATATGTTTAATTTACAGTTTGTTCCCTTTTGTATATATTGTGAGGCTTTTTCATCTCAAGTATCTTTTTACGTTTTCAATTTAGTCTTCAGTAAACCTTAAGATTAGCTTGCACTCTTAATATGAAATTTATACCAGATAGCAATCCCTATAAATAAATAAATACATATGCAAGAGTGTTACGAGTTAACACTAATGATGCAGCAACTAAATTTTGATTTGAAAAGAAACATGTTCCTATTTAGAATCCCAAAATTAAGCCTGTTAAGTCAAGCACTTAGGTCTGTCAGTGAAGCCTTTTTGGTCCAAAGGGAATGATCCATGGTAGTTAATAGAGTTTTATTTGCTTTCTTGATTTCCATTTTAGTTGGTTAAACACTAAATTCAACACTCTGATGAGTATATTCTGCTGAGATCCTTAAGATTGGGTGTTCTTTTGAATCCTGCGTGAAGCTATATATTTTTTTTCTCCTAAAGCATAATAAACTTTTTAAAAAATTAAAACACTGTTGACAGGTGAATGGTTGAGTGCCTTATATGTCCATGTAAACATCTATCACAGTGATTAACATTACGTCTCTAGTTTCTCTTTAATCTAGCAGCCCTAAATCAGTTTAATATTCGCAAGTTATTCAAACCATCTAAATCTTAATATAGTCGTGGGAAACACCAGCTTTCCTTGTCTTAGGTCAATACAGTAACAAAAATTCTAGTGAAGTTAGGAGCTGGATCAATTAAGAATCAAATTATCACCTTCATCCCTCATATAAAATGAAGGTTCTCATTTCATTCTTGGTCTAGTTCGAATTCACTTGGATTAGTTCTTGATATAAAATTGGTGTAAGAAAACACAATATGAGTATTGGCTTCGATTACTGCAAACTTTAGATGGCAATTATTCAAGTAATGATCCAAGATTAGAGTAAAGAAAGGGTTAAGGTTTGCTGTAATTGCATAGAAGTTAGAGAGAAAGATAAATAAGAAACGTAGGCTTATGCACCCAGTACAGCTATAAGATTCCTTTGCGTGTTTGGTAAATTGAGAATGAAGGTTATAGGTTTATAGCCTTCCCCATGTGTTTGGAAATAAACAGAATGAAGGTTCTGCTTCTGTTTTTTCTTAGTACTAAGATCTCTCTTTGGACTGAAGAGGCCTGCCTCATTAACAGAAATATGTCACCAGTCCTATTTTCAGGCTTCCAATGAGGATATCTCCCAAAAAATACCAGTTTGAATCTTAAGCTGCATATGTAAACTAAATATACGTTACTTAAATCACTCTAATGTGGACATAGTTCTCTTGCTCGAGTAGTGTCACACTGAAAGTGTAGTGGAGTTCATATACGTGAAATACTGTAGTGTTCAGTCATTGTGTTTAGCATCTCAGGGGTGTCCTTTCTGCTCGTCATTTGTCAGTTGTACATTGTTCTATGTTTATGACTACTTTTTCTTTAAAAATTCTGAAGTTAATTAAGTCATGTGTTCTATCTTGTTTCAGGCTCTCATATATATATTTTTTCTTTTATTGCACTTGATGCAATGCAGACCGATCCTAATTGGAGTAATTTCTTATATGACGAGGCTACAAATACAATCAATCTGATAGACTTTGGAGCAGCTAGGGATTATCCCAAGTCTTTTGTCGATGACTATCTAAGAATGGTGAGATCTCTTTACTATTATCAATTTCATTTTTTTTAATTTTATATTCTGCTTTTTTCTGCCTACAGAGTTAAAGGTTCCTACAATTTTATTTTCAACATACGGTATGATAATGTCAGCTGAGCCACATATAGCAGGCCTCTCTTTTACTTGACTAACAATAAAGTGACAGTTGGTGGTTCAGGCTTCTGTTGTATATATGATTATTTTTGAAGTTTTTATTCCGTTTCAAATGAGCTGCATGTAGCTAAGACTTTCTGATGCATATTTGATCAGGTTGTTGCCTGTGCTAATAGTGACAGAGATACTGTCATTGAAATGTCCAAGAGGCTCGGATTCCTTGCAGGAATGGAATCTGAGGTAATGTTAGAGGCTCATGTCCAAGCAGGTTTTGTTGTGGGATTGCCGTTTGCAAAGCCTGGTGGGTATGATTTCCAGGCATCCCATATAACCCAAAGCATTTCAAACCTTGGGGCAACCATGCTACAGCATAGGCTCACCCCACCGCCAGATGAAGTGTACAGTCTTCATCGTAAGCTTGCAGGTGCCTTTCTGGCTTGCATCAAGCTTGGGGCTGTTGTCCCATGCAGGGAACTATTACTTGAAATATACGAGGGTCATCAATTTGGCGATGATGGTGGTGAAACGTTGTAGTGGATTGCCTTGATGAGGAAGGGCTTATATACATTAAGTTAACATTTTATTATTAATTATTTTTTCAAGTAACTTCAATGATAAAATGATATCATTGATTGAGCTCAAAATCAGAGGTAGACTTCTTGGTGTTAGTTTTCGCAGGTGAGATGGGATCTTTTTGTAAATTAATTCAAACAGCTATAGAACATTGTTTCACAATTCATTCTAAGGACGATGCATGTTGTATTAGAGCATATGCACTCATATGCCTCTATCAAACCATGAATTTAATTGCCTCTATCAAATCATCAATTTAAATTATTTTTTTAAACATTTTTTATACAGCGTTGCATGTTCGTCAAATCAGCTCTTTATTGATAAAATATTTTTTTGAGACTTCACATATAATAATCAACTAATTGTTATACGACACGTGACATTTGCTGGTATCTTTATCACCTAAATAATGTTATAGATTTTTGATAGATTTTTTGACCAACCAAAAGGTGATATGTATGTGTTCGTCGATCAAATAATGTCACTCCATTTGCAAAAGAAACAAGAAGCATATTGCAAAAATGTAGAGAGGTGTTTACGCATCTTGTAATCTCGTTGGACAATCATTTGTCATAGAGCTCGGTTGCATTGGAGTTCGACACTGAAAAGCATAATGATAGCTTGTATCATATTGCATAGCATGATTATGAAAGATGAATTTGTAAAGAAGAAGATATATTAAACTCATTGACTGCAAGAGTTTATGATAGATCAATGGATCATCAGGGGGTTCAAATTCTTTTTTACTAGTGAAAAGAAATGGACGGAACTAACATGCATTATGAGACGGTATTGACCACCTTGAGTCAGCTTATATCCACAAGTCTTTACAATGATTTAACGGAGCACAATTGGACTTTGAAAGCCGACCAACAATAATCAATTGTGGAGTTTAATTTGGTATTATCATTTTATTTGGTATTGTAATTTTATTTGGTAACATATAATTTTATTTGATATTGTAATTTTATTTAACATTATAACTTTATTAGAAAATATATTACACGCGTCAATTTAAAAAGAAAGTGTTGGCAGGAGCCCACGTTCGTGAGTCCAGTTGTTTGCAGCAAATCAATATTTGTTGCTTTGCTTGTGGGACCTAGGATGACTTTTGCTTCCCATTTCTTTCGTTGCATACTTCTCCATGAAATTAATAAATTTGTTGTCATTTACCATGATATTGCAACACCGCTGTATATGCTCTTAGAACAACCAGAATCTTGTTCTATGAATAAAAATAAATATAAAAAAACTTTTTTGCTAATAACCCGCACATCTTATATATGTCTAGTAAAGTTTGAAGTTGTTAGTTAAATATCTTAATCAATCAAGTCACAATTCACCGACGCAAAATTTCAGGAATATATAAGGTGGTGAAAAAGAAAGGTCATGTTAAAGTGGACAGACAACTCAAAGAATAAAAGAACTTGCGAAAAAGAATCGAAATAGAAGTAAAATGAAGAGGTTCTACTAAGGACCTTGTTGAGAATTTTTTCGTTTCACCTTATTTTCGATCGCATATTCAAATCTCGACCGTCTAGTTTGTAGATATATATGAGTAGATCATCTCTACAAATTTTCGTACAAATTGAAAAGCGTTAAGGCATTCATAAATGTGATTCACCGATTATAAACTTGAACTGTTCATGTTTGACATATTTGGATCATCCATTAATTTGATCTATTTCGATGCCTTAACGATCACCAATTTGACTGAAAATTTGTATAAGTGATCTACTCATATAGTCCTATAAACAGAACGGTTGAGATGAAAAAATGTGATTGAAAAGTGGGTATAATAAACCATGAAGGAAAAAATCTTCAACTATTACTCAACAAGATCTTCAATGGTTCCCCTACCGTACAAGGAAATTGAGGGACAAAACTAGGAGTGGGCGTCGAAACCCAGAAACTTGTAAACCCGAACAAAGCCGATTCAGGCCAAAACCCGAAGCCCTAAACTCGGTCCGGTCCAAAACCCTACCCGTTCTCTTTAACATCGGTTCGGGTTCAGGCTTGAAAAACCGGCCCGTTATTATTTTAATTAACCATTTTACTATTTACTAATTACAATTTGATTTTGACTTGAGCTTTAACCTAACTTCTCATTCTCACACCAGACAACCATCACTCACCACTCACCAGCCCACCACTTATCACTTTTCCGTTCTCCACCAATCTCAATCTTCACGAAACCACGACTCCACCTGTTTTTTGCCGCCCACCGCCCCATCGTGCTCTTTCACTGATTCTGAGGTACAAACATGATTTTGATTTTAGTTCTTCTAGGAACAAAGTTAGGCATGCTGGTCCAATAAGTCCAAGCATCTCCCGTGGAGATGTCAAAATGCTAGTGTTAAATTCAAATTTGAAGGCTGACGTGGCTGTTGTCATTTTTGACAAATTCCCCTCCAATGGAAGTGTTATATTCAAACATTATTTTATTAATTTTTAGATGAACAAATCATTATTCTTCTAAACCACATTCACTTCTCTCTTTATCTTGGGGCAAAAACTAGAATACCCATGTTCTATGGTACTCTAGACGGAATCATTAACAGAGGGGTAGTTTTATAATTTTATACCGTCACATATCTGTCTTATTTTACTATTACTTTCAAGGGCAGAACATGAATTTTTCCACAAGTCCAACTTGGAAATAGCTCGCTACTTTGATGCTGGTTCGATTCCACTGAATCTGATGATTTATTATTTATAAAATTCCTTGATCCTTGGGTAACAGAAGTACACTAGCGTGTAAGCCCGCGCGTTGCTGCGGGTGTATATTAGGTATCCGATTTAAAAGTACAGTTAAATTCAATTACCATAAGGGAGAATTCTCAGTAATTGAATAAAAAAACTTAATCTGTTACCAAGGGTTAGTAAATTCTCATTCATTTGTCCTCTGTATGATTTTTTTTCATTCTCATATCGTTAAAAGCTGAATGAAAACCAAGCTATCAAGAAAATATGGTTAAAAGCTTAATCAAAACCAAGCCATCAAAAAGATTCATGGTGTATATGTCAGTCTGACCACTATTCAGTAACTGATATCAGATATAGGAATAACACATCTTGCTAACTTTTTGTTTAAAGTTGTTTTTTGAATAACTTACTACCAAAGCTTTAAGTTGCAAAAAACTACATAAATTTAACATCAAATTACCCAAAAAACCGCTATGATATCTTTAACATCAAATTACCAGCATTTGGTAGCTTTTTAGGTAGTAGGTGCAATTACTTCACAATTTTGCCATCAAAGTTTGTCCATACTATTAACCCTTCTCTCCTCTACTATAATGTGTTTTGGTATTCGTGAACATTTAACAATTCCACCAGGGGAAAAATCAAGAAATAGTTGGTTTACGCGCCGATAAATCTTACTTACAATTCATTTTCTTGAAAACTTACCAGAAAAACCGCTTACCATTTAGTCATGAATTGCAAGCTGAGCCCATGTTATCACTTCAAGTCACTCTTCTAGAGTTCCTAAACCACCTGCATATATGATGTAATGAAAATTGTGCAGTCCAAGCTTCATTATTGCGTTACAGTTAATGATCAAGTCAAACATTACTGTGATCCAAGGATTAGGATTAGGATTATGTCATTAGTCATTAGTATGTCATGAAGGGAAAAACCACTATTTTGTACTTTTGTTATTGAAACAGTATAATCATATTTTTTTTTGGGAAATTATGTCATAGCCATTGAAACAGTAAAATCATATATTTACCATTATTTATCTATATGATAAGCCCTATTTAGGAGGAAAAAAACAAGCCACCCTGTTTAGCCTTATTTAAAAGGGTCGGCCCTACCTGACCATATTAACCCTAACGAAATGGGCCGCTAGGGCGGGTTAGAGCTTGCATATTTATGCCTCGGCCCTACCCTAAATTTTGTTGACTTTGACTGAGCCCTAGCCTACCTTACCCTAAGCCCTAAAATTTAGGGTTAGACCAGCCCTAGCCCAGCCCATGATGGGGCCTAAATCAAGTTATAATTTCTCTACAGTCAAGCTAGCTAGATAAAAATGGAAAGAGGAAACCACGTATATGATATATATATATATATATATATATATATATATATATATATATAATGATCTGGAAATATTGAGGGGGTAGAGATTGGAAAAACAATAAATTCAAAACATGTTATTTACAAGCTCATCTCCAAGACTATTGTTAACAGAATGAAGCCCATACTACCTGCTATCATCTCCCCGTTCCAGAGTGCTTATTTTCTGGGTCATCACATTCATGACAATATCATTGCTGCTTTTGAAACAATTCACACGATTAGAGAACAAAAGAATACTAAAGATCCCAAGTTAGTTCTTAAATTAGACATCAACAAAGCATATGAGAGAGTGGAGTAAACTATCTTCGTGAAGTTATGGGGAAGTTGGGATTTCATGAAAATTGGATTTCTTTCATTATGAGATGTGTGACCTCAGTGAACTTTTCAGTTCTATGGGAAGGATAGCCATATGGAAGTTTCAAACTGTCGAGAGGACTTAGACAAGGAGATCCCCTCTTCCCATATCTATTTTTGATTTGCTCAGAAGGGTTGTCGAGACTACTTCAAAAGTTATGCAGGGAGGGTCTGGTGGGGGAGTTAAGGTGGGGGACAAATGCACCTGAGATAAATCACTTATTATTTGCGGATGATAGTTTTATTTTCATTTCAGCCAGAATGGATGTAGTGACACAGCTGAAGCAATGTCTACTTTTGTATGAGGCTAGTGCGGGGCAGAAAGTGAATTTTTAGAAATCAGCAATTTCATTTGGGTCTGCGGTGGAAGAGGGAGTTAAACAGGATATTCAGGAGATGTTAGGGGTGACCGTGGTACCCTTTCATGAAAGGTACTTGGGGATACCGACAGTAACTGGGAAGAATACGAGGGAAATGTTTAAACAGATGAATGAGAGGCTAGAGTTCCATCTCACTGGGTGGAATAATAAATTCTTATCTAAAGCAGGCAAAATGGTTCTAGTCAAAGTGGTGGCTCAAGCAATCCCGCTGTATATGATGAATGTTTTCAGGCTACCTAAAGGTGTATGTAAGTCCTTTCAATCCAAAGTGTCAAATTTCTGGTGGGGAAAGCAGATGGCAAGAAAGGAATGCATTGGTGTAAATGGAACTAGCTTTGCAAAAGAAAGAGTCAAGGCGGGCTAGGATTCAGGGATCTCGAAGCTTTTAATCAGGCTTTGTTGGCAAAGATGGTTTGGCGTATAATTGTAAAACCAAATTCTCTAGTCAATCACATGCTGCAGGCGAAGTATTTTCCGCATACAGACTGGGTTGGAGCTCAGTATGAAACCGGTGCATCTCTGATTTGGAAAAGCTTGGCATTGGGCAAAGAGTTGCTGTTAAGAGGCATTAGATGGAGAGTAGGAACAGGAAATAATATTTACGTGTGGACTGACAAATGGTTGCTGACGCCTTGGACGTTCAAACCGGTTTCTCCTCCTGCTGGTGATCTGAGTATTAAGGTCAGTGAGTTAATGAGCTTTCCTGGTCGGTGGAATGAAAATTTAATTACCACTCTTTTTCTTCCGCATGAAGTAGAGACTATTCTTTCAATCCCAATCGTTCTGGTAGGCGTGATGATTCTATTGTGTGGCACTATTGTCGGGATGGTAGGTACACAGTGAAGTCAGGATACTGGTTAGCTGCATAACTAAATAAAGTAAAGGAAGGGTCTGTAGGGTGCAGTATTGAAACCAAAGAAAGTGGTGAACATGTTTGGAATCTATTGTGGAGTCTGAAGGTTGCCAATAAGATTAAACTTTTTCTTTGACTTGCTTGTAAAGGTTTTCTTCCTTGTGCCTCAAATTTGTTTCGAAGACATGTGGGTAAATCAAATTGGTCTAAAAAGGTGTGGAAACGATAATTCACTGCCTATGGAGTTGCCATTGGTCTAAAAAGGTGTGGAAACTTTCCTTTCTTAATTCAGTGTATAAGAGATGGATGGAGCCAAGCTTCATTGACCTTTTTCTGCATGTGGGGAAAACCTCTTCTAAAGAGGAGGTTGAGCTTTTGTTGTTATCTATTGGTTAGTGTGGAAGAGTAGAAATAGATTTAAGCATGAAGAGGTGATGGAGAGCGGTGAACAGCTTATCTGGAATGCGAATGAGTGGCTACATGGTTTTCAGGAAGCACAAAAGTTGAGAAATGTAGAGACATAAGCTGCTAAAAAGAATAGAGGGAAAGTCAGATGGAAGCCGCCTAATGCTCCCAATTTGAAGTTAAATACAGATGCAGCAGTTGACACCATAAACAAGAAGGCTGGCTTTGGATTGATTGTACGAGATAGTGAGGGCAGGCTAATGTATGCAGGTCATATGATGCTGCCAGGAAACCCCACAGTAGAGGCTTTAGAAGCAATGGCAATTTATCACGGACTCTGTGTTTGCAGAGAAGCCGGATATAAGCATATATAAGTGGAGAGTGACTCGCAAATCGTGATCTCAGAGTTGGGAAAGACAGGTTTGAACATTAGTGTCATAGGTGGAGTGATTGATGACATTAAAAGTTTATCTGAAAGTTTTGATTTAGTCATGTGGAAGTCAATCAATAGAGATAGCAATGTTGCAGCACATATGTTAGCGAAGAAGGCACTAGTTGAAGCAGCTAGCATTCGGTATGAAGCTGGGCCATCTTGGCTTGATGAAATTATCATGGCAGAATGTAATGGAGGGTGGTACTCTTTTTACTTGCTTTGATCAAACAGAGTTTTTAATGAGGCCACCTTAACTTTGAAAATGTATTGTCTAATTATTTTCAATGAAATTATCATTTGATAAAAAACAGCTTTAAATGTAATTATGTAATTTAATAATATAAAATTATGAAAAATAGTGGGCTTTAAATCACTCAGGATCGCCCAGCCTATAACATTTTCTAGATGCATAATGTGGTTTCGATTGTTCCACTGACAACAGATTGTGCTCTGTTCTAGATGCATAATTTTGATCACACTGTTTTTTCTCTTGTTTTTTATTTCCTTTTTTTAGATATGGATAGGGTTCAATTTACTAGTTTGCTGAACGTACTAAATTTTTCCGCATGCATGTATACTGACTACTGAGCTTAACTGAACCCAATAATAAAAATCTTAACAGAAATGTTTTTGCAGATCAAAATTAGGACTGAAAAAAACAGCGTGCTTCATTAGTCCCATGTACCGAGTTTCATCCATGTATTTATGATTCGTCATTTGTTATTTGGCCTCGGCTTCTTATACTATGTCGTTCATGGCATTCTGATTGATTTTAACAACTGCATATACATATAGAGAGCACTGCAAAATTTAGATATATGTTTATAGTACAGCAGCAGGTAGCAATCCCCATACGATCAATGCCAGTGGAAATTAGCAAAGCCAAGAATCTTACACATCTTACAGAATTATATATGCAAAGCCAAGAATCTCAAGAGGTACCGCTCAAATACAATTAAAGAACATCAACTACACTAAAAATCCCAGTAGGTGTTGAAAAACTTCTATCCTGTTGTCAGATTATGCCAGAAACCAAAAATGCGGTGTCTAGTATTAGCAGACAGAAATTGGCCTCAGTCCAGAATTGGTATACTGGCTCCCCAATCTAAACTATTCCAAGCTCTCCCCGTTTTATACCCTCAAACAACTTTGAGAAATCATGGAATAATGGAGCACTAACAAGATTCTCAAAACTAATAACATCAACCTACATGATACTAACAACACCAATAGGAAACTGCTTTCTAGATGCATACATGAAACTGAAACTTCAAAGGTTTTACAGATAATGTACAGAATGTAAGTGTATCCAATTTTCAATTGTGTTGAAAGTCAAGAATGATAAACGCATTTTATGTTAGGTTATTAACGTATTTCCTACCCTATTTAGCTATGTTATTCTCTTAACAATGTCATTTCTAACTTGTTTTGTGATTATAGAGGTAAAAGAGCGGAAAAACGAAAAATGAAGCTAAAGTCAACGAATTAAGAAGGATAAGTCGTTTAGGAAACTTTCATGTTTCTAATTGAGAAAGTTGCCTATTTCATTTTAAGAAACTTTCTTATTTTGATTTAGGAAATATACTAATTGTGAAACTTTCCTATTCTGACTTTCCTAATCCATTTTGAGAAACATTCTATTCTTAAATTCAGAAAATTGCCAAAGAAGGAATGAGGATTAAATGGAGAAGATGATGCATATATGGAAATCGGAAATTTTCAAGGGATTTGGCCGAAATTATGTGAAGATTATGGCAGCAAATTTTGAGAGAATTATTCCTTATAAATAGAAGATAATTGCTGATTTGTAATCAAGCAAATTAAGGGAGATTCCTACCTTTTATTTCTCTATTTAAATGCTTAATTTTCCAAGATTAAATCTGATTTTTCTTCTTCCTTTTTAGGAAAATTAATTGGCAATACATATGGAATGAATTATAAGTATGAATTCGAAAATAATCAAGAAAGGAAACAAGATTCAAATCGGCAACAATCATGCAATAATTAGTCGATTCCATTTGGAGAACAAACAATGTATTCAGTCGCATTTCAAGCCAAATTCAAAGACTTAATGCACAAGACATATATGGAATATTGTTTGATTAAATTGTGCTATTATTTGTGGCCATTAGATCAGATTTAAATCAATGGTGGAGAGGAAGCTTCGACCACTATATAAGGAGACTCTCTACATCAGAAAAAATGTCATTCATTCACGTAAAAAGTTAGAGAAATACTAGAACTCTGCCAAGCACTCTCCTCCTCCATTGCGAGCTTTCCTCCATTGCCAAAGCCTTGTCGGACGCGTCAATGAGCAGCCTCCTTAGAGTGTAGAAGCCTTGAAGCCGTGTGCACCTCTTAGACATCATCAAGCTTCATGAAGACCGTTAATGTGTAAACTATGCATTTACTTTTGTTTAGTTTTCTTTACAAATTTGAAAGCATGAATTCGGATTTCAACCTTGGATTTGGATGTTTGTTTCGCTTGTTATGGCATTAGTGGATTCATATTTTAGTAAAGCATGTTAAAGTTTTGTTCATGATATTTTAAGCAATTTGATCTTGTCTATTCATAAGATTAAAAAGTGTGCGATGTTGTTTGATATACCATATGTTAGAATGCATGCTAACTAGTGTCATGATTTATGCTAAGCCTCGTAGGTAAGTGTAGATCTCTAGTAGTGGAAGCCGTGTCCCTGATATGATTGAATTCGTACACTATGCAATTTTTGTTATGATGTTCATGATATAAAGTTGTATTCAATCTCGTTCTATAAAACTTAATGATTTGCATGTTTGAAGACAGATACTTTATAACATCGACATATAAAATGTCCTAGTTCTAGACGTTCTGTGCTAGGAATAAAGTAAGTAGAACAATAAGTTGCATAACCTCGTAGGAATGTATTCTTGAGATTGTTTTTAGCTCTTTGAATTCACATGTTATTAGATTGTTAAGGTTGAAACATGATCTTTGATGTGTGGTCAGAATTTGAATTCATCTCTAATTAATGTGTTGAATGAATCGATCATTTGTACATATTAGTTTAGATTTTATTTTCTGTTTTTAGGATGTTAGAAACCAATCCAAACCCCCTTATAACCTTGTACCATGTGTAAATTTATAAATAAATGTCTGTAAATATTTGTATTTGTACTTTGTAAATAATTGTTTTATAAATAATACTTATACATACTTATTTTGTTATTTACTAACTTGTTTGACCATTGTGATAGGAGCATGCTTAGTCTCCGGATTGATCGAACCGTATTTGCCTTATACTACGATTGTCAAAAAGGTTCTTAAATTGTAAAGCGTCCGGTAACGGGGCTTTGGAGGCGCCGGTGAATTTGTGAGGGTTCATCAACCAAATATCAGAGATCTCAAATGTGCTCAGTATTACACTAGTAGTTGTAGTAGACTTGCTAGTGTTAGGAAACGCAGAAGGAGAAGATCCTCCCTTCAGTCCTCAGAATCTGGAATCAAAATCCCCTATCAAAATTATCCCAAGCTCTCTCTCTCTCTGTTTTATGCTAACCAAAAAGACAACTGTTAGAAGCCAACACCACTGCTCAGCTCGAGTGCCTTGTGGGTGATGCAGATGCCAGAGCTACTGCCTGCGCCCAGACCTTGAGGCGAGCCTTGACATCCTGCGGATGGTCTCCTGAAGCAGATATATGCTACCCAGTTTAGATCTTCATACGCAAATCAATTATGAATGAATTGGCTTGCAATGGCCAAATGGTGAATGAGGAAGATGGCATATTTTAAGGCATACATAACACATAGACATGGAAGGCTAGGCATACCGGGACTGGAAATGCGCCAGTTGCCAATGGGGGAGTTGCCACCGCTGCTGGTAGTGTAGTTAGTTTCAAGGGTGGAGGCTGATAAAGAAATTCGAGAGGGCATCATCTCCTGCTGCTGCAGCATGCGGTCCTGCTCCAACTCGAATCCAAGGTCTCTGCAAGCCTTGACTTCCTCCATGTCCATGCAAAGCGACCTCTTCCCTCCTTTAGGCCTTGCTATCATGACCATCCCATTACCCTCGCTCTCTCCGCTGAAGCTGTGACAGTGATTACCACAGATATTCATGTTCATGTTCTCCTCCCTGTCATGATCTTCACCATCATCGTTGTCCATTTCCTTCTTAGCTCCATGGTGGAATGGCGATGATGATAGCCATGATGATCTGTTCCTCATCATCCTCCTGCTCCTGCTCCTCCTCCTGCTCCTCCTGCAGTCATCACTCATAGTCTTTTGAGCTTCAATTTCGCTCGCATACTCTTTCTCCACCATAGAACTAGTACGCACCTTGTTAAGAAGCACCATCCCTGCTGCACCAGCCAGATCCCTCTTCCGTCTAGGAGGTGTCGCCGGAAGCGAGTAGCACCCCGGTTCACTGTCGGAATCATCCTCCGTTGACATTCCAGCAGCAAGCACAAGTTGAGAATTGAGCCTCTTGTTGGATGATTCATCTTCTTCATCAACATCCCCATCAAAGCTGTCTATGGACAAGAGTGACATGTACATGCTCATACCATTCTCCTGCTGGCCCTGGTAGTAGATAGAATTGCCATTGCCACCGCCTTCATGTTCATCACTCATCTGATCTCCACCATTGATGGAGTTGCAAGTACACATGGACAACCTAGACAAGTGAGGATGAGGCTGATCATGATCATACCCTTCATCTGTATCATCATCATACTCGATACAAGACCCAAGTGTCATACTCTCATCTGACGCCATATAATCGAGCTCCAAGCGTACTCCTTTAATGGAAGAAACTCAATCGAAATGTAGTTGACAAGGTAAACGACTAAAGGGCCTTTAATTGGTGTTGTTGGGTATCAGAATCAGAATCAAAGTAGCTAGAGAAGATGAATGAACAGTAAGGTATTTATAGTCTAATAAAAGCTCTAAGCGAAGCTAGAGTAGTACAAATTGCTTTTGGAGTTCTTGCTTGATTGAAAAGGTAAAAGATGGTAAGTTTTTAAGATATCTTGTCTATCCAACCTTCTCCTTGTATTTATATCGACTCTTTGTATGCCTGACTATATAGCAGCAGTAGCTACTGCTTTACTGCTTTATACCCAACCTTCTCATGTTCATCCTCATCTATCTTCAAAATTTTCCCAGATTGCCCTTTCTTCTTCAAAGCCTCACAGGTCACAGGTACAGGTCACAGGAGAATGTATTAAAGAAACAGTATTGTGATTCCAGGTGTCCCTAACAAGATTGTACCATGCCAAGGAACGTCAAGCTAGCTTTGACTGGGAAATGTTGGTAAAACGGTGGTGTATCAATATTTTTCAAGATGATTTATATACGAGTGGATATCATATATGATTACATATGATTGGCTCAAGGCTACAAGAACAAGTTGAAAAAATGCTACATGCATTCCCATCTTGATAAATGTAATGACATCATTGTAGAGCTAGAGATGGTGAAACAGGATTCAATTTACCGCAGCCCTCATGCATCATATAACAGTTGAGAACTTGAACTTGACAAGGGTCCAACTGTTACATCGTCCACTCTCTCGGTTTATATGGTCTCGATCGATACGTTGGTTTACCATTATATATAGGGTTTTTCGGTGTGAAGATCCACATTTTTAAAAACATGCAGACTTTCGGTGTGAATGTCCGCATTTATTAAAAACATTTTTCGGTGTAAATGTCCGCATTTATTAAAAACATTTTTTAATAAATGTGGATTTTCGTACCCGAAACAACCTTATATATATATTAGCAAATTCTTAGGTGGTGAATGAAAACAAAATATGAAAAATGAAAGTTTTTTGCAGATAAGCAAGAATGGGAGGAATAAAATGAAAAGATTTTGTATTGGGATTTTGTTGGTTACTTTTTTCCAATAACCCTAATATATAGAAATAGTTGTAGCCATTTTTGGATGGCATGAGGTTACGTAGGACATGATCAATGACCGTTCACTTTCCTATTTTCTTGAAATTTTTGTTTTTTATAAATATTAATATTTATATTCTTTTAAAATTTTATATTTAATTAAATATATAATTTTTATATAAAATTTGATAAATTTTTTATCAATATTTGATTTTTTTGAACTCCCGATAACTTTATAATCAGCATATGATGTAATGCGAAACCGCGTGACGGGAGAGAATGAGAGTAGCTGTGCGCGCTTTCATTCCGACACTGCTTTTTTTATAATCACTTTTTTCCACTAAACAGCCAAAAGCAGTAGGGACATGGGAGTGATAGCCACTCCAACACAATCATTATCATCAACATTATCCTCGTGGGCTCCACTCTAAAAAACACGACACTTGGCGACAGTTTAGTGAACCGACACGTGTCGCCGGCCACGACATCAAAGATGTCCATGTCGAAGTCCCAACTATTCTTCGACCACACGTTCCCGATCAAACAATAATCTATGGATTTATTGGCCAACCCTTTGGGTTTGATAAGACGTTTTCCCATTAAGGTGTTGATTAGTTATAATCATCACAAATAGATACACAATCATATAATGCGGAATACAATAATTAAATTTACACATCATATATCTCTAGAATTTATATTTTTTTTTAAAAAAAAATCACATCCTTACGTACATAAAAATTAGGTTATGGACAGTTTCTTTAACAAAATTTTCGGTCCCTGCAAGTTCTCTAAAGAAGAGATGAGCTAGTCAGCCGTGTACCAAACGAAAACAAAATATAGAAAAATAAAAAATTTAACCCCGCAAATGAAACTTACACGCAAAAGCTGTATATGTCCGTACAAAAATTTTCGTTAAAAGTGGCTGAGCGTTGGTTTCTTCATCACTAATTGATCGTATAAACATTGTTTTATATTTTTAAAACAAGCTGGCATCATGGATAATGTCACGTGAAAATTCAAAATTGTCCCGACTCATTTGTTTGTTCACTTTGTTGTATCATACACAAGACGCAGCGGCCACGCGGAACATCTACGCTTGGACAAGTGTATGCTTTGCTGGGTCATTGGGTTTGTTACGCGTGTCCGATGATGACACCAAGTTGGTAATTAGACTATGAGGAGTGAGTCTATGGACGCTAAGGATGGGAGGCCGACGTAAGGCGATCAAGTCCTCCAGATGGGCGTGCGGCTGAGAGCTCGGCGAGATGGACACCTATATGGTATAAGAGAAGAAGATTGATTGAAGCTTATCATATCCAATTCTTAAATTTCGAAATATTTCGGCAATTTTTTTTTGTTTAATCCAAACACCCAACCAATCGAACCTATTTTCACATTTGTATATATCATGTCTACGTATTTTCAAATTTCTATTACAATTCATTTTAATATATCCATATTTTCTCCTATTTTCGTCGAAATATTTATTTTTTGTATATTCAAAATTTTCTCAAAACTTGAAATTATCATACCATTTTATTTTTCAAATTTCGGTTACTTTGTTATATTTTGAATTGTTGCGTGTGTGTTCATCCATTAATCACAAAAATCAATAGTCACACATTTCGTGATATTGTTCTAAATAATTAGCTTGTAGCTTAACATTGATTTAGTATTGTAGATAAAAATAAACTTTCGAAATTCTATGCTAAGGTTCCTCCCTCCTTCTAGCGGACTAGATCGAGAGTAATTTCCAACGTTGCATCGATGAATGTGTGGACGTGGAGTTGGATTGCTTCAGCCTCCTTTTTGTCTTTGTTTTGGCTCTGGCGGAGGTAGGGTTAGGTTTGTAGACGGTGGTGTTTGTAAGGTGCAGCTTGGTCACGTCGGGGACCTCTCCTTGTTTAGGTCAAGTTATGATTGGCGAATTTTCCTTATGTGGGGAGTGTCACCGGTCTTGATTCCGACTGTTAGTAGCTATGGTCTTGATTCGGTCTATAGACGGATCTAGAGTTAGAAACATAGGTATGCAGAAAGATGAATTGGGTACTACCTATTATGGTTGAATCTGGATTATCATCGAAAATATGCGTCGGAATACATATCGCTAGAAAAAATAAAAAACTAGAACCAAACCTGTCACGGGGTTCCTAAATTATTTTACTGTCGGTTACTTTGGTGTTACTTTGGTCTTATACCATAATTAGTAACTGTTTGACGGAATATGAGATTCCAGAGTTGACTTTTTATAAGATCATAGTTTCGAGAAATTTTCTTAGTGTATGTCGTAGTGGGCGTTAAGACGATTTCGTAGACATGCTATTTGCTTTTAATTGGAGATTGTATGATATAAAAACGAAATTTACTATTCCGATTCCAGAGTATAAATAGATGGAAAACACTTACTATTTGGTGAAAAGTCAGAAAAAAATCACTGAATCTCTCTATCTCTCTCTCTCCCGATTTTTTTCTCTGCCCTGCCCTGTTTACCCGAAAAACTTGACCCGACCATAATCGATTTTTCACCGATATCTTTGTCATCCAACAGTGGTTTATCATGAAACCAGTGACATCAGATTCCTCTCTTCCTCCCTGACCTTCCTATATCCACCTTGCAACTCGACTCGGCCCTAGGTGAGAACAACAAATGAAGAACAGTGTTAAACGGAGCCTCGAACGGAACTCCGCCGTGCGACCACCGTTCGTCATGAATCTTCTTGGGTTTTGTAGCCTTCAATCCGCCTAGCAATCCCTTCAAACTGCTTGGAACGATTCGGATCGAGGTGTGAGATTCGAATTAAACTTCAATTCGGGTATTTTTATTTTATTTTTGTGATTTTAAGATTAATCCGATTTTCTCGGGTTGTTTAGGAAGATTTGGACTTAGTGAGATATATCATTGAGTTCTACACGTTGAGGATATATCATTGAGTTCTACACGTTGAGGGGATGATTTTGATGCAAATTTCTTGTGTTTTAGGTGAAGTTCGTTTGGTGGCGGGGTTGGCCACCGTGGAGGGCGGCGACTGCCATGTCACGCCCCGACCCAAGATTACCTCCCTAACCCTGGGTTAAGACGTGCGGGACCTAACACAAGAGAGATTTACTCGAAATCCCCCTTGAGCCAGGATAACCCTATTCAAACAGTCCAAGCGATGCCGGAATAGACCTCAAACCGGAGGTTATCCCGATTCCCACATTTGAATCTCAAATGTGCCATTTAAAGAACCTAGGGGTTCTAATAATATTTGTGACTGCACCCGAATCCCGGTCAGGCTGCCTACGTACCCTGTCTTCAGGGATCAAGCCACACGTAGCTCTTATATTAACTAACACCCTAACCGGGCGAATTCCGCTATTCTATTTATCGGTTGCTTTCTAAATGAGGATAGCATACACCTAACGCATATCCTGAGTTAACCTCTCAAATGAGGTATCCACCGACCAACTAATCCTCGGGATTAAACCAAACATTCTACCATTCATAACAATAACAACCATACACGGCAAGACAGATAAAAAAGGCAATCACACGATTACAAACAACCATCACACATAACTATAAATATAAAACATAGTGGCATCCACGTAATTAACCAAACCATGGGCATTTAAGATATTTCCTCCTACTTGGCATCCCTGAAAATAACTATAATTACCAGAGGTATTTATGGTATTACCACCTCAACGGTATTCCTGTAATTAGCCCAACATTGTCAGGGGCAACATGGACAATCTAGCCTTAATGGCAGTTTCGTAAAAACTCAACTACCAGGGGTCTTTTAGGAATTTCAGCCTTAGTGGCAGTCCGGTAATAAACTCAAACTACCAAGGGTATTTCTGGGATTTAACCATGATGGCACTCTTGTAATTTCCCTAAACTGCCAGGGGTAGTTCCGTCATTTTACCTCCACTGTAACTCAGTAATAATCCGGATCTACCGCGGTAAAAATCCAAGAATTTACCCTAACCCTCCAAAACTGTTCCGATCGGCCCACCGACCGGTTTCTACACCTGTTTCCGATCAGTCCTACCCTAGTTGATCCTCCACAACCACAACAATCAACACACAAACACATCCAATACCAGAAGAATCTGAGGGAGGAGCTTTTACCTGCCCAGGAACTCTGTACCCATAGCTCGGTGCCCCTCTAACACCCACACACATCTGTCGTGCTGGCGGCTTCCAATGGTGCCCCTCTCGTCACCTTCGTCCTCCATAGCCTCCAGTGTCCTCGACCCATGCTCGACCTCCTTCCCCTGCAAGTCTGGACCTCAGCCCGCTTTGCTCGACAATCGAGGTGGCCAACGAGAGGCACGACAACCTCAGGCGTGCGCCACAGTTGGCCTGATGGAGTCCGGGCTCCGACCCGAGAGAGAATCGAGAGGAGAAGGTGATCGAGGGGAGAGAGAACAGAGAGAGAAATCGGGAGGAGAGAGAGATCTCCGCGAGCCCGAGAGATCGCCCCCGGTCAACCCTATATATAAACAAAAATCAACGGCCCAGGTTTGATCTCACAAATCCAACGGTCCAGATCTGCCAATGAATAGTAAATTTTTTTTTTCCTATTTACTTTTACCGCACGGTAACAACACTTTATCCTGCGTAACTTTCACCTACGAACTCCGATTAATTCCTAGGGCATACCCACGAGTTCGTATTAACGTCCTCTACATCTTTCCCGAAGGAAACTTCCTCAAATTCTCGACTTAACGCAAAGTCCCCTTTTTCTACAGTAAAGTAACTTAACATTTGTTACATCCGTAAATTGGATAATTCGTAACTAACAACTCGTAGCTCCGGAAAATCTTCCGGACATACCGGGAAACTCGTATTAACATAATCTACCCCTCGAGACATTAATTCTAATTTCCCCCAGAACCGCGAATATCTCGATATTAATTCGGGAAAAATTAACAGTGCGGTTACCATTCTCTTTAACTCGTCTAATCCCGGTAAAAAAAATGTTAATTTCGGGACGGGGTGTTACAATCTACCCCCTTATAGGAATTTCGTCCCCGAAATTTCCACTGCGAAAGGTAAAACCAACTGTCAGGGAATGTCATCAAGTTCCACCGAACAGAGCTTCAGAAAAACCAGAGTCACAAGCTCTAGGTATCATTTCCTTCAGCATTCAGAGTCTCCCCGCATTTGCAATACGGAAAACATAGCTACACTCGCTTAAAACACTAGAGTACGATACCCTAGTCTCATCCCTTTCGTCGTAATCGACTCCATAAGACTTGCCTCTTTACTCTTCACAAGCTAATTTCCAAAATGGCAATTTCGACAATCTGGTAGCTTTTCCATACATAAACCAAACTAACTTGAAGTCGACTCGAATGCTCTACTTACATGTTTATATATGGAACCTAATATTTCTCCTTTACCGGGTTACAATTCAAGAAATAACACCAAGTATGATCAATTATTAAATATGCATCGTTTATTATGCTTGAACTACTGTTTACAGGGCCAAAGGCCAGTCAGACTGGAGAAGCCACTCTGGGTCCTTTGTCAGGGCCCAGTTCATTGTAAGTTTGAGGCAAAGCAAGGGAGTTCATTCCCACATTGGAAAAAGACAAAGTGCAGCCTTTAATGCTACTATAAATACCGGTGAGGATCTCCCGGTAAGAGGACGGAGAATACCTTAATTACTCTTGAGTTTTCTGCTTATCTGACAGTGTCTGACTTAAGCATCGGAGTGGCTTCCCTCGGTAAACCCGGGGACGCCCTTTGACGTGTTTGTTCTTTACACAGGAAAACTCGGGAGTATAAGGAAGTTCGCTATTTCTGGAACCGTGCAACCCGTTAAAGGGGCCACGAGCATCCCCGGAAACAATTGGTGCTCTCGTTGAGAGCCGAACTCAAGGCCTCCCAAACACGTATTTCGAAGAACGATGGAAATGGCAGGAGAACAAGATCCAACTGGAAGGCTTAATTTCTCAGGGGATGATAACCCAGGGACCTCCGGGACCCAGTTTGGCCAAACAGATTTAGCAGCAGCGTTCGAGCTCTTGAGAAAGGACTTTCTCGCTCAAAAGGAGCAATCTACTCGAGAACATGCTGAGTTGATAACGGTAAGGGAGCAGTTAGCGACTATCCAGGCCGAGCATGGGCTTCTTCAAGCAACCTTAACTCAAAGAGCGAATGCCATGGGGGCGTCAGCCAGACTTGCTGATATCATCACCCCAGAAGGGAATCCTCCGGGTTGTGGAAACCCGTGAACTTTTGACGGTGCATACATACCACCCGCTATTCTCCCAACCACTGCCCACCCTAACCCAAATCCACAAATGATCCATCTCTCCAATCCTTTGTTTAATCACAATCTTACAGGACCTCCTCCACCCCCAGAGCCGTTGTTAAATCAACCCCTTCCCCCAGCAGATGCCCAGACCCAGCTGCTGTTACAGTTGACACAAACTGTGACCCAACTTGAGCAGCGGCTAAACTCGGGAACGGGACCACAACAATATCAACCCTTTATTACCCGTGCGAGCCCATTCTCCGCACGGGTTCAAGCAGACAAAAAGCCACCAGAAGCAAAGCCATTTAAGATTAAGAGATATGCCGGAATGGGGTGCCCGTATGCACACCTTGAGTTGTTCCAGTCTCAGTTAGATTCAACCCGGTTCACAGACGCCCAAGCATGCCATGCTTTCCAGGAAACACTCAGTGAGGAGGCGTTGAGTTGGTTCCTCAAGTTACCGGCTTTGTCAATAGAGACCTATGGTCAGTTGACACAGAGGTTCCTGTCCCGGTTTATCCTGCTGTCAAGTGCCAATCGAAGCACCACTTCGTTATTCAAAGTCCAACAAAGGGATGATGAAAGCTTGAAAATTTTTGTAACCCGTTGGCTGTCCACGACTTCCAAGTGTGGGCACCTGGACGAGTCAGTAGCATCAGAGGCGTTCTTACAGGCGCTCAAACCAACCCGCTTTGTGGTAGAGCTCAGGAAGCAGCGGTTCAGGTGCTACGACGATCTAATTAATGAAGTAACTCGGCAAGCTCAAGCCGAGTACGACACCTTCGGGGAACGCCGGACGAACACCGGGTTCACAAGCCAGCGAGCTGATGGATGGAAAAAGGAAGGGCAGCATAAGAGTGGCCAGGGATACTACGGCAAAAGTTCAAACAGACCAAGGGAGAAACCAAGAGAGGCTCCATACCTTCGTCATCCAACCCGGGAGGAAAAGAACACTTACATCCCTCGATATGAAGTGTTAACCAACTTGACTGCCTCCTATGAAGAAATTTGGAACCGCCATAGGAATGAAGTTCCCCCGGCTCCAAAAAGAAAGTTTCCCAAAAGGACAGGGCCGGACAACGGGCAACATTGTGCCTATCACAACGAGTCTGGCCACACGACCGACCGGTGCTTTTCTCTTCGGAACGCCATTGAGTACATGATCCAGAACGGCAAACTACAGCAGTATAAATCACCCGCCACAGGTGTCAACCTCATTGAAGTATATGGGGAGATAATGACAATTCACGGGGGTGGCACCCAAGGGGTGTCCGGTCACCGGGCCAAAAGACTCTGCCCAAGAGGCCCGGAGTTTGAGATAATGCAGCTTCGTCAAGAATGCCGCAAGAAGCTGGTTCCTTGGGATACCGTGTCATTTTCTCAGTCTGAAGACACGCTGAAAGTGCATCACAATGATCCTTTCATAATCACTCTTCAGATTGACCACTGGAGAACTCGGAGGGTTCTAATAGACACGGGAGCCGCTGTCAGCGTCATGTTCAGCAGTTGCTATAAGGGGTTTAAACGAGGACGAGATAAGCTCTATAGGAACCACGTGCCATTGATCAGTTTTTCAGGAGAGACGACTCAACCGTTGGGGTCTGATCAACTAACGGTTACAGTTGGAACCGGCCACCAGTCCACAAGAATTGTAGTTCCCTTCATAATTGTGGACTGCCCATCCTCCTACAATGCCATACTCGGGAGAGATGCACTCTGGGGCCTACAAAGTTTTATAGCGGGTCACATGCTGCTTATGAAAGTGCCTACACCCGGGGGTTGGGTTACAATTCGCGGAGACCAAGAAGCCGCTGTCAGATGCAACGCGATAGCAACTCAGTCCCAGCACGAGATGTTTTCGGCCGGTTTTTCCTTGTCTCCATTTGACAAACCCGATGACCCCAGGGATGACCCGGATTCTTTGCCCATCAGCAAGACGGCACAAAAGAAGAGCCAGAAGTATCCTGCCAAGTTCCCCCGGCCAGCCCCAATTGAAGCAACAGAATGGATTCATATTTCAGAAGAATACCCGGAGAGGAAGATTTGCATTGGCACAGGCCTTGACCCCGAGGTCAGAAACCGAATGGTTGAGCTGCTAACCCGGAAACAGAAGGTGTTCGCATGGTCATATGCAGACATGCCCGGGATTTCTCCAGACGTTATGACACATTCCCTCAATATTATCCCGGGTGTTAAACCGGTAAGACAGAAGCGTCGTGCATTTTGCGCAGAGAAGTACAAGGCCATTCAAGCAGAAGTTAAACGTCTTAAAGACATCGGGTTCATTGGAGATGCAACATACCCGGATTGGTTGGCCAATGTGGTGATGGTCAAGAAAGCAAACGGAAAGTGGAGGATGTGCGTCGACTACACAGATCTGAATAAGGCTTGCCCGAAGGATAGTTTTCCCCTTCCAAAGATTGATCAACTGGTGGATTCAACCGTGGGCCACCCCCAGTTGAGCTTTATAGATGCATACTCGGGATTTAACCAAGTTCCGATGAATCCCGCGGATCAACAGCACACATCTTTTACAACAGACAAGGGGATGTATTATTACAGAGTGATGCCTTTTGGACTCCGGAATGCAGGAGCCACGTTCCAGCGCCTCGTAGTGGGCATGTTTGCAAACCAACTCGGGGATACTATGGAGGTTTATATAGACGATATGCTGGTCAAAAGCCGGGAAACAAGCAAACACCCGGATGACTTGGAGACCGTCATCGACATTGCCTTGAGCAAGGGGATGAGGTTAAACCCGGAGAAGTGTGTGTTCGGTGTTTCAGGAGGAAAGTTTCTCGGGTTCATGGTCAGCGCTCGGGGAATTGAGGCAAACCCCGACAAAATTCAAGCCGTCCTGGCCATGCAACCGCCGAAAACCAGGAATGAAGTTCAGCAACTTACTGGCAGGCTGGTAGCCTTATCCCGGTTTATATCCAGGTTAACAGATAAATGTGCCCCCTTCTTCAAAATTCTCAAGAGTCAACACCGCGAACGGATTACATGGCAGGAAGAGCACAATCAAGCTTTTGAAAAGTTGAAGGAATACTTGGCGTCAGTCCCTTCTTTATCCAGACCAAACCCTGGGGATATACTCTATCTGTACCTGGCGGTGTCTCAAACAGCTGTCAGTTGTGCCTTGATAAGAAAGCCAGACTCTGAAGAACTGCCGGTCTACTATACTGGGAAAGGATTCAATGATCCTGAAACTCGTTATCCAGATATTGAAAAACTGGCCCTGGCCTTGGTTGTAGCAGCAAGGAAGTTAAGACCCTATTTTCAAGCACATTCCATCCATGTACTCACCAACCAACCGCTACGGCAGGTTCTGCAAAACCCGGCAACCTCGGGCAGACTGGTCAAATGGGCAATTGAGTTGGGGGAGCATGATTTGCACTTTAAACCGCGAACGGCAATCAAAGGGCAAGCAGCAGCAGACTTCATTGCCGAGTTAATCCCAGCAGATTCAACATTTGCTGAAACTCTTCCTACACAAGCTGAACCGGAGAGTTGGCAAATATTTGTAGATGGATCAGTCAATCAGAGACAATGTGGAGCAGGCATTACGTTGGTAGACCCGGAGGGTAATATGTTTGACTATGCCTTACGCTTTAACTTCAAAGCATCAAACAACACGGCTGAGTACGAAGCTCTAATCAAAGGGCTCCAACTCGCTAAAGATATGGGCGCCCGGCATCTCCGCATACTAAGTGATTCACAGCTGGTAGTGCAGCAGGTTAACGGCGGATTTCAGGCAAAGGAAGCACATCTTTCGTCCTATCAAAAGTTAGCGGCTTTCTTGCTGGAGAAATTTGATAGCTTTGAGGTTACTCAGATACCGAGGCAGCAGAATGTGAGAGCAGATACCCTGGCTAGGATTGCAACAGGGGACGATTCCAATACCGAGTTTAAAAGCTTACTGGTCGAGACATTGGAGAAACCAAGCATCTCACTCTCCTTTTCTGAGATTTTCGCGGTAGAGGCAAACCCGCCACCGTCTTGGATGGATGAGTTCATCAACTTCATCCAACATGGAACTCTACCTGAGGACCCGGTAGCGGCCAAACGACTACGGGTTCGAGCGGCTCGGTATAGTATCCATGATGGGAAACTGTACAGACGAGGACAAACTTTTCCTGATTTGAAGTGTATTACACCCGAGGAAGGAGACCGGGTTTTGCAGTCGCTTCATAGCGGGGTATGTGGAAATCACTTTGGAGCCCGTAACCTGGCTTTCAAAACCCTAAGAATGGGATATTACTGGCCTTCTTTGGAACACGATGCCAGAATTGTCGTAGATTCCTGTCTTCAATGTCACCGATTTGCAAGCTTTCCACGTGCACCATCAGTCCCACTATCAGTAATAATTTCTCCATATCCATTTTGCATGTGGGGGATCGATTTCATCGGACCGCTACCCACAGCTCCGGGACAGCTCAAACATGCCATTGTCTCAGTGGACTATAATTCCAAGTGGATAGAAGCTCAACCCCTGGCACGGATCACGACCGCAAATGTTAAGAAATTCCTTTGGAACAATGTCTTTTGCCGATTTGGAATCCCGGAGACGTTTATCACAGATAACGGGACGCAGTTTGACAACGATGAGTTCCGGGAATTCTTACACTCTAATGGGACAAAGGTCCTGTATGCCTCCCCTGCACACCCGCAGACTAATGGACAAACTGAAGCCGTTAACAAGCTCATCAAGCAAGTTCTGAAGAAGAAGCTGGAGGACGCAAAGGGTTCATGGGCTGAGAAACTTCCAGAGGTTTTGTGGGCACTAAGGACAACTCCAACAGAAGCCAATGGGGAGAGCCCATTTCTTATGACTTTTGGATCTGAAGCAGTGATCCCGGTAGAGATGGAAGTCCCGAGTGACCGGGTACAACTGTTTGACAGGGAAACCAACGATGAAGGCATCCGCCTTAACATGGACCTCCTGGAGGAACGCCGGGAGCGTGCACATCTCCGAAATATCAACAAGAAGCAAAAGGTGGCTAAACACTACAATTCCCGGGTTATCAACCGCCCACTCAAACTCGGGGATTGGGTAATGAAAGAGGTTATCCCTAAGCCAACGGGGTTTAAAGCTCCATGGGAGGGTCCATATGAAATCGTTGAAGTCGTGGGCCCGGCAACGTTTTACATCCGGGGTACAGATGGAGTTACGCTTCCGCGACCATGGAACGCCCAACATCTGCATCTCTTCCCCAAATAGGTACCGAGTTATCTATGAATGTCCAATTTTATTGTTTATGATGTTGTATACAAAGCCTTTCAGGCCCACAATGCATGAATTACCCTACCGGGTTATGTTTTATTAAAGAGTTTGTTGAAGTGAATGCAGCCTTTAGCGGCCCTACTTGTATGCCTTAATCGCCAAGCTCCGATAATCTCCATGACATGAAATATTGCAAGCCTTTCACGGCCTTATTTCATGGTCAAAACTCGCCAAGCTCCGATAATCTCCGATAATCTCCATGACATGAAATATTGCAAGCCTTTCACGGCCTTATTTCATGGTCAAAACTCGCCAAGCTCCGATAATCTCCGATAATCTCCATGACATGAAATATTGCAAGCCTTTCACGGCCTTATTTCATGGTCAAAACTCGCCAAGCTCCGATAATCTCCGATAATCTCCATGACATGAAATATTGCAAGCCTTTCACGGCCTTATTTCATGGTCAAAACTCGCCAAGCTCCGATAATCTCCATAACATGAAATATTGCAAGCCTTTCACGGCCTTATTTCATGATCAAAACTCGGCAAGCTCCGATAGATCTCTAATAATCTCTGGTAATCTCCATAACTTGAAATATTGCAAGCCTATCACGGCCTTGTTTCAGTCTTTGAAAGTCTTAACGAACCCATACAGCCCTAGCGGCATTATTTTTACTTACATGCTAAACCGGCATTATATGTGTAAATTATCACACTTGCATATTTTGCATCAGATTACCGTGTTGTTTGGCAAAGACGCCCTTGGAAGTCCTAACGGACCCGTAAAGCCTTACTGCCTCTACTTTCACTTTATAATGTTAATATGCTAACCCGGCACTACGTGTGAAGTTGTCAACAATTGCAGGTTATGCATCGGGTTGAAAGTCCTTATGAACCCGTAAAGCCCTGGCGGGACTATTTTTATTTCCCACAAACCGGCATTATATGTGTGAATTTTATCAACACTTGCAGGTTATGCATCGGGTTGGAATTCCTAACGGATCCATAAAGCCCTAGACCTTTAAAGCCTTAGCGACACTATCTTTATTCACACAGAAAACCGGCGTTATATGTACATTTTTGTAGTTATCAGGTTACCGTGTTTTGGCACAGGAAGGATTGCGAGAAGGAAAAATTTTATTACTTCAAAAATATCGATTACAAAAAAGTAGCAAACCGCTACAGGTAGACTAATCTTATAGAAGTGAAAAATATCCTAAGGCTCCGACCCCTACCCCGGCCAGTGCTAGAACCGCCACGACCTCCCCGGGGCTGTATGATGAACTGACCCCTACGCAGAGGTGGCCGATTCCTAGGACCACCCACAATCCCACCACGGGAAGCACCTCTCCCGGCTGCTGAAGAACGAACTGGGGGACTCCGAGCCGGGTTCGCAGGAGCCCTAGGGTTCGCAGCCACGGCAGGAGTCGACCGGGAGGTGCCTGCAGCCTCGTCGGGTCTAACATGACCTTGATGACCGTCATAACCCGCCTTGTCCAGCCAGCCTTGGCGAATACCAGCGCTAACTATTTCGGCACGAGCCTCGGCCCTGGCCGACCACAGCTTCAGGTCAAACTCTGCGCTCGCCAGAAACTCGGAGACCGCTAAGTCCTTGGCCCGGGAAACTGCCTGGAGCAAGTCTCCTTTTTGTTGCTCCAGGGAGGTGACCTGTTGCTGCAGCCCCTGGTTTTGCTCGGTCAGCTGGGCTATCGCGGCGTCTTGAGCACACCGGTCCTCCCGGTGACCTTCGATAACATTCTCCAGTTCAGAGTTCTTGGCCACCAGGTCTGCTATGTGTTCTTCCGCCTCGGCCAACTTCGCACTCGACGCGATCGCTGATGCGCTTGCGAATTCCCGGACCCGAGCCAGGTTTTCTTCGCTTGCCGTCACCTGGTCCCGGGCGGCCCGGAGATCATCCCTGAGGACTCTCTCTCGCTCGGGGATGCCTTCGGTTATGAGCCGGTCAGTCGCCAAGTACGACAACCTGACAGCCTACACAAATAAAACAACGGGTTAGTACAAGGAACCAAAAACAAAAAGATAACGAGTTACAGCAGAAGACTAACTTACCCGCATCAGCTTCTCCTGCGCCCTCCGGGCTACAGTCAACGGGTCCTCGTGCTCCAGGACATAGGAGTCAGCGGCGCAATTCTTCAAATCCGCTACCATCCTTTGGATGGCCGCGTCCGCCATTCCTGCACTCGCCAACTCCTCCATTATCTCAGTAGTGTCCCGCTGCTGCTTTCTCTCCCTCCTCTCCTTCCTCTCCTTCCTTCTCTTCCTCCTTTCGGACCTCCCCGAGCTGGATGCCTCCCGGGTACGCTTGCGAGAAGGCACGGGCTCCACTTCAAGAACCTCGTCACTCCCCTCACTCCCCTCCGGGTTCTCACTACCTATTTCCCTTTCCAACCCTCCGACCTCTTCACCCCCTTCGTCATCCTCCTCGGTAAATTCCTCCTCGCCCGGGAACACAGACGAGGGAACCGCGCTCATCACCGGTTCTTCAGTCTCATCGGCAAACGGTTCTTCAAATACCGGGTTGTCGTCCGCCTCCGAAGGACTCCCTTCAACCTCCTCTCCTTCTGGGTAGACTTCCGGCCCGAGAATCTCAGCCAAGTACGCGGGAACCTCGTTGTAGTAGGAGACGTCAACGTGGAACTGCCGAGTTTCCCCTTGCTCGGCGTCTGGGCGCAGAAAAGCCGCCTTCGAGGTCAGGTCGATATCGTACGCCAGCCCCTCCGTGCCTTGCGCCCGGATCCCGGCCCATACAGCCTTGTCCTCGAACCCGTCGTATATTCCCGGGTTCTTTCGCTTCGTGAACTCCATCGGGAGAAGAGCTGCAACAAAAGATCTAACCTGTTAGACCGGGGCATGTAAACAAAAATTGTAAAGGAAACGAGACAAACCTGGAAGCTCCATCAATCGGCAACGGCTGTACACATACAGCCTGCAAAGCCGGTACGAGCTCCGGTCATCTTGACCTCTGAAGGCCCATAGCATCCTCCGGATCCTCTTCTCCATCACCGGCTCCAGAGGAATGTCGGGAACATCTGCAACACGTACAATATAATTATAACCCGGGAAAGATAAAGGAAAGAAAAATCCGGAGAAAAATGACTTACTCATCAGTGGCTGGAAGTCACCCGGTACTTGAAACGCGTGTCCCGGGTCTTGAAAGTTTCTTATCAAGAAACTCTTTTCCCTCCAGGTCCGGCTCACAGAGGTAGGCAGGTCCTCCACGATCTTCTTGAAGACCCCTTTGGACTTCAGTTGGATGGTCCCACTGAAACCCGCCTTCCGGGAGTACTCGGCCCGGTACATGGCGTGTAACTCGTGGTAACTCGGCATCTGCTGCTTCAACACTTTGTACATCACGCACAATCCCAGCAGCTGCCTCCACATATTCGGGCCAACTTGCCCGATGGCGAAGTTGCTTGCAGCCAGGAGATACTGCACCTCCACCTTTAGCGGGAGTGACAGACCACAACGTAGCTGGTACTCGTGGCATAGCGTCCACCCATCCCCGGGAGCGAAGAACTGATCCTCGGGTTCTAAAGTCCGAATTTCAACAGACTCGGGAATCTTCCAGTTGCTCCTTAGCTCCACAATCTCCTCCGCGGTCAGCGAGTACCCGGGAGGGTCAAGAGCGGTACCATCAGTGAAGGTAACTGAGGCAAACTCGGGGACGTGAGCATCCATTGCGGGGTTTGTCATCTGCAAAACAAGAAACACGGGGACATCGTCAAAACCCCAGATAAACCCGGCGACCACAACGATGAACGCACACACTAACGCAGCAACCCAGTTTGGATCCCAGAAAACAGTACACAATATCGACCCAAAACATTCAAAAACATCGTAACAGAGAACAGTACCTTACTTGTAAGGGTTTCAAAGGGTTTGGATGTCGATTTGCGTTTGGAAATCCAACAAGCACAGCGACAACAGAGGACGAGAGCAAAGGCACGAAAAAGTTTTCGATTTCGAAGGTACGACAAAACTGTCACCCTCAACCCCTATTTATACTGTTAAGAGACGTACACTGAAGCGACGTTTGAGAGACGTACACAGAAAGGACGTTTCGGTTTTTCGAGAAAATCGACACGTGTCGCGCATGCCGCGTCCCAAAACCGAAAAACTTTTCTGTTTCCCCCACTTTAAAACCGAAAACTTTTCGTTTTCCCCCACTTCAAACCGAAAACTTTTCGTATTCCCCCACTACAATACGGAGATGTCATTTTCAGTTCCCATAGTCAACGTGTCTGCGGGGCACCCTTGCGTACGGACTTGGGGGACTGGGTACACCGGGTCTGGATGATACCCTTGTAACCCGGTAAAGAAATGGTTTCAAGTCCCCACCCAAGCGTACCCCTTGACTGAGGACTTGGGGGACTTGTTTATATATGGAACCTAATATTTCTCCTTTACCGGGTTACAATTCAAGAAATAACACCAAGTATGATCAATTATTAAATATGCATCGTTTATTATGCTTGAACTACTGTTTACAGGGCCAAAGGCCAGTCAGACTGGAGAAGCCACTCTGGGTCCTTTGTCAGGGCCCAGTTCATTGTAAGTTTGAGGCAAAGCAAGGGAGTTCATTCCCACATTGGAAAAAGACAAAGTGCAGCCTTTAATGCTACTATAAATACCGGTGAGGACCTCCCGGTAAGAGGACGGAGAATACCTTAATTACTCTTGAGTTTTCTGCTTATCTGACAGTGTCTGACTTAAGCATCGGAGTGGCTTCCCTCGGTAAACCCGGGGACGCCCTTTGACGTGTTTGTTCTTTACACAGGAAAACTCGGGAGTATAAGGAAGTTCGCTATTTCTGGAACCGTGAAACCCGTTAAAGGGGCCACGAGCATCCCCGGAAACATTACACGACTGCCACACTTGACATTTAACACCAAAGTCTTCCACATAGAAGGGTAAAAATGCTACGGTCCATCACCGTGGAGGAAACTCTTACATCTCTTGCACCTTTCGAGACTAAAGAGATATGAACTTCCTACACTAGGCCTTGAGGCCACAGACGTATTATCTCCTGCGTCCATAGTCAAAACTCCTCAACCCACGTTTTTAATACCCCAACTTTTAACCACAGGGCTCGAACAAACTCGCATACCATAATGCGACCTCAAACTGCTCACTTGAGCTGATGAATCCGCTATGCGACTTCGTGCCTACATGGATGTCTTCTTCACATACTTAGTAATAGTGAATTTTTCCTCATCCTACCCCTCTCTTATAAAAGAGTCTTCAGTAGGGCATTTTCCAACAATCAGAGCTAATAAGCTCGCACACTAACTCATGTGTGCTAAAGTCTTGCCTGAATGACAGAATTTTGGCCCAACATCCTGTATGCATCTCATAGTGCTTCTATAATCAGTTTTCACTTTTTACACCAGTTAACTCAACATCTACCATACCTCATGAGTGGGTTTCCCTCGAAGGGACATCCTGATCTCTTTCACCATAAATTCAACCACCACACATGCAAACAATCGCGAGCACCCGATCCGGCTCCAACTATACCCTTAGAAACAAGGTACCACGCTCCTAAATTGTATATATTATCCAAAACCAGTGTGAACCTGTCAACACTTCTGGCTAGGGTCGGAGCCTCTCATACCCTAATGGTTTTCCACACTACAAGCTAATCCCAAGAGGAGTCCGCTCAACCGTAACTCATGAGGAGTGCCGCTCTACTACCACTCGTAAAGAGGAGCTCCCGCTCTACTACCACTCGTAAGGAGGAGCACCTGCTCTACTGCTACTCGTAAGAAGGAGCACCCGCTGCCACTCGTAAGGAGGAGCACCCGCTCTACTGCCACTCGTAAGGAGCACCTGCTCTACTACCACTCGTAAGGAGGAGCACCCACACAACCTATAGCCATGGTCCGTATGTTTGATCCCAGTGAGAATCACCGACAGAATATGACAACCCAAACAACACGTAGATAGGGTCCGTACGCTCGGTCTCGGTTAGAATCACCGACGGAATCTGACGACCCGAATAACACAAAGATAGGGTCTGTACGCTCGGTCTCGGTTAGAATCACCGACGGAATCTGGCGACCCGAATAGCTAGGGTCCGTACGCTCGGTCCCAGTGAGAATCACCGACGGAATCTGGCGACCTGAATAGCTAGGGTCCGTACTGTGAGACCCCGAAATTTTAATTTTATTTTCCGACACATTTAGGGTTTAATTCCGATCACTTTTCAGTACGTCGTCATTTCGTCTAACGTTTTTACGTTAAGACACGCGTCGCCACCTGCGTGAAAGTATTTACGGAATATTTTCCGGCACTTCACGTATTTTTCGTACGACTTTTACGTTTAAATTTGACGTTTGGTTATTTGAAATGAATTTTCGAAAATGGTTTTGGTTTTGAAATTATTTTGGGATTGGGAACGAATCGTGGCCGTTGATTCGATGGACGAATCGTGGCCATTCATTTTTCTTTAAAAACCCTACCTCTTTTCCCTTCTCCCTCACCTCTCCTTTCTATTTCTTCACTTTCCTTTTTCTCTCCACTTTCCCATTCTGTTCCTTCCTTTTCGAGCCGAAGCTCTCTCCTCCCTCTCTCCTCGACAGCAGCCACCAGGCGCACCGCTCCGGCGCGCGTCGTGCCTCACCACCACTCCTATCAGCTTCGCACAGCTCCGGCGACTCCAGCCAGACCACCGGTGAAGCCAGCGCCGCCCAGCCGAGAGGAGAAACCCAGAAATCCCTGTGCAGCACAGATCGAAGCATTTCAAGCCTTCTGAGGAGCAAGGGACCTCCCAGGCGCCACCAGGAGCCGCCCAGGAGCAAGGAGGAGGAAGGAGAAGGCCGGTGGAGCTCCGCCGGAGGTGTTTCGCCGGAAAACACAGTGGAAGCTTCAAGGGTATGAAAACTTGATCTTTTCCTTCGATTGTGATGTTGTTGGATAGCCTAGGATGTGTAGAAGATGTTAGGAGTACTCAGGGGACTCGATTTGGCCGGAAAAGCTTCGAAATCCGGCCAAAACAGTGGTTAGAACCGGCACGGTAAAAACCCTGGTTTTTACCGTGTCAGATTTACTTTTTACTTTAACCCAGGGGCAGAGTTACCATTTTGCCCCTAACTGTTTAAGTTATTTACGGTTACTGTTTTTACTATTCACTTTTACTGTTTACTGTTTACTGTTTACTTTTACTTTTTACTGTTGACTTTGACCGGTTGACTTTGACCGGTTGACTGTTTGACTTTGACTTTTTGACTTTGACCGGTTGACTTTTTGACCGTTGACTTTTTGACCGTTGACCGTTGACTTTACTGTTGACCGTTGACTTTTACTATTCCAAAGTTGACTTTTCTTTTATGCCGTAGAACACCTATTTTACGTTTTCGAACACTACGGTTAAACGTTTTAAAGACTTTTAGCTTGTAAACGTGGCAAAAAACGACGTAAGTACTGAATAAGAAACAATTCCGACTTCTCACCGGTTCGAGAATCGGAGTGTCAAACAAGTCAAACCCTAATGTCAGAAAGATAAACAAAGAGTGTTTATCGAGTCTTAGTCGTAGTTAGTAGATCCTCGAGTTACTTATACCTGACTATCACTGTTGTCTCACCCACAGACTCAGGAGCTCGTCTACGCAGACTTCAGGTGGACCAGGGATTGGAGCGCAGCCAGCTGTACCATCATACCAGGTAGGGGGAGCACGCCCATTGGGTGAGCCGAAACCCTCTTGGGTCGGCGGCTCTTTTACTTTTACGTACTAAATAAAGATGCATTGTTTTAAGCTTGACCACATGCTTCTTATAGCACTTGGTGTGTGTGTGTGTGAGTTTTGGATCGAAAAGTAGTACCGTCGTCCTGATTTCCGGTGCTTGGCCTGAGAGCGACGGGACCTAGTATTCTAGCACTCCTACGGTGTCGATGACCGTTAACCTCCGGAGAGGCTATGCCCTGTTTATTTTCATTCATATATCCCGCTTACGCTCGTCTCGAACAGAGTAAAACGTGACGTAAGTGTGGCCTGCTATTTGTTGGGCGTTAGCTGGAAATGGACGCTCTCGCTATTCTGCGCACTCGGGCGCTTAGATAGTTGGCCCCGGTTTGCGGTAAAGACAAACCCGGGATTCGGCCGCTCAGATCCAGAGAGTTCTTTCATATGTGGTCACATGATTTACCGAGCTTTGTGTGCGTGCCGTGCATTTACATTTCCACATGCTCTTTCGTACTTACGAGTACATATACATATATAAGAAATGTTTTCTCATGGGTTTTAAACCCCGACTTGGATGGCTTTGGCCCCATTTGGGTTAGCGAGGACGAGTTGCTCACCTCTACATCTTTTCAGGTCTACAACACCCGACACTAGAGGAGCTGGACTAGGCCGCGGAGCGTCGGTTATCGTGCACTTCACCTTTCGAGGACTCCCATTCTGGTGTGGTTTTCATGTTTCTTGATTTCCGTATTTTCATATCTTGTAATCTGTTGGATACTCTGAGACTTTATTCGGGCCCAGTGTACCGAGACTTTTTCATGTACTATTTTAGTCTCGGGTATTTTCTATTATCTTCCGCTTGTAAAACATTTGTGTGCTACTCTGATCATTTGTAATTCAGTATTTGACATTCATATTATTATTCATTTGTTGTATGTTTCATTCATAGCCTTGTGGTTTCGGTCCGGTGAGTCATCAATACGTCGAAAGACGTATTGATTACTTGCTAGATCGGGATTACGGCGGTTACCGTCGTGTTCCGGGACCGAGAATAGTCCCCGGGATGCGACAGTAATTACTTGGTATCAGAGCATCGTTTTGGTACCTTCCATGTCATTAGTGTACGACCAGTTTGTTTTCTTCGAGTCGTATGCTTCGAGTTATTTGTGTGCGATGCTGACGTCATTGCATGATCTCATGATGTATTCATTCATACGGAAGTCAAAAGTTCATTCATGTTCCAGTTGTTGCCATTCACATTATCTCTATTCACTGGACCTTGTTTCGATGACTAATCCTTGTTTCTTTTCAGTCAGTCACGATGCCGCCGCGCCGTGAGGTGGATGAGGTCACTCGTGCGTTCCGAGCTATGGGGAACGTACCACCTCCGACTCCGCAGGACTTGGAGTTGGAGAGGAGGTCCAACTGTTTGGCGACCTTCCTGAAAGTTAGGCCACCTAACTTCACCGGTCTTACAGAGGCCGTAGATGCTGAGATCTGGCTCAAGCATATCAAGAAGCTGCAGGGGACGGTCAACACCCCTATTGAGTACCGAGTAGCTTTTGCAGTTCACTGCCTCACAGGAGAGGCTGATAGTTGGTGGGACACCGTTGCAGACCGCCATGATCCCGATCAGATGACTTGGGATCAGTTTGAGGACTTGTTCTACGAGCAGTATTTTCCCCCGGTCTTGAGAGACCAGAAGATTGGCGAGTTCTTCGGCCTTACACAGGGGAGCATGACAGTCCACGAGTATGTGGTGCGGTTTACTTCTCTGCAGAAGTATGTCCCAGGCCTCACCGAGAAGGTGAAGTCCCAGAGGTTTGAGTTTGGTCTACGGGACTCAGTTCGCCGCGAGTTGCTCTCTAATACCACTCGCACCTACAAGGAGATTGTGAGCGCAGCTTACAAGATTGAGGCTGATCAGGCGACCTTTCCTCAGGGCAGAGTTGACTATGGCAGTAGTGGCAGTAGGTCCCACTCTCGGAGCAGAGACAGGAAGATGACCAAGAGAAACAACAGGAGACCTTTCGGCGGAAACGTCAGTGCTGGCAGTAGTGGCAGTGGGTCCTCAGGAGGCCGGTCAGGGCCATATACTTGCTATGAGTGCGGTCAGGTGGGACACACCCGTTGGCGTTGTCCCAACAGAGACTTGGGTACGGCTTCAGCTTCAGGTTCTTCCGGCCGTATCCAGCCTCAGGGTCAGCAGCAGTATCAGCAGGGATCGCAGCAGCAGTCTTACTCCCAGGTCCCACAGCAGCAGCAGTATCAGCAGGGCTATGCACAGCCATCTTACCCTCAGGCACCTCAGCAGCAGCCTGCCCCGAGTCAGGGCAGTCAGGCTAGTCAGAGTTCACGCACTAGAGGCCGGAGTGGACGCAGTGCTAGGGGACGTGGACAGGTCTATGCTTTTGCAGGAGGTCAGCTAGCTCTCGATGCCTCGACAGCTCTAGATGGTACGATCATTGTTTCTAATTCAGAGGCTAGAGTATTGTTTGACACAGGGGCTTCTCATTCTTTTATTGCCACGTGGTTTGCGGATTCTTTGGGATTAGAATCCGAGTCCACGGGTAGTACGTATTGTTTCAGTTCTGCCCTTGGAATGGGGGCATCTACAGACAGGATCTTTCGCAAGTGTCAGCTGCTGGTCAACGAAGGAAGGTTACTAGCATATCTTTACCCGTTAGACATTGATGGGTATGATTTGATACTTGGGATGGATTGGTTGGAAAAATACCGAGCCCTCATAGACTGTGAGAAGAGGACAGTCACAGTGAGGACTCCAGGCAAGGACAAAGTGATGGTGATCAGGATGGATGAACGACTCACACAGCCGAGTCCACTCTTGCGACCATGTTTTCGTGGGAGGAGGACTTTGACTTGCTACAGTATTGTGAGATCGTCAAAGGAGAAGGATGAATCTAGTGGGGACAGGTACATTCCGGTAGTTGATGAGTATCCCGGAGTATTTCCTGAAGATTTACCAGGATTACCGCCACATCGGGAGGTAGAGTTTCAGATTGAGTTGGTTCCAGGAGCCACACCGATTTCGATTCCACCTTACCGTATGGCACCAGCTGAGTTGCAAGAGTTGAAGCTTCAGTTGGAAGATCTCATGAGCAAGGGTTTTATCAGGTATAGCTCATCACCGTGGGGAGCACCGGTGTTGTTTGCCAGAAAACATGATGGGACCCTTCGACTCTGTACAGATTATCGGAAGTTGAACAGTGTCACTGTGAAGAACAAGTACCCACTTCCGAGGATTGATGATTTGTTTGATCAGCTTACAGGAGCTCAGTTCTTTTCCAAGATTGATCTGAGGTCCGGTTATCATCAGCTTCGGGTACGGGATAGTGACATAGAGAAGACAGCTTTCCGTACACGCTACGGGCATTTCGAGTTCCTCGTCATGTCGTTCGGGTTGACGAATGCACCCGCAGCTTTCATGGATCTCATGAACAGAGTCTTCCGACCATACCTGGATCAGTTTGTGATCGTGTTCATTGACGACATCTTGGTCTACTCCAAGACCCAAGCAGAGCATGAGTATCACCTTCGCACCATTCTCCAGACTTTGTGGAATCATCAGCTTTTCGCCAAGAAGTCAAAGTGCGAGTTCTGGCTTTCAGAGGTGCAGTTTCTTGGGCATGTAGTCTCAGGTGCAGGCTTGTCAGTGGATCCTTCCAAGATCGAAGCAGTTTTGGATTGGGAACATCCTCGAAATGTCACAGAAGTGAGGAGTTTCCTTGGTTTAGCTGGATACTACCGTCGGTTTGTGCAGGACTTCTCAAAGATTGCCACGCCACTGACCAACTTGACAAAGAAAGGGGTCAAGTTTGAGTGGAGTGACGCATGTGAAGAGGCTTTTGCAGAGTTGAAGAACCGGTTGACCACAGCCCCAGTCCTCGTTCTCCCCAATGGTGTAGATCCGTACCAAGTGTATACGGACGCTTCAGGGACTGGTTTAGGTTGTGTACTGATGCAGAATGGTGGGGTAGTTTGTTATGGCTCTAGACAGTTGAAACCACATGAGAAGAACTATCCTACACATGATTTGGAGTTGGCAGCTGTTGTACATGCTCTGAAGGTCTGGAGGTGTTATCTCTACGGAGCCACCTTTGAGATCTACACGGATCACAAGAGCCTACAGTACATCTTCACCCAGCGTGATCTTAATCTACGGCAACGGAGATGGATGGAGTATCTTACGGATTATGAGTTCACCCTACGATACCATCCAGGGAAGGCCAATGTTGTTGCCGATGCCTTGAGCAGGAAGCCGAGGTATGAGCTTGCGAGTATTTTCCTCTCTCGCATGGAGGCTTTGGAGACACTGGAGGATTATGATTTGGACGTACGGTTTGGGGATTCTCACGGATTCCTGGCCAGTGTGTCACTCAGGCCCCACATCCTACAGCAGGTGGGGGAGTATCAGTGGAATGATCCAGAGAGCCACTTGGTTCGAGCACAGGTCTACTCAGGTGAAGCTGACAACAAGTGGAGTGTCAGTGATGATGGGCTTATCAGGTACAAGGGACGTGCCTTTGTCCCCAGTGATGATTATATCCGGAAACTGGTGTTGGAGGAGTCACACCGGACTAGTTTCACCATGCATCCAGGAGCCACCAAGATGTATCAGGATATGAAGCGTCAGTTTTGGTGGAAGGGCATGAAGCAGAGTATCGGAGAGTATGTGTCTAGATGTGACGTGTGCAGGCAGGTAAAGGCTGAGAACAGACATCCAGCAGGACTTCTTGAGCCTTTGGCAGTTCCACAGTGGAAGTGGGACCACATCACCATGGATTTCGTCACCGGCCTACCCCGTTCACGGGAGGGTCATGATGGGATTTGGGTGATAGTTGACAGGTTGACGAAATCTGCACACTTTCTACCTGTCAAGATGAGCTCACGTACACAGTACTTTGCAGATCTGTACATTAGTGAGGTGATCAGACTTCATGGGATACCCAAGAGCATCATCTCAGACCGTGACCCACGTTTCACCTCCAAGCTCTGGAGGTCGTTGCAGAAAGAGTTGGGTACCGAGTTGCATTTGAGTTCAGCTTATCATCCACAGACAGATGGACAGTCCGAGCGTACGATCCGTACCTTGGAGGACATGCTTCGTTCCTGCATAGTTGATTTTGGTGAAAAGTGGCATGAGTGCCTATCTCTTGCAGAGTTTGCCTACAACAATAGCTACCACCGCAGCATTGGTATGGCTCCATTCGAGGCACTGTATGGACGACCATGTAGATCACCTACATGTTGGTTGGACAGAGAGGACAGAGTTCTACTTGGTCCAGATGTGATACAGGAGACTTCGGAGAAACTCCAGATTGTCCAGGAGAGGCTTAGAGCAGCCCAGAGCAGGAGCAAGTCGTATGCAGATACACGTCGGACACCCCTTGAGTTTGCAGTGGGAGACTTTGTGTACTTGAAAGTCAGTTCCCGCAAGGGAGTTAGACGATTTGGGGTTAAGGGGAAGTTGGCCCCAAGGTTTGTAGGGCCCTTCCAGATAGCCCAGAGAGTTGGATCAGTTGCATACCGGATTCACCTGCCACCACGACTGCAGCATATACATGACGTGTTCCACGTCTCACAGTTACGGAAGAGCCCACCGGGTGCCCCACAGAATGTTATTTGGACTGATGTACAGCTGCGCAGCGATGCTTCGTACGAGGAGAGACCGTACCGCATCTTGGATCGTGATGTGAGGAAGCTCAGGAACCGAGAGGTTCCAGTGGTGAAAGTTCAGTGGGATCACCATAGTGAGGAAGAGGCCACTTGGGAGCTTGAGTCAGTCATGCAGCAGGCTCACCCACACCTCTTCTGATGTCAGGTAAATTTCGAGGACGAAATTCAATTTAAGGGGGGTAGAGTGTGAGACCCCGAAATTTTAATTTTATTTTCCGACACATTTAGGGTTTAATTCCGATCACTTTTCAGTACGTCGTCATTTCGTCTAACGTTTTTACGTTAAGACACGCGTCGCCACCTGCGTGAAAGTATTTACGGAATATTTTCCGGCACTTCACGTATTTTTCGTACGACTTTTACGTTTAAATTTGACGTTTGGTTATTTGAAATGAATTTTCGAAAATGGTTTTGGTTTTGAAATTATTTTGGGATTGGGAACGAATCGTGGCCGTTGATTCGATGGACGAATCGTGGCCATTCATTTTTCTTTAAAAACCCTACCTCTTTTCCCTTCTCCCTCACCTCTCCTTTCTATTTCTTCACTTTCCTTTTTCTCTCCACTTTCCCATTCTGTTCCTTCCTTTTCGAGCCGAAGCTCTCTCCTCCCTCTCTCCTCGACAGCAGCCACCAGGCGCACCGCTCCGGCGCGCGTCGTGCCTCACCACCACTCCTATCAGCTTCGCACAGCTCCGGCGACTCCAGCCAGACCACCGGTGAAGCCAGCGCCGCCCAGCCGAGAGGAGAAACCCAGAAATCCCTGTGCAGCACAGATTGAAGCATTTCAAGCCTTCTGAGGAGCAAGGGACCTCCCAGGCGCCACCAGGAGCCGCCCAGGAGCAAGGAAGAGGAAGGAGAAGGCCGGTGGAGCTCCGCCGGAGGTGTTTCGCCGGAAAACACAGTGGAAGCTTCAAGGGTATGAAAACTTGATCTTTTCCTTCGATTGTGATGTTGTTGGATAGCCTAGGATGTGTAGAAGATGTTAGGAGTACTCAGGGGACTCGATTTGGCCGGAAAAGCTTCGAAATCCGGCCAAAACAGTGGTTAGAACCGGCACGGTAAAAACCCTGGTTTTTACCGTGTCAGATTTACTTTTTACTTTAACCCAGGGGCAGAGTTACCATTTTGCCCCTAACTGTTTAAGTTATTTACGGTTACTGTTTTTACTATTCACTTTTACTGTTTACTGTTTACTGTTTACTTTTACTGTTTACTTTTACTTTTTACTGTTGACTTTGACCGGTTGACTGTTTGACTTTGACTTTTTGACTTTGACCGGTTGACTTTTTGACCGTTGACTTTTTGACCGTTGACCGTTGACTTTACTGTTGACCGTTGACTTTTACTATTCCAAAGTTGACTTTTCTTTTATGCCGTAGAACACCTATTTTACGTTTTCGAACACTACGGTTAAACGTTTTAAAGACTTTTAGCTTGTAAACGTGGCAAAAAACGACGTAAGTACTGAATAAGAAACAATTCCGACTTCTCACCGGTTCGAGAATCGGAGTGTCAAACAAGTCAAACCCTAATGTCAGAAAGATAAACAAAGAGTGTTTATCGAGTCTTAGTCGTAGTTAGTAGATCCTCGAGTTACTTATACCTGACTATCACTGTTGTCTCACCCACAGACTCAGGAGCTCGTCTACGCAGACTTCAGGTGGACCAGGGATTGGAGAGCAGCCAGCTGTACCATCATACCAGGTAGGGGGAGCACGCCCATTGGGTGAGCCGAAACCCTCTTGGGTCGGCGGCTCTTTTACTTTTACGTACTAAATAAAGATGCATTGTTTTAAGCTTGACCACATGCTTCTTATAGCACTTGGTGTGTGTGTGTGTGAGTTTTGGATCGAAAAGTAGTACCGTCGTCCTGATTTCCGGTGCTTGGCCTGAGAGCGACGGGACCTAGTATTCTAGCACTCCTACGGTGTCGATGACCGTTAACCTCCGGAGGGGCTATGCCCTGTTTATTTTCATTCATATATCCCGCTTACGCTCGTCTCGAACAGAGTAAAACGTGACGTAAGTGTGGCCTGCTATTTGTTGGGCGTTAGCTGGAAATGGACGCTCTCGCTATTCTGCGCACTCGGGCGCTTAGATAGTTGGCCCCGGTTTGCGGTAAAGACAAACCCGGGATTCGGCCGCTCAGATCCAGAGAGTTCTTTCATATGTGGTCACATGATTTACCGAGCTTTGTGTGCGTGCCGTGCATTTACATTTCCACATGCTCTTTCGTACTTACGAGTACATATACATATATAAGAAATGTTTTCTCATGGGTTTTAAACCCCGACTTGGATGGCTTTGGCCCCATTTGGGTTAGCGAGGACGAGTTGCTCACCTCTACATCTTTTCAGGTCTACAGCACCCGACACTAGAGGAGCTGGACTAGGCCGCGGAGCGTCGGTTATCGTGCACTTCACCTTTCGAGGACTCCCATTCTGGTGTGGTTTTCATGTTTCTTGATTTCCGTATTTTCATATCTTGTAATCTGTTGGATACTCTGAGACTTTATTCGGGCCCAGTGTACCGAGACTTTTTCATGTACTATTTTAGTCTCGGGTATTTTCTATTATCTTCCGCTTGTAAAACATTTGTGTGCTACTCTGATCATTTGTAATTCAGTATTTGACATTCATATTATTATTCATTTGTTGTATGTTTCATTCATAGCCTTGTGGTTTCGGTCCGGTGAGTCATCAATACGTCGAAAGACGTATTGATTACTTGCTAGATCGGGATTACGGCGGTTACCGTCGTGTTCCGGGACCGAGAATAGTCCCCGGGATGCGACACGTACGCTCGGTCCCGGTGAGAATCACCGACGGAATCTGGCGACCCGAATAGCTATGGTCCGTACGCTCGGTCCCGGTGAGAATCACTGACGGAATCTGGCGACCCGAAGCTAGGGTCCATACGCTCGGTCCCAGTGAGAATCACCGACGGGATCTGGCGACCTGAATAGCTAGGGTCCGTATGCTCGGTCCCGGTGAAAATCACCGACGGAATCTGGCGACCCGAATAGCTATGGTACGTATGCTCGGTCCCGGTGAGAATCACTGACGGAATCTGGCGACCCGAATAGCTATATGTTATTACAACTCCAAACAACGGTCACTCAATATAAGGATAAATTACCAAGCTAACTCAAACAATCAACACCCATATAATTAAATCATAAACAATCCCTTGGCTCAAACATAACTAAATGTACGGGGTGTTAACCTCATCCACGAGAAAACCCGACCTGCTCTACCACGAGAGGGTCCATTGACCAGCTCATCGGAGAGGGTCCCATGACCTGCTCTATTCGGGAGGGTCTATTGACTAGCTACTACCGAAGAGGGTCCCGACCTGCTACTATCCGGGAGGGTCTATTGACCAGCTACTACCGAAGAGGGTCCCGACCTGCTACTATCCGGGAGGGTCTATTGACCTGCTACTACCGGAGAGGGTCCATGCTAGCATGCAATCCTTATATCCTTTTCCTTTAAAAACACAATCCTTTTAAACCTCGTGGGAAAAATAATCCGAAACCAAGTCAAATCCCCCATGACTTTACCCCAAATCTCAATCCTTAATTCCAATATCATAAACGCATTAAACATCTGAAGCCGGTGGTAATTCTCATCACAATCCACAACATAATATACCCCCAACAACATAAATCAAAGAAAGAATATATTTGTTTCTCGCAATCCTTTGGTCCGAGATTTGAACCTGGCTCTGATACCATTTGTCACGCCCCGACCCAAGATTACCTCCCTAACCCTGGGTTAAGACGTGCGGGACCTAACACAAGAGAGATTTACTCGAAATCCCCCTTGAGCCAGGATAACCCTATTCAAACAGTCCAAGCGATGCCGGAATAGACCTCAAACCGGAGGTTATCCCGATTCCCACATTTGAATCTCAAATGTGCCATTTAAAGAACCTAGGGGTTCTAATAATATTTGTGACTGCACCCGAATCCCGGTCAGGCTGCCTACGTACCCTGTCTTCAGGGATCAAGCCACACGTAGCTCTTATATTAACTAACACCCTAACCGGGCGAATTCCGCTATTCTATTTATCGGTTGCTTTCTAAATGAGGATAGCATACACCTAACGCATATCCTGAGTTAACCTCTCAAATGAGGTATCCACCGACCAACTAATCCTCGGGATTAAACCGAACATTCTACCATTCAATAACAACCATACACGGCAAGACAGATAAAAAAGGCAATCACACGATTACAAACAACCATCACACATAACTATAAATATAAAACATAGTGGCATCCACGTAATTAACCAAACCATGGGCATTTAAGATATTTCCTCCTACTTGGCATCCCTGAAAATAACTATAATTACCAGAGGTATTTATGGTATTACCACCTCAACGGTATTCCTGTAATTAGCCCAACATTGTCAGGGGCAACATGGACAATCTAGCCTTAATGGCAGTTTCGTAAAAACTCAACTACCAGGGGTCTTTTAGGAATTTCAGCCTTAGTGGCAGTCCGGTAATAAACTCAAACTACCAAGGGTATTTCTGGGATTTAACCATGATGGCACTCTTGTAATTTCTCTAAACTGCCAGGGGTAGTTCCGTCATTTTACCTCCACTGTAACTCAGTAATAATCCGGATCTACCGCGGTAAAAATCCAAGAATTTACCCTAACCCTCCAAAACTGTTCCGATCGGCCCACCGACCGGTTTCTACACCTGTTTCCGATCAGTCCTACCCTAGTTGATCCTCCACAACCACAACAATCAACACACAAACACATCCAATACCAGAAGAATCTGAGGGAGGAGCTTTTACCTCTCGAGTACCTGCCCAGGAACTCTGTACCCATAGCTCGGTGCCCCTCTAACACCCACACACATCTGTCGTGCTGGCGGCTTCCAATGGTGCCCCTCTCGTCACCTTCGTCCTCCATAGCCTCCAGTGTCCTCGACCCATGCTCGACCTCCTTCCCCTGCAAGTCTGGACCTCAGCCCGCTTTGCTCGACAATCGAGGTGGCCAACGAGAGGCACGACAACCTCAGGCGTGCGCCACAGTTGGCCTGATGGAGTCCGGGCTCCGACCCGAGAGAGAATCGAGAGGAGAAGGTGATCGAGGGGAGAGAGAACAGAGAGAGAAATCGGGAGGAGAGAGAGATCTCCGCGAGCCCGAGAGATCGCCCCCGGTCAACCCTATATATAAACAAAAATCAACGGCCCAGGTTTGATCTCACAAATCCAACGGTCCAGATCTGCCAATGAATAGTAATTTTTTTTTTTCCTATTTACTTTTACCGCACGGTAACAACACTTTATCCTGCGTAACTTTCACCTACGAACTCCGATTAATTCCTAGGGCATACCCACGAGTTCGTATTAACGTCCTCTACATCTTTCCCGAAGGAAACTTCCTCAAATTCTCGACTTAACGCAAAGTCCCATTTTTCTACGGTAAAGTAACTTAACATTTGTTACATCCGTAAATTGGATAATTCGTAACTAACAACTCGTAGCTCCGGAAAATCTTCCGGACATACCGGAAAACTCGTATTAACATAATCTACCCCTCGAGACATTAATTCTAATTTCCCCCAGAACCGCGAATATCTCGATATTAATTCGGGGAAAATTAACAGTGCGGTTACCATTCTCTTTAACTCGTCTAATCCCGGTAAAAAAATGTTAATTTCGGGACGGGGTGTTACAGCCATGTGAGGTGACATTTCAGTCTGTTTTAACCGATTTTTGGAGGGTTAGAGCAGAGTACGATTGTTATTTATTGTTGTGATTTAGTTTGAGGATTTTTCGCGTGATGGGATCGTTCATGAAGTGAGAAAACAAAGGTGCTCACCTATAGAATTTCTTTAAAGTCGACTTAACACGTTTTAGAGGTTAGAGTAGAGTTGAATGTTTAGGAATATAGTTAATATTTTTTTAGATACGGGTAGATGTGGAATGTGTGTGAAAGGAGCTAGGGTTGTTCCTCCTTTTAGATATTAAACTTCTTGATTTTTGCTGGATCTTAAACCCCATTTTGTGCAGGGCGAGAGGAGATGCCACGTGAGAAGGTTTCCGACCGCCGACAGACTTAGCGGTTTTTATTGTGAGTAGACACTTTGTTTTAACTAAATATGCATGCAAGTTTTCATTAAAAATCTATTACTTTATTTCTTGAGTTATATTAATATTTTGGTTCAAGTGTTTATTTGAGTTATTTTTGGATATATTGAACCATGAGATGAGTGGAACGTTTTAAGATTTGTGGTTAATGTTTACGAGCCTCGTTATGTGTGGATTGATATTGTGATTTGTGCGGGTACCTTTCTGCCTTTCGAGGTGACGTGTGTGAGACCCCGAATGTTTTAACTGTGGTTAATGGCGAGTTACTGAGGTTTAAGTCGCATTCGGTAACTTTGCGAGTGAACGACCACGTTCATTTTTGAGTTTTTCAAAGTTCTCCAAATACCTGATCTAATGACTCGATGTCATAGTACATGTCGACACGAGTCTCCCGGTATTTTCGGATTATTTTTCGGAGCTTCGGTTTATTTTCTACGAATTTTTGAAGTTTTTGATAACTTTTAATTATCTATCCGGTAAAAAGAGTTTTACCATTTTACCATTTACTTTTCACCTTCTTTAAATCTGGACCGTCAGATCTTTCCAAGATCTGATCTCAGCCGTTCATTTATCTTTCCAAATCAGTCAACTCGAGCTCCCCGAGCTCCGTCTCTGTCTCCACTGTCCTCCGCCCGGCACCGGTGACTCCGGCCACCACAGGCCGGCGGAATACTTCCATTCTCTCCCTCTTCTCTTCCTCTACCTAGCCCAGCCTCCACAACCACCATACACCCACCACAGCCGGAGATCGAGCGAGGGGAAGGCTCGACTGTTTTTCGGCGCGTGACTGGTATGGTTCTTCTTCTCTTCCTCTTCCTTTTCCATGCTTTTGATCATTCGATTCGAGCCTTAATCGAAAACTCCTCTTCTCACTGTTACTGTTTTCGGGTTTTTCTGGGTTTCGAGGCTAGCAGCTCCGGCGACCTATTCTTGGTGTTCTGGCGAGTTTTGGACACCTGTGTGATGCTTGGAAAGAGCTTGGAGGTAGCTGGAGAGGCTTTGGAATGAGGCAGTGATACTTGGATTTGAAGTATTTTCCAATAGTCATTTGCATGAATATTAAGAAAAAGACACATCACCCTTCATATATATCTAACCTAACTCTTTTCTCTCATTTCCCGATCTCTTTTCTCTCATTCCTCATCTAAAACTCTCTTTCTCATCTGAATCTGGCCACCACCTCACCGAAGCTTGTCAATGCCTCGCCAATGCCGATGAGTCGAGACACAATCTGCAAGCTCTAATCTTCAAGTAGCCTCGACGATGCTGGTGAGCTGAGATTCGATCTGTGAGCTCCGATCTTGATATCAATGAGCCGGGATTTGATTTGTGAGTTCTGATCTCGACGTTGGTGAGCCGAGATTTGATCTGCGAGTTCCGATCTCCAAATAGCCCAAGTAGCCTCAAGGTGATCTGAGCTCGATCTCTGATCTCTGACCTTCGATCTCCAAGCAGCCTTGATGCACGCCTTCGATCCCAAGCTGTCGAAGAATAGAAAAGCCAGACATTGACATCGTCAACCGTTGTGAAGAGGATCCAGCGTTTTGTATAAAGTTTCTGATGCGGCAGTCCATACCTGAAGCCTAAGGTTAGTATACTTGGATTTGAAGTATACTTTGATTTGGAGTATAATGAGTATAGTATAGTTGGATTTGATGTACACTAGGGTTAGATAGACTTGAATTTGGAATATATTGGGGTTAGTAGAATTGGATTTGATGAAATACTTGGGTTAGTAGACTTTAGTTTTGATGTATACTGAGGTCAGTAAACTTGGTTTTGATGTATACTAGGGTAAGTAAACTTGGTTTTGAAGTATACTAGGGTTAGTAGACTTGGTTTTGAAGTATACTAGGGTTAGTAAACTTGGTTTTGATGTATTTTGGGGGTAGTAGACTTTGTTTTAGAGTTTTGGGGGTAGTAGACTTTGTTTTAGAGTATACTGGGGATATATACTAGGGTCAGTAAACTTGGTTTTGATGTATACTAGGGTTAGTAGACTTAGTTTTGAAATATACTCAAGTTAGTAGACTAAGTTTTAATGTATTCTAGGGATAGTAGACTTTGTTTTGGGGTATATTGAGATTAGTAGACTTAGTTTTGAAGTATACTAGATTTAATATATTTGGATTGAGAGTATACTGAGGTTAGTAGACTTGGTTTTGTAGTATACTAGGGTTAGTATATTTGGATTTGAAGTATAATAGGGTTAGTAGATTTGGTTTTGGTTTATACTGGGGTTAGTAGACTTAGATTTGAAGTATATGTTACCCCAATAAACTTTCTGTAAAAGTTTATTGCCCCTTGAAAAAAAATCTGACGAAATTCCGGTTACCAGTAATTTTTCAACATTCGTTAATCGGAGTCCTACGGTTGGTGACCGGAGACCGGAGTCCGGCGACCGGAGAGGATCCGGCAAAATATTCTCTCTCATTTTCTTTCTTCAAGTGTGTATAAGACGTAAGGGTAAAATTGTCTTAAAAATATTATTTTATTATGAATTTAATGAAGATTTGTGTATTTGAGCATTAATAAGTACACCTTATATTTGAATAGATGTGACTTTTCAATTTATTGGTTTGAGGTCTGACATTTATTTTTTTGTGCAAGTGGTCATTTTCCTCTATATATATATTGTACTTTAGGGGTATATTAAATTTCTTTATTGCAGGAGTATTTTAGTAAATAAATTAGTTTTGATTATGATTTCATATGGTAAGCAAACAACATAAATCGTAATTAGTTTTATTACTGTTTTGATTCCTTATTGTAAGTAAACAGTAAAATAGTATGAAATATTCAGATACTGATTCTTGTTGATATTGATACTTGTTAATATCGATTCATGATAATTTCTATTTCAAGTTAGTAAACATGCCATAAAAAAATGAACACTTATGTGGCTAGCTTAATTGCATCGCGTAAATAAATATAGCAAATGTTGTTTGTTCGAAGCAGACCCTCATTTTGATTCTTATGGCATGTTCCAGGCACTGCAACCTTTTACTGGCTTGAAAAGGTTTGCAACATTTGCGAAAAGCTACAAATCGGACTCAACTGTTTGATGTTATATATGGTAACTGAACATGTAAATGGGTGATCATTTTAATGTGGAGTGATTGCCATAGATTCATTTAACCTGGCAAATATTTCCAATGGATTCCGATTTTTCACCAAGGCAAACAGGCTACATTTCATTACATACCACAGAATATAATCAAGAATACATCATTTCTTCTTTCAGTACTCTTGTAGTTCTTTTTGCTCAGATTGTTGGATCACCAAAGGCTCAGCCAAATACTTGAGCTACCAAGGCGTATCTGCTATTGGTTGGTCTTATGCATCACGCTGAAAGAACATGACTGTTTTTGTAGTGATAGATACGATCTTTTATAAAAGGAAAGAACTAATGATGGATGAGGAGCGTTCTGCCCCAAAACAGTTAACTAGCAGTCACTAGCAAGCTCGTCTACAGGTTACTGGTTAGATTAGCCAAGCTTCGAAAAGTAAACGCTTCTTTGGGGATGAAAGAAGAGATAAAAAGATCTCAGATAATATTGATAACAATGTACATAGATACAAATAATTGGATCTACAACAGATCGACAATCTCTGGACTGCCGACGAAAAGAATGCCTCAACATACAGCTTTTACAACACAGCCTGCATCAGTCTCCCCATTCTTATGTGTATGTACATCAATCCTGAGCTGAGCTCACTGGGCGAGGTGAAGATGAGAAACTGAAACACCGATAAAACTGGTAGCTGCCATCTCATAAATGAGGCTGCCAAACAATGTATGAACACTCTTGACAAGAAGACGCTTATAGTTGCATGTGCAATCAGCCACTGCGGTCCAACAAGTTCCTCAGGCTACAAAGGGCCTCAGCAGAGAGGCTGCAACACCTATATCTTCGTTCCTGAGGCGGTGAAAATGGTTCTAGCTGATCAAGAGAAGAGAAGCACACAACAATTACTGTAAGATTATCAAATGTGTTGAGGCGAAGAGCCTCCATGACAAGATCCTTGGCACACTGCTCGGGGTCATCATGCCGCCGCAGCCCATGGCGAACAAGGCTAACTGCATGCTGACTTGACATCACATCCCAGATCCCATCACACCCTATAATGAGAAACTCATCTTCCTCTGTTAAATCCATCCTTCGAAACTCTGGTTCAGCTATAAGGGGTGAAGCAGAATCACGAGGATACTTCATGTCCCAGTCACCTAAGGCTCGGGAAACTGATAAGACACCATTCAGATACCCATCATCAACATATCCCCCCAGTTCTTCAACTCTCTTGCGTTCAGAGGGATAAATTGGCCTATGGTCTTGGGACATATCAATTGCCTCTCCCTTCCTGCAGAGAACAGCTCGACAATCACCAGCATTGGCTACCATCAAAAGCCTGAAAAAAAGGAAACAAGTTCAATCACAAGTGGAAGAGAATTAAGAGTAAATAATGGACATATACAGGAATTAATGTCACACAATCCAAGCTGAATCTAATATGAGATATGGACCTCTTCTTCTTGGCAAACTAGTAAAGAAACACTGACGGCGTAAAATGATAGCAGATGATTGTAAGGATTGATGCTAATATCTAATTACAGACACGTCAACGAAATAGTCGTTTCCTTTGGATACCAGTAAGAAAGGAAGTAAAAGTATTCTAAGCAGACATATACCTTCCAAAGATCATAGCAGCTAATGCTGTTGTCCCAGATGAACTGCTTACACTGCAATCATCTGCCAATGCAAGGTCAACCTGATGAAATGCTTTACTGAGAGTAGTCTCAAGCTCATCTAAGAAAATCTTATTAACCTCAGAAGCTCGGGGAAAATTGACATCATCAAATAAGAGTCTCATCACATTTTTTTGAACATAAGCTGCTGCTTCAGGTCCTCCATGTCCATCAAATACCTATACAGCATATTCAATTAAAGTAAGCTTCAAAACTAAAAACAAGATTTAAGTTTATTACAATCGCAAACTCAGAAATATCATTACCCCATAAAAAGCACTTGGGGTGGGAAAACTAAAGAGCGATCCCAAGTGCGAAGATAGATCATCTATCAGTATATGTTCATCTTCCATATATCTACGGGGGCCAATGTCAGCGAAACTACCAGAACGAAGCCTGGGAAAGAATTCCTGGTCAGCCGTCTCATGAGCCAAGCCGGAAACTTTATCTGCTGGTTTAACATCCTAAAAAGATGTAAAAGAAAAAGATCAATACATGTTAGGCACTTTAAACTAGTTAGATTGCGCCCGGAAGCATTACTTCTAATTAGCAGCAGTTCAAACTTTATTCTTCAATTTTGATCAATTCTTATAAGACTAAGGGAATCTTATGGTCACAACAATATTTGGAATAAGAGTCTACAACATTGAATCATGAACCAAATATCCAGATTTCAAGCACACAACACTCAGATACCGTTTTCAACATTCTCATGACTACACAGATTATTTCTAATAGGTTGCTCATTTGCCAAATAATAAAAGCAGATATTCATCATATCCAAAAAAATTCATCCTTTAAGTTTTGGGAGCCAAGAAAGCCAATGATACAACAGAGTTCAAACAGAAAACTATCAAAGTTGACATCATAATTTCAATGACTAAAAATGAACATACTCATTTTCACCTAACCCTTTTTGAGTGATGCAATCATACATTATTACATCTACCTGAATCATTGACAAGGTACCTGACAAAGAATCAAACTAACCATTAGCTTATAAAAATTATCTTTGCATGGTAAGAAAGATAATCGAGTCTATCAATTTGTTAATTTTCCAACTGTAATTGAATATTGAACTGATCCAAGACTCTTATTTTTCTATAACAAGTTAAAAATTCCAATCAAATCAGGCCTACTGATAAGCACAACATCAAACACAGATAGTAATCAACACCTAGGAGATCAAACAATCACAAAAGAAGACAGAAATCAAACTCACAGGTTGGGCAGCAGAGGATACCGACTCCAGAGGGCGAATTGAGTCAAACAAAGTCTTGCGAGAAATCGAAGCAACTACATCTTCAACAACTTCATGAACGTTCATCCCTTTACCAAACACCTCAACGTTCTGCTGACACATGATCTTAGTTTCTGCCACCATTGTTACTCACAAACATACCACAAAATAATCCCACTACAAAATTCTCAAACTTGAACAATTCAAGAACACAAATTTTCCCGACGACCAAGTGATTGGTATATTTCTCTCGCGGCTTTTAGAGGTCTTGGCTGAAATGGGTTGAAAAATTTGGAGTTCGGCGTGAGCTGGTTTTTATATGAAACAAAAGGTGACCGGGTACCGGTGGCGTTGTTAGGTCCGGCTACACGTGTCGGATTTCTGGAGCTTACCGTTGAGTGCACACGTTGGGGGGTGACTTGGCTTGATTTGGGTTTGCGGACGCGTGAACGTTTGGACCATTTCGTGGAGATTACGCAAACACCCTTCTTCTTGTTTCTTGTTGTTCACTTTTCGTACGGCGGGAACAGGGATGGGTCTAGAATTGTGGGGGTTTTCAGGGGTAATCTGGACAATGACTGGGACAGAGTGGTGATTTCGGCGTTCACACTGACGGGTTTGCTGACGTTGGTGACGAAAGCAATGATAGACAGTTATGATGAAAAGACGTTAATACCCCTCTTTATCAAACATGTAAAACGTCTCATTACGCGGCAAGTCAAAAAGGGTAATTTCCACGCGGCCAACGGTCTGGGTCAACTCTGTTCAAAAGTCGGTGCTTCTTTTTTATTATAGTGGTTTCCTGCACAGACAATCAACACTAGTCCATTTTGGGTTTGGCTCATCCTCACTACATGAAATTTTATCAAATTAGAAATCGGACTCAGGTGGGAGTTTCAACCTGTCATTCTCCTCAACACTTAAAAAGCCGATTCGTCTAATGGTGGAGGGAGAAATTTTTTCGTATGAGGGCACACAAAAAGCTATCAAATAATTCATTAATGAACATAAAATTTGAAGTTTTTCATAGGTAAATGCAAGCTGCCATCGCTATCAATGGAGAAAAATCTGGGGATGTAATTCCTAATGTTAGGATTTAAAGGAGTTGCGAAGAAATTTAGTTTACTGTAATAAATCTTATGGTTTCATGAGCTGGTCTTGAACGTTGACGGTGACAGCGAAAAGAAGATGGGAGATGTTCTATTGTTGATCTACTTAAACAACAACGATAAGTGATAAAACTTATAAAGTAAACTTTTACTCAGATAAAACAAAATTTTACCCAAATAGGTAGCTATTATTAGGATAAAGATGTTAATTGTCACGCACCGGCCAAAGTTTACCTTTCTAACCTGGGATATGACGTGCGAGACCCAACCCAAGAGAGATTTGCTCGAAATCCCCTTGAGAAGGGATAACCCTTTTTCCCAAACCATTTTACACAATCCAAACAATACCGAAATAGACCTCACAACAGGAGGTTATCCCGATATCCGTATTCGGATCTCAAACCAATTACTTTAGAGGATTTAGGTTTCTAATATTATTTGTGACTGCACCCGAATCCCGGTCAGACTGCCTACGTACCCTTAGAGGATCAAGCCACACATAGCTCTTATTTTCATTAACGCCCTAACCGGGCAAAACCCTCTTTACTACATATCGGTCGATTTATAAATAATGATAGCATAAGCTAAATGCAAATCCGAGGTTTAACCTCCCCGCCGAGGTATGCAGAACCTAGCTAACGATCGATAATAACATAACCATTCAACCATAAATAAATACAACATTCAAACACCCAAACACATAATTATAATATAGTGGCAACCATAAAATTATATAAACACACCAAGGATAAAATAGTCAATTTACCCCTAATAACACTCTTGTAAATATCTAGAATTTCTAGAGGTAATATTGTCAATTCAGCCTCAATATGACAGCTTGGTAAATATGCTAAGCTGCTAGGGGTATTTTAAAAATTTTGGCCTCAGTGGTAGCCCTTGTAATCAGATAAAACAGTTAGGGGCAGTATGGTCTTTTTAACCTCAGTGGCAGTCTCGTAAATATATAAATTTACCAAGGGCATTTATGGGATTTCAGTCATAATGGCAGTCCGGTAATTATCTTAAAATACCAAGGATATTTATAGAATTTCAGCCTTGATGGCATCCCAGTAATTATCCCAAACTACTAGGGGCAGTTCTGACATTTCATATCACGGTAAAAACATAAAAAGGTAACTATACCCTTGAGTTTCCCGATCGGCTGGTTCGCTGGAAAAGCTCGGTGTTCCGGCCAAACCAGACTTCTATGCCTACACAAACCACTTCTATAACAATCCAGCAATCTAAAGAGGCTAAAATCGAGAGAAAATGTGAAGATTTATACCTCAAAGTCGATCCACTGGTTTTCCGGCGAGTCTCCTCCGGTGGAGCTCCACAGCGCTCCTCCTCGCTCCTGGCAGCTTCTGAAAGTTCTTGGAAGCCGCTCGACTCGCCTCCGGCTCTGGCTATGGCTCGACGTCCACCCTACCTGGCTAGTGCTCGAACCTCCTCTCCTTTTTGCTGGGCGGCTGGTGCGACGGCACTAGCGTGTTTGGAGTTCGAGACTCGGTCGTCGGAGCAAGGCGAAGCCACTAGTGGTGGCGGTGAGGCTGGACGGGCGGCTATAGGGAGGCAGCCGGTCGATCTCCGTCGAGGAGAGAGAGTGTGTAACATCCTGTCCTGAAATTTACCTTTTACCGGGATTAGGCGAGTTACAATGGGTTGTAACCGCGCTGTTAATCTTTCCCGAATTGATATTTGAGTTTAATATCGAGATATTCTCGGTTCTAGGGAAAATTAAAATAAAATGTCCCGAGGGGTAGATTATGTTAATACGAGTCCCCCGGTATGTCCGGAAGATTTTTCGGAGCTACGAGCTGTTTGTTATGAATTGATCCAATTTACGGAAGTAATAAATGTTAATTACTTTACCGTAAAAAGATGACTTTGCGATAAGTCAAGAATTTGAGGAAGTTTACTTCGAGAAAGATGTAGAGGACGTTAATACGAATTCGTAGATATGTCCTATGATTTAATCAGAGTACGTATGTGAGAGTTATGCGGGATAATGTGTTGTTATCGTGCGATAAAAGTAAATAGCAAAATATCTATTTACTGTTCACGGTAACTATTTTTGGCAGATCTGGACCGTTTGATTCGTGAGATCGAATCTGGGCCGTTGATTTTTGTTTAAATAGGGGGGTTGACCGAACAGTTACTACTCTCTCTCCTCCCTCTCGATCCTCCACTCTCACTCTCTCTACTCACTGTGCTCCCCTCACCGGAGCCACCGGTGTGCGCGTCATGTCTCACCACCGCTATAGGCGGACTCGTCTTGCCCCGGCGACCTCAGCCTGACTCTCAGCCGAGCTAGCGCCGCTGTGAGCGCTTCCTAGCAGAGGAGAGAGAGAGGGCTGGAGGTTTGCTCTCCACCTTAATGCAGAAACAGACAAGAGGAGAAGCCGGGGACGTCCAAGGAGCTTCCTGGAACTGCCAGGAGCATGGAGGAGGTGACGAGTGGAGCTTCGCCGAAGGGGTGGCCGGAGCTCTGTGTTCTTCATCTTGGAGGTATAAAAACCTTCTCTATTCTCTCGATTTGTACTTGGTTGTGTTGTTGGCATGTTGTAGAGAGTGTTGTGCAGGTGATGAGAGCTGGTTTGGCCGGAAAAGCTTCGTTTTCTAGCGAACCAGCCGTTCGGGAAAATCAAGGGTAAAAACCCTGTTTTTACCGTAATAAAACTCTTTTTTTACTGTTTTTCCGAAGGGTAGAATGTCAAAACTGCCCCTGACATTTTAGGATATTTACAGGGGTAAAATTTCTAAAATACCCCAGGTGATAATTATCGGACTGCCACTAGGGCAGAAATTCCATAAATACCCCTGAAAAATTTGCTTATTTACGGGACTACCACTGAGGTTAAAAAGACCATACTACCCCTAGCTGTTTGTATATTTACAGGGGTTGCCACTAAGGCTGAAATTCTTAAAATGCCCCTGGTAGTTCAGATTAATTACAAACTGCCATTAAGGCTAAAATGTCCATGCTGCCCTTGACAGTTTTGGGCTAATTACAAGTGTGCCATTTGGGATTAGATTTACCTTTATATCCCTGAAAGAGTTATTATTTACGTGGATGCCACTATATTTCTTATTTATGTGTTTGTGTGTGGTTGTTGTTTATTTGTACGTTGGAATGTTAAGGATAATTGAAGAAAAATAGTTGATCGGTAATTAACTCAGCGGAGAGGATGAATTTCGGGTATGCATTAGGCGTTTGCTACCCTTTTTAGTAGATCGGCTGATAATTAGAAAAGTGAGATTTGCCCGGTTAGGACATTAGTAAAACAAGAGATACGTGTGGTTTGATCCCTGAGGACATGGTACGTAGGCAGCCTGATTGGGATTCGGTTGCAGTCACAAATATTATTAGAACCCCTAGGTCCTCTAAATGATTGGTATGAGATCCAAATGCGAAAATCGTGATAACCTCCGGCAGTGAGGTCTATTCTGGTTTCGTTTGGACCGGATGAAATTCGTTCCGCACGCCCTAACCCAGGTTTAGAAAGGTAAACTTGGGTCGGGGCGTGACAGAGAGAGAGAGAGATCAAGGGTGGAGAGAAAGAGCTCCCCGGTAAACCCCCTCCCTCCTAAATATAAATAAAATCCAACGGCGCAGATTTGATCTCCACAAAATCAACGGCCCAGATTGAATTATTAAAAGTTACCATCAACAGTAAATCGATATTTTATCATTTACTAATTACCGCACGGTCACAACACATTATCCCGAATAATTTTTCCATACGAACTCCGATTAATTCATAGGACATACCCACGAGTTCGTATTAACGTCTTCTACAACTTTTCCAAATGAAGTTTTCCCAAATTCTCGACATATCGCAAAATCATATTTTTACGGTAAAGTAAATAGCTTTTATTACTTCCGTAAACTAAATAAATCCATGTTAAACAGCCCATAGCTTTGGAAAATATTCCAGGCATACCGGTGGACTCGTATTAACGTAATCTACCACCTCAGAACATTAATTCTACCTTCCCTAGAATCGAGAATATTCGTTATTAAACTCGAATAGTAGTTCAAGGAAGACTAACAGCGTGGTTACAACCCTCTGTAACCTGCCTCGTCCTCAAAATTTTCACAGCGGGACGTAAAACTAACCGTCAATTCAAATGACAACATTCAGTTAAAGATGGCCCACATTCCAAGACTTTATTTGTCCAACCGTCAAGGAATGTTCATCAAGTTCCACTGAACGGAACTTCAACCAAATAAGAGTCACAAGCTCTAAGTACCCATTTCCTTTAGAAACTAAAGTCTCCACGTAGTTGCAATATGAGATACACAACTACGTCCGCTTTGATACACTTTCTCAGGCACAACATCCTCGTCTCAACACTTTCGTCGTAAATCGACTCCATAAGGCTAGCCTCTTAGCTCTTCTCGAGTTAATTCCCGCAATGGCAATTAAAACAATTTAATAGCTTTCCATAACATAACATAGACTAACTCGTAGTCGACACGTATGCTCTACTTTTACAACTGTCACACTTGACACTTAACGCCAATGACTTCTTCGTGGAAGGATGTAACTGCTACAGTCCATCACCGTAGGGGAAACTCATACGTCTCTCGCACATTTCGATACAAAAGAGACGTGAAGTTTCTACACTAAGCTTTGAAGCCATGGACGTATTGTCTTCTGCGTCCTTAAATTAAAAATTCTCATTTCACGTTCTTGGTACCCTAACTTCCGATCACGTGCTCGAACGAACTCACATATCACAATGCGATCTCTAAACGGCTCACTTGGTTGATGAATTCGCCAAACGCCTTTGCGACAATAAGAATGTCATCGTCGCATATTCAGCCACAAACGAATTCCTTCATCCTACTCCACTCTCTCAAAAGAGAGTCTTTAGTAGGGCATTACATAACAATAAGAGCTAACAAGCTCGCACATTAACTACTGTGTGCTCAAGTCTTGCCTAAAGGACAAAAGTTTAGCTCAAAATCCTACATGCATCTCATGGTGTTTCTGTAATCAATTTCAATATTACACCAATCAACTTAACATCTCTCATTCCTCATGAGTGGGTTTCCCTCGAAGAGATACCCCAATCTCTTTTACCAAAATTCAATCACCGCTCATGCAAGCGATCACGAGCAACCTGGACTGTCTCAACTATACCCGTAAAAACCCGGAGTACCTCACTCCTAAATCGTATATACCATCCATAACCAGCGTGGACATGTCAGCCTCCTAGGCTTAGGCTGGAACTTCTCCGACGCGGAAAGCTTTAGAGCGAGTGGACCAAAAATCAATGCCAATAATAATGGTTTAAAATCATTAATTACAAATTTCATTTTCATTTTTCCTAAAACAATCCAGGCCTTACGCCCAAAAACAATTAATTTCCCGGCCCACAGCCAAACATAAATCCAATCCCGACGTGCAGCTAATATAAAACAAATCGTGGCCTATAGCCAAATATAATCAATTCGTGGCCCACAGCCATATAAAAATCACATCATGGCCTGCAGCTGTATAAAATCAAATCATGGCCTGCAGCCGTATAAAATCAAATTGGGAAAAACATTTCGCAAATGATCGATCACACATAACTGGGTCAGAGCTAAGAGCTCTAGCGTACCTCTCAGTGAGGGCGCACTCCCATGCTGACACTACCATCTCCCACAATGAAAGAGCGCAACGAGTGGCGTGCTTCCATTCCGCTGAACGAGGAGCGCCGCCTTCTAGCTAATAACAAACAATACATCTACGACCCTTCATGATAGTGAGCCTCGCAGGCTAGGGTCTGAGCTAAGAGCTCTGGTGTCTCATGCACTGTCTAGTAAGAACGCAAATCTCGCATAACATCCACTCTCCGTAAAAACAAATATTCGGAGCTTTCACTTTACCGAACGAGGAGCACTGGGTAGGCGCGCTTCTACTCAGTTGAACGAGGAGTGCCGCTTGCTAGCTATAATCAACCGACGACCCTTTATGTTGAAATTAAAACAAATCCCTGATTTATTTTTAAATCCAGGCTCGAAACCTATTTATAAAATCCAAGCTCGAAGCCTATTTATAAAATCAAGGCCCGAAGCCTATTTATAAAATCCTGGCCAGTGTCAAAAATACTTTAAATCCCAGCAAATGCCAAACATAGAAATCCTAGTAAAACATCGGGTCCGATTCTCATATGTATGACGGGACTCTCCCGTAAAAAATCATTCAAAACCCAAGTGAAAAATAAGCGAGCTGAAATCCATAAATCAAATGGAAACAAATAAAAACCCTCCACTGAGGTGCTCGCAAAACCAAAAGAATCGAAAATGTACAGAAACCCAAAAAATCTTTCGTTCTGGGAACATTTCAAAACCATTTAATTAATAACCATGTCATGTATTTCTTTAAAACAAATCAAAGGTCCACTCATCGTATTGACCACGCATCTCCTGCTCTAGATACGGTACTCTAATCGTCCTCATATTCAGTGACGTCTCTCTCGCACGAAAGCGGTTCCCTGATCGTCGTAAAATATTCTTCCTCGAGCTTTATGGACCCACCACCTGTCCGCTACGCCACTATGAGACTTAACATAATCTGTTTCTCTCGATCTGAACCAGCACCTCAATTACCGGATCATCCCTGATCCTCCCCGAATATAATTACGCAACACTAATGTGTTGACATAAGTGGCCATACCTACACTTTTAACCCATCAATCAAATTTAGGACGCGAAACGACTATCAATTAGTCTAACAGCCCAATTTTTCCTAGTTTGACCAGGAAAAGTCAATGATTGACTTTAGGGTTGACCAAGTCTTTCCTGGGTTGACCAGGAAATTAACCAAAACCTTCTGACTAATCGACAAGGATCGAACCCTAATAAGCTCAAAAATTGTCGATTTATAAATTCTAATAAGATTAGATGCACTTTTAAGCCTATTTGCGTCAAATATTGAAATTCAAATTTATCTTTTCCACATCTGTCTCGTTACTAAACTTACAAACCTCTCGACTTTTCGATCCAACAAAAAGTCTATATCGACATCTAAAAGCAATTGATGTCACAAACTTTATTGTTACGTTTTGCTTCACTAATTTCAATCCCAGGTGGCCACCTTTGCCACCACACATACTAACAAGTATAACGACTTGTTCCACTTGGAAAGTCGATAACACATTTAAACATTTCCAAGGACCTTAACTACCCAAATCTTTGGTTCGAGCTTTGAACCTAAGCTTTGATACCAGTTGTCACGCCCCGGCCCAAGTTTACCTTCCTAACCCGGGATAGGACGTGCGGGACCCAACCCAAAAGAGATTTACTTGAAATCCCCCTTGAGAAGGGATAACCCTTTTTCCCAAACCATTTTACACAATCCAAACGATACTAAAATAGACCTCACAATCGGAGGTTATCCCGATATCCGTATTCGGATCTTAAACCAATTACTTTAGAGGACCTAGGTTTCTAATATTATTTGTGACTGCACCCGAATTCCGGTCAGGCAGCCTACACAAACCACTTCTACAACAATCCAACAACCAGGCTTATATGCCTACACAAACCACTTCTACAACAATCTGGCAACCTAAAGAGGCTAAAATCGAGAGAAAAGGTGAAGGTTTATACCTCAAAGTCGATCCACTGGTTTTCCGACGAGTCTCCTCCAGTGAAGCTCCGCTGCGCACCTTCTCGCTCCTGGCAAGCTTCTAGAAGTTCCTAGAAGCCCCTTAACTCGCCTCCGGCTCTGGCTCGACGTCCACCCTACCTAGCCAGTGTTCGAACCTCCGCTCCTCTCTGCTGGGCGGCTGGCACGGCGGCACTGGCGTGTTTGGAGGTCGAGACTCGGTCGTCGGAGCATGGCGAAGCCACTGGTGGTGGCGGTGAGGCTGGACGCGCGGCTATAGGGAGGCAGCCGGTCGATCTCCATCGAGGAGAGAGAGAGAGTGAGAGATCGAGGGAGGAGAGAGAGCTCCCCGGTTAACCCCCTCCCCCCTAAATATAAACAAAATCCGACGGCCCAGATTTGATCTCCACAAAATCAACGGCCCAGATTGAATTATAAAAAGTTGCCATGAACAGTAAATATATATTTTATCATTTACTATTTGCCGCACGGTCACAACACATTATCCCGAAGGAAGTTTTCCCAAATTCTCAACTTATCGCAAAGTCATCTTTTTAGGGTAAAGTTAATAACTTTTATTACTTCTGTAAACTAAATAAATCCATGTTAAATAGCCCGTAGCTCCGAAAAATATTTCGGACATATCGGTGAACTCGTATTAACGTAATCTACCACCTCGGAACATTAATTCTACCTTCCCCCAGAATCGAGAATATTTCGTTATTAAACTCGAATAGTAGTTCGAGGAAGACTAACTGCGTGGTTACAACCCTCTGTAACCCGCCTGATCCCGGTAAAATGGTAAATTTCGAAACGGGGTGTTACATTAACTGTACGGCTGCACTAGCAAGATAATCTTCTTAAAGTTTACACATGGGGGCACAATCTATCTTTCTATAAGGGCAACTCTATACTCATGTGGGCAGATGTCAAAATCTCATTGAGGGCACGGCCCTCCACTAGTCATTAATTGGTTCCGCTACTGGATTCGCCCCAACCCTTAGAAAGCCGAGTTTGCCAACTCGACCACCCGGTTAGTCATTGCGTTCATTGTTTCAACTCGAAAATTTGGATTATGAATTCTCCAAATGCTGTAAAGAGAGCGTCTTAGATGTACTGCAGTACTTCTGCTATATTTCGCGGGTGAAAGATACGCACTAGTTTGGCTAGCGGTGACGCAAGTGAGGCGAGTTAGAAGGTGTTAACCCTTTCTTCATTCTTGCTATTTCTGCCTCCACCAAGCTATAAAATCCTATGTGAACCAAGAACCCAGCCTAGGCAAGTGCCTAGATTCACCTATAGCTGGATCCACTCCTGGGTTTGAGTTTATAGGCTTGCAAAATTTGTTTTTTTGTTTGGTGGTTGCTGTTTGGAGAGATCGAAACGGATGCCTAGGTTCCTATAGTAGATAACTGGCTACATAGAGCATGTGGAAGTAGAGCAGCTTCAGCTTCAATGATTTCTACTGTTTCTTGAAGTAGCGAACGCGAGTGTGTAGACAACAAACTATTCAGTTGTGGTTTTGTAATTTTTTTCTTGGGAGAATGACCATTTACACAAAATAAGAAAAGTCAAATCCCAAACCAATGAATTGAAAAGTGAAATGCTCATTTCAATACAAGGTGTATTTACTAATGCCTAAATACACAAATCTTTATTAAATTCATAATCAAATAATATTTTTTTAGACAATTTTACCCTTGTTTCTTATACACACTTGGAGAAAAAGAGAGAGAGAGAGAATATTTTGCCGGAGCATCTCCGGTCGCTGGACTCCGGTCTCCGGTCACCAGACATCGAAAAATTACTGGTACCTGGAATTTCGCTGAATTTTTTTCTACTAGGAGCAATAAACTTTTACATAAAGTTTACTATGCTACATCTACATCAAATCCAAGTCTACTAACCCTAGTATACTCCAATTTTAAGTCTAATAACCCTAGCATACTGTAAAACCAAATATACTAACCTCAATATACTCCAAACCAAGTCTAATAACCCACTGTATACATCAAAAACAAGTTTACTAACCCTAGTATACTTCAAAACCATGTCTACTAACCCAAATATTTCATCAAATCCAAGTCTACTAACCCCTAGTATCGACGTTTCCTAGCACTGGCATGTACACGACATGACCAGATCTGGATTTGATGCTGCTCTTCGGACTCAGTGTTGCAGCGACCGGTGAGGACGAGGCAGAGATTAGGTGGAGGGGAGGATGAGGTCATCGAAGATGGTGGAGACGAAGGATCTATGAGTGACAGTTAGAGAGATAGAGAGAGAAGACTAGAAGAGAAAAATCAACTTAGATGTGATTAATAAATTTTACTACACTGAGTAAACTTTTACTGAAGTAGTAAACTCTAGTAAAATAAAGTTTACTACCATCAGTAAACTTTTACTGGGGTAGTTAACTCGAGCAGATGAACAAACACGATACATTAGTAGTAAATCATAAGTTTACTACACCTAATAAACTTGTGCCAGAGGTAGTAAACGTTACCAAAGGTAGTCAACTTGCAACAGTATCTCCAAGGTCCATTATACACATTAAAACAGTGAAAAATCAACTTAAATGAAAAAAATAAAGTTTACTACCATCAGTAAACTTTTACTGGAGTAGTTAACTCGAGCAGATGAACAAACTCGATGCATTAGTAGTAAATCATAAGTTTACTACTCTTAATAAACTTATACCATAGGTAGTAAACTTGCAGAATAGTATCTTCAAGGCCTATTATATACATTAAAAACAATAAAAAATCAACTTTGATGCAAAAAAATAAAGTTTACTACCCTTAGAAAACTTTTACTGGGGTAGTAATCTCGAGCAGATGAACAAACGAGATGCATTGGTAGTAAATCATAAGTTTACTACCCCTAATAAACTCTTACCTGAGGTAGTAAACTTACAAAAAATATCTCTAAGGCCCATTATACATATTAAAAACAATGAAAAATCAACTTACATGTAAAAAAAAAAATTTTACTACCCTTAGTAAACTTTTACTGGGATAAGTAAACTCGAGCAGATGAACGACACCAACATTTTTAGACATGGTTGTAGTCCGAGAGTTCGAGCTTGACGACGCCAGAGACTTGAAGGAGGAGATCTGGTAAGAGACTTGAGGGAGGAGGAGATTTGTTAAGAGACTTGAGGGAGGAGGAGATCTGATCGAAGACTTGAAGGAGGAGGAAATTTGGTCGAGGGAGGAAGAGACTCTGGCTAGAAATCGGAGAGGGAGGAGGAGATCTGGTCAGTTAGATTTGAAGGTGACGATGACTGACGTGAGGGATCTAACCTCGTCGGCGACGAGAACTCGCCAGCGATGCCTTCACATACTCGTGATTCACCGACGAGAGAGAGAGAGAGAGAGAGTAAAATGAGAGGCAGATAAGAGGAGAGAGATATATATTTAGATTAAGGGTAAAAGTGTAATTGTATTATGATTAATCTGAATGGACATGTCAAATCTGTTTTCATTAGAATGCGATATCAATCCCTATAATTAGTACTATATGGTCAATTATTGTTTTTTTTCCAATAATAGTTTTCTACTGAGCTATCTTTTGTATTAGAATTTGATAACAGCTGTCAGATACGTGTTACTTTTAGTTACAAGCTGTTAAGATACATGTTTCTATTAGGATTAATTTCATATTTTCTATAGATGGTTTTTTAGAATGGAATGAAAATATTTAGTTTGTTAATTGGAAAAATAATTCAAATAGTGTCTGACTTTTTACAAAGAAAAGTTTTGGTATAACATATTTCAAAAACTACAAAATGATATATCTCACTTTTTTACCCTGATTGAAAAAATGTATATAGAACCATTAGTTCCATTAAATAAATTAACGGCAAACCCATGGCTAATATTGTCAATTCCTATATTTCTTAATAAATATTATTTTTCTCTCTTTCCGTCTTTCAGTCTGTCCTCTATGTTCTTCCTCCGTCCCTCAAATGAGATGTGGACCCAGACTGAACTAATACTTACCGACAGAGCAACTCAGATCACATGTTATTCATTAAGCATCGTTGTGTTAAGGTGATAGCTTTAATTATTTATGTTGATGATATGGTTGTGACAGGTGATGACAGTGAGGAAATTCAGAAATTACAAGATCAGTTGTCTTCTGAATTTGAGATGAAAGATTTGGGTAGTTTGAAGTATTTTTTTAGAATCGAAGTTGCTCATGCTAAGAGTTTTATTGTGTTGAGCCAAGGAAAATATGTTTTAGAGTTACTTGCAGAAACATGTATGCTTGATTGTAAACCTGTTGATACTCTAATTGAACAGAATCATCGGTTGGCAGAATACTTGGATCAGGTGCCTACAAATAAGGTTCAATATCAGAGGTTAGTTGGCTGACTGATGATTTGTCTCACACCAGACTAGATTTAGCCTATGCAGTTAGTATTGTGAGTCAATTTACGATAATCCCAGTGAAATTCATATGGAAGCTGTATTTCGTAATTTGTGATATTTGAAGTCTGCTCCAGGAAAATGATTAATCTTTTCGAAACACAGACACTTGGATGTTTCTAGCTACACAGACGTAGACTGGACAGGTAATATTACAGATCACATGTCTACTTCTGGCTTGTCGCATCCCGAGGACTATTCTCGGCCCCGGAACACGACGGTAACCGCCGTAATCCTGATCAGGCGAGTAATCAATACGTCATTTGACGTATTGATAACCCTCCGGACCGAAACCACAAGGCTATGAATGAAATAAACAACACATGAATAATATGAATGTCAAATACGGAATGACAAATACACAGAGTAGCATACAAATGTTTTACAAGCGGAAGATAATGGAAAAATACCCGAGACGAAAATAATACAAGGAAAAGTCTCGGAACAACGGGCCCGAAAAATGTCTCAAAGTATCCAACAGAATAACAAACATCAAAGATACGAAAATCAAACGACATGGAAACCACACCAGAATGGGTGTCCTCGAAAACTGAAATGCACGATAACCGTCGACGATCCGCGATCTCCTAGTCCAGCTCCTCTAGTGATGGGTGCTGTAGACCTGAAAAGATGTAGAGGTGAGCAACTCGTCCTCGCTAACCCAAATGGGGCCAAAGCCAACCAAGTCGGGGTTTAAAACCCATGAGAAAACATTTTGCTTATATATGTAGGTACTCGTAAGTATACGAAAGAGCATGTGGAAATGTAAATGCAAACCACACACACAAAGCTCGGTAAAACATGGGACCACACATGAAAGAACTTTCTGGATCTGAGCGGCCGAGATCCCGGGTTTGTCTTCACTGCAAACCGGGGCCAACTACCTAAGCGCCCAACAAACAGCAGGCCACACTTACGTCACGCTTTACTCTGTACGAGACGAGCGTAAGCGGGATAAATAAATAAAATAAACAGGGCATAACCCCTCCGGAGGTTTACGGTCATCGACACCGCAGGAGTGCTAGATACTAGGTCCCGTCGCTCTCAGGCCAAGCACCGGAAATCAGGATGACGGTACTACTTTTCGATCCAAAACTCACACACACACACCAAGTGCTATAAGAAGCGTGTGGTCAAGCTTAAAACAATGCAACAGTATTTTTATAGATATAAGTAAAGTGAAAGAGCCGCCGACCCAAGAGGGTTTCGGCCCACCCATTGGGCGTGCTCCCCCTACTACCTGGTATGACGATACAACTGGCTGCGCTCCAACTCCTGGTCCTCCTGAAGCCTGCGTAGACAAGCTCCTGAGTCTGTGGGTGAGATAACAATGATAGTCAAGTTTAAATAATTCGAGGATCTACTAACTACGACTAAGACTTGATAAACATTCTTTGTTTATCTTTCTGACACTAGGGTTTGACTTGTTTGACACTCCGATTCTCGAACCGGCGAGAAGTCGGGATTATTTCTTATTCAGTACTTAATCCCAATTCTCAAAATAATTTTAAAATCAAATCCATTTTTGAAAATTCATTTCAAATAACAAACGTCAAATTCAAACGTAAAAGTCGTACGAAAAATACGTGAAGTGCCGGAAAATATTCCGTAAATACTTTCACGCATGTGGCGACGTGTGTCTTAACGTAAAAACGTTAGACGAAATTGACGACGTACTGAAAAGTAATCGGAATTAAACCCTAAATGTGTCAGAAAATTAAATTAAAATTTCGGGGTCTCACATGGCTACTTTACTTTCGTAGGTGATAATTTGGTTACTTGAAAAAGTAAGAAGCAAAAAGTGGTAGCTCGCTCTAGTGCTGAAACAGAATATCGTGGAATGGCTCTTCTAGTATGTGAGATGTTGTGGTTGAGACACTTGTTGAGAGATTTGAGATTCAAGCAAAAGAAGGAGATGTTCTTATATTGTGATAATAAAATAAAGCTGCTGTTGAAATTGCTCATAACCTAGTTCAGCATGACAAAATGAAACATGTGGAGGTCGATAGACATTTCATTAAGGAGAAGTTGGATCGGCCGATTATTGCATTCTCATATGTACTTACTGAGAAACAGCTAGCCGACATTCTTACGAAAGTAATCTCTAGTAAGACATTTTATGACTCTCTGGGCAAGTTGGGCATTTGTGATCAGCAAGCGCCAACTTGACAGGGAGTGAGTTTGTTTGATGCTCATCCCAGCTTCAAAGCACTACATATCAATTTGAAAACCAAAACTGGAATTTGTTAATCTCAACAAACCCTTACACTCTCAGCATCCAAAATAACTCTACCAACGTTCAACTAAACTATATAACCCAATAAACACCTAATCTAGCTAGTAATTTTGGCCAGTAATAACCTCCATCAACCAAAGCATGCAACTTTTAACCCAAAATAGACAAATGAATGTTTCTTTTACCTCAGAAGTGCGCAGCCAATCTGCAGACTCCTCCCCGCTCCTCCCAGCAGCTTCAAAGCACTAAACTTGAATTTGTTAATCTCTTCTTTTCTGGATGCTTAGATATAGAGAGAGAGAGAGAATGCTATTGTAGAGAGGCAGAAGAGATCGAGAGAGAAAAGCCCTTTATTGCTAGCGTTGACTATAGGAGCATCTATACGATAGGAAGGAGCACCTTGCTTGCATGTTCTCTCACGTCCTTCAAATGTCCTAGAAATGGGCTTACTTTGACATCAATAACTACAGTTCCATCAGAACAAACAAAATTTGTCAACCTAAAATGCAATATGTATTTGTCAAAAACATGGTGGCATCAATCTGTATATCGCAATCTTCTTACATGCCACAACATTTTGCAAGTGACTAATTCATTAGTATCAACATCGACCAAATTTACAGTTTTATAATCTAGCCCCAGATTGCCCTCCGGAGAGTAATTCTCCGAGCTTATGTCAACAAACTTGATAGTACCATAGCTCTTGTTTCTCTCTCTTAAGATGCTCACCTGAAAACACATTGAATTCATAATCATAACGAACATAAACAGATATCATCAATCACTTGCAATATCAAAAAAATCCGTAAAGACCAACATCTCTCATACATGTTCACCTGAAAACGCATTGAATTCATAATCATAACGAACATAAACAGATATCATCAAACACTTGCAATACCAAAAAAATCCGTAAAGAACATCTCTCATACATAGTGAACAATCCCCATCATAAAGCATCTTAATCTTCCAATTCTCAGGTGCTGAATCTCTTTCAATCTTCCAATTCTCAGGTGCTGAATCTCTTTCATTTTCTTTATTGGGAGTAATCAGATCCGCAGCCACTTCACTTATAGCTCTTATTCCAAATTTTAACTCTACAAATTTAAAATGTATCACAAAAACAAAACCCTCTACCAAAAAACAACCAAAATTCCACACTTTCTATCCCAACCCAATTACACATTTTTACATATCAATGTACCGGTGCATAATACTATAAAACATTGACAACTTATAAACGCTAACCAGATTGATGGAATGGAAATGATGTCAACCTCTGAGGAGCATAGCTATAAAGATGATGCTGATGAGCCTGGAGCTGCAGGTATCGAGGAACCGATAACAGACCAGAATTTCTTTGCCTTCCAATACCAGTACATGTTGTCCTCAATGCCATTTACTCTTTCTTCTTCTTCTTCTTCTTCTTCTTCTTCTTCTTCTTCTTCTTCTTTATGTTACCAAGCCAATTTTGTTGGACTTGTTTTGGTTCATCCCAGTCGATTCACCATCAACCTTTCATGGGGACTCGCTTCAACAAAAAAAGAGATATGCATGTTAGGACTTAAATGGATACACTAAACAGAGATAGAGATGAAGTTAAATCATTAGGCATTGATAAAGATCGAGGAAATTAGCCGTGTTCATAAGTGGATGAGTGGATAAAGATGAAGTCACAATACAAAAAGATCAAATATCTCAAGCAAAAACAGACCCCCACATCGGAGACCAACACCATTTTGATCCGGTACATATATACACTGCAAATATTAATCTGAGAATTCAAATGGATATATTACCTGGTGGGGAGATTATTGACGTAGCTGATGATCATCTTGAGCTTGCTGCCGCCCTCAGAGGCGAGACCGGCGTGCATCTTGACGGTCATGGTGTCGGCGACCTGTATCGTTTCGAGGCCGATCTCGACAACACCAGATCTCTATTCCGGATTGGTCTCCCATCGTACAGCCCGTGTTTGCTTGGTAGCTTCTGTAGAGCTCGATCGAGTTGAGAGAGATAACAGGATTAGGGTTATAATTTCGAGGCCGATCTCGGCAGCACCAAACCCTAACAGGATAGAGACGAAAGAGATCGAGAAAAGCCAATAATTGCATGTTTAAACAGTCGTAGGCGCCTAGATACATAAGTGCATGGGGAGCGGGTGTAATTTCATAAGTAGGGCTTACTTCTTAGTGAGAGAGTGAGGGTGGGTTTGGTGCAGCTGGGCTTATAAGATATAAGCTGACTTTTAGCTTATAAGCAGAAGCTGGGTGTTTGCAGCTTCTCCTTTTTCCCTCAAAACACTTTATACTTTTTTAAAAAGTAGCTTATTTTTAGACTTACCAAACACCAAAACCTTTGGTACTTAAAAGCAAAGGAGCTTATAAGCTCTTCCAAACCCAACCTGAGCATCCCAATATTTTTATTAGTCGGGTTACTTCATAGGTTTGATTTGGTTTGTTATATTTTCTATCTTATGTAAGGCAGTTAGACTACAACTGATTTGGCTATAGATCGAATTCTATGAATATATTTTTCAAAAAAAATACAAATTATAAGATTCCTTATGGAAAGATAATAAAAAGGATAAAGCTAAAATTTAATGATGTTTTCATTTCAATTTAGTAGAATAGAAAACAAAGACGTTATATTAGACTATTTGTTTTGGGAACAATTAATGATGTTTGTTCTTCGTCCTCTGAAGAAACCTGTATCCCCATAATGAACTAACACATGTTTGGCAATAATTAGCTCAAAAGAAAACATACCTAATGGCTATATAGAAGTCCCTCGTTTGCATCGACCAGTCAACTTTATGAATACAGCATCATAATTACATAGGACATAAACTTTATGTCCTCTTATGAATAAATACACACAAATTCTCTGGTGAGCCATTAGCTATATTATCTATTACATTTCACCCTGGTTCTTGTTGTTGCAAGTCTTCCCATATTCTGAATCTAGCTTTACTAGCTTGTTTGAGTTTTCGACTTGAATCAAACAACTTATTCCGGATATTTTCAAATTGTTGCATGAGTACTACTAGTGAACAATCACCGGGTTCATATTCTCCTTCCGGTACTAGTACTTCTTCTTCAATGGAACAGGTATGAGATCATGATCGCTATCTTTCTTGTTTAATTTTTCCCCGATGATGCTCTTCCTGAATTTTTCCGATTTAGACTCGTAGACACAAACTGTATGCCAGATATGAATAATACTTGTATATCTATATATGATTTATACTCTTTGATGTGAATCGGCGTGTAACACATAGAGTAGATAGTGTTAGGTCATGCGTGTGGTATGACCTAGCTAATTGTTAAACACCTGAGTTGTCCTATTCGATCATTTGAACAACTGCTAGATTAATACAGATGACTTTTAAAAATGAATTTTGGTTGTCTGTCGAAGAAGTAACATTTCCCTCTTTAGTTTGGTGTACGAGAAGGGGTTTAAATGGACGATTAAGGGATATGTTTTATCCTTTTAGATGGCATGGTATAATTATTAATACGGTGTATCATTAGTGTGATATATGTATGTTTAATGGCGAATTAGAAACGATGGACACAAGATCTATATTGATTCACCTTACTTTCGGTGGACAAGACAACGTCCACTTAACATGTAATAGTGTTGTGTGCCGAAGTGACGAATTACAGGAGTAGTAATATTCATAATGTCTATACTAAATGAGGGGGAGTCTCCTTTTATACAATAAGGATACTCCACCCTTTTACATATTTTTGATGTGAGACAAGATGTATAAAATATGGTACGTGAGGGCATGCTGGTGAGACAGGTAATGTGACTTCCCGACATCTTATCAGTGACTTCCTGATACCGACGAGTAGCTTGTATGACAGACTTCGTAATATATGTCATGATCGGGTTTCGTTATGGCTTATGGGCCTACATAAAGAGTGTTACTTATGCTTGGCGGTGTAGACATATTAGTACCCACCCCAACAAGTCTCTGAAGTCTCCAAGTAAGAGAGCATTCTTTATTGAGGAGTTAAAAACCAAGTCTCCAAGCATAAGTAATGACAATGTGGTGCCAAGCCCTACTAGTACATGAACTCCTCAATCAAGAATGGTCTCGACGGTATATGTCGTCTTTTGTCGAAGATATATTAGTCTCGCTGTATTCATTGCCTCATCTTCTAAATCTGCATAATATTCATGTTTTCCAGCACACATGTAAAAAAGAAAGTATTTTCGTTCTCTTATGGCAAGTATTTTCGTTCTCTTATGGCGATAAGGGAGCTAGAGTTTTATCCGAAAACTTATCATATAAGGTAGTTGCAGTCTTACGGTGATAAGGTAATACATGAGAATTATCTGGAGACTTATCCCATAAGATAGTTGCGTTCTTACGGGGATAAGGTAATACTGGAGATTTATCCGAAGACTTATCTCATAATGTAGTTGCACTATTACGACGATAAAGTGACTGAAGATTTATCAGGAGATTTATCTCGTAAGGTAGTTGCACTCTTACGGTGATAAGGTGATTGGAGATTTATCCGGAGACTTATCACGTAAGATAGTTGCACTTTTACGACGATAAGAAAATTATGTTGTTCTCCTAACGCTGCAAGGTTTTATCTCATACTGCGGTGAGGTAATGTTTGAGCCCAATTAACAATGTATGGAGTCGGCCGTAGGGTTCCTACAGAGATTCAAGATCTAGCAGGCAAAATGTGATTACCATTTGCCTGAACATGAGGTGATTAAGTTGGCTGTTAGGGGTCTCGACCACCGACAAAGCCTGAAACACCACAGCGAACGCTTTACCTCAATGGGAGATCTCATCAACAAGGTGGGAAGGTATGAGCTTATACTGAACAAAGTGGATGAAAAGAGTAATGCCTCCAAAGGCACATACGTCCCAAGAAAGAGCTGGACAATTGGAGCTTTAGTACTGCAAGTTCCACCCTACGAAAATTATTACCAGAGCTTTAGTATTGCCAGTCGAGCTCATTGGCAAGCCTGTCGTGCACAAGCTGAAAAATCTTAAGCCGGTTCAAGAGCCAGTAACCGCTCAGTCGTTTGTATGGACCAAACTAGAGCATGAGTCCTACACCTACGACACCAAAAACGTATATCTAGTCTTGAATGACTTGATCGAGGCGAAGTATGTGAAGCTCAACCATAAGGTACCCGCTAAGGAAGAGCTAAAGGACAAAAATATTTTGTCTTCCATAATGTCTACAACCATGACACCAATGACTACGTCAAGCTTCATGACCAGATACAGACTTGGCTCAATAACGGTGACTTACGCCTTAAGACACCTAGCGTGGAGCCCTTTGCAAGCACTGTGGCAATGGTGGAAGTCAACTGGGATGACTCTGTGAGAAATAGCGCAAGGTGGTCGTAAAAATAAGCCCATCCGAGTCAGGGAACGGCGAGCCTCAACCTAGAAAATGTACATACAATGTCGACCTCACTCTTGAGGTGTTAGACGATTTAATTGCCGATGGGCTGGTTAAAATACCTATCTCTTTGTCATACATCGAATACAAAGAGGGCAGAGAACATTGTAAGTTCCATAATAACTGGACACACCAGACTTCTAAGTGCCAGCAACTTAAGGACCAAATACAAAAGTGGCTCGATGCTGGATACCTTCACTTCAAGAAAAAGGATGGATTCATTGTGGCCATGGCAGATGTGGCTTGGCCCAGGATTGGCCGCAGGAGGATCACTCTTGACCTCTCCCCAAGCGGTGGGTTCCAGAAGGGCCCAGGTCGAAACCCCAAATGACTAGCCAATGATTACAAGCCTAAGGAGACTAGGCAACATACCTCGAAACCAGCACGACGACTAGTCAACCAACTTTCACGGGACCGCACCTCCTGCCCAGTTACGATGATTCAAAATACAAGGGGAAGGTCGTCGCTCATACGAACAGAACAGACAAGGCAAGTGAAAAGCTAGCTTGTCGGTTAGCCAGATAAGAGACCTTCGTCCAACTGAACTGGCCAGGTGTAGATCCCCTGGCGCCCCAACACATAAGGGATGAAGGCACCAGCTCAAAGGTCCAAAGACGTGACACGAATACCAGAGGCACCAAGGGTTGATAAAGTGGCACAGATACCAAGACACGAAAAGACATTTTAACTGACCCCTACGTACCACCAAGTTCTAAATGTCTAATTTGAAATGGGGGTGTGGTATACCCAGAACGATGGGAAGCTAGTCGAGATAAGCATCTCTTAAAGGCGCAAACTTCAGAAAAAGTATGGAAACATAATGCGTGCATTGTGACCTGTAGAAGAAGGACTTGTCAGGCCTTCCTAGTTAATGCAAACCCCACAACGTATGCGTTATGAGGTAGAAGGTTTGCATGCCATGATTCACGTAACTCTAGAATCTAATAACCACGATGTCGAAGCAGATGGTAGAGTCTGAGTGTATTGCTTGCTCCAGGTTCCCCCTAAGTCTGAACCGCTAGTACCACCTAAGGCTCGCACAGACAAGACGGGTAGCTGCCCAATCACCATGATCCCTTAAGTTTCAACACTAGAAGGGATAGGGGCAACAAAGCCGCAGAACGACCCGCCAAGCCGATGGTAGAAAGGAAGGACGAACCAACGACCTCATCTCAAAGGGTTTGGCATCCTCGACAGATTAAGGTACACACCACACCTATGACCCCAGCGATGACGATGTCATCGAAATACCTGTCATATCTAAGGACGAAGCCATGCCTGACGGCGAATACCAGGACAATGGCTAGGAATACGAAGCTGACGAACAGGCTGATTACTTGGGCGATGACCAGGATGCCTATCAACCTAGGGAACAAGGCAACTACCAGGAATATGACCAGGGTAACGACCATAAGGGTTAAGGTGAACCGCACGCTTTCCACTGCAACATGGTCAAAATAATAGAGTGGCCCAACACCATGAATCCTGTAGACGCCACGACGACAAGCATTCTAGAGACCCTTGAACCCTTCTCTTTCAAGTGCAATATTGTCTTCTATATTTCTACGAAGTATGCACTGCCTGCTCCAGAGGCTTGCATGATTGCACATCCTGATACTGTGCCCGCACAGGAGGAGCTCGCTGAAGTTCCCGAGCAACAGGAGAAGCAGCAGGATGAGGTCTCCGGCACAGTTAAACACAAGTAGACCCAGACATTCACTAGACCAACCCTCGACATGGCGACTCACATGTGACAACTGTATATTACGGTTGAGATCGAGGGAATCCAGGTCAACAAAGTGCTTTTCAATACAGAGGTTGCGGTAAACATCATCACAACTAGAACGATGAGATTGCTCAGCATAGCAAGAACAATGATCTAGGCCACGTCCTTGATAGTTCAAAACTTCACCGGGACAGTCGCCAAAACACTAGGACTTCTATTCATAAGGGTCAAAGTGGGTCCTTCATCGAAAGTATACACGTTCTTCACAGCGGAGTGTAACGCCTTTTACAACATGTTCTTGAGGCGTGACTGGATCCATAGTAGCTTCTGTGTGCCTTTTTCTATGCACCAGGAACTCATAATTTTGGACCTAGAGTGGTGATCGTCAAGGAAAACCCATGACCTTTTTTTAATATCAGCTAACTTCAATGATGCCCGCTACTATCACAATGATATGTGACCCCTTCAACGTCTTAGGTGTTGATCAGAAGGGCCGCCCGTTTGGGGTTACGACCTCCAACATAGCACAATGGGGCCTCACATAGGCTAAGGACGATTTACAACTTGCTCACACCATTGCGCCTTCTTCAAAATCATCCAATGAGTAGTGTCTCTGCCGTAAAGGCATAAGAGGCCGACGAGTCTTTGTATGAGAAGCTACACTCATACTAGGCAGAACGCGAGGTCTTCAATAAAGTCACGACTATAGAGTGTCAACTAAATTGTGGACCATAATGAACCCGTTGACGAAACTATTTAACTATCCCTAGCTGCTTTGGATGATACACCGCCACGCGTGCGAGACCCTATAGAAAAAGTCGACATCGGTACGACAAGTAAGCTATTGGTCGCGTCTATCAGCGCCAAGCCAAGTACGGATGAATATACGACACTTCTCTCTTTATTACAGGAATACAAAGACTGTTTTGTCGATAAATACAAAGATATGCCATGGTTAGCTCCGGAGTTAGTCTGCCATAAATTGCCAACGTATCCCGACCGTCGCCCAGTACAGCAGGGCAAGCGTTTTATGCTAACCGATACTCAGATCGCCATCAAGGAAGAAATCGAGAGAATGCTTTGCTCCGACATTATACGGGTAGCCAAGTATAATGATTGGCTCTCAAAAGTAGTACCCGTGAGCAAGAAAAATGGCAAAATGAGTGTCTGCGGCGATTATCGCGACTTAAATAATGCCACACCTAAAGACATATACCCGATGCCTGTGGCGGACCTCTTAATAGATGTTGCGACTGGACATGAGGTGTTGACCTTCAAGGATGGTACGGCAGGCTATCATCAAATACCAGTGGCTTCCGAGGACCAACACAAGACGGTGTTCCGGTGCCCAGGTTTCGTCGGCGCCTTCATTTACGTCATTATGCTGTTCGGATTAAAGAACGCTGACGCAACATATCTGCGAGTTATGAATTTGATGTTCCATGATATCTTGGGCAAACTGATCGACGTCTACATCGATGATTTTGTGGTTAAGACTAAAACATGTGATGCCTATATCAATGACCTGGGTGAAGTGTTCAAAAGGATGCGCGCACATAATCTGTGAATGAACCCATCTAAGTGTGTCTTCTTCGTGGATGTAAGAGATTTCTTGGGTTTCATAGTTCACCAATAAGGGATCGAGGTTCCATCAAACAAGGCAGAGGCAGTAATAAATGCTTCGCCACCAACTACAAAGATGGAATTACAGCACCTTTTGGGGAAGAGTAACTTCCTTCGCTGATTTATAACAAATAGGGCAGGAAAGTGATAGTCTTTCTCCTCGCTATTCAAACTCCAAGGGGCAACCGAATTTGTGTGGGAACCACAGCATCAACAGGCTTTTGACCGCATCAAAGAATATCTCACAAACCCTCCGTTACTCATGCCTCCAAAAGAGGGTTGTCCTTTGAAATTATATATCTCGGCATCAGACCTTTCAATTGGCGGATTGCTGGCTCAAGATGACGAAACGAGGGAAGAACATGATGTGTATTATCTCAGTCATTTACTTACAGATTGTGAGACGTGTTGTTCTCCAGTTGAAAAATTGTGTCTCCTTATATTTTACAGGTTACAAGCTGTGCCACTACATGCTGGCTTTCACTACAGTGGTCATCGCTCAGTCATACCTTTTTAATTACATGTTATCCCCCATCCTCAGGGGGCGGATCTGGAAATACATTTTGGCGCCATCGGAGTTCTCCCTGTAGTACGTGCCACAGAAAGCTGTAAAGGATCAGACAGTGGCAGACTTTCTTGCTTATCATCCGCCCTCAGAACCCTCCGAGTTCTAGGAGCTGGAGTCGGCGGCGGCCCCAGTTTCACCCTGAGTGCTATATTTCAACAAGTCACGAACCAAAGCAACTTCTGGTGCCGGAATCGCAATAGAAAACCCGGCGGGCGATAGTTTTTCATATTCCTTCCAATTGGACTTTAAATATACCAACAATCAGGCGGAGTATGAAGCCTTTATGGAGATCTTCCTGGATTTAAGAGTCCGTGAGCTACACGTTATGGGCGACTCTCTACTAGTAATTAACCAAGTCAACGAGTGCTTCAAGTGTCTTAGCCTTACGATCGAGCTGTACCTCAAAAAGGCATGGTTTCTACTTGACCGGCTGGATGATGTTTTCATAAAATACATACTCAGGGAGTTTAACTTTACGGCAACCGAGTTAGCCCAAATCGCATCCGGAGTCAGCCTGCGAGATGGAGTCCAGGAAAGTTTGTTAAAAGTGGACCACTGCTCTCTCCCTTTTTTGCCAAGGCACAAGAAACAGATAGTTCAATAGTGGCGGAGCTCGTACCTGTGGACGAGGACTGGTGGGTACCAATTATTTCTTACCTGCGTAATCCCCATGATGTTACGTACTCACGCCAAGTCAGGCTCTTAGCCCTTAACTATGTTCTCCATAGTGGCGAGGTACGTCGGCGGGGAGAAGATGGTGTTGATTTCCGTTGTGTTTTCGGTGGCGAAGAAACGCAACTGATGCATGACGTACACCAAAGACTATTTTGTCAAATTCCGGTCACCTTGCCAAAAATTTGCCACAGTTTTCTTGTTTCTTTAATTCACCGTGTTCTCGACATACAAAATACATAATGGTCGATTCAATCACATATTTAACAATAGCATCAACGCAGAACCAACAACAATTAACACCAAGAATTTGTTACTTACCTCCTCCTACCTCTAATTCTCTGCCGAAAGTGATCTCTGCAGCCAGTAGAGTGTCACAGTGACCTCTCAGTCCTTCTTCCAATTTTCTCCCTTCCTCTTTAACTCTAGAACCTCAGTAACACGAAACAAACTCATAATCTCAACAATATGTCAAAACTACACAAACCTAGAAAACCCACTTTTGAACCAAATCGATTTTTAGAGAGGGACAGCTTACAAGCTTCTAGGGGTTGGCGTATATAGCCTCCAAGAGCTCAAAAACAAACCAGAATCCTTCAGAAGTCGTCGTCGGTGTCACCAAGCTCGTTAAAACCTCCACTATCAAAAACCCAGAATTAGGGCTCGAATCAAACATCATAAGTAAAGAAAGGAAGAAGAAGAAGTCGGAGGAAGAACCATACCGGTCACGCGCCCTCACGCCGTCCAGATTGCCGGAATTTCACCGTTGACCGCCGTGCACAGAGGAGATCGATCTCCCTGCACGGTGGCGGTCTCAGGATTCTGAGGGTAGGGTTAGGTAGAGAAGAAGGAGAGGAAGAGAATGGTGGTGGTACACCATCGAATAGTAGCGGGAGTCGCTGGCGTCGAGCGGAGGACGCTGGAGCAGGAGAGAGCTCAAGGTTCTCGAGTTGACCTAGTTGGGAGGTTTTGACCAGTCAAACCTCCCTTCTCTATTTATAAGAAAATGGACGGCTGAGATCAGATCTTGCAAAGATCTGACGGTCCATATTTAATGAAGGGTAAAAAATAAATAGTTAAATAGTAAAACTTATTTACCAGAGTGATAATTAAAAATTACCAGAAACTTTGAAAATTCATAGAAAATAGACCGAAGCTCCAAAAAATATTCTGAAAATGCCGGGAGACTCGAGTCGACACGTACTATGACATCGAGTCCTTAAATGAGGAATGTGAAGAGTTTAGAAAAACTCAATAATGAACGTGGTCGTTAACTTGTTAAGTTACCGAGCGCGGCTTAAACCTCAGTAACTCGCCATAAACCACAGTAAAAACTTACAGAGTCTCACACTCTACCGCCCTTAAAGAAATTTCGTCCTCGAAAACCACATACTAAACTGTTCATTGGTCAAGGGTCAATTTCTCTGTCATTCTTTGTTCCTTCAGGAATCATGATTGCTTAACTTTGCCAGTCCATGTATGACTACGTCACAACCAATACTCTTGTGACTTTAGTTCGCCAATAAATTTGCTTACCGCGAGTCCAACTTTCTTCAAGATCATTGAATTTTCTGCTGAACCTCGAATCTCTGCTCGTGACCAGAACAACAATGCCGATGCCAATGCATGAACACTCAAGTATGTCCACTTTTCGTTACCTCGTGTAACGAGTGCTGAAGCCACGATCGAAGTGTAATAGTCAATTCAATTGTCCATCTTGCATGTTCTATAGCCAAGTAACGAACTCGAACTTGTTACTTTCCTGTCTTGATCGCAATGACGAGATATGCTCATAAAAAGCTGTCACATCCGCTAATAAATAACGTCACCGAGTCTAAGCGCCAAAACGACTCTATCAAAGCTGTACTATAGGTGGGATTGCACATATACCAACCAATAAGTGATGATACACAAGATTACGACTTTCTTTACAGCATCGTGCTTACACGATCGATGAACCACGAACGATGTTTCACCATTGAAGAACCACTAATGATTAGCTAGGTCGATCATGTTGCCGTACTTTCAACTCTTAGATAACTTGTAATGATGTCGCCGATATAATTTTCTCAAAGTTGATATCGCGAATTTAGTATCCTCGTCATCGAAAATCAGAACAGACACTCGCATATGCTTTTGCTAATCCACTCTTTTGATACCGTTATAACGATGAGTAGTTCCATGCGAGTGTGTCCGTCAGGCTCAATCAAAAAGATAATGGTCAGCCTTGATAACATGTTCAAAAAGATTACAAGGCGTCTTAGCTACAACATCCTAATCAAAGGATCAGTACGTCTTTGCCTATGAAGTCGTCATTCCAGGTTCCACACCTGTCGAGAGGGATACTACTCCTGCCATCATCGTTACAAAATGTTTACCTAGTCTCTTGTTTAAGGGATGCTTCCCTCATTATCGTGCCTCGTCATAGCCTCACAACGTTCTTAACTCAAACCGAGCAACGTTTATCCATAAATCAGCCATATAGACACCAGAAACCTCGAAATCAAAATTTCTCATCCGTATTCACTTGTTGATGAAGTAAATGACTCAAGGGTAGTTTTCACCTCGAATTCCAACACTTGGTTGAATTGAGACTCGCTGATATTGTCCTCTGGCCACAATCTTTCTTATCTGCTTTACACTTTCACTCTTCGTTGGTCTGCTAACAAATCGCACCAAAGTGAAGTTCCCTCTTGTCACCTACTTACATAAACTCGAACCTGACAAAGATTTTGATATTCTGAACATCGGTCAAATTTAACCACATGACTATTGCAGGGAAAATTGGTACCTATAACCTTGGCTACAAACCGATAAGTTACCACCAAAATTTATGGCATACACCGAATATTATTAGGTACATTTCATTCCCTATCTTAGACTGTTTGTTCATATCATGAAGCTACCACTTGGTCAACAAACAACGCTTTACACTTTTGCTCACTTCAGGCATTCCATGCATGGAGTTCTAGTAGAAAACATCATGTCCAAATACACCAATGAAAGTGATAAAAATGACATACAAGCTTGAGCTCGTCATTCCAATTTTTGACAATTTTGTCGAACAACATCTCTTGACACCTTATTGGGTCACAACCGTTTCTTAACACTCCACATGACTCCAATAACATCAAGTTTCCTCAACCATGGAAAATCGTTTACATAATGATGTCTTGATGAACCACGAAGTCATAAGAGTACGTGAACAAGTACCAAACCTAGTCGCAAAATACTTACAAGAAAGCGAGAATGATTTACAGGTCTTAAGTTGCCTACTTCCACACTAGTAACATTTTGAGACCTCGCTTATCTCATTCAACATATAAAGTCGAGGGTAAGGCCTCACATTCATACTATCGTGTTCACATCACATACTCTTAATTCGGGATCCTAAAGGGTCGACCCATATTTGCCAATGCCAAAGCTTCACCACTCGTCGGAGCAACCTCAAACGTCGACGCCAAGCTTTTATAACGCACTAGGAAATACACGATACTCATTACTCTATCCACTTCCTTGATTGTCTCTTTCACAATGCGAAAGGTGATACCAATCACTTCAACGCTACATTACAACTTCCCACAGTAGAGAGAGACACCACTGATTCGCCGTAATTCATGCTAATACTCAACCAAGCACGTACGACAAATGTAAACTATGTCTCAATGGCTATGCACAAACAAGGGAGTCATCTAACTCCAATAAAACTTATGGAACCACCTTAAGTTCCACCAATAATAAAATCTCTTATCAAACATAAACTTTCTTTACAGGATCTACCACTACGGGATCCTTAAACTCAATCTCAAACACATGGACCTCATCTCCATTTCACTATCTCAGCAAGGAGGGTCCATAAACACAATCCAGATACTATGCTCATGCACAAAAAGTCTCATACCTTACGGCTCAAATAATATACTCAGTCCCAACATGCAATCTCATAACATAAACAATATCCAAAATCTATAACACATGCACAAGTTTTTCCTCCAAATAATTAACAATCCAAAACAGAACATTTTCACATTCATAATTGTCAAGTATGCCAAGTTTTTGCGAGCTCTTAATCTACAATCTCAATTTATTGCCACTCTTGTCATATGTCATGGCTCGTGTACTGTGAGAGAGCGAAGTGGAAAAATACTCAAGGAATCAATGATCTCATTCTCAAGTAGGTTTGTATTTGACAGAAGCAAAAGAAATTTTCTGTAGTCATCTAGGTGCTCAAGACAAAACAATGGTCAAGACACACAAGCATGACATATAACAAGAATGAAACCAATGTGATAACAAGACTCTTTAGCTCAAGACATGATAGTCACTGTCATAACCAGTGTTCTAAAAGGCCCCGCCTAGTCCCCGCCTAGGCTCTAGGCTGTAATAAGCCGCCTCGCTTTTCTTCAAGGCCTTTGTGCCAGGCTGTGGGCAATTAGACGGCCGCCTAGCCCGCTTAATCGCCGCCTAGAGGCCGCCTAGCCGCCTAAGGTTCTAAGCTCTTCGGCTAATTTTATTTGCATTTAGTGGTGGAGTTGTTACATTGTGGGGAGCATGCGAGTATAAGAGTAAATGATGTTTTTAGAATTAGAAATATATGTGTTTGTTGTTGTTGTTGCTCACTTTTACATGAAGTTATGCTAAATTTTAGCTATAATCTATTTTATAAATAGGTCTAACAAGATTTATGTCGAATAATTTATCCATATTTGACTGTTTTCAAATATTATAGTACATAAAATATATATTTTTAATTAATAAATATGAAAAAAGTAAATTGCTTAATCCCCGACTAGGCTGTTCAGGCACTAGGCTATGGGTTGCCGCCCGCCTATCGCCTAGCGCTTTTTAGAACATTGGTCATAACACAAACCAGAGTCATACAAGAGAATTCATGGACTACTAAAAGGTAAAGAGTCGAATTTAAGGAATGACACCAAGGATAGGAATACGACTCGTGAATGACTTAAAGTTTCCGCTAAAATTTAAAATTGTAAATAAAAATTCCTAACAGAATTTTCAAAACCCTTTTTATGCCAACTCATGAAAATCTACTAGCTCCAAAATTTCTTAAAGACCACTTTCATAAAATTTTTGATGCGCTAGCAAGGACTTTAAGGCATCAGAGGTTTTAAAACATTTTATTTAAATCAAAAGTCCGAGAAATGATTGCTCTGATACCACTGCTATCGCACCCCGGGAGGGAGAGCTATAGTGGCTAAGATTTTAAGCTAATAAAAAGCCAACACGTCCGAAAGACACGCCAATAACTTATTAACCAAAAGTCATTGGTGATTTAGTAGGTAAAGTTGACGTCGTCGCCTGACCGAAGTCTGACAACTCTCAATTTAATTACCCTGCAATCGTTAGTAGTATGGAAAAGTAGGGATCGTTCTAGCCGAGGACACCAAAGGGTGATCGAACAAAGAGAAAATAAACAATTTATAAACAAATATTCACATATACAATCATCTGTCACATAATATACAAGTATGAACATATATACATTGAAATATCGGGGATTAAGATTGATTTAATCTAACAAATAACCTACTGAAAATTAAACCTAAGCTACTATATACAAGTGATCAACATACTCATGCAACACATAACACGAAAAACCCTCTAAAACACGTAACAATTTCATGCAACACCAGGCAGCATTGTTCAAATTATCCTAGACACTAACCAATTCCGATTCTAATTAGAGCCGTTGCGGTTATCTAATCGTTAAGACTTCTCAAGTATTTAGAACCATCTTTGCGCTTGATCCTAAACATGAATGCTAACTCATTTAAAGACACGTTGCGTAGAGATTAAACAAGAAAACACTTAAGCACAAGTGTCAATCGGAAACATGATCTAAGGCATGGCGTCACTCATCCTATTAGTATGCAAATTATCAGAATTATATCCGCCCTAAGTTAATAATAAAGACCAAGACAACTTTGCGTATGAATCGATCTAAAATTATTATGGTAGATGAAACCGCAGCCTAAGGACAACCATGACCAAGGCAGCCTCAAGGATTGATTTAGATGCACAATTCATGACAATTAATCAATTAGAAATCAAGAATACATAAGAACATGCTACTGCCCCTAAACCTAAATCACAAAATCATCATATATTCAAGAAGTTACAAATCAAAACACAGAACAATTCAAAGATCACAAAGAAATTCGAAACCCATGTTTGATAAATAAAACCAAAAAGTATATAATCATAGAATTCGAAAATATACAGAAAATAACATAAATAGCCATGAGAAAATCACACTCTTATAACCTTGAATGGGTTCGGCAAGTATGGGGAATTTGGTGGAAAGATGGAACGATTCGTATGAAATCCATAAAACCATATATATGGAAAGATTGAAATCCATAAAACCATATATATATATATATATACATTTGAGCTCGAAATAAAACCATTTAGAAAATCTTGGCACAAAAAAATCATCATTTAATATCTTTGGAGGAAAAACTATGCAGTATGCTAAAACATGAGCCAGAGCACTCAATGTACAAATACAGCCTGTAGGGCTTCTCAAATCTCTGTGACCGATCCCGGGTTTGCTTATTCAGCAAACCGATGCCAACTACCTATGCACCCGAGGACGAATAGTAGCGATAGTGTCCATTTACAGCGAATGCCCAACAGATCACTCATAGTAGCATGCCACACTTACGACTCGCTTAACTTTGTACGAAACAAGCGTAAGCAGGGAAAAAATATAAACAGCGCATTGCCCCTTTGGACGTTCATGGTTATCGACACAATGAGATTTCTAAATACTAGGTCCCATCACTCTCAGGTCACGCACCGAAAATCAAGACAAGGGTGCTTAACATTTCACATCATCATATAAAATCATTCTCGCCTAACCTCGGGTTTTTATGGCCCAAACACAAACCATTTATCTAATAATATATATTGAAAACTTTCCTGAGGTATCGACCATGAGCATACAAAAATAATGCACTTTCATATATAGAGGCAAAGCCACTAACATAGGGGGCTTAGCTTTCCCTATCTGGAATTGTTGTTCCTTATGTAAGCTCCCAAGAACCGCCTCGGTAATCCGAGGTCACAGCGTAACCTAACTCGTCTGATGAATCACTGCAGAAATAGAGTAGCTTAGCAAATAAGAAACAATAACAGTCCATTTGACCTCAGCATTTCCTAGTTTGACTACGATTAACCACATTGACCAAGTTGACCAACCAATTCCTTTATGACTCTTTAACCTTTTTAACTTGCTTTTCCGATTATCGACTCTTTGCTTATTTGCCGGAAGTCCGACTTAACTTCCAAACTTCCCTTAACCATTTATCCCGACACTAGGTAGTCACATAATAATTCGTTGAAATACTATGGACACCCAACGTGTCTCTTAGGTCAAATCTTTAACCCAAAGTCTATTTATCGATTTATGTGAATCACCTAATTTTCTTAAAACGGTCAACTTGACACTTCTAGATTTTTCAATTATCATCTTTCGAAAACAATTCAACACTTAACCAAATTTTGTCAAACTTCAATTCTTTTTACTAGACACTTTCCAAAAATGGAAACTTTCCCTTATTGGAAAATTTTCCAAAATGGAAAGTTTTCTAAATTAGTAGGTTTCCCAAAATAGAAAGTTTCCTAAAATGGAAAAGATTCCAATTATGACTTAAATTAGGTTTCCCAAATTAGTCTGTTTTTAGTAAGTTGCCTTAAATGTAACTTTCCGATTACGACCCTTTAGCTCGACTAAACGGTAACGACACATTTTAAAATGAGTCGTAGACTACCTCATCGGCATTCTGTCAGATTTACTGCCTCACCGGAACAGTCATCGGAATTCGACGACTTGCCGAAATCTTTTGCTAGATTCCGGTCACCTTGCCGGAAATTTACCATAGTTTCCTTGTTTCTTTAATTCACCAAGTTCTCGACATACAAAATACACAATGGTCGATTCAGTCACATATTCAACAATAACATCAACACAGAACCAACAACAATTAACACCAAGAATCTGTCAGTTACCTCCTCATATCTCTAATTCTCTACCGAGAGTGATCTATGCACCCAGCAGAGTGTCACATTGACCTCCTCAATCCTTCATCCACTTTTCTCCCTTACTCTTCAACTCCAGAACCTCATTAACACAAAATAAAATCAGAATCTCAACAATATGTTGAAACTACACAAACCTAGAAAACTCACTTTTGAACCAAATTGATTTTTAGAGAGGGACAGCTTCAAGGGGATGACATATATAGCCTCCAAGAGATCAAAAACAAACCAGAATCCTTCAGAAGTCGTCGCCGACGTCGCCAGGCTCGTCAAAACCTCCACTACCAAAAACCCAGAATTTGGGGATTTTTCAATTAGGGCTCGAATCAAATATCAAAAGGTAAAGAAAGGAAGAAGAAGTGGGAGGAAGAACCATACTGGTCGTGCGCCCTCACACCACCTGGATCGTCGGAATTTTGTCGTTGACTACTGTGCACAGTTGAGATCGATCTCCCTTCTCGGTGGCTGCCTGGGGATTCTGAGGGTAGGGTTAGGTAGAGAAGAAGGAGAGGAAGAGAATGGTGGTGGTGCGCCATCGAACGATGGCGGGAGTCGTCGACGTATGGCGGAGGACGCCGGAGCAGGAGAGAGCTCGGGGAGCTCGAGTTGATCGAATTTGGAGTTTTTGACCAAGTCAAACCTCCCTTCTCTATTTATAGAGAAATGGACGGATGAAATCAAAATTTTGGAAAGATCTGACAGTCTAGATTTAATGAAGAGTAAAAAGTAAATAGTTAAATGGTAAAACTTATTTACCAGAGTGGTAATTAAAAATTACCAGAAACTTTGAACATTCGTAGAAAATAGAAAATTCGTAGACACTGAAAATATTCTGAAAATACCGGGACTCTCGTGTCAAAACATACTATAACATCGACTCCTTAAATGAGGAATTTGAAGAATTTAGAAAAACTCGATAATGAACGTGGTCATTAACTTGTTAAGTTACCGAGTGCGGCTTAAACCTCAGTAACTCGTCATAAACCACGTAAATACATACGAGGTCTCACATCGCTGGACTCTTTTCTTTCATCTGGCCTGCTAGAGGGGCACCTTGCCTCGGACGCAAGGGATTAACCTGGAAAGCCAACAGTTAGGCACAAGCACAAAGGAAGTAAGCGATAAGAAAATTCCAGGACAATCAAAGAAGTTATCTCTTCTGGGTTGCCTTCTCGAATAACAACAACAGTTGAGGGACTAGAGGGGTGGAAGTAGTTTCTCTTGCCGATCGTCAGTGGTGGAAGATGTTTTGCTCTGCCTCACTCAAGGAAGGATAGAGGCGGGAGAGCACGGTGGTGAAGACAACTTCATCTGCGGTCTGCCAGGAATTGTCAGAAAGCGATCGCCACCAAGCAAGGTATTCGGGGTCAGTGTCGAAGGAGGGCTCGATCTCCAAGAAAGCCGAGGCGAGAGGGAAATGACAGTTCATCGTAGAGGCCCGGTCCACATCGCGGGTGCGCCGCTAGGAAGTATACTTGTTGACTAAATAAGTCAAGGGAAATGGAACACACCTTGACTAAACCCAAGTTGACGTGCGAAGTGGTACGACGCGTAGAGTTCGAACCCTTCACCCTGATCAGGAAGTCGAAGGTCAATGTAGGAAACTACCCTAGAAAAAGTGTCCTATGCGTCATGGTCGGATTCAGGGCAAGGGAGAAGCCCGCGATAAATAATCACTGGATGACGGTGCCACGCCCAAGATCAATGGTAGGTGGCCACTCAAACTGGTTAAATAGTATGGCGTGGCTGGCATGAAAGGAAAGAGGTGCTCTACCAGGAGTATTCTGGTTCACATTGAAGCTGAGCATGGCCTGCTCTGTTTGGATCATGGGCGGTGGAACTGCTAAAAGTAAATCTGCAGCTATAGGTCCAACATCCACAGCAGGCTTGGTGGAATCTGGAACGGGTTCAGGGTCAGGGTCCAAAGAGCCAGGCATAACATCGCAAGCACAAGTTGTCCTAAACCAATCTCCAGGCCATTATAAAGCGCTTCCGCTAGTTTAGTCTACTTATCTATAGGCTTATGTGTCAAACATCAAAATACAAACTTATTTACCAGTACTCAAGGAAAGCGATACCTCCTTCGCGAAGCGATGAGGCCCAGGAAGCGAAGTTGTCGGCATCTAGGCGGTGTGCGAGGATGGTGGCATATCGAATCAGCATAGTTGTTCAACACAGCAGGTGATAGCGGCCGGACGAGGGATGGTCTGGGCACAACATCGACGTTTTCCAGGAAAAAGATGTATCCTAGGCGCGACAGGTTATCAGATAGGAGGCGCTCAAGCCTGGTGGCCCAGATGATGGCAACGGTGATATTGAGGTTAGTGTCTCAGACTGGATTTTTCGGTGGTGCCATATCAAGGTTTTGAAGAGAGGTAGAGAAGAGGCGAAGGACGAAGACGATGATGAAGAGGAAGAAGATTAAAGGTGATAATGACGTTCGAAATGTCAACCTATTCAGATTCGCAACTGGCGAAACGTATTAATTAAACCTTTTTGCTTGGTCTTTTGGTTCGAAGCGGCGCTCAAGACCTAGGAGAAATGTTTGAGCCTAATTAACATTGGATTTGAAATTAATCAGTTTTGGATGACATTTGGGCCAATACTAGTGGCCCAAAAAGAAGCTTTTTCAGTTTCAGCCCAGGAGGGTAGGTAGGGCGAAATCCAGATGTGAAAGCCGCCTCGCGTGCATGTACAAGACTCTAGAAATGAAGTTTGCATGGGACTCTAAAGTGCTATTAGGTCAGTACTAAGTGACCTAGGCAAAGCCAATTGTGATTGTGACTGCGTCATCTCGGTTACTTCATTGCTAAGTAAAACGAATCCTTGTGCAATTACGGTATTAAAAACCAACTTAGATTAAACAAAGTCTGTATCCTTATCAATTAAACTTCGAGTCAATATATATAGAAGGCTCAGGGATCAGACTTACACACAATCATTCAATCAACAACTTTTTACAAAAAACAACTCTACAGTTACAAATTGATATGACCTCGTCGATCACAAGCATTTTGCCTTAGCATCCAACAACTTGGTTCCCCGAAACTATCCTTGGCAAGTGGCTCGCATCTCTCTAGCGGTACCCCGCCCCCATTTTTCCCTTTGGTTCCTCTACTTGTCTCTACACGAGTATCGATAGAGAGAGTGGTAGACTGCTCGTAAATTATTCCTCCATGGCCACACATGTAACCTATAGTTTTCTGAAGCGAAGATAGGTGGTGTGCAACCTCTTCATTTTTCCACATCCGTGTGGTGGCTTGCCTGCAACCCATTTAATTTTCCTGTAATTTACTTTCCTACAATTTAAATTTTAGTATTTGTACTACTTCCCAGCTAGCTGGAAGCGAGGCCAAAACAGGTAATACTAGAGATTTATCCGAAGACTTATCCCGTAAGGTCGTTGCACTCTTACGACGATAAGGTGACTGGAGATTTATTCAGAGACTTATCTCATGAGGTAGTTGCACTCTTACTGTGATAAAGTGACTGGAGATTTATCTGGAGACTCATCTCGTAAGGTAGTTTCACTCTTACGGTGGTAAGATGACTGAAGATTTATCCTGAGACTTATCGCGTAAGGTAATTGCACTCTACGGCGATAAGTATATTTTGTTGTTCTCCTACCTTTACAAGATTTTATCTTATACGGAGGCAGGGCAATACTAGAGATTATCCAGAGGCTTATCTCTTACGGTAGTTGCACTCTTACGGTGATAAAAAATGAGTGGAGATTTATTCGGAGACTTATCGCGTAAGGTAGTTGTACTCTTACGGCGATAAGGTAACTAGATTTATCTGAAGACTTATCTCGTAAGGTAGTTGCACTCTTCCCGCGATAAGAAATTTTATGTCATTCTCCCATTTTACGTAGATCAATTATGGAGATCTGGGTTTATGGAGAGAGAGAGAGAGAGAGAGAGAAAGGGAACAAATCTGGGAGAGAAGAGTTAGAGGTCGGATATAATAGGCAAGGGTAATTTTGATTGGGAAAAAACACTAAAAGTTAAAAATTTTGTTAGTAGGAATAAATCACTAAGAGTGTATAAGGTTAGTGAGAATTTTTTATTCTTATTTTGTTAGTGGGAAAAAGCCCTTAACTTTTGGGTAGATTAGAATTTTTCCTATTTGTAATATTGGGAGACATCTATAAGACTAAATTTGATTTATCATTAGTTTACATCAAGTATTGACAACATAATTACCAATAAAGATATGGAGAATAAGTAATTGGAGAATCATAAGACTTTAATCTTGAATACTTTGTTTATGGTATATCACAGTATATAAATGAGGAATCTAATATGACATGATTTGTAAAGTTTGTCTAATAAGGTATGCAACTACAATAAGAGATTTGAACTTCAATTGTTACATTGATGGGAGGTTATAGAATATCCAATTCTCTATTAAAACTAATGTCCTTGCACTCTCTCATTCTCTCGGTGGTATGATTCTTGCCCCATTCAAAGAATACCACAATGAGATGCAGTACAGACATAATTAGGCTTGAATCAAGTGACCATTAAGTCTAAAGGTTCATGATCTGTTTAATTGTTGTTCTTAATTTTATACAATTGTATTTATATTTTTTGTCAAGTGATCGATCTAGTGGCTTTTGAGTTTAAGGTTACAACATTTTCATAATGATCCCAAAAACAAAAGACCACCATAGTCACCACGATCCAAATTTTTTTCTTTTTTGAAGGAAACATATATGGTTTAGAACCAGCCTAGCAAGGCTCGGCTCCACGTTCGTTTTCGTTTATTGGATTGAAAAGTTGCATCGGGGAGGACATGTAACTTGAACCCCGAGCTACAACACAACTATTACAATTATCCTCATGGCGTACATCCTGGATAATAACAGGCGTCTCATCTAGAAAAAGACATCCAACTTACTACATCTACCAAAGTGGGCTAATCTATTTGCCATACTATTTACTTCATGATTAACATGTTTCAATTGAAAGTAATTAAAAGTGTCGACATACCTATGACAATCTTCCAGAATACGTCGAGCAAATGCACAAAATTCACACAATCATCACTCTCAACTTCAACATCTTGCCACCCTTGCTCAATGCATATCAACATCCTTGCTCTAAGAGCTTCTGCTTCCATATGGATGGCTGACGAAACATACTGAAATGGTCATGCAAAAGAAGCAATACACTCCCCATACCTGTCTTGCACCATTACCCCAATGCCTCCATTATATCGTCCTCGATTGAAAAGCTCCCATCGATATTAACTTTGAGTCTACCTTGAGGAGGACAGACCCACTTTGACTTCACTCTTTTTGCATTGCTTCCAAGGTGTGGGCAGAAGTCTCAATGATCCATCAGTAGAGTCAATGACCATTTAGTCAAATGGGCAATATTATAGACAGTACCACGCCATACCATGTTGTTTCTCTCCACCAAAATCACCCAAAATGACATTAAGAAGCACTCTAGCTTCTCACTAGTCAATGAATCGACCATATCCCAAAACCAGACATCAACACAATGAGAAGGATTTGAACTTGGTTGACTAGGTAGCATACCATGCTTCCAAAAAGGGCACAACGCATTGCAATTTTTGAACAAGTGTAAACTGTCCTCTATCATCTCTGTACAAAATACACACCGGTCATCTAGGAGCTGTACTTTCTTTTTCATCAATGCAGCTCGAGTAGGTAATGTTCCCTTTGCCAGATGTCATGTGTGCATACATACCATTGGAGGTACCTTCAGATGCCATAGTTTACTCCACAACTTCATGCTTTCTATCCCCGAGTCAGACCCTGAAGCAGTTGTCTCTAACCCCTCAAGTAAGCGGCCAACATAATAGCCACTTTTAACATTATATAGACCCTTCTTATCAAAGTGCCAAATCAGCCTGTCTTCTCCACCATTTAGACGTAGTGAAATTTTGCGGATGATTTTAGCCTCCAATGGTGTGAACAAGTTCTCTAACATCCAGTTCTTCCATTCTGCACCACCGTCCTCAATAAGGTCACACACCAAAAGATCTTCATTCTCCTCCATCAGTATAGAATATGGTTTGAACTTGTAGGACAGTGGGATCCAGGGGTCATTTCACACCTGAATTGTCTCACCACTCCCCACCTGAAAACTCATGCCATGTTGCTACAAGTCCCGGTCTTGCATCAAGCTTCTCCAAGTGTATGAGACACTCTTCCCTACCTCAGCATTTAGAATATTTGTGAGAGAGAAGTACTTCTTCTGTAAGACCCGAGCAAGCATGGAATGAGGCCTGTTTAACAATCTCCAAACTTGTTTGGCTAGTAGCGCTTTGTTGAAAATAACCATATCCCTAAAACCAAGTCCACCAACTTACTTGGATTCACACATCTTTTCCCATGCTATCTAGTGTATTCTTCTAACATCACCCAACTCATCCCACAAAAACCTAGCCATTAATTGATGCATTTCACCACATAAATGTTTAGACAATTCAAAGCAGCTCATAACATATGTCAGTATCGACTGAAGGATGTCTTTGATCAACACCTCCTTACCTGCCCCACTAAGAGTCTTATCCCTCCAACCCTGCATTCTTTTACGCACTATTTGAATAGAATGCCTCATCCTTTGAATACCTAAGCTCAATAGGCAAACCTAGCTATTTATCATGCTTCTCAGCTCTCTTCACACCCAGTATTGCAGCCAATTCATGTTGCTTCCACCACGAAACATTCTTACTAAATGAAACATGACTTTTTGGGTAGTTAATCTGTTTCTCCGACATTATTTCATATGACCCGAATATATTCTTCATGCACTGCACATCTTCAATCTCAACCTTTGAGAAAGAAAGAATCATCTGCAAAAAACAGGTGATCTGACTAACTACCGGAGCCGTTGTACAAATCTTCATTCCCTAGAGATAGTCTTTTGCCTCTGCATCCAAAATCATCATGGACAGAACCTCAACATAGATAAGAAACAAGTATGGGGAGATTGCATCACCTTGCGCCATACCTCGACTTGGTGACAAATTATCACATGGCTCCCCGTTCACCAGAAAAAGTACGTTACCGTTCTCACACAATTCATCACCCATTTTAGCCAGTTTCCACCAACCCTAATTTCCTGAGCACCTTCTCTAGAAAATTTCACTCCACCCTATCATAAACCTTGCTCATGTCCAACTTGAGCGCACAGAACCCTACTTTACCTCTTTGACAACAGTTCAGAGCATGGAAAATTTCAAAAGCAAGCAAAGAGTTATCTGAGATGAGCCATCCCAGAACAAAAGCACTCAATTGCTGTGAAATTATTACATCTAGTAAGAGTTTTATCCTATTTGCCAACACTTTTGATCTCAGCTTATAGATTATGTTACACAGAGAAATAGGTCTAAGCTATTTGACATAATATGGTGTCTTCACCTTTGGAATCAAAGTGACCCATGTACAGTTGATCTGCATGAGCAATTCCTCAGAGTCTAGATACTCTTTTACCGCCATGACTACGTCCTTGCCCACAATCTCCCAAATCTGTTGATAAAACACAGGTGAAAAGCCATCCTGCCCTGGTGCTTTACACCCAAACTTTTAAAACATATGAGTATTATATTGGCATGGTAACATATTTTAGATTGGGAGAGGAAGCTCCTCGATCCTAATAATAATTAAAAATTCATAATTACCCAGCATTTAGAAAGATTTTTCTCACTTATTTATTTCTTTTTTGGTAGTATGAGTTTTGCTTAAATTTTATATATTTATTCAATTTTCTTTGTGTAAACTTTTGTATTCATACAACTGTATATGTTCGGCAAATCAAACTATGTGATGTCTGGTTTATTCTCTGGTGGCAATATAGTAGGAAAGTTACATTATTAGACATTAGGATATGTAATCGTGTTACATGTCAAGTGATCTTTCCATTATGTCACTATATGAAAAAACAAATAGAGTCGTCTTTAGAGTAATATTATTTACTAGTTGGTGTTTGTTAAAATACATGTTTGCTATCGATATTATTTCAGGTCTTTGTAATCAGGGGTTTAGGCTTTATGTCTCCACCTTATATTGAATGGTTTTATTAATGGAATGTTGAGAGTAACCGCGCCAACCATTTATCTAAAAAAGGATTTTTAATATATATTGGGAATTTTCATGTTACATAAATAGAGAGAACAACAAAATGCATTTTGAAATTGACTGGTTAATAAAAATAGTATCAAATAGTTGATTATATGTGATATGATCTTCATTTCCATGATGAGTAACCAGGCATCGATGCAGTGGCGTAGCCAAAAATTTAGTCTAACATGGTCAATATTTACATAGCCATAATTTACATATATGTTAAGGAATTAACAAAATTATTTAACAAAATAAAGCATGAATACCAAAATAAAACGGAGGACAATGAAGTGACTATAGACAATAGACCCCGTGTTAGGTTTAGAAACATATTCTTTTGTTAGAGAAAGATTTCCTATAATGGTTTGCAAAACCCTCAGAAAAGAGAAGACTATTTAAGCGAAAGAGAAACAAGAAATAAGAATGATTTGCTCGGAATCCCAAAGCTTCCCACCAATTTATGGTTTGAGTTATATATGGGACAAAACTTCATCTTATATTTGATGATCATAAGTTCATTACCATTTTTAAACTACTTGATTTTAGACTAGAATACAACCGACCAATAAGGATCAACTTTTATACAAATTTTAATCAATGATGTTAGTTCTCAATTGATAGAAGCCTACAATATTAATTAATGAGCAATTTTTAAAAGTTGAGAGGGTCATTTGACTCCCCTCGCCCGCCTATGCATGGATGGATGAATGGAAATTGCAGGTTTCAAAGGCAGTGGTCCAAGAGAGAGAGCAGCGAAACCACACACAATGGATTGAGGGATTTTTGAAAGCAAGTTTCTCTGTTGCCTGTCCAACCCATCCTTATATCGCCAACCCCTTAAACAGGTACTGCATCACCTGTCGAATCCCAGGTTGCAAGTTCTGTATCAATCCGGGCAATGGGCGCCATAGCAACCACGAAACTTTACAAATCTACAGCTATGCCAACCGTGATGCAGTTTTACTCAGCGAAATGCAAAAACACACGGACTGCAATGACATTATTGTACGTACACAACTTATTTGAGATATATAGTTTCTAGCTATTCTTTAGTTCAAGGTTTACTAATTGATCGATATATAGAATGCTGCATGTACTGATATTGTGATCATTGTTTCCAGCCCTACAAGCATAACCGATCGCAGGTCATCATAGCAATGACGCCTCTCCCGCATTTAGGTGGATTAAGCAAGTGTATGTGCCACACTTGTGGCAGACGACTAAGTTACCCGTACTCGTACTGCTGCCTCCATTGCAAGGTACGAACGTAATGACTCAGACATCTGATGAATTCTATTTGAGATATATCAGCTCAAGTAGCTAGCATTTGTGTTTTTTACTGACTAACTTCAGAATTTAGAAGCTGCATGCAGCCTTTATATGCATTTTATTTCAGCTAGATACATGAATTAATTGGAATTAATTTTTATGATTTATGTATTATAATTTATAGATGGAAGCAATGGCCAGCGAGCCAAGCGGTGTCTCATCATCAGGTCCACCACTTCTTGGCGGCCAGAATAGTCCCAACAATAAGGAAAACAAGAGGGTGTCCGAACTGGAAAGATCACTCAACAGAAGAAAGGGAAAAGCTTTCCGGGCTCCATTTTTCTGAAGGCGAACTTGCTACATTGAGAGGAATTACTTAAGGATTCGTAAGAAACAACATCATACAGTTTGGCTAGTCATTCTATGGTCTTGTTTAATTGACTACATTTTCTATATATTTCTTGAAATTATGGCCCGGATTCATCGACAAATTTGTAGTTGATTTCAGACTTCGATCTGGATCGTCTTTTTCAGCTAAGATATAGTACATGATAAACGACTGTATTTCAGATGCTAAAGCTCTCTATATATAGTGAAAAGAGTATCTTGCCTTATATATATATATATATATATATATATATTGATATATATATTGATGAAGTATGATAATAATGCGAATAGAGAATCGTGAAAGAAATGTATTTTATAGATGCATCTATTTATAAAGGATTACATAGAACATATCCTTAAATAACTAGTAAACCTATCTCTATACAGAATATGGATTCCTTATCCTAATTGCATAAGGCCAAGACACACATAACAGAATGTTCTAGAACACTCTCCCTTGTGTCGCGCGTCGTTATGCTGGTGATGCTTTACATGTTGCCTCTTTAAAAACCTCGTCAAGTAACAAAAACCCTGTGAAAAAACTAAACATTGATTATAAGGAAAAAAAAGTGCAACACACCAATCATGTTAACTCCCTCTGATGTGTACATTACTCAGAAAGGGTTAATAGCCGACGCATGCCTATGCTCTTCACATGTTTATCAAATGTAGATTTAGGCAAAGACTTAGTAAATAAATTTGCCACGTTTCTTTGAGAACTCACTTGGTTCATTTGAATGTTAAGAAACGCTTGTTGTTGTTGATTGTAGAAGAACTTAGGTGAAATATACTTCGTATTGTCACCTTTAATAAAGTCATGCTTCATCTGCTCAATGCAGGCTGCATTGTCTTCATATATGCATGTAGGCTTATCAGTTGTAGATCTTAATCCATTAATTCCTCTAGTGTGTCCAACGATTGATCTCAACCATACACATTCACGAACAGCTTCATCTAGAGCAATGATCTCTGCATGATTTGAGGATGTTGCCAGAAGAGACTGTTTAGTAGATCTCCAAGATATTGTCATATTCCCAATGATGAATACATAACCAGTTTGAGAACGTCCCTTGTGTGGATTTAGTAAGTATCATGCGTCGGCGAAACCTACTAACATATTGTTAGGAGTCTCGGCATAACCAAGGACGGTAGTGGCGTACACGGCGTCGGTTCCATGTGTGACATCGGCGGTGGCAGCGTCCACGATGGCGGTCCAGTCCCACTCAGGCCGAGTTCGTGTTCCTCATGTACCGCAAGACCAACTTCAGTCTTCTTTTCATTTGTATAGGGAAAGAACAATCCTGGGTCAATGGTATGTTTAAGATATTGAAATACATTCTTTACAACAGCCCAATGACGTTGGGTTGGCGCTGAGCTAAATCTAGCTAGAAAATTCACTAAGAAGACAATGTTTGGTCGAGTATACTAAGCTAAATACAATAACGTACCTATTGCACTAAGATATGGGACTTCGGCTCTCAATAGCTCTTCATCGTCATCTTTTGGACGGAATGGATCTTTATTAATATCTAGACTTCGACCAATCATGAGAGTGCTAGCCTGATGCAATTTGTCCATGTTAAATCGCCTGAGCATCTTTGGACATATGCAGATTGTTGGATTAGAATAGCACAAGCTCGGTGCTCTAGTTCAAGTCCTAGGTAAACTCGGATTTAAGATACGCTATGGTTTCTCTTATCTCTTCAAGAGTACCAATGATATTCATGTCATCTACTTAAACGGCGACAATAGCAAATCCAAAGCTTGTTTTCTTTATGAACACGCATGGGCATAGTTCATCGTTCTTGTATCCTTTCCTAATCAAGTAGTCACTTAGACGAGTATACCACATTCGCCCATATTGCTTTAATCTGTAAAGTGAGCGTTGCAATCTTATAGCATACGCACTCTGTGGTTTAGAGTCTCTTGATTTAGGCAACGAAATCTCATCTGGAACTTTCATGTATATCTCTGAGTCAAGATCCCCATAGAGATAAGTTGTAACCATATCCATAAGCTGCATATCTAGCTTTTCGGACAATACCAAACTTATGAGGTATGGAAAGTAATAATGTCCATTATGGGAGAATATGTCTCCTCGTAGTCTATACCAGGGTGTTATGAGAAACTTTGCGCCACAAAGCGAGCTTTGTATCTAAATACCTCGTTCTTCTCATTACGTTTTCTAACAAAGACCCATTTATGTTCTACAGGCTTTACAGTTGGCGGAGTTAGCACTACTGGGCCAAATACATGTTGCTTTGCTAGAGAATCTAGTTCTGCCTGGATAGCATCTTTCCATTTTGTCCAATCAGCTTTATGTTAGCATTCAGCAATGGAGTGTGGTTCGATGTCGTCATGCTCTATGATTTCATGAGCTACAGAATATGCAAATATATCGTTGACTTGCATAGATGACCAGTCTATCAATTCATAAGTGTTATCATAACTGAGGCATCTCATGGAGATTTCTATATTCTCTGATGTGGACATTGATACTGAGGCATCCCCTATGGATTCTAACATCGATTCTAGGACATAGCTGTAATCAGCGATAATCTCAAGGGAGTGATTCTCCACATCAATGATCAAAGGATCATGTTATTCCTTAGCAGTCCGTTTCTTTCTAGGACGCGTATCCATCGAACCATGTGGTGTTCCCCTTTTCCTTTGAGGAGGAGCCACAGCCTTCATCCCCCCATAATGGGTGGCGACGCCATCGGTAGCCATACCGAGCCTGGGGACAGTTATGCCCTCATTTCGAGGGACATCGAGCCTTGTAGTATTATTTGCAGTTGGTATTTCAGATCTTGTCACTCTAGCAACCTCGACAAAGGAGTCAGACATCGAATCTGCTACCTTTTAGAGATTGAGCATTTGTTCCACTTCATTATCTACTTGAGAAGTGCGGGGATCAAGATGAGACTGTGAAGAGGCAAACCACGACATTTTATGTCATTCCTCATGAACACTTGTGTTTTATATCCCCCTAACAGTGGGAAGAGTGTCTCATCAAAATGACAATCGATGAATCGCGCCGTGAATAGAACTCCTGTAGAAGGCTCTAGGTATCGAATGATTGTTGGTGACTCATATCCAACATCGATACGCAATCGTCTCTGAGGACCAAATTTTGAATGCAGTGGTGGCGTTAATTGCACATAGACAGCACAACCAAAGATGCTTAGATGCGAAATATCAAGTTCATACCCAGTTACCAACTGGTACACATTAAAAGTTTGGTGTGTGGTGGGTCTGAAACGAATAATTAAAGCTGCATGTAGTATTGCATAGCCCCATCATGCAATTGGAAGGTTGGTGCGCGTAACTAAAGCTCGAGCGATCATCTGAAGTCGCGTAATAGTAGCTTCTACAAGACCATTTTGAGTGTGCACATGGAGTACGGGATGTTCAACTTCAATCCCTATTAACATGTAATATTCATCAAAAGTTTTTTATGTGAATTCTTCAACATTGTCCAATCGAATAGACTTGATTGGATGATCAGGGTGGTGAGCCCTAAGTTTTATGATTTGAGCTAGGAGTTTTGGAAATGCAACATTGCGTGTAGATAACAACGCAACGTGAGTCCAACGTGTGGAGGCATCTGTAGCCATAAAATACTTAAATGGTCCACAACTTCGATAAATCGGTCCACATATGTCACCTTGAATCCTATGTAACGGTATATTAGTTGTGTTATCTTTAGCATATGATGTTCTTGTTGTGATCTTTCCTAAGGAATAAACTTTGCAAAATGAGCGATGTGCATTGGAAGGAGACAATGACACACTATGGGAGAGAGGGCATGTATGGGAAGGTGGCCGAGCAGCATCCTGGATGTCGAAGCCAAGCCTAGCAAGCACTAATGTTGGCAATGGGCTGCCACCATCAATGGTGGCGTCACTACTTTAGGGCGTGGTAACATGATGTCCCAAACGTCGTTGTTTCGATCTAAAGAAGGGATGTCTGTGCGAATTGCACAAAATCCTGATCATCATATCTCTTCCAGGATGACCAAGACGGTTATGTCAAAGCTTGTATGAGTCAGAGTCCCAAAGTTCTTGTTGGCGACTACATGGGATTCAATAGTTGTGAGGTAAAGCCCACTAGACTGACTCATAAGTTTCTCCAATGTGTGTTTTCATCTGCATTCATGTGAAGTAATACACATAAATTCTTGTCCATTCTCACAATGAGTTTCCAGGTGAAAACCATTAGCGCGTATGTCTTTGAAGCTCAATATGGTTCGATTTCCTTTAGGTGCATAAAGCACATCTGCAACATGGATTAAAGTTCCATGAGGCAATAAGAATCGAGCAGATCCACGTCCTCGAATTACAGGTGAAGACCTAATCATTATTGTGATGGTGGTTGTACAAGGTACTAACTCAATAAAGAGTTGTCGGTTCCTTAGGATTGTGTAGGTAGTTCCATTATCTGTGAGGCACTCGATCTCTCCAGTAATTATACCTACAAAAGAGAGTAGATATATGAATAAATAGTTCGTTTTGGAGCTATTTAAAAAAGGATTGGAAAGTACTTATAAGATCATCAATCCCTAGAGTGCAAAATAATTTTCGCACATGATGACCTGTCCGTATTCAAATAGCCATAACTTCTTTGTTATTATAGATATGAACGAACGGCCAACTATTGTGGAAAATAGACTTGTAGAGCTTTCCTGTGATATAAAATGGGCATTTTAGTGCATCCGGAGCAGTTCACAATGCTCATTCGAAGTTGCTGTCCAGGGAGGGAAAGATTTGCTGTTTTTCAGTATTGGCATTTGCAAGTTTTTAGAGCTTACAAGAGAAGTGTAGGCCAATACCTAGGCCATAAGTGACGTGTTTTCTTATCAAAGATGCGGCATAAGAAGTCTTCAACGTCTAGTAAAAGACGGCATTTGGTTTAATAGCGTAGCGAGATCCAAAATCGTAAGCTTTCGGTAACTCCATGTGTAATATGACCAGGCATGTCCGTAGAGGGTCGGTAGTGAAAGGCACACTTAATTATAGACTTGTGAAAGGTTTTGAGTGTAAGATTATGGAATTAGAGGTAACATTAATAGGTTGTTAAGTTTGATGACCTTGGGAAGTCTTGGAGGAAGGTTGTCCCCTTTAGGCAACCTTAGGGCCAAGTCTTGGTTAAGGGTGCAACGATCTTTTGTTCGAATAGTTGCTAAAGGTTAACAAATGTGTTAATTAGGTAACTTGTGGAGTTGGTGCTGAGCTTGGCTCTTGTGATTTTGAAGAAGCAGTGGGAATTGTCAGGTGAGTAAATCTCACTGTGGTTTTTTTGTGAACCAATAATTACCGAATAGTTCATTGTTTTATTTTATGAAGTCGTTCGTCTGAAAATGAAGTGTTTAGTTTCAAATATATGGACTTGATCGACTACAGTCCATAGGGTAAATAAAATGAGTTTTCTGTTATAAGAACGATTCTAAAAGGATGCGGAATGAACTATGTTTGGTGATAATGTTGATCGTGGTCGAATGACCCTTATACGTGTGTTGTGCCTTGATTTGTGTGTGGAGTTGGGTGAAAAGTGAAAATGGTCAAGTTATGATTGTTGCTAAGTGAGTAATATCTCACAAAGTTGCTTGAGACCGAATTCAATTATGTTCACATAAAAGCTTGGCTTAATTCTTAAAGAAAGTATAATCCTCTCGTTTTAAAATAAATGAGCTTGATCGACAACGGCTCATCGGTAAGTTAAAATAAATATTTTCTGGCATGTGTGATCATAATAGTGGGTCCTTGAATAGTTTTTCACGTGAGAATAACTATTGACGTATATGTATATATATGTTATTGAGATAAGTGTTGTTGTAGTGTCCTTGTGTGGGCTTGTAGACCTTCGGGTCAGTCACAATTAGTGACATTTATTTCATTTTAGACCTTTGGGTTGGTCACAGCGGGTGACGTTTTGTTTGGATCTTCGGGTCGGTCACAGCAGTGATGATTTGACAGTGGTGATTGGTTACGATCAGTTAGAGTTCTAGTCTGTCGTTGCATGCCATGAGACCCTTTGTGCAGGGCTTTGGGATGCATGTTTATTTTTCTATAGAGTGGAGTTTGGCTTTATTGTTGTTGTATGCCTTGAGACCTTTTGTGTAGGGCTCCGGGATACATGTTTTATTTTTCAATAAAGTGAAAAATATGATTGTGATGTGTGATTAAGTGTTGGTGTTTTGCATAGCATTTAGTGACTCAAACTTGTATTTTCTGCTTGAAATATTATTGTTGGTAAATGATTGAGTCGTTACATTGTTTTACTCACACGAGCTTTTAAAGCTTACCGGGTTTGTTGTTTTACAACTCGGTGCACCATTTCTTGGTGTAGAGGTTGGATCTGCAGGTGTTGATCCACAGGCATGACTTGGAGATCAGTTCAGGATAGTTTTGAGAAATTTGTTGTGAGGCTTGTATTATATATTCTCTTTATTTGATTGAGAGGGTTGATGTTTTCTCAAATTCTGAGTACTGTGTGACTAGATGTAATTATGCGACTCACTTGTTGAATTTGTATTCAAATTATTACTCTGGATTTGTTGTTGTTGGGTTTGTGAGTTTGTAGGTTATAGAATTGTTAAGTTTCTAGATGTTATCATGCCCAAATTTTGACAAAAAAAATCGCTATTCAAAATTAGGGTCGTGACACTCATAATTGGTAATTTCTCAATTTCTCATAATTGGTAATTTCTTATAAATAAAAATTTTCTTAATTTCTCATATCTAGCAATTTCTCAAGTTCTCATAACTGGTAATGTAACATCTCGATTTTTGAAATTTCTCAAAAAATATTTTTCTTCTCAGAAATAAAAAAAGTATGTAACATCCTTGTACATACACAAGTTCGAAGTATGTTTCGGCGAATTTTTCGGACTCCCGAGTTGCTTTTAGTAGGGTGGGATCGGTATGGGACAGTACGGGATTTGATCTATCCTGATTTTTTCGGTTTTTGTATGGGACGGGATGTGTAATTTTAAGGCTTGGTACCGAACCATCCCGATAGCGAAAAAATTATGGACAAGTTCGAGACCAATCGAGACATAATGTTTTAAGTCAGGATTTTATATCTATAAATTAAACAATCACTTTTGTACTATATTAATACAATATTTAACACTTTTTCTCAACATAAATCAACAAACTAACATAATTAGGTGACTTCATCACTTTAAGATGATTAATTCTTCATTATAAATACATACTTTTTTCTTTAAACTAGTAAAATTATAAATTTGAGAGGATTCTGGACTGTTCGGGATATTTGGTATCTATTTGGCTCATACCGATCCCGAACCGATTAAGAAATTCAGAATTCGGTTCGGTTCAGAACAACACTTTTTCACTTTGTGTTCCGACCCGATCGGGTTCGATACAGGATGTCAGGATAGGTATTAGGATTTCGCTATCAAACTCCCGCCTCTAGTTTTTACCATTTTTTTAAGTTTCGACCTTAGTTTGAGTGCTGATGTGTTGCCATTTTATTGGTTGTCACTGACATGTGGCATGATTTGGGTGGCGGTCAAGGGATAAGAGCTGCCTTTGTTGCAGCTACGTTGTGTACTTGCTAGTCATAGGGACACTAGTCATCTTGTTAGCCAATGTTTTCTAGTTGTTGACAAGTGGTGCAAGCATCTTGGTGGAAACTTCAAATGTTGACAAATGGCTCTCTCCCATTGGTCAATCATTCACATATATATAGGATTGAGCTACCTTCTGTTCGATTTTTGATGCTTGTGTCACTATCTATGTTTGATTCGCTGGCAGTGTTCTAAAAAAAGCATCTAGGGCCGCCTAGGCGGCGTCTAGACGCTGGGAGACAGAGCACCGTTTCGATTTTTCTCGAATCGGTTAAGTTGGACACTGACGTGAAAATCGACTGCCTAAGCAAGCTGGGCGGCCCAATTAGTTTTTTTTTAATTATGAAATACATAAAAGCCTATCTAAAAATGACTAAAATCAAACACAAAAATACACAATACTATACTCTAATGTAACGTCCCGTATCTAAAAGTTAAATTTTTACAGGGGTTTATGAGTTACCGAGAGCTTTTAACGGTGACGGTGATTTAACAAATTATCCCTCGAGTTTATTTTCGAGTTTTTCTAAACTCTTCAAATTCCTTATTTAATGACTCGTTGTTGTAGTACGTGTCGACACGAGTCTCCCGGTATTTTCGGATTATTTTTCAGAGCTTCCATCTATTTTCTGTGAATTTCTAAAGTTTATGGTAATTTTTAATTACTATTCTGGTAAATAGTTTTTATCATTTAAATAATTACTTTTTACCTTATTTAAATCTAGACCGTCAGATCGATTAGGGTTTTGATCTGGGCCGTTGATTTGTGTTTAAAAAGACTAGAGATGGGTTGACTTTTGTCAAACCCGAGCTCTCCCTCCGCTCTCTCTACCTCGGCCCTCCTCCGACAAGTTCTCAGCCGTCCAACCACCGTAGCCCACCAAACCACCACCAAATCAATCCATTTCTTCCACTCTACCAAGCCCAGTTCTTTGTTCACGCATACCGCCACTGTGGAAGGAGATTAACTGAGAGGAAGTGCGGCAGATTTCTGGTGATTCTCGACGTTTCGGGCCACGACGGCGAGCCTGAATGATATGGATAGCTTCGTCTCGATCTCTGGATCCTTACTATGATCTCAGTTTCATCAAAGGAGCTTTGAGGGAGGAGAATCGTTCAGAGGAAGGTTCGGTGTTTTCCAGGCGAGTTTATGGTGTTTCCGGTCACCGGCCAAGATAAGTGAGGTATGAAAGATGATCTACTCTTCGTGTTCTACCTCTCTATTTAATTGGATTTGGGTTTGGTTGAGTTTAGGAGAATTTGTGTTTGAGCAAGGGAGGACCACCGTGCGTGTCATTGTGCACGGAGGTGGTGGAGGGGTTTTGTTTCATTTCGGGTTTTGGATTTCATGTTAAATATGTGTGCTCTTGTATAATTGAAAGTGAGATTGTTTGAGGAATAGAGGAAATGAAATTTCAGGTAGAGGTCGACCACTGTGTGCGGTGGCAGTGCTGGCTTCCTTAGCTCATCCTTGATTTAGTTCTCGTTCAGGAAGATGGGTTAATGATTATAATGGTTTTAGAATTGATGAAATTGTAGATTGGGCAAGCTTAGTTTGAATGCTGCGTTTTTAGCTTTTCTAGGCAGGGTAGTTATTTTGTGTTGTGTTGTTGATGTGGCTGCTGTTGTTGATGTTGCTGTTATTGTTGTTGTTGTGTTTCATCGCTGAATTGGTTGTTGTGATGTAACATGTCGAGAACTTGGGGATTTGGAGCAAGCAGTGAGATTATGGTGAAATTTCGGCAAAGTTGCAAAGTTGCCGGAAAACGGACGAAGGTTCAGGCCAAACAAGTTTCCGGCAGAGAGCCAAAGAGGTATGTATCGACCCCTAATTTAACATCAAAGTTGCGAGTAAATCGTAAAGTGGGTTAATTACGGGAAAATTAGACGTAAGTATTTTGGGAAACTTTCCAATTTAATAAACTTTCTATTTATGGAAAGTTGATATTGGAATTGGGAAAAGTGAGGCTAGTGAAAAAGGTGAAATTCAAGTTAAAGGAATCAGAGATTTAGTGAAGCTTGAAATTATAAGTTTATGTGACAACTTGGTTGAGAGGAAGATAATATCTACAATTAACGAAAATGTCGAGTTGATCGTTGTAGATAATTTGGATAAAGGACAATACGATTTATTGACTCATAATTAGTAATTCGGTTCAAACGGTAGATTGGGTATCCATAGTAATTCAACAAAATTACTATGTGATAACCTATCGTCAAATAAAATAGTAAGGAAAATCGTTATGCTAAGGTTGTCTTTACGGAAAATAAATTTTAAGTCGATATTCGGAAATAAGTGTAATGGTTAAAGTTGTTAAAAAGGAAGGAAATTGGTCAACTCTGTCAAATTAGGACTTCCTAGTCAAACTAGGAAAAGATCAAGTCAACGATAGAAAGACTAATATATTGGATTAATTTTTATAGTCAAAGGTCGAACGTGGGATTTGACTCGACCTTGTGGATATTTCGAGAAGGCGCTCGATGAGTATTTTGAGCATTGAGGAAGCCGCATTAAGTACTGTGAGTGGACTTTTATTTTAAAATATAATGCATGCAACATATTTTTATTAAGTTTCTCCTTTATTTATGAAATTTCCTCCATGTTGAGTTTTATGGTGATTTTGGGAAAATTTGGAAATTTAATACTTTTTAAAGATAAGTGAGCCGGGAAAGAGGTTCCTACCTTTCCCGTGAGTTTAAATGATTTTCCCGGAATATGGTTTTTAATTGTTATCACCATTTTGGGTTTTGGAGGGGGATTATATTTTAAAAGGGGAAACTTGGCTCTTGGATTTAATGATTTAAAGTAAAGTAAGGGAACCGGTTTCGGATGCCCGGAAATGTTTTAAATCCAATGTATTTGGAAAAAAGTCATGGATGTTTTGACTTGGATTTCAATTTTATTCACCACTAGGTTTTTAAGGATTTTCAAGTGTATATATATATATATATATTGTGTGTGTGTGTGTATTGCTAGCTAGCATGGACCATGGACCCTCTCTTGATGGAGATGGTACCCTCTCCGGATTGTAGCTGGTCAGACCCTCTTTGGTGGTAGCTGGTCGGAAAGACCCTCCCGGATAAAGCCGGTCAGGACCCTCCCAAATAGAGCTGGTCAAGGGACCCACATCTTTAATTATGATTTGAGGCAAGAAAATTGTTTTATCTTTTATTTAATCGATTTCTCGTGGTTAATGGATTTGAATGTATTTCTCGTGGTTATGGTGTTAATACCCCACATCTTTAATTATGGATTTGAGCCAAGAAAATTGTTTTATCTTTTGTTTAATCGATTTCTAGGGGTTGTGTGCATAAAGTATTTTGGAAAAATCCTCTGGAGAGCATTAAAGAAATTAGTCTTTATATATTTGATTTTTTTCCACTCACGCTAATGGTTTTAAATGTTTTCCCCTGGGCCTTTCGTTTTCAATTGCCCAGTGTTGCAGGGTTCGTAAGAGGAGGTCACGCGTACCGAAGTCGAGGCATAGTTAATTAATCCGCTGTCACAGAAAGTTTATTTAGATACCACTTCTGTGTAGATTGCTCTGATCACCCCGACTTGGATAGTTAAACAGGTTGTTGAAAAGTGGTTGAGGTTTGGGGAGCAGGTTGGCTCAAGGAGTTGGGGGATGCTTTAGTTTTTTCTTATGGAAGTACTTAGTTGGTTTGTAAGAAGGGTTGTCCATTTCAAGGGGGTTTCGGTAAGAAGTTCCCTTGAGGTGGTCCTCGCAGGATTTTTTCTTCGAGTTAAAGGGGTTTAACTCGGGGTGGGTCTTGGCATCTAAAGTCTAAACAAATGATACACTGTTGTATTTTTATTATTTCTAAGAACATTGTTGTTTTATTATCTATATTTTTGAAGTATTTTTGCTATTTTGGAAAAAAATGTTTTTTTATAAATTTGATTTATATAATTATATTTATTAACTAAATAATTATTGGTAAAATATAAAATCGTTTGGCCACTAGGCACTGGTTGTCCGCCCTGGTAGCGCCTAGCGTTTTTTAGAACCTTGTTCGCTTGTCGTTTTGATTATTGATTAATGAAATATTTCTACCTTTAAAAAATATAAAATATATTGATTTGTAGTGTTTTAAATGAAAAAAATTGTAAAAGTAATTTTCAAGTTGCTTCTAAATGTTGTAAGCCATTGACATGAGATTTTTTTAAAAATTATTTTTTTTATCAAAATCTATAAAATCTAAAAAAATGAAATTGTAGCTGACATGAGGATAAATGTCGAAATCTATTTTACATATAATGGTCCAACATATGATGGTAAATTTCCAGGAATTTAATCAAAAATAAGAAATTCACAATTTCTTAAGGCTGTTTTCCTGTTTTGATTCTTATCTCGTGGAATTACCAATTTTCACAAGAAAATGATAATAAAATTTGAGAGTTTAAATTTCCTATTTGAATTCCTTCCAAAATAGAGTCATTTGTCAATTCCTAGTTAGTTTAAATACAAATTCTTGTCATTTTAAAACTTTACATCATGAAATCCAAATAAGGGAGTTTAAATTGATGGAATTCTAATTCCTATGATTTTAAAATTTCTATGAAAATTGAAATTTCATCATCCAAACCGAACCTTACATTAGGAAATCCAAACAATGGAATTCTCAATTAATGAAATTGAAATTGATGGAATTTTAATTCCTATGATTTTAAACTTTTTGTGAAATTTGAAATTTCATCATCCAAACAAAACCTAAATCGATATTACATATAGTGGTCAAACTTTATGCGAGGGACTAGAGTACTTGGTGCCTTTATTGGAGAGTATTAATGAGGAAAACTTTTAAGTATAGTAAATGAAGTTTGATCAACTCATAACTTTTGTACATTTAGTTTTTTTTTAAAACAGTACATGATGTTTGTAATCTGATGCATATTTTGTACACATTATTATACACTCTGTTACAAGATATGTCATTACGAAATAAATTAAGGGGTAAAATTGTATTTGCATACAAACATCTCTCTCTAAAGAGTCGTCATTCCAAGACTACAGCGGTTACGGTTTCGGGCCGCATTAGTTCACCACTGTTGGCTAGGGTTCTGATGGCAGCAGCAATATTGTGCCATATTCCTTCTGCTGATGCTCTCATTCTCTTCCGCCACTCATCGTCTGACAACTTCTTCCTCTACCGCAAGTGGTTGTCACCGAGGTGGTCTCGCTATCTGGTCTGATGTCGTCAAGGACCGAGCTTTACTTCTCCATATCAGATCTACAAGGTTAGGACGTACCGCCCAGTCATTCACCATCTCCATCACCGTACATTGACCGATCGACGACCTAGACCTGGACGCTTTTAGAGTCGATGCTGATATTTAGGTGGCCAAAGAAAACTGTTGGGTGCCCTAAGTAATTATGTGTTTAGTTTTTGGATTATTCACTAAATAGACGAGTGTCCTTTAAAATTTGACAGAATCCACTATATTTAACGGACCTAACAACGACATGTATGAATAATATATCATATTACAAACATCATGTACTATTTTGAAAAAATGAATACGAAATATATCAAACTTAAGAGTCGATCAAACTTTGTGTACTGTTTTTGAAATTTTTTCTAATGAGGAAGGGCTTTGTTTACAGCTTCTGAACTTCGATTCATTATTATTACATTCATATAACCAAGTTGTTCGCATGTAATATCAGAATTGTGATTGTTTGGTTGACCTCCTTCGACAGAACATGCTACGAAGCGCCTCTCCAAAATGGGAGTAAATCTCTCCTGTTAAATTTTTGCTCGTAAAATGCATCCACACTTTCTCACAATGCGATAGCACTTAGTAACAGGATTGGAGCGCACAATTGTGTTTATATATCAGTACATGCCTAGCCGGACATAAGCCTTCACCAGTATATTGTTAATAATACCTTTTATTTGTCAAAATGTATTGGTAATATGGTATTACATAGGACTTGCAGCAGATGGGATATGTGAATGACAATTCAAAGCAGAAATGAAAGACCAGCACATAAAAGCTCAAGGAGTTTTTTTGGAATAAAGCTCAAGCAGCTTGTTCCAACATACTACATGTAAATCTATCACCTGACAGATACAGCTTCTCTGCTTGTGTCACAACATCTAGAGTGAGAGGACAGAAGCTTTGAGCAGGACCGTAGAAATGAGGGAAGGTATCGGAACCATCAACAACTTCAAAGACTAATCCTTCTGCCCAGCTGCAATAATACATCAGGATAGAATTATTTGTCTTGAGATTACACATGAAGAGAAAGAGGTGAAAATGAAAACAATACTGTAGGTGTGATCAAAGTGAGATACATAAACAGAATCTAAGAAACAGTCACAACAGAAAGGTGTTCGAAAGGAGATTATGGGAAAAAATAAGTGGAGGTAGTGTCATAAAATTCCCCTTCCACCAAGTCCAACCCACTTCCACAATCTAACTCTATATCTTTCTCGACAGCCTCACAGTCATCTCTAGTTCTCTTTTTCTCTCAACTTGCAGCGACTTCCAATTCCTCAATTCTTCAATTTCTCAGTCTTCACTGACTCATTTCTGAATTTTCTCAGTTGTTCTACTCTTGTAATTTCTTTCTTGCTCCATTGAGAACTCGATTGTTAGTGTGATTATTGAATTTGACGTATATTTCGTTGGTTTAGTGTTTTGTGTACTTTTCTTCTAAATTTATCAAAGTTCATCACTTAATGGCTTTCGCTTCATCTTAAAAATATATATATACTTTGGCCTTCGGCCAAAATTGAAACCCACCCCATATCTAAATCTAGATCGCCACTGGAGAGAACTCAACTACACTTTTATTTATCTTGATGAAAACCTTCTGAATGGTGTGTAATTCTTTTAAAATGCGAATCAGCTACCAAATTTTATGTTCTATGAATTCTGAACCGTGGCAAACTAGAATGAAATATATGGTCAAATGTTCATCTAAAAACGGTATTATAGTTTCCTTGACTAATCAACAACCAGCTACAATAAATCTGTAGTCCTAGAATTGTAGTCATAACACATTTCCAACTCTTAAAAGACAGAGTTAAAAGTAAATGCATAACACACAAAAATGAACCTTTTTGGCATCAATTTGTAGCAGGTAAAGATCCACCTTGATGTTGAGAGAAAAATTCTGCAAGGTTGATTGTACCTGAAATGACAAGAACCAACAACTCACCCATAATATATGTGTGATTGCCCAAAGTTCTTAATCTGAGAAAACCTTCACTCCTGAGGTGAGAATCACTTGAGATTGAGATGGAAAAGATAGACCTGATTGAGTTTGCTGAGATGAATGAAGGCGGAGTTCTTGTCAAGCTCTCCCCCAAAAGTGGACCCAGAGCTCTGCAACTCTTGCCACTCCTCACCTCTGCTGACTCTTCATCCTTACTGTGTGGGTGTAAAATAAACTTTTCCAGACTAGACGTATTGTTAACCAATCTAGTGGTTCATCCAAGATATGATCGGGTTTCTCGAGAGGTATCCGTGATTAAGGTTATATTAGGCCTGTCTTGGAGGTCAAGACACCTTGGTGTAAATCGGGATTATATTCGATATATCATGGATCCTGTGATTAATGGAGAATCATATGACTTCCAAGATTGAAAGAATGTTTTTGGACGTAGGAATGAAATGAAGCTACCTTGATGGTGAAGGACTATGAGATGTGCATGATTTGCTTCTTTTCCATCTAAGGAAGATAAGTATCTTTAATTCCTTGACCTAAAGGAAGTCCAATACGTTAAGGATTCATTCCTTAAATGGTTGACTGCATATGGTGAAAGAGTATCAGGTTTGCAGATTCTTAGAAGGTATAATTGTGACATTAAGGATTCATTCCTTAAATGGTTGACTACATATGGTGATGCATGGCTGGAGCATATCTTGGAGCAATTATATTATTTTATTATATATGAAGGCAGGCATATGTAACTACAAGAGTTGGATGTGAGGTCAACATATTCATCTATAATATTGTATCTTTATAGTACATGGACCGGTACATGCGGCCAAAATATCTGTACATATTTCTGTTGGAGAGGAGAGATCTCACATCAGAAACAGTATAAATAAAATATAACTTATATGTGGGTGGATCATTCTTAATTGTACCGAGTCCTTTTGTGATTAAAACTCAACACCTTAAAGGTGGTTAAGTTGGGATAGTATCGGTACACAGATGATCCACCACGCTTGTCGTTGTTTAACTTGGGATTAGAGCGAGCCCTTCTCTAATCGTGTCTCATTGGTTGGTGGGTTCGATTGGTGTGACATATGTACACGTGCTAAACCCTTGAGTCTGATTGCACGTGAGGGTTAGTGTTTGTGTGGATTGTCACCAAGTGCCAGATGGGCCAGGTTAGTGGTCGGATTGGTATAGACATTTGTACACGTGCTAAACCCTTGAGTCTGGTTGCACGTGAGGGTTGGTGTTTGAGTGGAGAGGGTGACATAGATTCACGTGCATACCTTGTCATGTTACACGTGAGGGGACGTGTTGGAGAGAAGAGATCCCACATCAGAAACATGATAAATAAAATATAACTTATATGTGGGTAGATCATTTCTAATTGTACCGAGGCCTTTTGTGATTAAAACCCAACACCTTAAAGGTGGTTAAGTTGGGACAGTATCAGTACATAGATGATCCACGGGCCACGCTTGTCGTTGTTTGACTATTTCTTTCCTAATAGGTCATGCGTGGCGAGATTTGCGGTTGCTTGAGGATCTTTTCCATGATCTTTGGAATAGAGGTCTGATAAGCCTTGAACCGCAAGTAAGAACAAACTCTAGTGTTCATTATATAAAGGGGTCGACAGCAAATGAAATGAAACGCATCAACTCATACACAAACAAACCTTTGCATCCTGTAAAACAAGCCTCCCTTGGAGCACCTACATAAAAAGATTTCTCAGGTCTTTTTATTCCACCGAAGCCATATCTGTAGGCATTTCCCGCTTCTACCTCATCAAAGCCCAATTCGTCGGTGACTCATGTAGCTACCCATCAAGCCTCACCTGTGAGAAAACAGTCCACCCCCACTTCACAAAGACATATCCGTAGACGAATACTCGCAAAATCATTGGTACACTACCAGCATAAACATTATAGCTGACGAAAAAAAAACAGGCCGACGAAATTTTTTTTCGTCAATTTTCGTCAGCTAAAGTAAACTTTTAGGTGACGAAATATATTGTCGTCGGCTAAAATAATTTGTTTCGTCAACTATAGTCTGTGCACTATAGCCGACAAAATTTTAAAAGTTTAGCCGACGAAATATATACTTTCGTTGGCTAAAAGTTCTTATATTTCCAGATCTAGACAACAGCTCATTTGAAAAAAAACAAGAGAAAAAGTTTGGGTATTGTCGAAATTGTTGGGTTTCGTCGAAATCTGTCCAAAATTAGTTTGTAGAGCTATATATAGGTACGTATATGTGTATATATCTTGATTTTGAGTTGATTTAAGAGTTTTATTTGAGTTATATATATTGATTTTGAGTTGAAAATTTGAGTTGAATTATTGGATTTTGAGTGTGATTGAGTTGATCGATTTTGATTTGATAACATATATGAAGTTGTTATTAATAAGTAGTATATATATATATATATTAATTTAATTATAATATTGTGTTGATGCATAGTATGAATTAATTAATATGTTGATTATGATTGATGTTAATTGATATATAATATTGTTATATAATTAATAATTAGTATATATATATGTTAATTATAAATTTGTTATTAACTAATTGTACGTTAACTGTAGATAGAATACTAAATATTTTGAAAATTTAATTAATTAATTAGAGTTTATACATATATATTATGTTATCTTTTCAGGATATGGATAAGAGTTGGATTTCGCTTTCAAAATGAGACAAAAGATATAGTAAAGGAGTTATTAGTTTTATTGGATAAAGCTAACGGGAATACAATTTTCTATTGCCCGTGCATTAAATGTTAGTGTCGCAGCGATATGCATCGATTTGTAATTGACAAGGTTTGGCAGCACCTGAAGAGTAACGGGTTTTGAGAGAATTACACATGTTGGATATATCACGGTGAAACATCATCAGAGGGTCCGCATGATCATGGACAATTTTCTGAGACGGGTAGTACATCCAACGATCCAACAACGACCTTCATCAACGATAGGTTTCCTTATTAGAGCGGTGTATGCTTTCAAGGACAGTATATGTCTAGGCCGGTGCTGCCCTTCCCTAGAGTTGTCAACATTGCTGGTATTGACAAATACAACAAACTACTTGCTTTCCAACAGACCCCTCTGTACCCCGGTTGTCAGAAGACGGTTCTTGAAAGTGTGATGGACGTTATGAAGATTAAAGTGGAGACAAAATCGACCGTGAAGGCTGTTGATGATTATCTACAGTACACTGCTTTGATGCTGCCCCACGGTCATCGTCTTCCTAGCACTCATCATAAGGTCCGATGTATCCTGAAAGATCTTGGGCTTTCCTACATGAAGATCCATGCGTGCAGATATGATTGTGTTCTCTTCTAGGGTAAAGATCCAGAAGGGAATGGCCTTGGTGGCCTTGACGCATGTCCGGTATGTCAGAGTGACAGGTATAAGCTGACTCCTGCAGGCAATAGGAAATCTGTGAAGGTACTTCGATATTTCCCGTTAAGGGATAGGCTGGAGCGGTTGTATATGTCATCACACACTGCCAAAGCTATGAGATGACATGCTGATAGGGAATTGCATGACGAAGATACCCTTATACACCCTGCTGACGGGGAGGCTTGGAAGCATATAGACCGTGAGCTTCCTCATTTTGCTTCAGATGTCCAAAATGTGAGGCTCGGGCTCTCATCTGACGAGTTCAATCATTTTGACAACATGAGTCTTCAATACAGTGTATGGCTGGTGATTTTGGTACCATACAACCTTCCCTCATGGATGTGCATGAAGAAGGAATACAATATGTTGAGTTTGTTGATTCTGGGGCCTGGTTATCCAGGAAAGTGTCTCGATGTGTATTTGAGACCCTTGATTGAAGAGCTTAAGTTTTTTTGGGACGTTGGTCATCCCACTTATGACAAGTACATGCACGAGATGTTCCAGATGCATGTCATGGTTGTTGGTACCATCAGTGATTTTCTGCCCGTGGGATGTTGTCGGGCAACGTTGTTAGGGGATACAAGGTTTGTCCAGAGTGCCTTAGCGATGAGGGGAGCAATAGTCATTGCAACAAAATATGCAGATTGGGTCACCATACTCTCCTTCCGTATGATCACGAATGACGGTTCGATGACAAGACATTTGATGTGATTGTCGAAAACGGTGTGCCTCCCAGAAGATGGGTGGGGGAAGAAATTTTAGCAGTGCTTAATGAGTATGATTTTGGGCAGCTCAGCAATCATCTCAATATTATGGCGGTAATACCTGATAGACCCGACAGGTATAAATTTTGGACACATAAGAGCATATTCTGGGAACTCCCATGCTGAAGTAAGTTGTCGATCAGACACTACCTAGATGTGATGCACATAGAAAAGAATGTGTGCGACAGTGTGGTAGGAACAGTGCTGAACTTGGAGGGGAAGACGAAAGACGGTCCGAATGCACACATTGATCTTAAAAATGGAGATACGAAGACATTAGAGGTTGAAAGAAGGGAAGAAAAAAATGCCTCAAGCTCCTTACACCATGAAGCCCGACCAGAAGAACGTAATTTTCAGGTGGATGAGTTCTGTGAAGTATCCTTCAGGCTATGCAGGAAATATAGCCCGGTGTGTAAACATTCGTGACAATAAAATGTACGGGTTGAAGAGTCATGACTGTCATATACTGGTACAATGTCTCTTCCCTATTTTCATTCGACCGTTCCTTCCCCGTCAGGTGGTGGAGCCGTTAGTAGCGTTGTCAAGATTCTTTCAGAAGTTATGCGCACGGGAAGTGATATATAAAATCTGAGTTCCGGGAAATGTAAGAGGACATTATTTATATCATGTGTAAATTTGAGAGGATATTTCCACTAAATTTTTTTGACATCATGTCGCACCTGATGATCCATTTTTTCGAGCAATTGTTGCTTACCAGTACATTATACTTGGATGTATCCTATGGAAAGATATGTTTTTTACACCTAAATTTTTTATTATACATGTTCAATATATAATCATAACACTTTATTTATAGGCAACTTGGAGACTACAAAGCTTATGTGCTAATAAATCCGCACCTGAAGGATGTATAGCTGAAGCATATATTGCGCACGAGTGCATCACCTACATGAAGTTGTATTTAGGAGCGTTGAATGAAACTCCACAAACCATACTGGTAGATGTACCGAAGTTCAACCTTTCCATAGTCTCTAATGATGTTGAAGTTTATGGAATTTTGCTAGACTCGTACAAGTTGCAACCACATGAGCTAGTCATAGCCCATTGATGGGTATTGATTAACTGTCCAGAAGTTGAATACTGGAAAGACATCTGTTTATACTGTTCAGACATTCATGGTGATCTCGACTACCACAACAAGGAGTTCGCGAACTATTTTGGCGGCTGGGTATGTAATTCTTTATTTTTGTTCATGACTCTTTCATTGCATAATTATTCATATTTACAATACATTGAATATTTGGTTACATATGAACCATATTCAATTCGATGGTCACCCAAATTGGTCGCACGAACTAAGACTTCTAGCGATGAAGCCGATAATGTCAAGAGTTTATCCGATGCGCAAGGTGAATGGCGTGCAATTTATATGTGAACAGAGAGACAACGGACGGAGAACACAAAATTCTGGGGTGATGGTGCATGGTGGGCGGAATGGAGTTGACTATTACGGTGTTCTCGATTCAGTGGTGGAACTCATTTATGGGCAAGGCATGACAATGCACCTCTTCAAGTGTAGATGGTTTGATACTAGCAGCTCGCAAAGCATGAAGATCGATTAGTATGAAATTTACCATAATTCGTCGGCTATAGTATTTTATTTTATTTTTTTTCAACGTTTAGCCGACGAAATATGGCTTAATTCGTCGGCTATAGTAGTATTTAACCGACGAAATGTACTATATTTCGTCAGCTATATTATTTTAATTTTTAATTTTTTTAAATATTTAGCCGACGATTTATAGTAAATTTCGTCGGCTATAGTTTTTTAAATTGACCAACGAAATATTTATAGTTCGTCGGCCAAAGTCTTAGGTTAAGGCCGACGACAATTTATTTTGTCGACTTTAGTCTTACTTTTCCTGACGAAAAATAGAAAAATAAGTCGTCGGCTAAGTGTTAAACTATAGCCGACGACCACTTTTATTTCGTCACTAAAGTCATAGCTGACGACATCTTAGCCGACGACAACTCGTTAGCTAAGATCTTAGCCGACGAATTTGGCTAACAGGCCGACGAAATTTTTGTCGGCCAAACTACTGATTCCGGTAGTGGTAGAGTGAATAACTCTAGCAAATATCTCAGTTTATCAGAAAACCCTTTGGTGAACACACTGTAGTCCTGATTTATAGCTCTGCTCAACCACACCGGTCTGAGTAAGAAACGTCTGCTTCACGTGAAGTGGAGAAAAGTTCTAGTTTCTCCTCAGCTAGGTCTATGAAGAACCTGAGTGTCGGCGTACGTCAGTCGTTTGAAAAGAAGTCAGAAGGCGAACAAGCGCAGAGAATAAGGTTGCACCTAACCGAAAAGTGTTAGGACGCCAACATAAGTTGGTTGTTCGAAAAAGTCATTTTCACCCCGAACACTTACCAATCTCCTTCAGCCATTTCTAAATTTCAAGAGTCGTTTCAGCATCAGGGTTTAGTAGCAGCAGATTTGGGCTTTTTAGTGGGCTTTTGGAAACAACCTTGGGCCTTAATTAGAGCCCACATTAGTGCAAGGAGCATCAGTCTCTAAACCTTCCCACGCGTCGTTTGAAACCTTGAAACTGTGAAACATGGCCACAATGATGAAACTAGGCGCGATTTGCACCTTCAATTCTCATCTCAAGGAGCTTCCTGTTTTCGATTCGAGCTCGCTCCGTCCAAGCCTCAGAAATTCTGGGTTTAATCACCTCAATGTGAATCTAAAACAGGCCAGAAATGCGTCACTTGTTCCGGTCATAAGAGCCCAGGCCTCCCCTGGTTCGTGTTTTCCCATCACTTTTTACCGAATATAATTCGTGGGTTTTGAACGTTTTGTGAGATTTTGTTCAGAATAGGATTTGGGTATCTCTGATTTTGATTTTTGTGCTGTTTGCTCGTAGATTATTTCCCGGACTCCAAGTTTTACAAGGTGGAAGCAATTCTAAGGTGCAGAAATGGCTCCTTATTTCTTTGTTCTATTCATATGTTTTTGTTTGGATTCATTTTTAGGTCTGCATTTCAATTTTTATGATTTAACTATATCTGATTTCTTTTCAATTTTGTGGGACGAAATAGGCCTTGGAGAGTTCCGCAGGTTTCTACGGTAAGTGCAGTATTTGCATTGCATTTATCATGTAGAACTATATATAAATCTCAAGCACTATGCTGTCTACTTGCATGATTTGAATACCTGCTCTTGATTGCTGGGAATGTCTTATGAATTCAATAACCATAAACAGTGGAGGTTGTTAAACCTTTGGTATTAAAGCTATGCGAATTTTGCTCAGATACATTGGAGTGATAGTAACATCATGAGCCTTCATTTCAGACCAAAACAATACCCTTCAATTAATTGTCTCCAGGGTATAATCACATGGCATACTCCACTATGATTTGGTAGCCCAAATCTTCTACCAATGAATATATATCAGCCCCACTAACTCTTCATAATTGTGCTGTTACTATACACTTGCTCAACATGTCAAGGCTGCCATGGCCTGCCATGCTAATGGGCTGTCTATCGTGCAACATCTACGGTTATTTGATGAACAAAAGAAATATAGAACTAATACGATCAAGAAATATGAAAGAATTAGGCGTTTGCATGAGAATGGTGTCTGATGAATCTTTTGAAAGGAACTTTGGCTATGATATGATTTTCTTGTCCGACAGTTTACCTATAATTTTGTCACGGTGAAGATCCCAACTAGATCTCTCTCTGATGGCTTTAGGAAATATCTCTCAGCATGCATATTTCTCTGGTTATTGATCTGTATTACACTATTACTGTTATCAATATAGCAATGATATTAAGTAGTATAAGAACTAATATTTCAATTTCTTTGGTGAAACACAAAGGCCCTGCTTAAAATCGGTATCCGCGGTGTTACCATATCTGATGTTCGGGGCTTTGGCGCTCAAGGTGGTTCAAAAGAGAGACATGGTGGTATGTTTTTTGTTTTAGCATGAATCGTTCTATCTTCATTTCAATCAGAAGTATCAGATCTATATCCCCCTTTCCATTATATCTGTTGGTGCTTATTTGTTCTCCAACTTTTTGTTTCTTATTTGTCATTTCTTAATCTACTTTTCTGTTACATTGTAAGGATCGGAATTTGCTGAAGACAATTATGTCGCTAAAGTTAAAATGGAGATTGTAGTGAGCAAAGACCAGGTGTGGATAGTCTAATTATATTCTAGTCATAAAAATGAGATCATCTTGAAGCTAAGTTCATTGACATCAGTGACAGAACCCTTCTTGATATTATTTTAGGTTGAAGCAGTAGTTAACAAGATTATTGAGGAGGCAAGGACTGGAGAAATTGGTGATGGCAAGATCTTCTGTAAGTCTCAAAACTTCTTTGTTAGTTGTAAACTCAACACCACCAATTTCCAATCTGAGAAAGTAAACTCCTTACCAGGTCAAGGAAGACATATATGGATGTGGTTCAGTAACTGTTAGTTTAACATGATCAGGGCTTGGTTTGTCATGCTTACAATTGTTTGTTTCATGTTGGAAATGTTAATCCTCAGTAACCCTCAATCATGTTTAATAGACTACTTACATCATGCTTAAATAATTGGGGCTTGGTTTATCATGCTTACAATTGTTTGTTTCTTGTTGGAACTATTAATCCTCGGTAACCCTCAATCAGGTGTAATAGATGACATTACATCATGCTTATATATCAGATAGTGACTTGTCTAAAATTTGAACAGTAGTTTTCATTAACATTTGGAAAAAATTTAGTTTACACCTGAACTTTAGGTCTAAAATCAGTCTCATACCTAAACTTTTTATTTAATCAGTTTCATACCTAAATTTTTATCTAAAATCAGTTTCATACCTGAACTTTTTATTTAATCAGTTTCATACCTAAACTTTATTTTTAATTTGGTCCACATCAGCATTTTTGACCAAACATGACGTCATATTTGGTCAAAATTGATGTTATTTTGAAAGTTTAGGTATGAAACTGATTTTAGACTAAAGTTTAGGTATGAAACTGATTAAAAAAAAGTTTAGGTATGAAACTGATTTTAGACCTAAAGTTCAAGAGTGTAAACTGAAATTTACTCTTAAAATTTTAAGTCAGGCTGGTAGCAAAAGTAATGATTTTGCACAAGGCTAATCATTTTTCAAATTCCATATTTAAAAGCTGCAATCACTGCGCTTCTTATTTATAAAACTTAAAACTCATGAAACATGTCATTTTTTCCTGAATCTCTATTAAACATCTTGGTGGGAGTTTTCTTTCATCAAATTTCTGAAAGTTTCAATATCTTGTGTAGTGGTGCCGGTTGCAGACGTAATTAGAGTTCGCACTGGTAAGGTTTTTCGCCTCTGATGGTCTAAGTTATGATATAGGCCATTTAAATTTTAATTGCTCTGAAGAACCTCTATAAATTTTCTGTTGTCTACGTAAATTTCAGGGGAGCGCGGAGAGAAGGCGGAGAAGATGACAGGAGGGCGATCTGACACAGTCGATGCCTCTGTTGCATGATCCATTTGGGTTAAACCGAGATACATTTGAGAATCCACTTCTCCTTTGTATATCAGAGCTTAGAAGTCTTTGTTTTTCGTGTGTTGTGGTTGGAAGTGAAAAATAAGGTGTAATACTAGTCATGTATCTTCTCTCTAAGAATGCATATCATTGGAATATATCCCATAGTTATATTGCAATAATATAGTTAGCAAATCGGTAAGCCCCATATGTATCAAACTATCAATCAAGAAAAGGATGAGAAAATTTCATCATACCCTTGTGTTTGACATATGTCTCAGTTTAGAGTTTAGACCTGGAACAGTTGGTCCAGGTCCAAATGTGTTTTCCCTCTAGGAATTAACATATGGATCAGATGTTTGTGAGTTGTGAATTGCTTGGTTATGTAGTCTAACTGATTTTTTTTTCATCAATGAGAATTTCATTAAACCTCAAATACAGAAAGAGTAGTGTAACTAATAACGATGAGGTTTTGTGTTCAAACCTCGTTAATAAATGTAAGGCACGAAGCTTCTGTTGGGTTGAACAAACTGTGGATCCGGATTTGGAGAGGCTAGCCGATTAGGCGTTGGTGAATAATAAGAATATGAGACAGGAACTTGATACAATGTAATTGTTTGCCTCGAAATTGTCTCGGCTAAAAGGTGATCTAGTGACTGCTATACAATCGTCCATTGTTTGTCAGGCATGCCAATTCGTGGTCTTATAGCCAAATGAGATTTTGATTAAAATTTACACTTGATCTGAGTTCTTCACAAATGAATTTAGGCTGAGGAACGAACCCTCATGGCCGATAGGTTTTGATGCCTCTATTGTGAGGATTTTCAGCTAGGAGTTAATCCTCACAAGGGTCCTCAATCACATTTACTCCTTGTGTGAACTCAAATATTCGGGTGATACCATGATAGGCGAGAGATCTACCGGGTGAAAATATTTGCAAATCACCGTGAACCTATGTTGAGATGTGGATGTTAAACTTGAACTTGCATTCTCCAACTGAATGCTATTTTTGCATCTGGTTTCTTAGTTGTTTGCAAATGAAATGATTTTTGGTGTCCATGCTTATTATCAATACCATCTTAGCATCAAACATGATTCACGCTAAGTAAAAAATAAACCTGGTAGTCTCGTGCTATTGTAGGAATTAATGTGATCCTAAACAATCCCGGGTACCAAACGTACCCTTAATCTACTACTAGCTACTAAACGTCACCTTTTTAGAAGCAGACACACCTCCGGTCATATTGGGATCCAAAAAGCATCAAAGTAATAAGCTAGATATTCGGATCATGATACATTTTACGTAATTAAGAAAGAAAATAGATAAAGAAAAAAACGATAAATAAAAAAACTGAAATTGAGCACAGTCCAAAAACGGCAAAACATTATTGAAATTTATGTTATGCTCCGCGCTGCTGCTCTAAAAAATATGGTGTTAATTTTTAAAAGAAAAATATTGGTGCTCCTCTCCTCGATCTCTGCTGCTCAATAAATACAGAGATCCTCGGTGTGGACAGCTCCTCTCTCTCTTCTTAGACACACACCGAGAGAGCGGTCGATCTCTCCATTCCTCTCAGATGCGATCTCTTTGCGAATGGCGTCATCTGATTCCTTTTTCTAGTTACAATATTGGTTTTGGTTTGGATGTTAATTTGGTTTGGGGATCTTTAGGTGGAAGAAAAAAATGGGGATCTTTAGCTTTAAGAAAGAAATACAATAAATACAATATATATGAGACTCTAGGGCATTAAAGAGATATATTGCCTCTTAACCAAGAATTGTAGTCTGCATTTGAAATAGGAATTCATGTTAGGGGTTGTGTGAACGCTGGTTCCAGTGATTGGAGCTCAGTAGTATTTGATTTATTCATTCTTATGGGAGGGCTTTTTCTTATGGAATGCGGTGTTTTTTTAATAATCATTTGCGTACTTAATTCATGATATCCGATAAAATGGTTGTGCCTATAGATGTAATTCTGTGTTGATTTCACTAAGCTCAATAGCCAGTAGGCTTGTTACAAGTCACATGCTCAAGTACCCTCACAGTTGAATATTTCTATGGCTGATGGCTTTATGAGCTAAATGTTTGTGTTTTGCCTTTTCAGATCCGACCCTTGTGAAGGCACTACTTCCAAAACACACAAGGACTTATCTTTGTGGTTGATAGCAATGATCGTGACTGTGTAGTTTAAGCTAGGGATGAGCTGCACAGAATGTTAAATGAGGTACTGATACAATTTATGTTACATGCATGTTAAAGAGTGGGGGAAAAATCTAGCATGCTGTGTATTTGGTGCATATAATCCTGTGGTTTCACTCTTATGGCTATGTCAGGGATGAGTTGTAACAAGTCAGATGGAGACATCGTCAACTGCCTCTATCAAAATCTTCTCTCCCTCGAACCAAGCTGTCAAAGTCCCAGACGATACCCGTGTTATGCGGAAGCGTAAACAAACGACAATATTGATATGGAACAATTTGGATAATCGAAGAACGGTAAAGAAAATAGAAGACAAGAACACAAGATTTATAGTGGTTCACCCAATCAATGTGATTGAGCTATGTCCACTCTCGAAGCCGGCAAAGAATTCCACTATAACAATTGGAGAGAATACAATAGAGCTTTATGGCAAAACTCTCAACTACCCAAAAACCCCAATGTTATACGTTCTCTGCTGATAGAGAAAGATAGCTCTGCTCTAGGTTAAACGATTTCTCTCACTCTCTCTACATCTAGTCATAGACGGCAACACCTATATATATATATATATCTAATCCTAGTTAGGCTAGAATACATCTAATCCTAGTTAGGCTAGAATACATGCATATATGGATTTCCTAATTAACCTAGACATAGTATAGCCCACGTGATCAAGATGGGCTTCCAATGGGTTTTGGTCCACCTTCAAGATAAAGCCAATATTCAATAACCCGGAAACAAGATTCTAAAAAACGTTAGTCGTTGTTAGGGCGGACAGCCAGCGCCCAGGCAGTGCCTAGGTTGTCTAGGTGGTTTTGTATTTTACATATTTTTATTTATTTAATAAATATAATTGCATAACTAAAATTTATAAAAAACATTATTATGTTCTAAAATAACAAAAATACTTCAAAAATAGACAAAGTATTCAGCAATAATGTTCTTAGAATTAAAAAAAATTGAAATAAACATATTAGAGTCTTCATTCCTTGGTAGCCTATGCGGCTATGCCTCACATTCTTCTTCTCCATATTCCTCTTGCACTTCTTCTGTGTCGGTATCAAATTCAAAGTCAATTTCATCTTCTTCCTCTTCATCCGATATAAAATCATTCTCATGAAGTTCTCTACATTCTTGAAGTCTTCCAGGCTCTAAGCCACTATTTACTTCCAAATCATTTCCAAGCATTTCACTCTTTATCACCACCATCAACAATCCATCCTTGTGCCATTGTTGCTTCACTAACAAGTAGTACATCCACATTCTTCTCTTTCTCTCTTATTTTCTTGTTCATAATTCTTGCATTGAATTGGACATACACTAGATTGTTCAACCTTGTTGTATCTAGTCTATTCCTTTTTTTGTATGTATCTACAATATGAAAAAAATATTAAATCAATTAATTGATAAACAATATTGCTACTTACTAGTTAATAGTTTGTATGAATTCATAACTAAATAAAATAAGTACTTACCCCCTCAAAAGTACTTCAATTTCTTTCACACCCGGATGAACTTGTGGTCAGACCAAGTATTCTTTTAGCCATTCTTTGTAAAAGTGATACTTTGTTTCCATATATATTCCACCAAACAACTATAAAATATAGTAAATCAACAAGACAACAACATTCATGAATTAGCAAAAACTATAAAATCAAAAGTAACAAAAGAATTACAAATCACTATACTGTATAAGTAATTATTTCTTACCCGGATTATAATTTGCATTATCTTGTGAGCATCCCACCTTAACCAAAGCTCTTCCAAATGCACCCTCTTTCTTCAAATACTTGTGCAATTCTACATTTGCCACTTTACTTTGAGTTTCAATGTCATCGGGATAAAATGTCTCAACACAAGTAAGAAACCCTTCCATGACAATATCATCATTTCCAATGCTTGGATCGACATAAATGTAGTATGGATTCAAGATGTAGCCCACTAAATGCAATGGAGAATCAATTCGATTACGGTATTTTCCATCAACAATGTCAATGATAGGACGATAATGAGTGTCTTGATCTTTGAATGTTTTTTTAATCTCCTCCTTTGATTTAAGTATTTCTCCATACACAAAACCCATTGATGGCTTTCTATCCCCATCAACAAGGCGAAACACCTTGACTAAAGGGGCAAACAACTTCAAACAAAGACTAACTCCATTCCAAAAAGAAGCACTCAAAACAATATTTCCCGTCGCCTTCCCTTTTACACTCTTTCCATGTTTGCTTTCATTTCATTCTTCACTAGTAATCATACATCTCAAGTCATTCTTCTTCTCCATCAAACTTTACAAAGTGAGAAAAGCGGTAGCAAATCTTATGACATCCGGCCTCACTATGTCTTTTTTCTTTGTAAACTTTCTCATCATTTCTAAGATCTTGTGATGTGCTTAAATGTAGATGGTGAATGTCTTTGCCTTCTCAATTATGCCTTTGAATCTAGGTTGAGTGCCAATTCCTTGAAGCATAAGATTGATGGTGTGAGTTACACAAGAACTCCAAAATATGTTTGGCCTCTTCAACTTCAATGAATCTTTTGCTGCCATATTATTTGAAGCATAAGATTGATGGTGTCTTTTCCTTCTCAATTATGCCTTTGAATCTAGGTTGAGTGCCAATTCCTTGAAGCATAAGATTGATGGTGTGAGTTACACAAGAACTCCAAAATATGTTTGGCCTCTTCAACTTCAATGAATCTTTTGCTGCCATATTATTTGAAGCATTGTCCGTCACTACTTGAACCACATTTTTGGCCCAAATTCTTCAATATGCTTGTCCATACATTCAAAAATATATACCTTGATGTGTGCCTCATCCGATGCCTCCTTAGAAGAAAGAAAAGTTGTGTCTTCCGCACAATTGACACACAAATTCATGATACTTCTTTTTCAATCGCTCCAAGCATCGGTCATGATAGAGCAACCATTCAAAGCCCACTCTTCTTCTTGGTTCTTCAATAAACCTTTAGTTCTCTCTACTTCATCCTTCAATAATGGCTCCCTTAATTGGTATTGGCTTGGAGGTTTGTAACCCGGGCCAAATAGACCAACCGCTTCCACAAACTTCTTGAAGCTATCATTGTCAATAACATGAAAAGGGATCCCGGCTTTATTCACCCATCTAGCCAAATATTGGACACTTTTTGTTCTTTCCTTGAAAAGTGCATCATTGATATTTTGTTGCCTCAGCTTCCTACTTTCATCCATTGAGGAGTCGGGATCAATAGTGGATACATAACGATCTATAGGTCCAAGGTTACGCCGCTTTCCCCCTCCACTCACACTATCATCATCTTCATCTTCTTCAATGATAACTTCTTCCCTTTCTTCTTGTTCATGCTTCAACATTTGTTTCTTCTTGATGCTTCCTTCCTCAAGACTTTCTTGCATCTTGCCTTTTGATCATCATTAGCCACCGTACATGGGGCAACACTTCCCCTAATGTTGGCAACATGTTTCTTGAGTCTATTTATTCCACCACTCACTAATTTGGAGCACAACTTACATATAATTTCATCAGCATTGGTAGGATCTCCCAACTGCCCGAATTCCCAACTGATTTCACCTGAGTTGCGTATCAATGCCTTATCCGTCTCCAACATTGCATTAGATGCCGAAAAAGTAATTCCGGGATTTCCGACCATTTTCCTGTATATGTAAATAACTAAATAATGTAATCTTCTTCACAACTCATTAACACTTTAACAAACTTGTCTATAATTCTGTAAATAATTCTTAATTACAAAGTCATAATCAGAAGAACATATCAGATATAGCAACAACCAACAACATACAGTCATATAACAACAGCCAACAACATATAGTCATACAGTTGTATAGCAACAACCAACAACTAAGTATTGATTCTGAATTTCTGACATACAGTGATACAGAAAACACAAAGCACATTTGAATACAAAGCCAAGTAAAACTGAAAATTTAAGAGAATGAGGAATAATATCTTACTGCTTCAGTGCCTCTTTGCTTCAAATCCTTCAATCAAGTAAAAATGTAAATTGAAAACCCAGAAGACCTGCAAATTGAATTGAAAAGTAAGAACCCATAATTATTTTGTGTGTGCAATACATTGTAAAATTTAGACAAATAGGAGATAGGAAGAATTTGGTGCTCAACAATAAAGAATGAAACGAACCTCATACATACTTTCGGAAAACGAACCTCATAACTTGAATGTATGAGCTTCACTCACAGGAGTCACAGCATCATATGATTCATATCCAATTTTTCCTGAAAGGGTAGGAACTCGAATCAATTTTTTCACAATCAATACGCCAGCACTATGGATATCCAATATGGAATCAATAAGCCAAATCAATATCCAATTTGGAATCAATAAGCCGAATCACTAATGGATATGAATGTCTACACTACCGTCACCGTACCTAAGTTGAGAGGGGGGACGGAAATATGATCCATCTTCTTGAAAACAAGAGATTAATCGCCCAAATGTGAGGACAATGAGAAATCTGCTGGGTATGTAATTTTTTCTAAATTGTGGTTTTTATGCAATCTTGATTGGTTGATTTTGCTGGTCTTGTGTTTTAGTTTTGATGCAATCTTGATTTTTTTCAGCTTAGCTGTGCAAGTTTCCTGTTAAACTTTTGGGGAAGTATTATTTGTTTGATAGAAATCCGCCAGTCAAATTGGTATTCCAGGATTAAACTGATTTTGATGCATATAGCTTTAATTTCATGTGGAATGAATAAGAGTGAGAGTCAGTAAAGAATTTATAACTTTTCATCTTTGGTTTTTGGTTTTCAATGCAACAACACATTAAAGCTGCAAAAATAATGCCTACTTTGCTTGTTCATCAGTCAGTTCCTGGTTGGGTTTCATTAGCAATCTGCTTACAGAGATGGGTATGTGTATGTCATCAAACCCCAAATCTTTCTTTCAGTTATTTTGTCCTCATCTTTTCCTTTCTATTTTTGGGTTTGTTCTTGATTCCTTTATTGCCTTTTCCAAATCTTCATCATAGAATATGGTTTTTTCCTTTTGGATTTTTCTGATATTTGTGTTCCTTTTTAGTTTTGATGGTGAAGATTAATCAGATAATACCTGCCTAATTGGGTTTCCTTTGTTTCAGTAATGGGGAATGCCAGTGGTAGAGATGTAGGATAAGCCTTCTTCTGGAGTTAATAACTTTCAAGAGAATGATGAAACAATGAGTCACTCACAATTTTCTAAAAATCTCTGTCTAGACCGATTAATCCTCGTCTAGAAGCGATTAATCGATTAATCCTCCAAATAGCACGGTTGTCCGTCCAACTACCGCCTAACGTTTTTTAAAACATTGGTCACTCATCTTCCCATTACCCCATCTTAACAAGTGAGTCGTTTCTGTTTTTGATTTTTCCGAATTTACTGTTGTGTATGTATGCTTAGGTTTTTGGCCCAAAAGTTTGAAACTTTGAAGATGGGTTGCCCAGTTAGGCTCTTTTAGTTGTTTATTTGGGTTTAAAATTGGAAGTTGAGTATAGAACGGCAAGGGGTTCAAAGTTCTTTGCTTTAGTATGGCAAGTCACTACACTATTTAATTGGGGTTTACCTGTACAAGAAGAATAAGAACTGTATCGATACAAGTAAGAATCCGCATTATCTACTGACATTTCACCTTAAGCTTGAACCATCAATATCTGGTCATTGCTGATTTGATAACAATCCTAATAAAATGCATCTATTAGTGTATTCCTCTATACCAGTATTACCTCACTTCCAATTCATTACTCTTGCACACCTTCTATGAATAAGTACTACGAGTCTAGTCACACTCCAACCTTCCTTTTCATTTCTCAACACTAGAATACATATACAAATACACATTTAACTGATGCCCACTCAGGCATGCAAACACACATCAGACCAACCAACATTTAAGCTCCAAGAATCTATATAAGGACATAGTTGCACTCTATAACATTTACTAATAAATAGAAAGAGGTAGATTTTACGTGTACACGTACCAGCGTTCCAGAGATTACTACATCCCTTCTAACCTTTCCACTTACATATAAAATTACAGATGTGAAGTAGATAGGTGTAGCAGACCATATCAACTTAACTGGTAGAATCATACCAGTAAAATCAGTAGTACATTAACTAAAGACCATAGCCACTTAACTTGCAGAATTTAAAGAAAATCAAAGAGCCAAGAGATAAGACCAATTGTAATCAACACAGCTGTAGTAGTAAATCGTATTCACTTGGAACACTTACATGAAAAACTCTCAAAATAAAGTATGTACGCTAGTATTAACTCCCTTCCAATTCATTACTCTTGCACACCTTCTAACCTTTCCACTTACATATAAAATTACAGATGTGAAGTAGATAGGTGTAGCAGACCATAGCAACTTAATTGGTAGAACCAAACCAGTAAAATCAGCTTCTTTACATTAACTAAAGACCATAGCCACTTAACTTGCAGAATTTAAAGAAAATCAAAGAGCCAAGGGATAAAGACCAATTGTGATCAATATAAACAAATACTACTCTGATGCAAGTAATTATACTTTCTGAACAGCAGAGGTGAGAATTTGATACTCACTACACAGTACAAGTATTTATCAACAAATTCATGAAAATTTCCTGCCAGCAAGTGCATAGAACTTCACAGGTACACAGCTCAGGAATATTAGCCGTAAATAAAACAGTTCTCATTGAGTGGATTAAATCTCAACTCAGGCCAACGATAACCAGAACAACAACATCATACAGTCATTAGATCATAATAAAGATCTATAATTCTATACCCACAACTCTCAAAATAAGTAAAGCAATAAAAGAACAAAATAGACAACTAATCATGCTAAACAGTATTCCAAGAAACCAAGTGCACCAAATTAATTTGACATGCAATCCCAGATTGCATAAAGATTTGCATCAAAATGCAAGTCCTATTAACAACAAACTAGATCAACTCCAATAGCCATACATCACATAAAATAAAATAAACATGTTTCAAATGTGAATTTAGAGATACTACAATATGCATACAGTACTTGTGTAAATAGCAATAACACCCAAATTGCACATAAATCCAACCTCAAGCATATGGAAACAACCAAAAGTAATAAAAGTAGGACTAACTTCTCAAGTAAAAATAGTGTACCTTGGATCTTCCATGCCTTCATTGATGGGATGTATAACAGAATATACATACAAGTTCAGAAGCACTTGAAGAACAGAAAAGATACATAAACCCTCCAAAATCAGTTACATACGGAGGCTAGTTTAACTCTGGTCATCAGCTTTATTGTTGTAACGAATGTAAGAAAGAACATAGATTTACGTGGTTCACTAACGATGTGTTAGCTACGTCCACGGCCAGAGGAGAACAGTTTTATTATCTTGAGGAAACACAAACACCGAATGCTTAATACAATTCGGTTTAGGACGTTTATATACTAAACCCTAAACCCTATATACTAAGCCCAACAGAAAAACCATAACAGGTATCGTGGGCAGCGAGATCCCCGAATAGCTGGTAACCCCGGATGACTGGTTCAAGGCTTATATTAACAAATCTCCACCTTGATTTGAATCCTCTCACAAATAACAGATGCACCACAATAGTGCTAGATGTACAAATAACTCTTCTGTCTCAGATGTAATAACAGATGTACCAGATGCACCACAATAGTGCCAGATGTACAAATAACTCCTCTGTCTCAGATGTTGCCCCCTGCAGCTCCTATTTATACTAAATAGGAGTTGCTGCTACAACATGGTTTAGGATTCCTAAACCTAATAGACATAAGTCTATTTCAAATCCTAATAGAATCTTGAAAGACCAACTTTCCTAGAACTTATAGAAAAGCTACAACACTGTCATCTTTCCATTCTAGACTTGAATTTACCTGCTGAATCCTAACTCCCAAATCATATCAACGAGCCAAAAAACACAACATTTATAATCATATTAGCAGTCTGTTTATATCTTAACTTTCTATGACATTAACAGAATTACAGTAGAAATCTCACTCAAGCAAATAACAAATAAGTTTGCTAACCCCGAATTGGAACTTAAATAGTACTGTTCTTCAAGAAAGATAAGCCATACAAACAATAGGAACCAGCACTAGCCTCAAGAATTTACCCAAACGAAAGCAACATTCTCAACTCAAACACCACAAGCAAGACCTACGGATTATGCATCTTACATATTGGCTGCGCGTGCAGCTGCCCTCCTCCTTACAGCTTCTGGGCTCCCTAAGATACAAGAAGTCTTGAGAACTGCTCGTGCTTTCCAGTCGACACCGGGCTCACCAGGGTGAGGTCGATCCTCACCGCAACACAGACACAGTATCTCAGCATCAGGACCAACCTTTGCGCCGGCTGGATATTCAAGCTGGTACGGGCATGCAGAAGACCGGTGGTCCTTGGACAAACAAACATAACAATACCGGTCGTCAGGGTGGAAAGCCCTAAACGTTCCGCCATTGAGTCTGGCTTCTTTGAGCCATTCCTTGAGCTCTGGAGTGAGGTTAGGGCACTGAAAGGTCGGGTGCTGTTTATAGGTGGAACCTAATATTTCACCTTTACCGGGTTACAATTAAATGTGAAGCCACTCTGGGCCCTTTGTCTGGGCCCAATTCGCCATACAGCTGAGTAAAGCAAGGGAAACTACTCCCACATTGGAAAGGGACAGAAATGCTGTCTTTGGTGCTGCTATAAATACCGGCACATGCCTCCCCATAAAGGTACGATGAAACTTCTTGACTATTCCCGAGTTTTATGCTTAGCTGACAGTGTCTAACTTAAGCATCGGAGTGGCTTCCCTCGGTAAACCCGGGGACGCCCCTTTGACGTGTTTGTTCTTTACACAGGAAAACTCGGAGTACAGGGAAGTTCGCTATTTCTGGAACCGTGCAACCCGCTAAAGGGGCCACGAGTCACCCGGAAACAATTGGTGCTCTCGTTGAGAGTTGAACTCAGGACCTCCCGCTTAATATTTTGGAAGAACAATGGTGGGAATGCCAATGAGACGTCAGCCAGACTTGCTGACTCTCCGGGTTATGACAGTGCATACATCAAGTACGCTACCCTCCCACCCGCTTGATAATAGGTACCAAGTTATCTATAACTGTCCAAGCTTATTATGTTTTGATGTGATATATATAAAGCCTTTCAGGCCCACATAAATCCCGGCCGGGTTATGTCTATCAATCAGTTTGTTGAGTGAATGCAGGCGATCTCCATATGACGTGAAATATTGCAAGCCTTAACGGCCTTATTTCACTGTCAAAACTCGACAAGCTCCGATAATCTCCGATAATCTCCGGTCTACATGACGTGAAATATTGCAAGCCTTAACGGCCTTATTTCACTGTAAATCTCCGATAATCTCCGATAATCTCCATTTGACATGAAATATTGCAAGCCTTTCACGGCCTTATTTCATTGTCAAAACTCGGCAAGCTCCGATAAATCTCCAATAATCTCCGGTAATCTCCATTTGACATGAAATATTGCAAGCCTTTCACGGCCTTATTTCATGGTCAAAACTCGGCAAGCTCCGATAAATCTCTGATAATCTCTGGTAATCTCCATAACTTGAAATATTGCAAGCCTTTCACGGCCTTATTTCAGTCTTTGAAAGTCTTAACGGACCCATACAGCCCTAGCGGCACTATTTTTACTTACATGCCAAACCGGCATTATATGTGTAAATTTTATCACATTTGCATGTTTTGCATCAGATTACCGTGTTATTTGGCAGGAAGCCCTTGGAAGTCCTAACGGACCCGTAAAGCCTTACCGGCTCTATTTTCACTTTATAATGTTAACATGCCAACCCGGCACTATGTGTGAATTATGTCACCACTTGCAGGTTATGCATCGGGTTGAAAGTCCTTATGAACCCGTAAAGCCCTAGCGGCACTATTTTTATTTATATGCCAAACCGGCGTTATATGTGAAATGTCAACACTTGCAGGTTATGCACCGGGTTGGGAATCCTAACGGACCCATAAAGCCCTAGCGGCCCTATTTTCATTTTATAACGTTAACATGCCAACCCGGCACTATATGTGTGAATTTTGTCACACTTGCAAGTTATGCATTAGTTTAACGTGTTATTTTACAGGGAAAAATACCGTGTTATAAAAAGACATTCCCACCCAAGGCCTTAGCGGCCCATGGAAGTCCTAACGGACCCGTAAAGCCTGAGCGGCCCCATTTTCACTTTATAATGTTAACATGCCAAACCGGCAATATGCGTACATTTTGTCAACACTTGCACATTATGCATCAAGTTAACGTGTTATTTGACAGGAAAAATTATGCCAACAGCTTGAATACTTTTATTCGAAAGTCAGTTACAAGAGCAGTAAACCGCTACAAAACAGACTACACTACAAAAGCAAAGACAAATACTTAGGCTCCAGCTCAGGGCGCTGCAGACCCGCTACCACCGCCAGTGCTCAAGCCGCCACGTCCTCCCCGGGGCCGTATGATAAACTGTCCCCTACGGAGCGGTGGCCGGTTTTGAGGACCACCGACAATCCCACCACGGGAAGTACCTCTCCGGGCTGCTGAAGAATGAACCGGGAGGTGCCTGCAGCCTCGTCGGGTCTAACGTGACCTTGGTGACCATCATACCCGGCTTTGTCGAGCCACCCTTGGCGAATCCCGGCGCTAACAATTTCGGCACGAGCCTCAGCCCTCGCCGACCGCAGCTTCAGCTCAAACTCGGGGCTCGCCAGAAACTCGGAGATGGCAGAGTCTTTGGCCCGGGAAACTGCCTGGACTAAAGCTCCTTTTTGTTGCTCCAAGGAAGTAACTTGTTGCTGCAGCGCCTGGTTTTGCTCGGTCAGCTGAGCTATAGCGGCATCTTGAGAACACCGGTCCTCCCGATGACCCTCGATGACCTTCTCAAGCTCCGAGTTTTTGGCCACTAACTCGGCCATTTGGTCTTCCGCCTTGGACAACTCCTCCCACGACGAGGCCGCTGCTGCACTGGCCTCTTCCCGGAACCGAGCCAGGCATTCTTCGCTCGCAGTCACCTGGTCCCGGGCCGCCCGGAGGTCGTCCCTGAGCACTCTCTCTCTCTCGGGGATGCCTTCGTTGATGAGCCGGTCAGTTGCCAAGTACGACATCCTGACCGCCTGCATGAAACAGATAACGGGTTAGTATTCAAAAAAAAAAAAAAAAAAAGAGGACACGGGTTAGAGAATAAGAAACACTTACCCGCATCAGTTTCTCCTGTGTCCTCCGGGCTACAATCACCGGGTCCTCATGCTCCAGAGTGAAGGAGTCGGCGGCACAATTCTTCAAGTCCGCTACCATCCTCTGGATGGCCACGTCCGCCATCCCCCCGCTTGCCAACTCCTCCATTATCTCATTAGCGGCCCGGTGCTGCTTCCTCTCCCTCCTCTCCTTCCTTTTCTTCCTCCTCTCGGACCTCGCCGAGCTGGATGCCTCCCGGGTGCGTTTGCGAGAGGGAACGGGCTCTACTTCGTGAACTTCGTCACTCCCCTCCGGGTTCTCACTCCCTATCACCCTTTTCAACCCTCCAACCTCTTCACCCCCGTCGTCATCCTCTTCGGTAAACTCCTCCTCACCCGGGAGCATAGATGAGGGAACTGCGCTCATCACCGGTTCTTCAAACTCCACCTCTTCGTCTGCTAAGGGGAATTGAGCCACCGGTTCTTCAATCACCGGGTCTTCCGCCACCTCCGCGGGGCTCCCCACAATCTCTTCATCTAACTCCTGGTACATCTCTGTGCCAAGTACCTCAGCAAGGTACCCGGGGATCTCGTTGAAGTGCAAGGTGTCCACGAGGAATTTCTCAGTATCCCCTTGCTCTGCTTCTGGGCGCAGGAAAGCCGCTTTCGTGGTCAGGTTAATGTCGTATAATTGACCATCCGTTGCTTGTGTCCGGATCCCGGCCCAAACAGCCTTATCTTCAAACCCGTCGTATTTTCCCGGGTTCTTCCGCTTCGTAAACTCCATCGGGAGAAGAGCTGCAGAAACACATATAGCCCGTTACACAAGAAGCTTTTGATTATAAAAGTTGAAGGAACACGAGACAAACCTGGGAGCTCCATCAACCGGCACCTGCTGTACACATACAGCCTACAAAGCCGGTATGAACTCCGGTCGTCTTGCCCCCGAAAAGCCCACAGCATCCTCCGGATCCTCTTCTCCATCACCGGCTCCAGAGGAATGTCGGGGACATCTGCAACACAAACAACATAATTATAACCCGGGATAGAGAAAAGAAAGAAGAATCCGGAGAGAGAAGGACTCACTCATCAGTGGCTGGAAGTCACCCGGTACTTGAAACGCGTATCCCGGGTCTTGAAAGTTTCTTATCAGGAAACTTTTCTCCCTCCAGGTCCGGCTCACGGAGGTTGGCAGGTCCTCGACGATCTTCTTAAAAACCGCTTTGGACTTCAGTTGGATGGTCCCGCTGAAACCCGTCTTCCGGGAGTACTCGGCCCGGTACATGGCGTGTAACTCGTGATAGGTTGGCATCTGCTGCTTCAGCACCTTGTACATAACGCACAACCCGAGTAGCTGCCTCCACATGTTCGGTCCAACTTGCCCGATTGCGAAGTTGCTCGCAGCCAAGAGGTACTGCACCTCTACCTTCAGCGGGAGTGACAGGCCGCAGCGTAGCTGATACTCGTGGCACAGCGTCCACCCATCCCCGGGAGCGAAGAACTGGTCCTCGGGTTCTAAAGGCCGTATTTCTACAGACTCGGGGATCTTCCAGTTGCTCCTTAGCTCCACGATCTCCTCCGCTGTCAATGAGTACCCGGGAGGGTCAAGAGCGGTCCCATCAGTGAAGGTTACGGAGGCAAACTCGGGGACATGAGTGTCCATTGTTTCGTTGGCCATCTGCAAAACAAGAAAACACGGGGGCGTCAACAAAACCCAGATAACCCGGCGTCACGAAGCTAAATTCCCAGACGCAGAAACCCAGAAAACGTTCCTGGGAACCCAGAAACAGTACACATCGTCCCAAAACAATCAAAAAGGAGGGAAGAAGAAACAATACCTTACTTTTGAGGGTTTGAAGGGGTTTTTGGGATCGATTTGAGATTGAGAATCAAAAGAAACAGCGACAAAAGAAAGCGACAGCAAAAAGCACGACAAAGTTATCGGGTTTGGAGGTGAGACAAAACTGTCACCTTCAACCCCTATTTATACAGTTAGAGACATACACTGAAGGGACGTTTCGGTTTTTCGAGAAAATCGACACGTGTCGTGCATGCCGCGTCCCAAAACCGAAAAACTTTTCAGTTTCCCCCACTTCAAACTGAAAACTTTTCAGTTTCCCCCCACTACAACCCGGAGACGTCGTTTTGAATTCTCAACGTAAAGAATGTCTGCGGGTTACGCTTGCGTACGGACTTGGGGGACTGGGTACCCCGGGTTTGGATGCTAACTTTGTAACCCGGTAAAGAAACGATTTTAAGTCCCCACCCAAGCGTACCCCTTGACTGAGGACTTGGGGGACTTGTTTATAGGTGGAACCTAATATTTCACCTTTACCGGGTTACAATTAAATGTGAAGCCACTCTGAGCCCTTTGTCTGGGCCCAATTCGCCATACAGCTGAGTAAAGCAAGGGAAACTACTCCCACATTGGAAAGGGACAGAAATGCTGTCTTTGGTGCTGCTATAAATACCGGCACATGCCTCCCCATAAAGGTACGATGAAACTTCTTGACTATTCCCGAGTTTTATGCTTAGCTGACAGTGTCTAACTTAAGCATCGGAGTGGCTTCCCTCGGTAAACCCGGGGACGCCCCTTTGACGTGTTTGTTCTTTACACAGGAAAACTCGGAGTACAGGGAAGTTCGCTATTTCTGGAACCGTGCAACCCGCTAAAGGGGCCACGAGTCACCCGGAAACAGGTGCCAATCTGGATTAGGACACATCTTACACGCAAGAGCAAAATCACCGATTCTGATGTAGTTGGCCAATCCTGGTCTTTCCGTCTTCTTCCCCTTCCCTTTCATATCTGCCGGGGCCACAATGATCATGTCTCTATTTGGATCATCCTCAGGAAGATCTTGCCAACGGAGGATCACGGGCTTCGGCACATTTTTCCCACGGCGGATCACCGCCGGCGGTTTTTCCACTTTCTTGACCGATCTCCCCATTGAGGCTAATTGGATGCTCTTTCCTCTTTTCAAAAAGATCCTCTTTCTGAGTTTCTGGCGATGGGAGTGAACGAGTGATATATATATAGACAGAGATCGGTATTAAGTTCTAATCCGAATCGGAAACGGATTGCAGTACATAAGCCTAATGTCACCTTGATTTTAGGACAAAGGGCATCTATGTAAACTCCCATAATCTCTTTCATCTATAATAATATAATAATAAAAATCATTTGTTAACTTCACCATAATCTCATTCATCTATATACCGAGTAAGAGTTTCATGTTCTTTATTATTATTATTACTACGGCTGACATAGTTTCAACAAGAACAAAAGTTATTATGGGCTAAATTCTTATGAGGAATGTATCACTAAGTTGCTCATATACTCATATAGTCATGTATATATAGAACTAAATGTATATCGAGCCGCATAACTCCAAAAAATTTATAATATAAAGATGATAATGATAAGAGTACACTTATATAAATAAAAAAGTTTTTATTGATTTTATTTGACTAAGGGCGTTTTGGAAAAAATAGAGAGGTGTGAATAGCATTTTGTTTCTTTTTAAAAGTTAATTGGAGGTTCGTTAAGCAAAGAGGTCCAAGTAGTGTTTTTAGAGGTATGAATAAAAGCTCCATTTCATTTAGTTAGCTTGCAAAATATAAAGAAAAGTCAATGATTTCAATGATTGATATTTGGTACCATTGAATGGTCAGGCACGGAGCCAAGTACAAGCCCGGTAGGGCTCAAGCCCAACAGAACATTTTGAGGAAAAAAGCCTATGTTTATATATATAGAGGGCTACTCACATGTGGGAGTATTTTTGCAGAACAAAACGGGATAGGTTTGTTATGGCCTTTGGATTTTAATGAATCAGATCTGAAGGCTGAAATGAAGTTTATCCTTATTCGTGTATCCACACCCAATAACTTCCCTCTCTTTATTCTCTCTATCTCACATGATACTTGTTAATGATTCCACTTTTCAATCAAGATCTCCAACCCAGGTCACTACTTCAAAACAGTGATTTCGTGCTTTTCTCTTTTGAGGGGGACCTGAATCATCCCAAATGTTGAGAAAGAAACATTCACTTCCAGATAAAATACTTTAGCCAACGAAACAAATTCGTTGGCCTGTTAGACATTTTCGTCGGCTAAAGTAATACCCAACGAGGTTTCGTCAGCTAAAGTATCGTCGGGAGAAAGTCGTCGGCCTTACTTTAGCCGACGAAAGTATAGAGATTCGTCGGTTAAATCCATACTTTAGCCAACGACAGACACCTGGTCGACTTAAAGTTTAGACTTTAGCCGACGATTATCTATGCTTTTACAGACGAAATTTCGTCGGATAAAACTTCCACGACTGGTCAAAATGGTTGACCTAACTGAACTTTAGCCGAAGAAATTCGTCGGCTAAAGTATATAATATAGTCGGCTAAAGTATATAAACTTGTCGGCTAAAGACCACTTTAGCCGACGAAAATTGTTATTTTCGTCGGCTAAAGTCGTTGGTTCCTAGAAAAACAAATGCATATTTCGTCGACTAAAGTGTGCATTTTGTCTGCTAAAGTTGAATTTTCTGAAGAAAAAAAACTAGATTTTTATTCCAACATACCTGTCCAATTCCACAATAGCCAACAATACCCAAAATAAAAACAACACATTTTCATTAACAAATGCAAATTAATTCAATTTAATTAAACACAAGTAATACGTTTTAAACTGAATTGTTAAACTAAGTTAAATGTTCAAACTAAACATGCATAACACCTAAACTAATTATTATCTAAATCTATGTCATTCAAATATGAAGGAGGAGGATTGCTATTATCTTGCGGATTTTGTTGCTGCTGTAGAGTATCAAAAAGGGGCTGGATTTGTGGCATAGGTGGGGGCTGGAGTCCTTGCACCTGGAGATGTGTAGAAAACGCCGCAAACCAGGATGTCATCTGAGCCCGGCTCTACTCATCTCTCCTCCTGAGCTCAGCCTGCAGCTGCTCATCTATCCTCGTGAGCTCAGCCTGGATCTGCTCATCTCTCCTCTTGAACTCAGCCTCCTGCGCTAATCTCGCCTCTTCCATCTATCTCTGATGCTCCATCGCTTGCCTCTGAAGTTGCTCTTGTAGCTGAGCAGCCTTGACAGATGAGGACTTGCGTGAGAAACTGAAAGTGTTCTTTAAGACCCCTCTCCCTTTTGTCCTAGACCCCTAGAGTAGTAATTGTTCATCCGTGGTGGGAAAGCGTGACACATGATCCTCGCCCCTACTGTCACATCAGATTGATCAATCTGAGAGATGGCCTCGGGGAGGTCCTCATCTTGCGTCTCTGGCCAATGTTCCCTCGCTATATGAGTCAACACCTCGTCAGCCCCTTCCCTCACTCTTGTCTAATTGACAAGGAAAAAACATATATATTAGTAAACATATATAAAAAAGTGTTAAATAATATATATATATAAGCAAATATATTTACAATATTTTTGATAGACTGAGGATATGTTTTCTCGTACGTCCACACGAACGTGTTGACTTCTGTTTGTTGTATTGCGTCCTCCATCCAAGTCGCAAACGGTCTAGACCTGGCATGTTTGTTACTCGTGTTGTGCCCCCGGTTTGCCGTGTTTATTCCAGAAATGGCCTTGTAGGATAAAACAATATTAAAAAAATTATTAGTGAACAAATTTTGCCAAACATGATACAAGTAAACACAAATATGATTTACATACCTTATTTTCTGGGTTGTTGAAGTGGACCAAAAGCCACATCCACTCGTACTCCCTTTACATAAACTCGCTAGGGGTACCGGAACGGTCGTTACCATGCGTCTTTCAGTGCTTATGGAGCTCATTTTCCCACTCATTGTAGCTATATATGCAACAAGAATGTTAGAAAGTGACGGTATATTATCAACAAAATATATGTCAATATATAAATTATAACAATAACTACCTTTTTTCCTTGAGTGTCATTTGCCCATGTGGATTTTAGGTGCTCTGGAACATCAAACCACACCTGCTGTGAGACCCCGAAATTTTAATTTAATTTTCCGACACATTTAGGGTTTAATTCCGATTTCTTTTCAGTACGTCGTCAATTTCGTCTAACGTTTTTACGTTAAGACACGCGTCGCCACATGCGTGAAAGTATTTACGGAATATTTTCCGGCACTTCACGTATTTTTCGTACGACTTTTACGTTTAAATTTGACGTTTGGTTATTTGAAATGAATTTTCGAAAATGGTTTTGGTTTTGAAATTTATTTTGGGTTTGGGATCGAATCGTGGCCGTTGATTCGATGGACGAATCGTGGCCACTCATTTTTCTTTAAAAACCCTATCTCCTCACTTCTTTCCCTCACCTTTCCTTTTTCTCCCTTTCTCCCCCACTTTCCGCTTCGGCTCCTTCCTCTTTCTTCTGCTTTCCATTTTGAGCAGAAAGCTCTCTCCTCCCTCTCTCTTCGACAGCAGCCACCACCTCCTCCACCGGCGGCGCGTCAGTCCTCACCACCCCTCCCATCAGCCTCGCCTCACCCCGACGACCTCAGCCAGACCACCAGCGACGCCAGCGCCGCCGCCAGCGCCGCCCAGCCGAGGAGAGAAGCTCCTGATACACTGTGCAGACTGGATCGAGGCTTACCGGACGATTTGACGAGCTAAGCAACTCCCAGGCGCCACCAGGAGCTGCCCAGGAGCTACGAGGAAGGAGGAGAGGGCCAGCGGAGCTCCGCCGGTGGTGTTTCGCCGGAGAACACAGCGGAGGAAGCCCAAGGTGAAAAACTCGATCTTTTTCCATGTTTGATGTGTTGTTGGATAGCTTAGGATGTGTAGAAGGTGTTAGGAGTAGTTAGGAGGCTCGATTTGGCCGGAAAACCAGCCAAATCAGGCGGAGAAACCGGTCGGGAACCGGCACGGTAAAAACCCTGGTTTTTACCGTGTCAGTTTTACTTTTACTTTAACCCAGGGGCAGAGTTACCATTTTGCCCCTGACTGTTTGAAATATTTACAGTTACAGTTTTTACTGTTTACTTTTACTGTTTTACTGTTTACTTTTACTGTTTTACTGTTACAGTTTTACTTTTACTGTTTACTTTTTACTGTTTATTTTGACCGGTTGACTTTGACCGGTTGACTATTTGACTTTGACTTTTTGACTTTTGACCGTTGACTTTCGACCGTTGATTTTTTGACCGTTGACTTTTTGACCGTTGACCGTTGACTTTACTGTTGACCGTTGACTTTTACTATTTCAAAGTTGACTTTTCACTTATGCCGTAGGACACCTATTTTACGTTTTCGAACACTACGGTTAAACGTTTTAAAGACTTTTAGCTTGTAAACGTGGCAAAAACGACGTAAGTACTGAATAAGAAACAATTCCGACTTCTCACCGGTTCGAGAATCGGAGTGTCAAACAAGTCAAACCCTAGTGTCAGAAAGATAAACAAAGAATGTTTATCAAGTCTTAGTCGTAGATAGTAGACCTCGAATTACTTATACCTGACTATCACTGTTGTCTCACCCACAGATTCAGGAGCTCGTCTACACAGACTTCAGGAGGACCCTGGATTGGAGCGCAGCCAGCTGTACCATCATACCAGGTAGGGGGAGCACGCCCATTGGGTGAGCCGAAACCCTCTTGGGTCGGCGGCTCTTTTACTTTTACGTACTAAATATGCTTCTTATAGCACTTGGTGTGTGTGTGTGAGTTTTGGATCGAAAAGTAGTACCGTCGTCCTGATTTCCGGTGCTTGGCCTGAGAGCGACGGGACCTAGTATTCTAGCACTCCTACGGTGTCGATGACCGTTAACCTCCGGAGGGGCTATGCCCTGTTTATTTTCATTCATATATCCCGCTTACGCTCGTCTCGAACAGAGTAAAACGTGACGTAAGTGTGGCCTGCTATTTGTTGGGCGTTAGCTGGAAATGGACGCTCTCGCTATTCTGCGCACTCGGGCGCTTAGATAGTTGGCCCCGGTTTGCAGTAAAGACAAACCCGGGATTCGGCCGCTCAGATCCAGAGAGTTCTTTCATATGTGGTCACATGTTTTACCGAGCTTTGTGTGCGTGCTGTGCATTTACATTCCCACATGCTCTTGCGTACTTACGAGTACATATACATATATACGAAATGTTTTCTCATGGGTTTTAAACCCCGACTTGGATGGCTTTGGCCCCAATTGGGTTAGCGAGGACGAGTTGCTCACCTCTACATCTTTTTCAGGTCTACAGCACCCGACACTAGAGGAGCTGGACTAGATCGCGGAGCGTCGGTTATCGTGCACTTCACCTTTCGAGGACTCCCATTCTGGTGTGGTTTTCATGTATCTTGATTTCCGTATTTTCATATCTTGTAATCTGTTGGATACTCTGAGACTTTATTCGGGCCCAGTGTGTCGAGACTTTTTCATGTACTATTTCAGTCTCGGGTATTTTCTATTATCTTCCGCGTGTAAAACATTTGTATGCTACTCTGATCATTTGTCATTCTGTATTTGACTTTCATATTATTATTCATGTGTTGTGTATTTCATTTATAGCCTTGTGGTTTCGGTCCGGTGGGTCATCAATACGTCGAAAGACGTATTGATTACTTGCTAGATCGGGATTACGGCGGTTACCGTCGTGTTCCGGGACCGAGAATAGTCCCCGGGATGCGACACCTGCAATAGTCATATATATATATATATATATATATATATATATATATATTAGTACTTAATTAATAATACTTGAAATACGTAATCAATATTTAACTAACTCACCGACATAGCGTTGTTTACCATGTCTTTCACACACTGTGGCACCGATGACCAATCTTCCCATAGAAAAGGGACTCTGTCCCATATGACAGACCCTACTTGCCCGTTGTAGAGCCTTGTCTTACTCTCTAACTTCACCATTCCATCCTCTGTCATCTCTATGACCATTTTCCCGTTGTTCTTGACACGTTTGTCAAGACCTTTGCCTGTAACGAGGTCTCTAGTCTTCTTTTTGTTACCGGTGATGTCTGTCACATAAAAATAAATAAAAAGATTCAAACAGGAAACACTCAATTAATATATAAATTATTCATAAGTTATAAATTAATTAACCAAGCTATATAATAATTACATGATTCTGACGTCAATGTGTTTGTTACTCTCGCTCTAAGAAGAGGTGTATTAAGCGGCAAATAGACGTATCCTTGTTGCGGTGTGATAAAACTAAGCTGTATTAGAAGAGGCACTCCCTGCTCATCGGTTTTGGGTATGGCAGGTATGCTCTCAAGCATGAACAAGTGAGGCGGCGACATTTGTACCTCAGACGACGAGCTACTTGAACCACCAGCCGGAGAGATAGAAGGAGATGGTCGGCGAATAGGAGGCGTACAAACAGGTTGATTGGAGCGGGAACCGTAGAGGGAGAAACCTGAGGATAGCCGGGTGAGGCCATGGGAGAGTCCTCCTGCGGCCAAAGCAGCATCGTGCTCTGTGGTGGTCTCTGGTGGGGCACTACAGCCTGTTGCTGGACTGGCAGATCAAGTAGTTGAGCCCGTCGAGAGGTCAAGGGGCCCTGAAATGTGATCTGAGGGTTGTTGTGGAGGGAGGTGGCCTCACAACTGTTGCCGCTAGACCCTTAGCCCCTCAATACCTTCTTTTTCCTTAACAAATGCATGATCGCTACTAACTCCAGCATTCATATATATCAAAAATTGTCTTTTTTTTAATCCCTTCACATATATCACAATTCTCATAAAAATAGTGTAGAATATATCAAAATTTTTCTAATTGACTAATTATCTATATACAAAAAATAGTTTTATTCTCTAATTCAAAAACCCTAATTCTCCCTAATTCAAATTCACAAACCCTAGAATTCAAATTCAAAATCAAAATCAAAAACCCTAATTCTCTCTAATTCAAAATCAAAAACCCTAATTCTCTCTAATTCAAATTCACAAACCCTAGAATTTAAATTCAAAATCAAAATAAAAACCCTAATTCTCCCTAATTCAAATTCAAAAACCCTAGAATTCAAATTCAAAATCTAAAACCCTAACCTGAGAGTAGCTGCGGCAAGCTTGGGGTGGGGCAGCGGACCGGGGTGCGTCAGCAGACTGGGGTGCGGTGGGTTAGGGCTAAGAGATTGAGAGAGAGTGAGGGCTGAGAGAGAAAGAGAGAGTGAGATTGAGAGACTGAGAAGGAGACGGGCTTAAACCCAATGACTTTAGCCGACGAAATAAAAATCTCATAGGCTAAAGTAAGTACTATAGCCGACGATAAAGCAATAACTTCGTCGGCTAAAGTATGTACATCGTCGGCTAAAGTATACACTTCGTCAGCTAAAGTATGTACATCGTCGGCTAAAGTCAACTATAGCTTTAGCCAACGAGAATTGTCAATTTCGTCTGCTGAAGTTTATTTTTCTCATAAAAAAATTCCAGATTCTGGAACCAACATTCCCATAACCTGCCAATTCCACACATTTTCATTAACAATGTCATATTCCTTAAAGTATAGGGACGACACTCCTTGGATTGAAAACTTAAAAACCACACAAATTCAAGTTCAATATCTAAACTTATAAATCACACAAATTCTTATTCAACTAAGGCTCATAATCAGAATCATTGTTTGAGTCTTCCTCGGTGTCCGAGTTAATTTCTAGTAATATGTGCCGCTCCTCATCACTGGAGTCATCATCTTCTTCATTTGGACCATTACCCTAGAATTATGTATTCTTCTTCTGTTGTATCTATGTTCACATATAAATTGCACGTCATTGACCTTACACATCGGATAAACTCTTGAAGTTATCGGCTTCATCGCCAAAAGCTTTAATTCGTGTGACTAGTTTGGGTGACCATCAAATTATATATGGTTCATCTAGAAAAAATAATTAATAGCAACCATTAACTTTAATATGAACATTGATATATATATAGCAGTAAATATAAATATATATAATTCTTATCCAGGTGCCAAAATAGTTTGCAAACTCCCTATTAAAGTACTCAAGATCACCGACAACTTCATCACAATAAAGATTGATGTTTTTCCAGTATTCAACTTCTTACAGTTAATCAATACCCACCAGTGGGCAATGACTAGCTCATATGGTTCCAACCGGTATGAGTTTGGCAACTGTTTATAAACTTCAACATCATAGAACCTGATAGAAAGATTGAATTGTGGTTCATCTACCAGCATATGTTTCGGAGGGTCCTCCAATGCTCTCAAATACAACTTCATGTACGTTATGCACTCATGCACAAGATATACTTCAGCTATCACTACCAGAACAACTACTTTAGGCGACGAAATTTTTTTGTCGGTTAAGTAAAAAATTTTGTTGGCTAAATTCTTAGCCGAGGAAACGTCGTCGGCCAAGACTTTAGACGACGAAAAGACTGCTCATCGTCGGTTAAAGTCATTTATTTACCCGACAAACAAATTTTTCATCGCTTAAAGTTTGGACTTTAGCCGATGAATTTTTGGACCTTAGTCAACGAAATTTCGTCGGTTATAGTAATTTATTTAATTTATTTTTATTTATTTATTTAACTTTAGCCGACGAATTTTATTAAAATTCGTCAGCTATAGTTATTTATTTAACTTTAACCGACGAATTTTATTAAAATTCTTCGGCTATAGTTATTTATTTATTTAACTTTTGCTAACGAATTTTAGTAAAATTCATCGGCTATAGTTAGTTATTTTATTTATTTTTATTTCTTTTCTTCTTTTTTGTTTTTCGAGCGGTGGTGGAGGAGGAGAAGAGGATAAGGAGGAGGCTAGCTAGGCTGGCCGAGAAAGCTCAAGATCAGAGGAGGCCGAGAAGCTAGGAGAGGAGGAGAAGGCTAGGAAAGGAAGAGGGAGAAAGAGAGGAGGAGAAGGAGAAGGAGAGGAGGAGAAGAGGAGGAGGAGGAGGAGGAGAAGGATAAGGATAAGGAGTTAGAGGAGGAGGGGGAGGAGGAAGGGAGATGAAGAGGACGAGGAGGAGGAGGAGGAGGAAGAGGAAGAGGAAGAGGAAGAGGAGAAAAATGAAAGATATAGAAAAAATTCAAAATATTCGGCGGGAATATTGAATTAACTTTAGTAGACGAATTTTAATAAATTTCGTCGACTATAGTTATTTATTTATTTGACTTTAGCCGACGAATTACCCTAATTTCGTCGGCTAAAACCCTAAACCCTATACGTAGAAGCTTCAAACGAAAAAAAGTCGTAAAATAAGATATGACCGAAATGGTGAAATACGTGTACAATTAAAAAATCACGTAATTCCAGTAAAGTCTCAGTGCCGATAGTTGTTGTCAACGTAATTTTCCATTATTTCTCCCTAGAGGTAGCCCTATCTCCGGTGGTTATTTTTCATAAAATTTTTATACCACTGGTTGCATCTCATTGATTTGAAACAGTTGTCAGTTGAAGGTCCGGGAAAAATACGTAATTTAGATGGTCAAATGACCGTTTCCGTGCGTTAAGGGATTTGAGTTACGGGATTGACCGTAAGGATCGAGCCCTTAACGTTGTCGGATCAAGTTGAATTTTTTCCTATAGACATATTGCAACATAATGATCATATCAAATGGTCGGATTTTTGTTTCTCAAGTTTGATCATCGGACTCACAATATGCCTACAAATTTCGTATAACTTGTTTACTAAGTTTTAAGTAAATTTAACGTTTCAAAAACAAACTCTACGTAGTAACTTCAAACGCTAAAAAGTCATGAAATAAGATATGACCGGAATGGTGAAATACGTCTACGGTCGAAAAATCACGTAATTCCGGTAAAGTCTTGGTGCCGATAGTTACGGTCAATACAATTTAGGGGTTTAACTTACGGGATTGACTGTCCGGATGAAGTCCTTAAATTTATCGGATCAAGTTGAATTTTTTACCATAGACATATTTCAATATATTGATGATATCTAACGGTCGTATTTTTGTTTGTGAATTTTGATGACCAGAATCACAGCATGCCTACTATTTACCATTATTTATCCCTATGGAGAGCCTTATCGTCGAGGGATAAATGTCTCAAAATTTTTAGATAGACAGTTGAGTCTTATCATGATGACAGTTTGTTGTGTTGAAGGTTCGACAAAAATACCTCATATAGATGCAAATATAGGCATTTTCGTGTGTTAAGTGGTTAGAAAAACTACATTTTGAAGCCTTAAACAAATTCAGATAGCCAAAAAAGCTCATATGTGTAACTCCCCGTCCTGAAATTTAGCTTTTTACCGTGATTAGGCGGGTTACAGGGGGTTGTAACCGCGTTGTTAATCTTCCCCGAATTGATATTCGAATTTAATATCGAGATATTCTCAGTTCTGGGAGAAAATAAAATATGTCCTGAGGGGCAGATTATGTTAATACGAGTCCTTCGGTATGGCGGGAAGATTTTCTAGAGCTACGAGTTGTTTATTATGAATTTATGCAATATATGGAAGTAATAAATGTTAATTACTTTACCGTAAAAAGATGACTTTGCGATAAGTCGAGAATTTGAGGAAACTTCTTTCGGGAAAGTTGTAGAGGACGTTAATATGAATTCATGGGTATGTCATTTGAATTAATCAGAGTTTGTATATAGAAGTTATTGGAGATATTGTGTAGTTACTGCGCGGTAAAAGTAAATGGTAAAATATCCATTTACCGCCCATTTATGGCGGTTTGACTCGGTCAAACCTCTCAACTCGGGTCAACTCGAGCTCTTTCGAGCTCTCCTTCTGCTCCGGCGTTCCCCCGCTCAACGCCGGCGACTCCGACCACCATCGATCAGCGCACCACCTCCAAAACACTGATTTCACCCTCCTCTACAAAGCCCACTAACTATATTCGTTATCCATCCATCGACGACGGAGATTGAAGGAGGATGGCGACTGTCCTCGGACGAAATCCGGCGACTCAGGCGGTTATTCTCCAAAAAGAAGGTATTTTCTTGCTCCTTTCCATCTCCTCTTCAATTCTTGGTACTTGATTGTCAAATCCAAGGTTGGCAGTTTGGCCAAACAGATTTGGCAGCAGCATTTGAACTCTTAAAAAATGACTTTCTCGCTCAGAAGGAGCAATCTTCTTGAGAACATGCCGAGTTAATGACGTTAAGGGAGCAGTTAGCAACTATCCAGGCCGAGCATGGTCTTCTTCAGGCAACCCTAGCTCAGAGGGCGAATGCCAATGAGACGTCAGCCAGACTTGCTGATGTAATAACCCCAGTAGGGAATTCTCCGGGTTATGGAAACCCGCGAACTTTTGATTGTGCATACATCCCACCCGCTACCCTCCCACCCGCTATTCTCCCACCCATTGCCCACCCTACCCTAAATCCCCAAATTATCCATCTCTCCAATCCTCTGTTTAATCACAATCTTTCAGGACCCCCTCCACCTCTAGAGCCGGTATTAAATCAACCACTTCCCCCAGCTGATGCCCAGACCCAGCTTCTCTTACAGCTGACGCAAACTGTGACTCATCTTGAGCAGCGTCTTAACTCGGAGACAGGGCAACAGCAGTATCAACCCCTTATCACCTGTGTAAGCCCATTCTCTACCCGGATTTAAGCAGATAAAAAGCCTCCGGAAGCTAAGCCATTTAAGATCAAGAAGTATGCCTGAACGGGCTGCCCATATGCACACTTAGAGTTGTTCAAGTCTCAGTTGGATTCAACCCGGTTCACGGATGCCCAAGCATGCCATGCCTTCCAGGAGACACTCAGTGAGGAGGCATTGAGTTGGTTCCTTAAGTTGCCAGCTTTGTCAGTAGAGAGCTACGATCAGCTGACACAGAAGTTTCTTTCCCGGTTTATCTTGCTGTCTAGTGCCAACCGAAGCACCACTTCACTATTCAAAGTGCAGCAAAGGGATGATGAGAGCTTGAAAGTCTTTGTAACCCGTTGGTTATCAACGACTTCCAAATGTGGGCACTTGGATGAATCAGTGGCATCAGAGGCGTTCTTGCAGGCGCTCAAGCCAACCCGCTTTGTGGTTGAGCTCAGGAAGCAGCGGTTCAGGTGTTACGATGATTTGATTAATGAAGTGACTCGGCAAGCTCAAGCCGAGTATGACACCTTCGGGGAACGCCGGACGAATACCGGGTTTACAAGCCAGCGAGCTGATGGATGGAGAAAGGAAGGGCAAAGTAAGAATAGCCAGGGGCGCTACGGCAAAAGTTCAAGCAGACCAAGAGATAAGCCAAGAGAAGCTTCATACCCAAAATCCCCAGCCCGGGAAGCAAAAACCCCATACATTCCTCGATATGAAGTGTTAACCAATTTAACTGCCTCCTATGAAGAAATTTGGAACCGCCATAAGAATGACATTCCCCCAGCTCCCAAAAGAAAGTTTCCCAAAAAGGCAGGGCCGGACAACGGGCAACATTGTGCCTACCACAACGAGTCCGGCCACACTACCAACCGGTGTTTTTCCCTTCGAAACACCATTGAATATATGATTCAGAACGGCAAGTTATAGCAGTATAAGTCACCCGCTACAGGTGCCAACTTGATTGAAGTATATTTGGAGATAATGACAATTCACGGGGTGGCACCCAAGGAGCATCAGGTCACCGGGCCAAAAGACTTTGTCTAAGAGGCCCGGAGGTGGAGATAATGCAGCTTCGTCAAGAATGCCGCAAAGAACTGGTTCATTGGGATACCGTGTCATTTTCTCACTCTGAAGACACGCTGAAAATGCATCATAATGATCCTTTCATAATTACTCTTCAGATTGACCATTGGCGAACTCGGCGAGTTCTGATAGACACGGGAGCCGATGTCAGTGTCATGTTCAGCAGCTGCTATAAAGGGTTTAAAAGAGGAAGAGATAAGCTGTATAGAAACCACGAGCCATTGATCAGTTTTGCAGGCGAAACAACTCAACCATTGGGGTCAGATCAGTTAACGGTTACAGTTGGAACCGGGCACCAGTCCACAAGAATTGTGGTTCCCTTCATATATAATTGTGGACTGCCCATCATCCTATAATGCCATACTTGGGAGAGATGCCCTTTGGGGCCTGCAGAGTTTTATAGCGGGTCATATGCTGCTCATGAAGGTGCCTACACCCGGGGGCTGGGTTACAATTCGCGGAGACCAAGAAGCCGCTGTCAGATGCAACGCGATAACAACAGCTCATGCCCAGCATGAAATGTTTTCAGCGGGTTTTTCCCTATCTCCATTTGACAAACCTGATGACCCCAGGGATGACCCGGATTCCTTGCCCATCAGTAAGACAGCACAGAAGAAGAGCCAGAAGTATCCTCGGCCAGCCCCAATTGAAGCAACAGAATGGATTCAGATTTCAGAGGAGTACCCGGAAAGGAAGATTTGCATTGGCACAGGCCTTGACCCAGAAGTCAGAACCCGGATAATCGAGCTTCTAACCCGGAAGCAGAAAGTGTTTGCATGGTCATATGCAGACATGCCCGGGATCTCTCCAGAGGTTATGACACATTCCCTCAATATTATCCCGGGTATTAAACCGGTACGACAGAAGCGTCGTGCATTTTGTGCAGAGAAATATAAGGCCATCCAAGCAGAAGTTAAACGTCTTAAGGACATCGGGTTCATTGCAGATGCAACATACCCAGATTGGCTGGCCAATGTTGTGATGGTCAAGAAGGCAAATGGAAAGTGGAGGATGTGTGTCGACTACACAGATTTGAATAAGACTTGCCTAAAGGATAGTTTTCCCCTTCCCAAGATTGATCAACTGGTAGATTCAACCGCGGACCACCCACAGCTGAGTTTTATAGATGCATACTCGGGGTTTAACCAAGTTCAGATGAACCCCGCGGATCAAGAGCATACATCTTTTGCAACGGACAAGGGGATGTATTACTACAAGGTGATGCCTTTTGGACTCCGGAATGCAGGAGCCACATTCCAGCACCTGGTAGTGGGCATGTTTGCAAACCAACTCGGGGATACTATGGAGGTTTATATAGATGATATGTTGGTGAAGAGCCGGGAAACAAGTAAACACCCGGATGACTTGGAGACCGTTATTGACATTGCCTTGAGCAAGGGAATGAGATTAAACCTGGAGAAGTGTGTTTTTGGTGTTTCAGGAGGAAAGTTTCTCGGGTTTATGGTTAGCGCTCGGGGGATTGAGGCAAACCCAGATAAGGTTCAAGCAGTTTTGGCTATGGAAACGCCAAAGACCAGGAATGAAGTCCAGAAGCTTACAGGTAGGCAGGTGGCCTTATCCCGGTTTATATCCAGGTTGACAGATAAGTGTGCCCCCTTCTTCAAAATTCTTAAGAGTCAACACCAGGAGCAGATTACATGGCAGGAAGAGCACAATCAAGCTTTTGAAAAGTTGAAGGAATACTTGGCATCAGTTCCTTCCTTATCCAGACCTAACCCGGGGGAAATCCTCTATTTATACCTAGCGGTGTCTCAAACAGCTGTGAGTTGTGCCTTGATGAGAAAGCCAGAGTCTGAAGAACTGCCGGTCTATTATACTGGAAAAGGATTCAATAATCCTGAAACTCGTTATCCAGATATTGAGAAGCTTGCCTTGGCCTTGGTTGTAGCGGCAAAAAAGCTAAGACCCTATTTTCAGGCACATTCAATCCATGTGCTCACCAACCAACCATTACGGCAGGTTCTACAAAAGTCGGAGACTTCAGGAAGATTGGTCAAATGGGCCATTGAGTTGGGGGAGCATGACTTGCACTTTAAACCGTGCACGGCAATTAAAGGGCAGGCAGTAGCAGACTTTATTACCGAGTTTATTCTAGCAGAATCCATAGTTGCTGAAACTCTCGCCACAGAAGGTGACCCGGAGAGGTGGCAAATTTTTGTAGATGGATCAGTTAATCAGAAGCAGTGTGGAGCAGGAGTTGCATTGGTGGACCCGGAAGGGAACATGTTTGACTATGCTTTACGTTTTAACTTCAAAGCATCAAACAACACGGCTGAGTACGAAGCCTTAATCAAGGGGCTTCAACTCGCTAAAGAAATGGGAGCTCGGCATCTTCACATATTGAGTGATTCTCAACTGGTGGTGCAGCAGGTTAACAGTGGGTTTCAGGCAAAGGAAGCACATCTTTCCTCCTATCAAAAGTTATCGGCTTTCTTGCTTGAAAAATTTGACACCTTTGAGATTACTCAGATACTGAGGCAGCAGAATGTGAGAGCAGATACTCTGGCTAGGATTGCAACAGGGTAGGATCCCAATGCCGAGTTTAAAGGCCTACTGACCGAGACATTGGAGAAACCAAGTATCTCACTCTCCTTTTCTGAGATTTTTGCAGTGGAAGCAAAGCCGCCACCATCTTGGATGGATGAGTTCATTAACTTCATCCAATATGGAACCTTACCTGAGGACCCGGTAGTTGCCAAACGACTCCGGGTTCGAGCGGCACAGTATAGTATCCGTGATGGGAAGCTGTATCGACGAGGACATACTTTCCCTGATTTGAAGTGTATTACACCCAAGGAGGGAGACCGGGTTTTGCAGTCACTTCATAGCGGGGTATGTGGAAATCACTTTGGAGCCCGTAACCTGGCTTTCAAAACCCTCAGAATGGGATATTACTGGCCTTCCCTGGAACAGGATGCCAGAGTGGTGGTAGATTCCTGTCTTCAATGTCACCGGTTTGCAGCCTTTCCCCGGGCCCCCTCAGTCCCGCTATCGGTCATCATTTCTCCATATCCATTTTGCATGTGGGGGATTGATTTCATTGGACCTCTACCCACAGCACCGAGACAGTTCAAACACGCCATTGTCTCAGTGGATTATAATACCAAGTGGATAGAAGCTCAACCCTTGGCTCGGATCACAACCGCAAATGTTAAGAAATTCCTCTGGAACAATGTCTTTTGCCGGTTTGGAATCCCAGAGACGTTTATCACAGATAACGGGACACAGTTTGATAATGACGAGTTCCGGGAGTTCTTACATTCCAATGGGACAAAGGTGCTGTATGCCTCCCCTGCACACCCGCAGACTAATGGACAAACCGAGGCTGTTAACAAACTGATCAAGCAAGTTTTGAAAAAGAAGCTGGAGGATGCAAAGGGTTTATGGGCTGAAAAACTGCCAGAAGTTTTGTGGGCACTTAGATCAACTCCAACAGAGGCCAATGGGGAGAGCCCATTTTTTATGACTTTTGGCTCTGAGGCAGTCATCTCGGTAGAGATGGAAGTCCCTAGTGATCGGGTACAACTGTTCGACCCGGCAACCAATAATGAAGGCATTCACCTTAACCTGGACCTACTGGAGGAACGCCGGGAACGTGCACATCTCCAGAATATCAACAAGAAGCAAAAAGTGGCCAAACATTACAATTCCCGGGTTATCAAGCGCCCACTTAAACTCGGAGATTGGGTAATGAAGAAGGTTATCCCTAAGCCAACGGGGTTGAAAGCTCCATGGGATGGTCCATATGAAATTGTTGAAGTCGTGGGCTCGGCCACATTTTACATCAGGGGTACAGATGGAGTTACGCTTCCACGGCCATGGAACGCACAACATCTACATCTCTTCCCCAAATAGCCTTTAGCGGCACTACTTGTATGCCTCACTCGGCAATCTCCATATGACATGAAATATTGCAAGCCTTAACGGCCTTATTTCACTATCAAGACTCGGCAATCTATATATGACTTGAAATATTGCAAGCCTTTCACGGCCTTATTTCAACCCTTGAAAGTCTTAACGGACCCGTAAAGCCCTAGCGGCCCTTGAAAGTCCTAACGGACCCGTAAAGCCCTCGTGGCCCTTGAAAGTCCTAACGGACCCGTAAAGCCTTCATGGCCCTTGAAAGTCCTAACGGACCCGTAAAGCCCTAGCGGCCCTTGAAAGTCCTTATGGACCCGTAAAGCCTTAGCGGCCCTATTTTTATTTTATAACGTTAACCTGCCAAACCGGCACTATATGTATAAATTTTGTCAACACTTGCATATTATGCATCAGATTACCGTGTTATTTGACAGGAAGAATTATGCAAAGGAAAAGCTTGAATACTTTCATTCAAAAAAGTCAAAGTTACAAAGTAGAAAACCGCTACAAATAAAAACTAGTCTACAAAAGCAAAAACAAAAAATCCTCTGAGAGAAGCTCCAGCTCATGGCGCTGCAGACCCGCTACCCCGGCCAGTGCTAGACCCGCCACGTCCTCCCCGGGGCCGTATGATGAACTGTCCTCCACGGGGTAGTGGCCGGTTTTGAGGACCCCCGACAATACCTCCACGGATGCACTTCTCCTGGCTGCTGAAGCAGGAACCGGGGGACTTCGAACCGAGTTTATGGGAGCTCTAGGCTTTGTAGCCACAGCAGGGTTAGGTCGGGAGGCGCCCGCAACCCGGTCAGGTCTGACATGCCCTTGGTGGCCATCATAACCCGCCTTGTCGAGCCAGCCTTGGCGAGTTCCGGCACTAACAATTTCAGCACGAGCCTCAGCCCTTGCCGTCCGCAGCTTTTTCTCGAACTCGGGGCTGGCCAGAAACTCGGAGACAGCAGAGTCCTTGGCCGGGGAAACCGCCTGAACCAAATCTTCCTTTTGCTGCTCCAAAGAAATCACTTGTTGCTGCAGCGCCTGGTTCTGCTCGGTCAGCTGAGCTATAGCGGCATCTTGAGAATACCGGTCCTCCCGATGACCCTCGATGACCTTCTCTAGCTCAAAGTTTTTGGCCACCAACTCTGCCACTTGATTTTCTGCCCTGGCCAACTCCTTCCGAGCTAAAACCGCTGATGTGCTGGCCTCTTCCCGGGCACGAGCCAAGCAGTCCTCGCTCGCCATCACCTGGTCCCGGGCCGCTCGGAGGTCCTCCTTGAGCACTCTCTCTCGGGGATACCTTAATTGATTAGCCGGTCAGTTGCCAAGTATGACATCCTAACCGCCTACATAAAACAGATACCGGGTTAATATCCAGAAACAAACAAACTAACACAAGTCAAACAAAGAAACACTTACCCGCATTAGTTTCTTCTGTGTCCTCCGGGCAGCAATTACCGGGTCTTCATGCTCCAGGATGCAGGAGTCAGCGGCACAGTTCTTCATGTCCGCTACCATCCTCTGGATGGACACATCCGCCATCCCTCCACTCGCTAATTCTTCCACGATCTCGTGGATGGCCCGGTGCTGCTTCCTCTCCTTCCTCCTCTTCCTCCTCTCAGACCTCTCAGAGCTGGATGCCTCCCGGGTGCGTTTGCGAGAGGGAACGGGTTCCACTTCGTGAACTTCATCACTCCCGTTACTCCTCTCAAGGTTCTCCTCACTCCCTATCACCCTTTCACCCCCTCCAACCTCTTCACCCCCGTCGTCATCCTCATCTTCAGTAAACTCCTCTTCACCCGGGAGCACAGATGAGGGAACTGCGCTCATCACCGGTTCTTCAATCTCCACCTCTTCTTCGTCTCCAAAGGGGAATTGAATCACCGGTTCTTCAATCACCGGGTCTTCCGCCACCTCCTCCGCGGGATGCCCCACAATCTCCTCTTCTCCCTCCTGGTACACCTCCGTACCGAGTACCTCAGCCAGGTACCCGGGGATCTCGTTGAAGTACAAGGTATCAACGAAGAATTTCCTGATATCCCCTTGCTCGGCTTCTGGGCGCAGGAAAGCCGCTTTCGTGGTCAGGTCAATGTCATACAGTTGACCATCCGTTGCTTGCGTCCGGATCCCGGCCCATACAACCTTATCTTCAAACCCGTCATATATCCCCGGGTTCTTCTGCTTGGTAAACTCCATCGGTAGAAGAGCTACATACAGAAAATATAACTCGTTCGACAAGAGCATATGACAACAGAAAGTTTAAAGGACACATGACAAACCTGGGAGCTCCATCAACCAGCATTTGCCGTACACGTATAGCCTACAGAGCCGGTATGAACTCCGGTCATCTTGACCCTGGATGGTCCATAGCATCCTCCAGATCCTCTTCTCCATCACCGGCTCCAGAGGAATGTCGGGGACATCTGCAACACAAATAACATAATTATAACCCGGAACAGAGAAAAGAAAGAAAAACCCGAAGAGAAAAAGGACTTACTCATCAATTGTTGGAAGTCAACATGTACTTGGAGCGCGTAGTCCGGGTTTTGAAAGTTTCTTATTAGGAAACTTTTCTCCCTCCAAGTCCTGCTCACTGAGGATGGCAGGTCCTCAATGATCTTCTTAAAAGCCGCTTTGGATTTCAACTGGATAGTCCCGCTGAAACCCGCCTTCCAGGAGTACTCGGCCCGGTACATGGCATGAAACTCGTGGTATGTCGGCATCTGCTACTTCAATACCTTGTACATGGCGCACAACCCGAGAAGCTGCCTCCACGTGTTCGGGCCAATCTGCCCGATAGCGAAGTTGCTTGCAGCTAAGAGGTACTGCACCTCTGTTTTTAACGGGAGTGACAGGCCGCACTGCAGCTGGTACTCGTGGCACAGCGTCCACCCATCCCCGGGAGCGAAGAATTGGTCATCGGGTTCTAAAGGCCGTATCTCCACGGACTCGGGGATCTTCCAGTTGCTCCTCAACTCCACAATCTCCTCCGCTGTCATTGAATACCCGAGAGGGTCGAGAGCGGTCTCATCAGTGAAGTTTACAAAGTTGGACTTGGGGAGATGAGTGTCCATTGCTTCATTGACCATCTGCAAAACAACCAGAAAACACGGGGACGTCAAAAAAAAAATTCATAAAAACCCGGGTACCACAACAAAAAAGCTAGACAGAAACCCAGATAACCCGGGGACCACAAAGCTAAAATCCCACCCAGAATAACGCAGAAACCCAGAAACACCACAAATATCATCCCAAAACACACAAAAAGAGGGGAGGAGAAGCCATACCTTTGCTAGGAACGTTTGAAGGGGTTTTGAGGCAGATTCGTGTCTTGAAAACGAAAGAAACAGAGACAAGAAAGAAAGCGAAAGCAGAAAAGCACGAAAAAGTTATCGGGTTTGGAGGTGAGACAAAACTGTCAGTCTCACCCCTATTTATACAGTTAAAGGCGTGCACTGAAGGGACGTTTCAGATTTTCGAGAAAAGCGCCACGTGTCACGCATGCCGCGTCCCAAACCCTAAAAATTTTTTTTGCCCCCACTACAACCCGGAGACGTCGTTTTAAATTCTAAAGGTGGAAAAGATCTGCGGGTTACGCTTGCGTACGGACTTGGGGGACTGGATACCCCGGGTTTGGCTGCTAACTTTGTAACCCGGTAAAGAAAAGATTTTAAGTCCCCACCCAAGCGTACCCCTTGACTGAGGACTTGGGGGACTTGTTTATAGGTGGAACCTAATATTTCACCTTTACCGGGTTACAATTCAAGAAATAACCTCTAAATGTCTAATTAATTATTAAATATGCATTATTAATTATGCTTGAATTATTGTTTATAGGGTGAAAGCCCAATTAAATGTGAGAAGCCACTCTGGGCCCTTTGTCTGGGCCCAATTCGCCATAAAGCTAAATAAAAGCAAGGGAAACTGGTCCCACATTGGAAAAGGACAAGGAATGCTGTCTTTAGTGCTACTATAATAACCAGCGCATGCCTCCCCATAAAGGTACGTAACTTCTTGACTATTCTTGAGTTTTCTGCTTAGCTGACAGTGTCTGACTTAAGCATCGGAGTGGCTTCCCTTGGTAAACCCGGGGACGCCTCTTTGACGTGTTTGTTCTTTACACAGGAAAACTTGGAGTACAAGGAAGTTCGCTATTTCTGGAGCCGTGTGACCCGCTAAAGGGACTACGAGTTTTACCCGGAAACAATATTTACAGTGGCTGCCACTAAGGCTTAAATTTCTAAAATGCCCCTGGTAGTTCACATTAATTACAAACTGCCATTAAGGCTAAAATGACCATGCTGCCCCTGGCAGTTTTGGCTAATTACAAGAGTGCCATTTGGGATTAGATTTACCTTTATATCCCTAGAGGATTTATCAATTCACGTGGATGTCATTATATTTTATATTTATGTGTGATTGTTGTTTATAATTATGCGATTGCCGTTATATCTTATTGTTTTATGTATGGTGGAATGTTAGGGATAATCCCGGAAAAAATAGTTGCTCGGTAATTACCTCAGCGGAGAGGTTAAATTCTGGGTATTCATTAGGCGTTTGCTACCCTTTGTATTAGATCGACTGATAATTAGAAAAACGGGATTTGCCCGGTTAGGACGTTAGTAAAACAAGAGCTACGTGTGGCTTGATCCCTGAGGACAGGGTACGTAGGGAGCCTGACCGGGATTCGGGTGCAGTCACAAATATTATTAGTACCTCTAGGTCCTCTAAATGAATGGTTTGAGATCCAAATGCGGGAAATCAGGATAAACTTCGGCGGTGAGGTCTATTCCAAAACTTGTTTGGACTGTTTGAATTTGGTTTAGAAAGAGGGTTATCCTTTTTCAAGGGGGATTTCGAGTAAATCTCTTTTGGGATGGGTCCCGCACGTACTAACCCAGGTTTAGGAAGGTAAAATTGGGTTGGGCGTGACAATATGTCATGGCATTAGCGATGAGTTTGACTCGTACGGTTGTTCTGCTTCCAGATTGGTATCACAATAGTCAATCGGACACCGAAATATTTGTAATGCAATTTTGTAACTAAAAGGTACTTAAGCCGATGAAATACCCTATTTTTTTTGCTAAACTTTTTCAAAGTTTGTCGGCTAAAGTTCACAGACTAGCTGAGGAAAAAATTAGTTTAGCCGAAAAGTTTTTTTTCGTCAGCTAAAGTTGACTTTAGCCGACGAAAATATAACTTAGTCGACGAAATAATTTTTTGTCTGTTAAAGTGGACTTTAGCCGACTAAAAAAATTTCATCGGCCTGTTTTTTTATTCGTCGGCTATGTTGTTTATGCCGGTAGTGTATACATCATTCATGTGTAGATTTATTAGCCACATAGTCTTTGTAGTCTCCAAGTTGTCTATCAAGTTGCAAAGTGTTATGATTATTGATGAATAATTTTATATAAAAACTTATTGATCTTTGGATGTTCAATCGTACCTTTCTATGGGATACATCCATGTGTAGTGTACTGGACCGGACCAGTAAGCAACAATTGTTCGGGAAGATGGATCATCAGGTGAGGCATGATGTCAAAATAATTTAGGGGAAATATCCTCTTAAATTTGCACATGATAAAAATGATTTCCTCTTGCATTTCCCTCAGGTCGGATTTTTTCACTTCTCTAGTGCATGACTTTTGAAAGAATCTTGACAACGCTACTAACGGCTCTACCACCTGACGTGTCAGGACCCACCCCGAGTTAAATCCCTTTAACCCGAAGTAAATCCTACGGGGACCACCTCAAGGGAACTTCTTACCGAAACCCCCTTGAAATGGCCAACCCTTCCTACGTACCAACTCAACACTTCCACGAGTATCTAACAACAATCCCTATCTCATGGAAGCATCCTGCTCTCTAACCTACTTAATTAGCTAAACTGGGTTAGTCAGAGCAGTCTACTAAGAAGATTACCCTAAGGAAAATGCGGCAGCAACAGAATGATCGACTATGCCTCGACTCTTGTACGCGCACGACCTCCGCTCTAGAACCCTGCACCACTGGGCATTTGAAAACGAAGGGCCCAGGGGAGAAACATTGAAAAACTGTTAGAGTGAGTGGACAAAAATAAGCCATGAAACACTATAAATTCACCTCCAATAAATAAAACCAATGCTTCATGCTCTCCCAAAGATTTCTTGATTTAAATAACATTTATGCATGCCCACAATTACTAAATTTCCACAAATGCATGATAAGATAAACAAGGAATATGGGAAGAGAAATGTTCACAAACATAATAAGTCTGACCTCTCAGACTAGGGTCGGAGCTAAGAGCTCTAGTTGCGCCCTCACGCTATGCTAGCTATAGGTAAAATGGTAATGGACAACCCTTATAATATCAACCTGACCTCTCAGGCTTGTCTGTCCTCTCAGACCAGGGTCGGAGCTAAGAGCTCTAGGTAAAATGGTAATGGACAACCCTTATAATATCAACCTGACCTCTCAGGCATGTCTGTCCTCTCAGACCAGGGTCGGAGCTAAGAACTCTAGGTAAAATGGTAATGAACAACCCTCATAGTGCACTACGTAGTTTGCCTGACCTCTCAGGCTAGGGTTGGAGCTAAGAGCTCTAGTAGCGCCCTCACGCTACTCTAGCTAGCATATTCATTGGACAACCCTTAATAAAAATTCATACAATACTTTACTCAAATACTCTTCCCAAAACAACTAAGTAAAACAATTCCTCGTCATTTTTGCATAAATCCAAATAAAACATTCAAGAACCCGAGGAAAATATAATTCTCGAAACAATCATAAAAACCCTGCAATAAAATCGATATTTAAGGCATGCATTCATTTAAAAATAAACTGTCCACTCACAGTACTATTGCGACCTTCTTCCCGCTCGGAAAGCTCCTCGAGCGAAACTCTCGAACTAACCGCGTAGTCGAGACCGTCTCACGTCCGACCAGAGACTGTACCAACAAATCATCATATTAGTCGTTCACAGTTGACTTGGTCTTTTCCTAGTTTGACCAGGAACTCCTATTTGACCACTAGTTGACCGAGTTCCTTTTTATGACATTTTAACCTTTTTGACTTTCTTTCCCGGTTATCGACTCTTAACTCAATTTACCGGAAGTCCGACTCAGCTTCCCGAACTTTCCGTTATCACTTTAACTTTACGTTAGGGTGTCACGTATTAATCGATATGTTTAACCTCGAGTCGATATACCGATTTAACATTTTCTCATAAATTCCAGTTATCAATTTCCGATAACAATTTAACACTTTTCCAATTTAACCAAATAGTGTCCAACTTCATTGAACTTCAATTCCTTAACCATTTTTCTGAAAAAGTAAATTTCCCAAGATGGAAACTTTCCCTTAATGGAAAGTTTCCCAATTTAACAGGTTTCCCAATAAAGAAAGTTTCCTAAAATGGAAGGTTCCCAAATTACGGTTAGTTTCCGTTTTTTATACGTTTCCTTATACGTAATTTCCAATTACGACACCTAACCCGACTAAACGGAAACAACACACTTTGAAGGGATCGAAAACTACCTCCTCGGCATTCAGCCGGTTTTACCGTATCACCGGAACCGTCACCGGATCCCGGTAACTTGCCGGAATTTCGCCATAACCTCCCCGTTTCTTCGGTTCACCAAGTTATCGAAAAATACACAAAACAGCAAGTTAACATCAATTCAGCAGCACCAACAACAATTCCACAACAACAAAGGGAACTGAAATTACCTTCTCTAGCTCTGAATCACGAACTCAGCGCCTTATGTCACACCCCGAATCTTTTGAAGTTAATAAAAGTTACTTTTCACAGAGATTCACGAGTTACCGAGGATTTTTAATTCCGATCGGTAATTCGATAAGTTATCGCTCGAGTTAATTTCGAGTTTTTAGAAGTACTCCAAATACCTGAATTGATGACTCGATGTTGTAGTACGTGTCGACACGAGTCTCCCGGTATTTTCGGATTATTTTTCAGAGCCTCGGTTTATTTTCTATGAATTTTCGAAGTTTCCGGTAACTTTTAATTGTCAATCCGGTAAATCAGTTTTACCATTTTACCTTTTACTTTTCACCTTCTTTTGATCTAGACCGTTGGATCTTTCAAGATTGAATCTGGGCCGTTGAATTGGTTATAAATAGAGGAAGAGAGGGTTGACCCGAGTCAAACCCAACTCGGGCGTTGACCCGAGCCAAACTCTCTCTCTCTCTCTCCGTTTCGGTCCTCAGCTCCGCCGCCCATCCCAGCCGCGTCCGGCCAACCCGCGCCGGCGCACCACCCTCGAAATACTCCCCTCACTCTCCTCTCCAAAACCCCCTTACCAATTCTTCCCGGTATCCACTGTGGAGGTGGATTGGCCGAGTGGAGATGCGTCGGTGTTCACCGGTTTTTGGCGAGCTCCGGCGACGATCCGGCGCATGGTAGGTGTCTTCGTGTTCCTCTCCACTTCTTCTTCCTTCCCTTGCTTCGTAATGCTTGATTTGATCACCAAATTGGAAAGCCTTAATTCACTGTGTTACTGTTTCGGGTTTCCTGGGTTTCGAGGCTAGCAGCTCCGGCAGCCGGTTCCTGGTGTTCTGGCGAGACTTGGACACCTTCGTGGAGCTTGGGGAGAGCTTGGAGGCAGATGGTGAGGTTCTGGAGGAACCTACAGTGGGTTTGGGCAGGGAGGAATTACTGAGTTCGGTTTGGGACAGTGGCAGACAGAGGGTAAGGATGTCTCCCTCTAAATTCTATTTGGTTGCTGCTGTTTGTGTTGTTGGATTTGTTGGAGATTATTCTGATATGGTTTTGTTGTGTGGTCGATAACTTGGTGACGAAGGAAACGGGGAAACTCTGGCGAAATTCCGGCAAGTTATCGGGATCCGGCGAAGATTCCGGTGACGCCGTAAACCGGCAGAATGCCGAAGAGGTAGGAATCGAATCCTGGTTAAGCTATTAGTCAAAAAGTACGGTTAATTCGTAATTGAGACAGTTACGGAGAAAATGGACGTAATTAGGAAGTTTCTATTTTGGGAAACCTTCCAAGTTTGGAAACCTGTTAATTTGGGAAACTTTCCACTTTTGGAAAGTTTCCATTAAGGGAAAGTTTCCACTTTGGGAAGGTTGCATTTTCAGGAAAATGGTTAAAGGATTGAAGTCCAATGAATGTGACACCTTTTGGTTAAATGGGTAAAGTGTTAAATTGTTATCGGAATTTGATAACTGGAATTTATGAGAAAATGTTAAATCGGTATATCGACTCGAGGTTATATATTGATTAATACGTGACACCCTAACGTAAAGTTAAAGTGATAACGGAAAGTTCGGAAACTGAGTCGGACTTCCGGTAAATTGAGTTAAGAGTCGATAACCGGGAAAGAAAGTCAAAAAGGTTAAAGTGTCATAAGAAAGGAACTTGGTCAACATGTGGTCAAATAAGAATTTCCTGGTCAAACTAGGAAACGACCAAGTCAACCGTGATTGACTAATTTGATGATTTGTTGTACAATCTCTGGTCGGACGTGAGACGGGCTCGACTACGCGGGTAGTTCGAGGGTGTCGCTCGAGGAGCTTTCCGAGCGGAAAGGTCGCAATAGTACTGTGAGTGGACATATTATTTTAAATAAATGCATGCCTTAATTATTGAGTTAATTGCATGGTGTTTATGATTGTTTCCAAAAATTATATCCTTCTCGGGTTCTTGAACGTATTTACATTATTACTCGATTTTCTATTTCTTCCGAAAATGGGTATAGACGGTGAGGGCCGTCCTTCGAATGGAATTGAACCCGAGACTTCGTTGGAAATTGGTTTTATGCATATATGACAAGGAATTGTTTTAATTAATTGTTTTGGGAAGAGAATTAGATTAATGTATTGTTGAATGTTTATTTTAAGGGTTGACCAATAATATGCTAGCTAGAGTAGCGTGAGGGCGCTACTAGAGCTCTTAGCTCCGACCCTAGCCTGAGAGGTCAGGCAAACTACGTAGTGCACTATGAGGGTTGACCGTATCATTTTATTTAGAGCTCTTAGCTCCGACCCTGGTCTGAGTGGACAGACAAGCCTGAGAGGTCAGGTTGATATTATAAGGGTTGACCGTTATCATTCTATTTAGAGCTCTTAGCTCCGACCCTGGTCTGAGAGGACAGACAAGCCTGAGAGGTCAGGTTGATATTTCAAGGGTTGACCGTATTATTTTATATAGCTAGCATAGAGTAGCGTGAGGGCGCTACTAGAGCTCTTAGCTCCGACCCTAGTCTGAGAGGTCAGACTGATTATGTTTGAGAACATTTCTCTTCCCATAATCCTTGTTTATCTTATCATGCAATTGTGGAATATTTGGTATTTGTGGGCATGCATAAATGATGTTTAAATCAAAACATTTTTGGGAGAGCATTAAAAGAAATAGAGTTTTATATTTGATTTTCGTCCACTCACTCTAACAGTTTTTAAATGTTTCTCCCCTGGGCCTTTCGTTTTTAAATGCCCAGTGATGCAGGGTTCTTGAGAGGAGGTCGAGCGCGTACGAGAGTCGAGGCATAGTCGATCATTCCGTTGCTGCGTAAAATTCTTTGGGGTAATCATCTCTGTAGACTGCTCTGACTAACCCGGTTTAGTTAGTTTAGTAGGAAGGGTTGGCCATTTCAAGGGGGTTTCGGTAAGAAGTTCCCTTGAGGTGGTCCCCGCAGGATTTACTTCGGGTTAAAAGGGTTTAACCTGGGGTGGGTCCTGTCAATGGTATCAGAGCATTAGGTTATCGTTTCCTGTTACTACCTCATATACTTGGTATCACTTAGTGTCTATAGAGTGATGGGCCGACCGCGGCGGATCCATCGGCATTTTATGCTTGGACGCTTAGTGTTTATTGAGGATATGAGTTAGTACTTCCTGATTGAGATATGGACCGAGTGGTCCTATAAACGATCGAATCTTCAAGACTATGCCTCAGTACGCCGACCTCACTATGAACTCCTGTAAGGAACAAGGTAAGCTCGTTACGTTTATATGTTTATGTGTTCCCCATTGATTTATTGAGATTTGAGTTGGGGATCGAGCGGAAACTCACGTTGTTTAACGTTTGAGCTTTATGTGTGAGTACTCGGTGGTGAAACGGTTAATTCACACCTGAAAGGCTGCCATGGTTGTTGGCAGGGATGTTGCAGAAACCTAAGGCGAGGCTCTAGTGTTCGAGTTATGAGACTCTCAGCAGTGGAGAGTCGTACGAGTTAATGAAAGAGATTTCATCCTGCCATGAAAGGATGAAAGGATGAATATTGAGTTTTGACGATTGTCACGACTTTGTTGAGGTTCGTCATTAGTGTGGTTTTGGAGAAACCAACGGACTTATGGAAGTGGAATGACTCAGGGAAAATGAGTGTAGTCATTTTGGGATCAATGGACTTGTTTCGGGTGACGAGTCCATGATGTGACACTGCTGGAAATGTTAAGGACGTACAGGCTGGTTTGGTCCCTCGATGCTTTATGGGACATCCACTGGAACTAATGGCTTGGGTCACCTTTGGTGCTGACATTGTTGTCGACAGCTACGACTAGAATCTCTTCGCTCCAGCCACCCATGATTGGGGTACTAGAAGGTTTGATTTGTTAGTGAGTCCAAGCGTGATTTGAATTGTTGGTGACAAGGGTCATTGGGCTATGTTTCGTGGAAGCAGAAATTGAATCGTGTCACCAGATCTTGGGACTCATGTCGACCATAATGGGAGTTACCCACCTGTGGTCAAAGTATGTCAGTTAGTACACCTGTGGAGGAGTCTCCAGGTTGGCTGTGTTAGAGTTCGATTTTCTGATCGAGGAAGCGTTACTAGTGGTAATTAAAGTTAAGTGGTTCCGGAATTTTAAGGAACATGTTGGAAGTGGCAACAAGCCACCGGGTCTCGGACCAAGGGTGCTTGGGGTACCAGAGATAGTGATACGAGCCTTGATGGACTTGGTATTATTGTGATGTAGGAACCGGTAGTTGTGCAAACGGCACTGTTTGACGGCTGAAGATGTACATGGGTATACCCCACATGAGCACGTGTACCCACCTGTGTAGGGAAGTGGTAAAGCTGAAATTTGGGTAGCACATGCTGGTAAGGCATAATTATTGTGTGCAGTTGTGGGTGGTCAAAATGACACCAGGTAGGTAATTAAGACTAGTGATGACCTCATCTTAAGAATTTCTCATGAGAGTTTCATTCATTGAGAACGGAGATTAAAGACGTTTGGTTAGAAGTTTCTGTGTAAAACGTCAATTAAATGGTTTAATGTCGTTAGTAGGTGGAAGGATGTCTTCTGAGATAAATGCACGGAAAAGGTGAAGTGACAGCAGTGGGGCAAGGTCTACTGAATCTTTGAATATGAGTGAGAATGTTAGTAGATGGTCTAGCTTGAACCTGCAACCCAAGTTATCCGTTATGACACTTGGTTTCTTCAAAGGTGATTAACTGAGCTCGATGACATGGGAATTTGTGCACCCACTGGCTGTGGTCTAATCAAATATTGTAACCGAAGGTGTACTTAGACGTGTTTGGGGTTCATAAGTTACACCCACTGCAGTGACAGGAAATATTCTCAATTCGATCTGTGAAATGAGGATTTGATCTGGGAAATTGAGTTCTGGTGTATATAATGAAATCCTGAAAGGATTAAAGTATAGTTGGCATTGCTATGGTCATTGGTCATTTGAGTAGTGACCCTAATTGTTATGAATGTTGACCTAGCGGCAGTTCTTGGCACCACGAGTGTAGAGTGGTAGCAAGAAAGATCATTGGAGGTGACTTTCGAAATTGTCAACTTTTCGGTAGGTATGAAGTGCGGTGGAACTAGGAAAGGTTTTCCTTAATTACTCGAAAGTGTTACGAGCCTAAGTGTGGTAATATTGTAACAAGAGTAGTAAGATATGTTGCTAAGTTGTGCAACACTCCATCGGAAACCGTGGAGTGATTAAGCCACGTTCAGATTAAGTTATGATCTGAGAGGATGTTAACGTGTGGCAGTGGATCTTGTAATTTAGGATCTGGTGTGTTAAGCGATTGAGAATTTTGAATCTTACCGAATAAAGGTTGCGGTGGATGGTAAACTGGCAGAGCATGGGGGACAGTTTTGTGAGAGACTGTTTAGTAGTACGAGATGACTCTGCGATGTATACGCGCCCAGTGCGGTGATGGTATTTGTTATATTGTGCCTTGATAACTGGATGCTCGGTGATCAATATAGCTAAGTTCGGTGTGAAATTAATTCCTGAAGCTTTGATCTAGGGTTTCTTTGGGCGTGCACCGGGGGCACTAAATTTCATGTAGATGTTTGATCTGGTTAAATGTCCAAAGTTGCTGGTTATTACCGGACGATGGGGTAAGGGAGGCATCTGGGAATGAAATATACTTGTTGAGCGGGTAAGGCTCTGGAATCCTTTTAATGGTAAGTCTATTCCAGATTGAGATGCGGATAATGTTTACTAGACGCACGGTGGTTGAAGTGCAAGTTCTGCACTATGCGTCATCCCAGGTTAAGGTAAGAGATAGGGAGGTCAGGGGCACCTCACCTATGAGTAGTACAGAGATGTATTACCAGTTATAAAGTATGTTGTAACCCCACAAGGTGATATTTGAGCTAGCGACTCTAGTAAAAGTCAGGATTTTTGTGGCAGAATAGTTACGTGAGTGGTACGTAGTCTGACCATTTTTCATCATGCAAGGAGTAAGTATTGTTGGATCTCGATGTCTGGAGACTTGTATCTCCCTGATTAAAAGGCTATGATTTTGGATTTACGCTAAAATTCATGGCAACTCGTGTCCTGTGTGTGTAAGTGGGTTGAGTAAGAGTAGGTCAAGGAATAACAATTACTCTACAACAGGACAACTCGACAGAATGGTTACTAGAAAGCGTAAACCAGATCAGGGAGCCTAGTTCAAATGAGGATATGGTTATAATCCGGTTTAGGCAACAGGGAATTGTTGCCAAATGATGTTTCAGCGTGTGACAGAATTTATCATCTTTTGGTGAAAAACAATAGTGATATTCGCGAGGATTACAGATGGTGGATCAGCATAGGCAGTGTCGTTTCTACCTCATTAATGAGACGGAGTACAGTAAGAATTCGGTGATTCAGTTGATCAATGATTCGAGAGAAAATCATTGTGATTCACGGTAAGACTTCAGATGCTTTAGTTTTGACCCGAGAAGAGTGGTCGGGTGTCAGGAAAAGAGAAGGTATTGGAGGGTATCAACCACGTAGGAAGGAGTGCTACATTGGCTAGATAGAACATGTGACAAGGTTACATGAGATTGAGGAATATGTTAGGTGTCCGTAGAGTTATTGGATGCCTAGTGTCACGTATGTTCTTGTTACGGGAATAAGTTTACTACCTTACATTCTATGTCATTAGACTTCTGGTCAGTACTGGAAGATGGCATTGGAGAGCAATGTCATTTTGGGTGGTACTATCCCCCACTGTATTGGACTTTGAGTATTGAAATTTCGAGGACGAAATTTTTATAAGGTGGGGAGAATTGTCACACCCCGAATCTTTTGAAGTTAATAAAAGTTACTTTTCACAGAGATTCACGAGTTACCGAGGATTTTTAATTCCGATCGGTAATTCGATAAGTTATCGCTCGAGTTAATTTCGAGTTTTTAGAAGTACTCCAAATACCTGAATTGATGACTCGATGTTGTAGTACGTGTCGACACGAGTCTCCCGGTATTTTCGGATTATTTTTCGGAGCCTCGGTTTATTTTCTATGAATTTTCGAAGTTTCCGGTAACTTTTAATTGTCAATCCGGTAAATCAGTTTTACCATTTTACCTTTTACTTTTCACCTTCTTTTGATCTAGACCGTTGGATCTTTCAAGATTGAATCTGGGCCGTTGAATTGGTTATAAATAGAGGAAGAGAGGGTTGACCCGAGTCAAACCCAACTCGGGCGTTGACCCGAGCCAAACTCTCTCTCTCTCTCTCCGTTTCGGTCCTCAGCTCCGCCGCCCATCCCAGCCGCGTCCGGCCAACCCGCGCCGGCGCACCACCCTCGAAATACTCCCCTCACTCTCCTCTCCAAAACCCCCTTACCAATTCTTCCCGGTATCCACTGTGGAGGTGGATTGGCCGAGTGGAGATGCGTCGGTGTTCACCGGTTTTTGGCGAGCTCCGGCGACGATCCGGCGCATGGTAGGTGTCTTCGTGTTCCTCTCCACTTCTTCTTCCTTCCCTTGCTTCGTAATGCTTGATTTGATCACCAAATTGGAAAGCCTTAATTCACTGTGTTACTGTTTCGGGTTTCCTGGGTTTCGAGGCTAGCAGCTCCGGCAGCCGGTTCCTGGTGTTCTGGCGAGACTTGGACACCTTCGTGGAGCTTGGGGAGAGCTTGGAGGCAGATGGTGAGGTTCTGGAGGAACCTACAGTGGGTTTGGGCAGGGAGGAATTACTGAGTTCGGTTTGGGACAGTGGCAGACAGAGGGTAAGGATGTCTCCCTCTAAATTCTATTTGGTTGCTGCTGTTTGTGTTGTTGGATTTGTTGGAGATTATTCTGATATGGTTTTGTTGTGTGGTCGATAACTTGGTGACGAAGGAAACGGGGAAACTCTGGCGAAATTCCGGCAAGTTATCGGGATCCGGCGAAGATTCCGGTGACGCCGTAAACCGGCAGAATGCCGAAGAGGTAGGAATCGAATCCTGGTTAAGCTATTAGTCAAAAAGTACGGTTAATTCGTAATTGAGACAGTTACGGAGAAAATGGACGTAATTAGGAAGTTTCTATTTTGGGAAACCTTCCAAGTTTGGAAACCTGTTAATTTGGGAAACTTTCCACTTTTGGAAAGTTTCCATTAAGGGAAAGTTTCCACTTTGGGAAGGTTGCATTTTCAGGAAAATGGTTAAAGGATTGAAGTCCAATGAATGTGACACCTTTTGGTTAAATGGGTAAAGTGTTAAATTGTTATCGGAATTTGATAACTGGAATTTATGAGAAAATGTTAAATCGGTATATCGACTCGAGGTTATATATTGATTAATACGTGACACCCTAACGTAAAGTTAAAGTGATAACGGAAAGTTCGGAAACTGAGTCGGACTTCCGGTAAATTGAGTTAAGAGTCGATAACCGGGAAAGAAAGTCAAAAAGGTTAAAGTGTCATAAGAAAGGAACTTGGTCAACATGTGGTCAAATAAGAATTTCCTGGTCAAACTAGGAAACGACCAAGTCAACCGTGATTGACTAATTTGATGATTTGTTGTACAATCTCTGGTCGGACGTGAGACGGGCTCGACTACGCGGGTAGTTCGAGGGTGTCGCTCGAGGAGCTTTCCGAGCGGAAAGGTCGCAATAGTACTGTGAGTGGACATATTATTTTAAATAAATGCATGCCTTAATTATTGAGTTAATTGCATGGTGTTTATGATTGTTTCCAAAAATTATATCCTTCTCGGGTTCTTGAACGTATTTACATTATTACTCGATTTTCTATTTCTTCCGAAAATGGGTATAGACGGTGAGGGCCGTCATTCGAATGGAATTGAACCCGAGACTTCGTTGGAAATTGGTTTTATGCATATATGACAAGGAATTGTTTTAATTAATTGTTTTGGGAAGAGAATTAGATTAATGTATTGTTGAATGTTTATTTTAAGGGTTGACCAATAATATGCTAGCTAGAGTAGCGTGAGGGCGCTACTAGAGCTCTTAGCTCCGACCCTAGCCTGAGAGGTCAGGCAAACTACGTAGTGCACTATGAGGGTTGACCGTATCATTTTATTTAGAGCTCTTAGCTCCGACCCTGGTCTGAGTGGACAGACAAGCCTGAGAGGTCAGGTTGATATTATAAGGGTTGACCGTTATCATTCTATTTAGAGCTCTTAGCTCCGACCCTGGTCTGAGAGGACAGACAAGCCTGAGAGGTCAGGTTGATATTTCAAGGGTTGACCGTATTATTTTATATAGCTAGCATAGAGTAGCGTGAGGGCGCTACTAGAGCTCTTAGCTCCGACCCTAGTCTGAGAGGTCAGACTGATTATGTTTGAGAACATTTCTCTTCCCATAATCCTTGTTTATCTTATCATGCAATTGTGGAATATTTGGTATTTGTGGGCATGCATAAATGATGTTTAAATCAAAACATTTTTGGGAGAGCATTAAAAGAAATAGAGTTTTATATTTGATTTTCGTCCACTCACTCTAACAGTTTTTAAATGTTTCTCCCCTGGGCCTTTCGTTTTTAAATGCCCAGTGATGCAGGGTTCTTGAGAGGAGGTCGAGCGCGTACGAGAGTCGAGGCATAGTCGATCATTCCGTTGCTGCGTAAAATTCTTTGGGGTAATCATCTCTGTAGACTGCTCTGACTAACCCGGTTTAGTTAGTTTAGTAGGAAGGGTTGGCCATTTCAAGGGGGTTTCGGTAAGAAGTTCCCTTGAGGTGGTCCCCGCAGGATTTACTTCGGGTTAAAAGGGTTTAACCTGGGGTGGGTCCTGTCACCTTATCCTTGCCGGATCAAAACGTGTAGCTCCCTCCTTCTCACCCACAACAAACTGGAAGTCCACCAGGGCGTACCTGGACCTCCTCGATGTACAACAAAGCTCACCCGAACTTGGTCCGTGTCGGGTACCTTCCTGCTCGATTCGGCAGGGTTGTTGTACCAACCCAGTCTAACTGCTAACACTCTAAACTCCACCATCAAGCACCTAGTCCCCAACAAGATGTAAAAATACTGCCCAAGACTCGACGAGATCCTCGGAGACGCCAACCACTCGACAAGAGGGACCTCGGTGTTCATCCAAGAAAACCAAAAAGGGAGTATGAAATTAGGGCTAGAATTCAACTTGCAGAAGCATGGGAAGGATGAGAAAGACAAGAGGAGCAAGAAAATACCCTCGGTTCGTCGAAACTCTGCCTGAGCCGCCGGATTTCCGTTGAGGACAGTCACCGTCCTCGTCCTCCGATCTCCGTCGTTATTGGCTTAAGGTTGGGTGTGTTGTCTGGGCTTTGTCGAGGAGAGGAAGGGAGTCAGTTTGGTGGTGGTGCGCCAGCAGAAGGCGGCCAGACGGCGGAACGCCGCTGTGGCCGAATCGGAGCAGAAGGAAGAAATCGAGAGCGAGAGGAGAGAGAGAAGTCAGGGGGGGAGGGTCTGACCCGAGTCAACCCTCTCCCAAATATTTATACTGAAATCGATGGCCAGGATTAAAACCCTAAACGATCTAACAGCCCAGATTAAAGAAGGTAAAAAAGTAATTAGTTAAACGGTAAAACTTATTTACCGAAATAGTAATTAGAAAATACCATAAACTTCAGAAATTCACAGAAATTAGCCGGAAGCTCCGAAAAATATTCCGAAAATACCGGGAGACTCGTGTCGACACGTACTACAACATCGAGTCATCAATTCAGGTATTTGGAGTACTTTTAAAAACTCGAAAATTAACTCGAGCGATAACTTATCGAATTACCGATCGCAATTAAAAGTCCTCGGTAACTCGTGACTCTCTGGGAAAGGTAACTTTAAAAGATTCGGGGTGTGACATGACGTGGCAGGCATGATCGAATGAAGACAGGGAAGAGACGTTGTAGGAGGATATGGTAGTCATGACTTTTTAATCCGTAATGAAATGAATGGGCAGTAAATAATAGTGAGCTTACGACTCGCTCAATCTTGCCCGACTATAAAATTCTCAACAACAACACTCTTAACCTTTAGCACTAGCTTAGGAGACTCTATGACAACTTTATATATATATATATATATATATATATATATATATATATATATATATATATATATATATATATAACCTTGGAACAAGACGTGAGACTCGTGCTGAGAAGTCTACTGATCGACGATAGACATAGTCGTATACTGTGAGTGAACTTTTGAACTTAAAGTCATGCATGCACCAAAGTTTTTCTAATGACATAGGTATATATATATATATATACCTATATCTTTAGGAAAAACCAAGACGTGAGACTCGTGCTGAGAAGTCTATTGTTGGATGACAGGCATAGCCTATACTATGAGTGGACTTTTGATCTGAAAGTCATACATGCATCGAAGTTGTTCTTAAAGACAAGCTTATTAGAGTTTATTTAGAGTAAATTTCACCACCGGTACCTAAACTCTTGTGACACGGTTAAATTGATACCCAAACTTACAAAACTACCAACGTGGTACCCATACTTCATTTTCGATACCAATGAAAGGTCTGAGGCCATTTTCTGTCATGACGTCGTTTGTTTGATAACGTGTCTCGTATAAGACCCACCAAAAATATTTGTTGTCAGTAGATAATCACATCAGTAGTACCTGAAATCATTTAGAATGAACAATGTCATACCAGAATGAAAACACAAGTTTTTGATGTTCAAACTAGGAGAGAAAGTGGACCCGTAAGATTTAATATTGGAGATTTGGAAGAAAATGAGATCTAGAAAAAACATAAGGTTATTTTCGTTGAGGGTTTAGAGTTTAGAGACTTTTTGTCGAGGGTTTAGTATTTAGGGTTTAGATGACTTTTAGACTTTTTAGATCACATTTCCCTTAAGGGTTTAGGGTTTAGAGATTTTTTGTTGAGAGTTTAGGGTTTAGATGACATTTAAACTTGGGTTTGAAAATGGAAAACCTAGGTTTTCATTATGAGTATCACATTACTACCAGAACAACCACTTTAGCCGACGAAATTTTTTCGTCGGCTAAACCTTAAATTTCGTCGGCTAAGAAGTCGTCGGGCAAAATCCGTCGACCAACACTATAGCCGACGAAATTACTATTCATCGTCGGCAAAAGTCATTTATTTAGCCGACGAATAAATTTTTCGTCGCTTAATTTCTGGACTTTAGCCGACGAAATTTATTAAAATTCGTCGGCTATAACTATTATTTTTATTTATTTATTTAACTTTAGCCGACGAATTTTATTAAATTTCATCGGCTAAAGTTATTATTTTTTTTATGTAATTATTATTTTTTTTAAACTTTAGCCGACGAATTTTAGGGTAATTCGTCGGCTATAGTTTTTTTCTTTTTTTTAATTTTAGCCGACGAATTTTAATAAAATTCGTCGGCTAAAGTTATTATTATTTTTTATGTAATTTTTATTTTTTTTAAAAAACTTTAGCCGACGAATTTTAGGGTCGTCGGTTGTAGTTTTTTTTTCTTTTTTTTTTTTAATTTTTTCATAATTTTTTTCTTTTTTAATTTATTGTATTTTTGCTTAAAATTTTTACTTCTTTTTCGTTTTTACACCGAAAAAGGAGTAAGGAGGAGGAGGAGAAGGTTAGGAGAGGGAGGATGAAGAGGAGGAGGAGGGAAGATGAAGAGGAGGAGGAGGAGGGAAGATGAAGAGGAGGAGGAGGAGGAGAAAATGAAAGATATAGAAAATTTTGAACTTTAGCCGACGAAATTTCGTCGGCTAAAGTTAAAAATTTTAGTCGAAAAATTTAAAAATTTTAAAAATCCCCGCCAAAAAATTTGAATTTTTAATTAACTTTAGCCTACGAAATACCCTAATTTCGTCGGCTATAGTTATTTATTTTATTTATTAATTTAACCTTAGCCGACGAAATACCCTAATTTCATCGGCTATAGTTATTTATTTTATTTATTAATTTAACCTTAGCCGACGAATTACCCTAATTTCGTCGGCTATAGTTATTTATTTTATTTATTTATTAATTTAACCTTAGCCGACGAATTACCCTAATTTCGTCGGCTATAGTTATTTATTTTATTTATTTATTTAACTTTAGCCGATGAATTACCCTAATTTCGTCGGCTAAAACCCTAAACCCTATACGTAGAAGCTTCAAACGAAAAAAAGTCGTGAAATAAGATATGACCGGAATGGTGAAATACGTCTATAGTTGAAAATTCACGTAATTCCGGTAAAGTCTCGGTACCGATAATTGCGGTTAACTCAATTTTCCATTCTTTCTCCCTAGAGGTAGCCCTATCTCCGGTAGTTATTTTTCATAAAATTTTTATACCACTGGTTGCGTCTCATCGATTTGAAACTATTTTCAGTTGAAGGTCAGGGCAAAATACGTAATTTAGACGGTCAAATGACCGTTTCCGTGCATTAAGGGGTTTGACTTACGTGATTGACCGTAAGGATCAAGCCCTTAACGTTGTCAGATTAAGTTAAATTTTTTCCTATATACATATTTCAACATAACGATCATATCTGACGGTCGGAATTTTGTTTCTCAACTTTGATCATCGGAATCACAACATGCGTACTAATGTTGTATAACTTGTTTACTAAGCTTTAAGTAAATGTTTCGTTTCTAAAACAAACTATACGTAGAAACTTCAAACGCAAAAAAGTCGTGAAATAAGATATGACCGGAATGGTGAAATACGCCTACGGTTGAAAAATCACGTAATTCCGGTAAAGTCTCAGTGCCGATAGTTGCAGTCAATACAATATAGAGGTTTGACTTACGAGATTGACCGTCTAGATGAAGTCCTTAAATTTATCAGATAAAGTTGAATTTTTTACCAGAGATATATTTCAATATATTGATGATATCTGACGGTCGTATTTTTGTTTGTGAATTTTGATGACTGGAATCACAACATGCCTACTATTTACCATTATTTATCTATATGGGGAGGCCTATCATGGAGGGGTAAATGTCTCAAAATTTTTAGATGGACAGTTGCGTCTCATTATGGTGAGTGTTTGTTGTGTTGAAGGTTCGGCCAAAATACCTCATATAGGTGTAGATATAGACATTTTCGTGTATTAAGCGTTTAGAAAAACTTCATTTTGAAGCCTTAAACAAACTCGGATGGCCAAAAAAGCCTATATGTCATGGCATAGCCATGAGTTTTACTCCTACGGCCGTTCTGCTTCCAGATTGGTATCACAATAGTCAATCGGACACCGAAATATCCGTAGTACAATTTTATAACTAAAAGTTACTTTAGCCGACGAAATACCCTAATTTCGTCGGCTAAACTTTTCAAATTTCGTCGGCTATAGTCTTTTTTCTGGTAGTGCATTGACCATTTCCAAAGAGTTAAGGGACTACTAATGTAATTATCTATAGACAAGAAATATAATTAGTGGGTCTCATATGAGACACGTCATCAAGAAAACAACGCTGTGACGAAAAATGGTCTCAGGCATTTCGTTGGTAACGAAAATGAAGTTTGGGTACCACATTGGTAGTTTTGCAAGTCTGGGTATCACTTTGATCGTGCTACAAGAGTTTGGGTACCGACGCTGGTAAAAAATCTTTATTTAATTTATTGAGAATTTCTTGGTTATGTCCATTATAGTTTAAGTACGGTCCGGGAACCGTACATATTGCATAGGATGCTTTATTTTTATTTACGGGAAAAATCTTTTATTTTTTTTTCGGATTTGTTTTGTTTTATTTCATCATGAAATGTCGTTACATATTATAAATGAGATGGGCAATGAGATAGTTGCTCCTATCTGAAGATGGCCTGGGTTCTGAGCGTGGGACGCTCTTATTTATACGTGGCCCTCAATTGAAGATAAGCCGGGCATAACTAGAGCCTTAGTAGGCTCCGACCCTAGATTGGGAGGCTCATTGTTATGGTGAAACATCTTTCCCTATTTTCATTTTTTTTGAGCCAATAAGATTGGCATGACTTTGATTCTTAAATCGCTTATTTAGTGCTTTCTAAATGTGGCATGCATATATACACTTTCGAAAATTTTGAAAGAGAGCATATATGATGATTTTATTACTTCATAACATCGGTACTCATTATTTTATTGCTTATTATTTTAAGTACACTCGCGTTAATACTTTTAAATGTTTCTTCCCTGGACTCTTTATTTTTAAATGTCCAGTCTGTAGAGTTTAGGCCAGTTATCCTAGGAGGCGAGACGCAGTTACCGCCACTTCTATTTTTCTCTAGTAGGTTCCCGAAAAACTTACTTGTGTTATTTTCTCACTTCCTGCCAGTTAGAGCTCTGATATCCACGAGATTGGTTGTATTATATTCGGTGGTGTGCAAGGGGTCTATAACCCATTTAGCTTACTTTGAGAAATATTACTTTGTTGTTGTTATTGGTTTTGAGATTTGAGAAATTGATTATAAGATATTTATTTGTTGTTGAGGTGGATGTTTTGTTTGGGAGCCTGATGACTCCGGGAGTTTGAGGATGGCTGTTGCTATCATAGAAATGTTCTTGTTGATTGCCAGGCTAGGGTTATTCATTTTCAAGGGAAGTTATGTTGAAAAATTTGATGTAATTTCCTTTGAGATGGACCCCGTAGGATTCACTCCAGGTTATAGTGAGAAAATCCGAGATGGGTCATGACATGGAAGGCTTTCCTTGCATTGACTGTAATACCCTTGTGTTATTTGAAGAAAAGAAAACAATTACATGTTGGATAAGAAGAGTCTAAAAAGCCCAAATCAATTGGGATTTTAAGAGGAATAAAAGGAAAACCCTAAAAGGACGTTAAAACACAACTATATTGTAGAGAAAAAGAAGAAAGAACATTATAATCGTTGAACACGAGTTCCTTAATTCTTGCATAGTTTCTTTCATGATTTCTTTGCTTTCTAGTCATGTTTTCCTTGATTCTTGATTTCTAAACTTCTAGATAGGGCTGAGATGAAACCCTTGTTATGATTATTCTATTTATTTAGCTGATTTGTTGTATGATTCAATGATTGCTATGTTAAATTCTCAATTACCATTTCAATTGAACTTTTATTCAAAATCTTTGCTCAGGATCAATAAGACCAATATGTTTGTTTATTAATTATTTGGTTTGAAAACATGAGGCTTGATCAATGAGTAGATGTTTTCTAGGGTTCCCAAAGATTGTTTATTCTTGGGATTAGAGAGTTCTAAATTGAGAATACAAGTGCTTGATCATAGTCGATATTCTTGTTTGCATGATTTCATAGTTCTTTTTTTGCTTATTGAAGTTTAACATGTTTTACTTGAACCTAGTCATAACGTAAAGTAAATTATAGTTTGGGTATTTGAGTTTTATCTGTTCATAAGCCATATTGATCTTGAACATGTGAGACCCCGAAATTTTAATTTAATTTTCCGACACATTTAGGGTTTAATTCCGATTACTTTTCAGTACGTCGTCATTTCGTCTAACGTTTTTACGTTAAGACACGCGTCGCCACATGCGTGAAAGTATTTACGGAATATTTTCCGGCACTTCACGTATTTTTCGAACGACTTTTACGTTTAAATTTGACGTTTGGTTATTTGAAATGAATTTTCGAAAATGGTTTTGGTTTTGAAATTATTTTGGGATTGGGAACGAATCGTGGCCGTTGATTCGATGGACGAATCGTGGCCATTCATTTTTCTTTATAACCCTATCTCCTTTCCCCTTTCTTTCCACCTCTCCTTTATCTTTCCCTTTTCTCTCCTTCCTTTTTCTCCACTTTCCTCTTTCTTCTGCCTTCCTTTTCGAGCCGAAGCTCTCTCCTCCCTCTCTCCTCGACAGCAGCCACCAGGCACCACCTCCCGGCGCGCGTCAGTCCTCACCGCCACCACCACTGAGGTCGCACAGCTCCGGCGACCTTGCCTAGACCACCGGTGAAGCCAGCGCCGCCGCCAGCGCCGCCCAGCCGAGGGGAGAACCCAGGAATCACTGTGCAGCACAGATTGAATCGTTTCAGGACGTTTGGAGAGCTAGGACACTCCCAGGCGCCACAGTGGAAGCTTCAAGGGTATGAAAACTCGATCTTTTCCTTCGATTGTGGTGTTGTTGGATAGCCTAGGATGTTTAGAAGGTGTAGGAGGAGATCAGAAGGCTCGGTTTGGCCGGAAAACCGGCCAAATCCGGCGGCACAGTGGATCGGGAACCGGCACGGTAAAAACCCTGGTTTTTACCGTGTCAGTTTTACTTTTACTTTAACCCAGGGGCAGAGTTACCATTTTGCCCCTAACTGTTTAAGTTATTTACGGTTACTGTTTTTACTATTCACTTTTACTGTTTACTGTTTACTTTTACTGTTTACTTTTACTGTTTACTTTTTACTGTTGACTTTGACCGGTTGACTGTTTGACTTTGAGTTTTTGACTTTGACCGGTTGACTTTTTTTGACCGTTGACCGTTGACTTTACTGTTGACCGTTGACTTTTACTATTCCAAAGTTGACTTTTCTTTTATGCCGTAGAACACCTATTTTACGCTTTCGAACACTACGGTTAAACGTTTTAAAGACTTTTAGCTTGTAAACGTGGCAAAAACGACGTAAGTACTGAATAAGAAACAATTCCGACTTCTCACCGGTTTGAGAATCGGAGTGTCAAACAAGTCAAACCCTAATGTCAGAAAGATAAACAAAGAGTGTTTATCGAGTCTTAGTCGTAGATGATAGACCTCGAATTACTTATACCTGACTATCACTGTTGTCTCACCCACAGACTCAGGAGCTCGTCTACGCAGGCTTCAGGAGGACCAGGAGTTGGAGCGCAGCCAGCTGTACCATCTTACCAGGTAGGGGGAGCACGCCCATTGGGTGAGCCGAAACCCTCTTGGGTCGGCGGCTCTTTTACTTTTACGTACTAAATAAAGATGCATTGTTTTAAAGCTTGACCACATGCTTCTTATAGCACTTGGTGTGTGTGTGTGAGTTTTGGATCGAAAAGTAGTACCGTCGTCCTGATTTCCGGTGCTTGGCCTGAGAGCGACGGGACCTAGTATTCTAGCACTCCTACGGTGTCGATGACCGTTAACCTCCGGAGGGGCTATGCCCTGTTTATTTTCATTCATATATCCCGCTTACGCTCGTCTCGAACAGAGTAAAACGTGACGTAAGTGTGGCCTGCTATTTGTTGGGCGTTAGCTGGAAATGGACGCTCTCGCTATTCTGCGCACTCGGGCGCTTAGATAGTTGGCCCCGGTTTGCAGTAAAGACAAACCCGGGATTCGGCCGCTCAGATCCAGAGAGTTCTTTCATATGTGGTCACATGTTTTACCGAGCTTTGTGTGCGTGCCGTGCATTTACATTCCCACATGCTCTTGCGTACTTACGAGTACATATACATATATAAGAAATGTTTTCTCATGGGTTTTAAACCCCGACTTGGATGGCTTTGGCCCCATTTGGGTTAGCGAGGACGAGTTGCTCACCTCTACATCTTTTCAGGTCTACAACACCCGACACTAGAGGAGCTGGACTAGGCCGCGGAGCGTCGGTTATCGTGCACTTCACTTTTCGAGGACTCCCCTTCTGGTGTGGTTTTCATGTATCTTGATTTCCGTATCTTTATTATTGTTGTCTGTTGGATACTCTGAGACATTTATTCGGGCCCAGTGTACCGAGACTTTTTCATGTACTATTTCTGTCTCGGGTATTTTCTATTATCTTCCGCTTGTAAAACATTTGTGTGCTACTCTGATCATTTGTAATTCAGTATTTGACATTCATATTATTATTCATTTGTTGTATGTTTCATTCATAGCCTTGTGGTTTCGGTCCGGTGAGTCATCAATACGTCGAAAGACGTATTGATTACTTGCTAGATCGGGATTACGGCGGTTACCGTCGTGTTCCGGGACCGAGAATAGTCCCCGGGATGCGACAGTAATTACTTGGTATCAGAGCATCGTTTTGATACCTTCCATGTCATTAGTGTACGACCAGTTTGTTTTCTTCGAGTCGTATACTTCGAGTTATTTGTGTGCGATGCTGATGTCATTGCATGATCTCATGATGTATTCATTCATACGGAAGTCAAAAGTTCATTCATGTTCCAGTAGTTGCCATTCACATTATCTTTATTCACTGGACATTGTTTCGATGACTAATCCTTGTTTCTTTTCTGTCAGTCACGATGCCGCCGCGCCGTGAGGTGGATGAGGTCACTCGTGCGTTCCGAGCCATGGGGAACGTACCACCTCCGACTCCGCAGGACTTGGAGTTGGAGAGGAGGTCCAACTGCTTGGCGACCTTCCTGAAAGTTAGGCCACCTAACTTCACCGGTCTTACAGAGGCCGTAGATGCTGAGATCTGGCTCAAGCATATCAAGAAGCTGCAGGGGACGGTCAATACCCCTATTGAGTACCGAGTAGCTTTTGCAGTTCACTGCCTCACAGGAGAGGCTGATAGTTGGTGGGACACCATTGCAGACCGCCATGATCCCGATCAGATGACTTGGGATCAGTTTGAGGACTTGTTCTACGAGCAGTATTTTCCCCCGGTCTTGAGAGACCAGAAGATTGGCGAGTTCTTCGGCCTTACACAGGGGAGCATGACAGTCCACGAGTATGTGGTGCGGTTTACTTCTCTGCAGAAGTATGTCCCAGGCCTCACCGAGAAGGTGAAGTCCCAGAGGTTTGAGTTTGGTCTACGGGACTCAGTTCGCCGCGAGTTGCTCTCTAATACCACTCGCACCTACAGGGAGATTGTGAGCGCAGCTTACAAGATTGAGGCTGATCAGGCGACCTTTCCTCAGGGCAGAGTTGACTATGGCAGTAGTGGCAGTAGGTCCCACTCTCGGAGCAGAGACAGAAAGATGACCAAGAGAAACAACAGGAGACCTTTTGGCGGTAATGTCAGTGCTGGCAGTAGTGGCAGTGGGTCCTCAGGAGGCCGGTCAGGGCCATATACTTGCTATGAGTGCGGTCAGGTGGGACACACCCGTTGGCGTTGCCCCAACAGAGACTTGGGTACGGCTTCAGCTTCAGGTTCTTCCAGCCGTATCCAGCCTCAGGGTCAGCAGCAGTATCAGCAGGGATCGCAGCAGCAGTCTTACTCCCAGGTCCCACAGCAGCAGCAGTATCAGCAGGGCTATGCACAGCCGTCTTACCCTCAGGCACCTCAGCAGCAGCCTGCCCCGAGTCAGGGCAGTCAGGCTAGTCAGAGTTCACGCACTAGAGGCCGGAGTGGACGCAGTGCTAGGGGACGTGGACAGGTCTATGCTTTTGCAGGAGGTCAGCTAGCTCTCGATGCCTCGACAGCTCTAGATGGTACGATCATTGTTTCTAATTCAGAGGCTAGAGTATTGTTTGACACAGGAGCTTCTCATTCTTTTATTGCCACGTGGTTTGCGGATTCTTTGGGATTAGAGTCCGAGTCCACGGGTAGCACGTATTGTTTCAGTTCTGCCCTTGGAATGGGGGCAGCCACAGACAGGATCTTTCGCAAGTGTCAGCTGCTGGTCAACGAGGGGAGGTTACTAGCAGATCTTTACCCGTTAGACATTGATGGGTATGATTTGATACTTGGGATGGATTGGTTGGAGAAGTACCGAGCTCTCATAGACTGTGAGAAGAGGACAGTCACAGTGAGGACTCCAGGCAAGGACAAGGTGATGGTGATCAGAATGGATGAGCGACTCACACAGCCGAGTCCACTCTTGCGACCATGTTTTCGTGGGAGGAGGACTTTGACTTGCTACAGCATTGTGAGATCGTCAAAGGAGAAGGATGGAGCTAGTGAGGACAGATATATTCCGGTTGTTGATGAGTATCCCGGAGTATTTCCTGAAGATTTACCAGGATTACCGCCACATCGGGAGGTAGAGTTTCAGATTGAGTTGGTTCCAGGAGCCACACCGATTTCGATTCCACCTTACCGTATGGCGCCAGCTGAGTTGCAAGAGTTGAAGCTTCAGTTGGAAGATCTTATGAGCAAGGGTTTTATCAGGTATAGCTCATCACCGTGGGGAGCACCGGTGTTGTTTGCCAGAAAACATGATGGGACCCTTCGACTCTGTATAGATTATCGGAAGTTGAACAGTGTCACTGTGAAGAACAAGTACCCACTTCCGAGGATTGATGATTTGTTTGATCAGCTTACAGGAGCTCAGTTCTTTTCCAAGATTGATCTGAGGTCCGGTTATCATCAGCTTCGGGTACGGGATAGTGACATAGAGAAGACAGCTTTCCGTACACGCTACGGGCATTTCGAGTTCCTCGTCATGTCGTTCGGGTTGACGAACGCTCCCGCAGCTTTCATGGATCTCATGAACAGAGTCTTCCGACCTTACCTGGATCAGTTTGTGATTGTGTTCATCGACGACATCTTGGTCTACTCCAAGACCCAAGCAGAGCATGAGTATCACCTTCGCACCATTCTACAGACTTTGTGGAATCATCAGCTTTTCGCCAAGAAGTCAAAGTGCGAGTTTTGGCTTTCAGAGGTGCAGTTTCTTGGGCATGTAGTCTCAGGTGCAGGCTTGTCAGTGGATCCTTCCAAGATCGAGGCAGTTTTGGATTGGGAACATCCTCGGAATGTCACTGAAGTGAGGAGTTTCCTTGGTTTAGCTGGATACTACCGTCGGTTTGTGCAGGACTTCTCAAAGATTGCCACGCCACTGACCAACTTGACAAAGAAAGGAGTCAAGTTTGAGTGGAGTGACGCATGTGAAGAGGCTTTTGCAGAGTTGAAGAACCGGTTGACCACAGCCCCAGTCCTCGTTCTCCCCAATGGTGTAGATCCGTACCAAGTGTATACGGACGCTTCAGGGACTGGTCTAGGTTGTGTACTGATGCAAAATGGTGGGGTAGTTTGTTATGGCTCTAGGCAGTTGAAGCCACATGAGAAGAACTATCCTACACATGATTTGGAGTTGCCAGCTGTTGTACATGCTCTGAAGGTTTGGAGGTGTTATCTCTACGGAGCCACCTTTGAGATCTACACGGATCACAAGAGCCTACAGTACATCTTCACCCAGCGTGATCTTAATCTACGGCAACGGAGATGGATGGAGTATCTTACGGATTATGAGTTCACCCTACGATACCATCCAGGGAAGGCCAATGTTGTTGCCGATGCCTTGAGCAGGAAGCCGGGTATGAGCTTGCGAGTATTTTCCTCTCTCGCATGGAGGCTTTAGAGACACTGGAGGATTATGATTTGGACGTACGGTTTGGGGATTCTCACGGATTCCTGGCCAGTGTGTCACTCAGGCCCCACATCCTACAGCAGGTGGGGGAGTATCAGTGGAATGATCCAGAGAGCCACTTGGTTCGAGCACAGGTCTACTCAGGTGAAGCCGACAACAAGTGGAGTGTCAGTGATGATGGGCTTATCAGGTACAAGGGACGTGCCTTTGTCCCCAGTGATGATTATATCCGGAAGCTAGTGTTGGAGGAGTCACACCGGACTAGTTTCACCATGCATCCAGGAGCCACCAAGATGTATCAGGATATGAAGCGCCAGTTTTGGTGGAAGGGCATGAAGCAGAGTATCGGAGAGTATGTATCCAGATGTGACGTGTGCAGGCAGGTAAAGGCAAAGAACAGACATCCAGCAGGACTTCTTGAGCCTTTGGCAGTTCCACAGTGGAAGTGGGACCACATCACCATGGATTTCGTCACTGGCCTACCCCGTTCACGGGAAGGTCATGATGGGATTTGGGTGATAGTTGACAGGTTGACGAAATCTGCACACTTTCTACCTGTCAAGATGAGCTCACGTACTCAGTACTTTGCAGATCTGTACATTAGTGAGTTGATCAGACTTCATGGGATACCGAAGAGCATCATCTCAGACCGTGACCCACGTTTTACTTCCAAGCTCTGGAGGTCGTTGCAGAAAGAGTTGGGTACCGAGTTGCATTTGAGTTCAGCTTATCATCCACAGACAGATGGACAGTCCGAGCGTACGATCCGTACCTTGGAGGACATGCTTCGTTCCTGCATAGTTGATTTTGGTGAAAAGTGGCATGAGTGCCTATCTCTTGCAGAGTTTGCCTACAACAATAGCTACCACCGCAGCATTGGTATGGCTCCATTCGAGGCACTGTATGGACGACCATGTAGATCATGTGGGACCCCGCACGTTTTAACCGTGGTTAATGGCGAGTTACAGAGGTTTAAGTCGCATTCGGTAACTTCGCGAGTTAGTTACCACGTTCTTTTCGAGTTTTCAAAGTTCTCCGAATACCTAATTTAATGACTCGATGTCATAGTACGTGTCGACACGAGTCTCCCAGTATTTTCGGATTATTTTTCGGAGCTTCGGTTTATTTTCTACGGATTTTCGAAGTTCCGGTAACTTTTAAATTACTATTCCGGTAAATCAGTTTTACCATTTTACCTTTACCCTTTTATCTCCTTTAAATCCGGACCATCAGATCAATTAGGGTTTTGATCTTGGCCGTCGGTTTGTGTATAAATAGAAGTGAGACTTTTTGACCGAAGTCAAAAGTCCCACTTCGGTCAGCTCTCCTCTTTCTTCTCCCCGAGCTCACTGAGCTCCTCTTCGGTCTCCACTGTGCTCGTCCGGCGCTCCGCCGTCCGGCCACCAATGGCTGGCGGACCACCTCCATTCTTCTCCTCTCTTCCTCCTCTTCTCATCCATGCCCACAGCTCTCCGAGGCGGCGACTGTGGAGGGAGATCGGTGTTCACTGGCTCGGCGGTCAACGGCTGTTTTCCGGCGAACCAGGCGGCGGTTCGGCGCGTGGGAGGTATATTCTTGTTCCTCTTCACTTCTTCTTCCTTTCTGTGTTGTTTGATCATCGATTCGAGTCCTAATCGAGAAACTCCATTTTCACTGTTTTCCCTGTTTTTCTGGGATTTCTGCAACTCCTCCGGCGACGGTTTCTTAAAGGGTTCTGGGTTGTTTTCCGAGCTCTAGAAGGTTGTTAGTCACGCCTAGGCAGTTGGAGGAAGCTGCAGTGAGCTGGGGCAGTGTGTGCTGCTCTGCTGTGTTTGATGGAGCTGCGGTGCTCGAGGCAGTTGGTGAGGTTCTGGAGAAACCTGCAGTAAGTTAGATCGAAGGAAGAGGCAGGACTGCATGGTGGAGCTTGATGGTGAGGCTGCAGAGCAGTGTTGGAAGTTCTGGAGGGGATCAGAGGTGAGGGATTCTTCCTGATCTTGAGCTTCTATGTTCTTGCTGCTAAGTTGTGTTTGATTGTTGGATTTAAGTTGGAATTGATGTTGATCTGATATTAATTGGTTGTTGGTTTCCCTGCATATGTTGTCGTAACTTGGAGGCGAAGAAACGAGGGAAACTCCGGCGAATTTCCGGCAAGTTGACCGGAATCCGGCAGAGGATTCCGGCAAGTTGCCGGAATCCGGTAACGATTCCGGAGATGCAGTGAAACCGGCTGAAATGCCGAGAGGTAGTCTTCGACTCCTGTTTAAAGTTCATAGTTTCCGTTTAATTGGGTAAAGTGTCGTAATCGGGAATTACGTAAGGAAATGTGTTAAAACGGAAACTAACCGTAATTTGGGAAACTTTCCATTTTGGGAAGGTTTCCATTAAAGGAAAGTTTCTATTTTGGGAAAGTTACTTTTTCAGAAAAACGGTTAAGTAAAGAATAGAAGTTCAGTAAGGTTTGATACAGTTTGGTTAAGTGTTAAACTGTTATCGGAAAGTGACAACTGGAATTTCTGGGAAATGTTAAGTTGACCGTTTTAAGTAAAGTTGGTATTTCACGTAAATCGGTAAATCGACTCAAGGTTAAAGATTTGATTAATGTGACACGTTGGGTGTCCATAGTAATTCAACGAATTATTATGTGACACCTTGACGTCAGTAAATGGTAAAGGGAAGTTCCGAAGTTTAGTCGGACTTCCAGTAAATAAGTAAAGAGTCGATAACCGGAAGGAAAGTCAAAAAGGATAAAGAGTTGAAAAGTAAATTTGGTTGGTCAACTTAGTCAGTGTGGTCATTCCTGGTCAAACTAGGAATGTTGTGGTCAACTGAACTGTTATTGTTTCTTGGTTGCTAAGCTACTTTATTCTGCAGTGATTATTGGACGATGTAGCTTACGAGGTGATCCCGGTTCACCAAGACAGTTCCTGGAATCTTGGAGCTACGTATGGAACAGCAATTCCAGGTAGGGAATCTAAACCCCCTTTGGTAGTGGTTTTATATATGTATGAGAAAGTGCATGATTTTGTGTATGCTCATGGTCGATGCCTCGGGAAAGTTTTCTGTATATTAAATGATTTATGATTGGGCCAAGAAAACCCGAGGCTAGACGTAAATGATTTTATACGTCAATGTGAGATGTGTGGAACACCGTTGTCCTGATTTCCGGTGTGTGACCTGAGAGTGACGGGACCTAGTATCTAGCACTCCCACGGTGTCGAGACCGTGAACCTCCGGGGGGGCGATGCCCTGTTTATTTTAAATATCCCGCTTACGCTCGTCTCGTACAGAGTTAAGCGAGACGTAAGTGAGATGCGCTGTTTGGGCATTTAGCTGGAAATGGACACTCTCGCTACTATGTGTTTCCAAGCGCATAGGTAGTTGGCCCCGGTTTGCTGTGAAGACAAACCCGGGATTCGGTCATGGAGATTCGAAAGTCCTGCAGGTTGTGCTTGTACATTGAGCGCTCTGGGCCCCTATGATTTTAGCATACTGCATGTTTTCCTAAAGGATATAAAATGATGGTTTTTGTGTGCCAAGGATTTCATAAATGGTTTTATTACGAGCTCAAATCTATATGTATAAATACGGTTTTTGGTTTTCAAACCTATCATTGGTGGGCCTATATGTGAGCACGCGAGGACGACGCTCACCCCTACAACAGATTGTTTGCAGGTGCTGCGTACTATGACGGGATAGACAAAGAGAGCTATGTGTGGAGTCCCCTTCCTTCCTCGACGTTTGATCCAAGTGTACTCCATATTCCAGTTTTACCCTTCGAGTCATATACAGAGCCATTTTCATAAACAGTAAAGGCGTCATCCCGATTTGTTAACCTTGTTGTACATATTTTATTGTTGTCGCTAAAGTTTTTAAATTGTCCTCTTTATTTTGACCACCTTCCGCGAAATTAGATAAACTCTGATGTTTGTTTTAAGGATTTCATGTGGTGCCACTCGAAGTATTTAAAGTTTTAAATTTTATTTTACTCACTAAAAAGCCTACGACTTTAGGTTAATAAGTTGTTGGCACGTCCTTCGGACGTGTTGGCTTCTTATTGGCTTAACTTCGTGGCTACTGTAGTTTACCCCCCAGGGGTGCTACAGCAGTGGTATCAGAGCGATCGTTCCCCGGACTTTTGTTTTTTTTTTAAAATGTTTTAAAACCTCTGATGCCTTAAAGTCTGCGCTTGCGCGTCAAAACTTTTCCGAAAGTGGTCTTTAAGAAACTTCGGAGCTAGTGGAGTTTCGTGAGTTGGCATAAAAAGGGTTTTGAAAATTCTCTTGGGAATTTTCATTTACGATTTTAAATTTTAGCGACAACTTTAAATTCATTCACGAGTCGTGTTCCTACCCTTGATGTCATCCCTTAACTCCGACTCGTTGCATTCTAAAAGTATTTGAAATCTCTTTGTGACTCAGATTTGTTTTATGGCAGTGGCAGTTGTACCTTGAGCTAAAAAGCCTTGTTGTCCTCTTGATTCTATTCATGTGTTATGTCCTGCCTGAGTATCTTGACCATTGTGTTGTCTTGTCTTGAGTACCCTGAATGACCATAGAAGAAATTCTTGTGCTTCTGTTAAATCCAAACCTATTTGATACTGAGGTCATTGTTCCTTCGAGCATTTTCCCACTTAGCTCTCTCACAGTACACGGACTGCGACATATAAGAGTGGCAGTGAATTAAAACTATAGATTTTGAGCTCTGAAAACTTGGCATACTTGAGGATTATGGATGTGAAAACGTCCTGTTTGGATTGTTGATGGTATAGAGGAAAACCTTGTGCATGTGCTATGGATGATGGATATTGTTTGTGCTACGGGATTGCATGTAGGGCCAGAGCATGTTTGAGCCGCAGGCCACGAGATTTCTTGTACATGAGCATGGCACCTGGATTGTGTTTATGGACTCTCCTTGCTGAGATAGTGAGTTGGAGACGAGGTCCTTGGGTTTGAGATTCAGATCGAGGATCCCGTAATGGGAGATCCTTGAGAAAGAGATTGTGGATCCCGAAGTGGTAGATCCTGGAGTTTAAAAGAGATTTCAGATTCCCGTAGCGGCAGATCCTGTAAAGAAAGTTCGTGATTGAAAAGAGATGTTATCGTTGGTGGAATCCAAGGTGGTATCCCAGCTCTTATTGGAGTTAGGAGCCTCCGTTGTCTGCTTGGTCTTTAAGGCAGAGTTTGTGTTTGTCGTACGTGCTTGGTTGAGTATTAGCATGAGTTATGACGGATCAGTCTCTCCCCTAGTGTGGAAAGTTGTAATGTAGCGTTGAGGTGATTGGTATTATCCTCCGCAATGTGAAAGAGACATTCGAGGAAGTGGATTGAGCGAGAGTATCGAATCCTTCCCAGTGCATTGTTAAAGCTTGGCGTCAACGCTTGTGGATACTCTGACGCGTGGTGAAGCTATGGAAGCTGTGTTGACCTTTTAAGGTTCGGAATTAAGAATATGTGAGGCCTTACCCTCGACTTGGCATGTTGGATGAGGTGTCAGGAAAATGTTGGACGACCGATTTGTCAAAGATTGGAACGACGAACTTGAGTTTGTGCTTCATTCGATAATTTGCATTGAGAGTTTGCAACTTTATCAATTGTCCATGGGTGGAATTGGACATGTTGTTTTCTGCTTGAACTCTAAGCATGGAAAGCCTGAAGGGAGGAAAAGTGTAAAACACTGCTTGATGACCAAGTGGTAAATTCGTGATTTGAACAAACGGCCTGAGACATGGAAGGAAGTGTACCTAAGGATATTCAGTTAGTACCATAAACTTTGGTGGTAACGTGTTGGCTTGACAAGGAAGTATGTACTAATTTTCCCCTGCAATAGTCATGCAGTTAAGATTGACCGATGTTCAGGATATCGAAATCTTGGTCAGCTTTGAGTTTGTGAAAGTTAGTGACAAAAGAGAACATCACTTCAGTGTAAGTTGGTAGCGGGCCACTGAAAGGTGAAAGTGCAAAGCAGATGAGAAAGTTTGTGGCCAGAGGACATTATCAAAGAGTCTCAGTTCAACCAAGTGTTGGACTTCGAGGTGGAGATTACCCTTAAGTTAATCACTTCTTCAACAAGCGATCACGGGTAAGAAGGTGTGTTTTCAAGGTATCTGGTGCCTATGACTGATTCATAGATAAAGCGTTGTTTGGTTTGAGTTAGAAAACGCTGTGATCTATGACGAGACACGGTAATGAGGGAAACATCCCTTAAGCAAGAGACCTGGTGAACGTTCTACGGCGTGGTGACGTGTAACATTCTTCTTGGCATGCGTGGAACCTGAGATTCTATTTACGGAAAGCTTCGTACGAGGTGCGACTTGACAGCTTCAGAGACGAAGACGTACTGATCCTTTAAATAGGATGTGGTAGTTAAGATGTCTTCTGATCTTCCCGAACGTGTTATCAAGGCTGACGGTTATCTTTCTAATGGAGCCTGACGGAAACACTCACATGAGACGACTCGACGTCGTGGTGGTATCAAAAGAGTGGATTAGCAAAAGCATCTGCGGGTGTCTGTTCCGGTTTTCGATGACGAGGATACTAAGTTCGCGGTTTTGACTTCGAGAAAAAGTCTATCGACGACATCGTTACGAGTCATCAATGAGTTGAAAGTGTGACAACCTGTTTGATTTGGCTCATCCATTAGTGGTTCTTCGGTGTTGAGACATCGTTCGTGGTTCATCGATCGTTTAAGCACGACGCTGCAACGAAAGACGTGATCTGGTGTGACATCACTTGTCAGTTGGTATTTGTGCATCCTCTCCTACAGTAAGAGTTTTGTTAAAGTCGTTTTGGCACGAGGACTTTGTGACTGTGCGTTAGCGGATGTGACAGCTCGTTTCGAGTATCTTGTCTTTGCGATCAAGACGAGAAAGTGACAAGTTCGAGATTGTTACGTGACTTTAGAACCTGCAAGATTGACGATCGAATCGACGATTACACTTAGATCGTGACTTCAGCACTCGTTACACGAGGTAACGAAAGGTGGAAATGCTTGAGTGCACGTGCCTTGTTATTGGCATTGTTGTTTGGGTTACGAGCAGAGTTTCGAGCATCAGCGGAAAATTCAGTGAACTTGAAGAAAGTTGGACTCACGGTAAACGAGGTTATTGGTGGACTTAAGTCACCAGGGTATCAGTTGTGACGTTGTAACACGTGGACTGGCAAAGTTTAGTCAACATGATTCCGAAAGGAACAGAGATTGATGGAGAAATAGACCCTTGATCAGTGACTAGTTTGGAACGTGAATTTCGAGGACGAAATTTCTTTAAGGGGGGTAGAGTGTGGGACCCCGCACGTTTTAACCGTGGTTAATGGCGAGTTACAGAGGTTTAAGTCGCATTCGGTAACTTTGCGAGTTAGTTACCACGTTCTTTTCGAGTTTTCAAAGTTCTCCGAATACCTAATTTAATGACTCGATGTCATAGTACGTGTCGACACGAGTCTCCCAGTATTTTCGGATTATTTTTCGGAGCTTCGGTTTATTTTCTACGGATTTTCGAAGTTCCGGTAACTTTTAAATTACTATTCCGGTAAATCAGTTTTACCATTTTACCTTTACCCTTTTATCTCCTTTAAATCCGGACCATCAGATCAATTAGGGTTTTGATCTTGGCCGTCGGTTTGTGTATAAATAGAAGTGAGACTTTTTGACCGAAGTCAAAAGTCCCACTTCGGTCAGCTCTCCTCTTTCTTCTCCCCGAGCTCACTGAGCTCCTCTTCGGTCTCCACTGTGCTCGTCCGGCGCTCCGCCGTCCGGCCACCAATGGCCGGCGGACCACCTCCATTCTTCTCCTCTCTTCCTCCTCTTCTCATCCATGCCCACAGCTCTCCGAGGCGGCGACTGTGGAGGGAGATCGGTGTTCACTGGCTCGGCGGTCAACGGCTGTTTTCCGGCGAACCAGGCGGCGGTTCGGCGCGTGGGAGGTATATTCTTGTTCCTCTTCACTTCTTCCTTTCTGTGTTGTTTGATCATCGATTCGAGTCCTAATCGAGAAACTCCATTTTCACTGTTTTCCCTGTTTTTCTGGGATTTCTGCAACTCCTCCGGCGACGGTTTCTTAAAGGGTTCTGGGTTGTTTTCCGAGCTCTAGAAGGTTGTTAGTCACGCCTAGGCAGTTGGAGGAAGCTGCAGTGAGCTGGGGCAGTGTGTGCTGCTCTGCTGTGTTTGATGGAGCTGCGGTGCTCGAGGCAGTTGGTGAGGTTCTGGAGAAACCTGCAGTAAGTTAGATCGAAGGAAGAGGCAGGACTGCATGGTGGAGCTTGATGGTGAGGCTGCAGAGCAGTGTTGGAAGTTCTGGAGGGGATCAGAGGTGAGGGATTCTTCCTGATCTTGAGCTTCTATGTTCTTGCTGCTAAGTTGTGTTTGATTGTTGGATTTAAGTTGGAATTGATGTTGATCTGATATTAATTGGTTGTTGGTTTCCCTGCATATGTTGTCGTAACTTGGAGGCGAAGAAACGAGGGAAACTCCGGCGAATTTCCGGCAAGTTGCCGGAATCCGGTAACGATTCCGGAGATGCAGTGAAACCGGCTGAAATGCCGAGAGGTAGTCTTCGACTCCTGTTTAAAGTTCATAGTTTCCGTTTAATTGGGTAAAGTGTCGTAATCGGGAATTACGTAAGGAAATGTGTTAAAACGGAAACTAACCGTAATTTGGGAAACTTTCCATTTTGGGAAGGTTTCCATTAAAGGAAAGTTTCTATTTTGGGAAAGTTACTTTTTCAGAAAAACGGTTAAGTAAAGAATAGAAGTTCAGTAAGGTTTGATACAGTTTGGTTAAGTGTTAAACTGTTATCGGAAAGTGACAACTGGAATTTCTGGGAAATGTTAAGTTGACCGTTTTAAGTAAAGTTGGTATTTCACGTAAATCGGTAAATCGACTCAAGGTTAAAGATTTGATTAATGTGACACGTTGGGTGTCCATAGTAATTCAACGAATTATTATGTGACACCTTGACGTCAGTAAATGGTAAAGGGAAGTTCCGAAGTTTAGTCGGACTTCCAGTAAATAAGTAAAGAGTCGATAACCGGAAGGAAAGTCAAAAAGGATAAAGAGTTGAAAAGTAAATTTGGTTGGTCAACTTAGTCAGTGTGGTCATTCCTGGTCAAACTAGGAATGTTGTGGTCAACTGAACTGTTATTGTTTCTTGGTTGCTAAGCTACTTTATTCTGCAGTGATTATTGGACGATGTAGCTTACGAGGTGATCCCGGTTCACCAAGACAGTTCCTGGAATCTTGGAGCTACGTATGGAACAGCAATTCCAGGTAGGGAATCTAAACCCCCTTTGGTAGTGGTTTTATATATGTATGAGAAAGTGCATGATTTTGTATATGCTCATGGTCGATGCCTCGGGAAAGTTTTCTGTATATTAAATGATTTATGATTGGGCCAAGAAAACCCGAGGCTAGACGTAAATGATTTTATACGTCAATGTGAGATGTGTGGAACACCGTTGTCCTGATTTCCGGTGTGTGACCTGAGAGTGACGGGACCTAGTATCTAGCACTCCCACGGTGTCGAGACCGTGAACCTCCGGGGGGGCGATGCCCTGTTTATTTTAAATATCCCGCTTACGCTCGTCTCGTACAGAGTTAAGCGAGACGTAAGTGAGATGCGCTGTTTGGGCATTTAGCTGGAAATGGACACTCTCGCTACTATGTGTTTCCAAGCGCATAGGTAGTTGGCCCCGGTTTGCTGTGAAGACAAACCCGGGATTCGGTCATGGAGATTCGAAAGTCCTGCAGGTTGTGCTTGTACATTGAGCGCTCTGGGCCCCTATGATTTTAGCATACTGCATGTTTTCCTAAAGGATATAAAATGATGGTTTTTGTGTGCCAAGGATTTCATAAATGGTTTTATTACGAGCTCAAATCTATATGTATAAATACGGTTTTTGGTTTTCAAACCTATCATTGGTGGGCCTATATGTGAGCACGCGAGGACGACGCTCACCCCTACAACAGATTGTTTGCAGGTGCTGCGTACTATGACGGGATAGACAAAGAGAGCTATGTGTGGAGTCCCCTTCCTTCCTCGACGTTTGATCCAAGTGTACTCCATATTCCAGTTTTACCCTTCGAGTCATATACAGAGCCATTTTCATAAACAGTAAAGGCGTCATCCCGATTTGTTAACCTTGTTGTACATATTTTATTGTTGTCGCTAAAGTTTTTAAATTGTCCTCTTTATTTTGACCACCTTCCGCGAAATTAGATAAACTCTGATGTTTGTTTTAAGGATTTCATGTGGTGCCACTCGAAGTATTTAAAGTTTTAAATTTTATTTTACTCACTAAAAAGCCTACGACTTTAGGTTAATAAGTTGTTGGCACGTCCTTCGGACGTGTTGGCTTCTTATTGGCTTAACTTCGTGGCTACTGTAGTTTACCCCCCAGGGGTGCTACAGCAGTGGTATCAGAGCGATCATTCCCCGGACTTTTGTTTTTTTTTTAAAATGTTTTAAAACCTCTGATGCCTTAAAGTCTGCGCTTGCGCGTCAAAACTTTTCCGAAAGTGGTCTTTAAGAAACTTCGGAGCTAGTGGAGTTTCGTGAGTTGGCATAAAAAGGGTTTTGAAAATTCTCTTGGGAATTTTCATTTACGATTTTAAATTTTAGCGACAACTTTAAATTCATTCACGAGTCGTGTTCCTACCCTTGATGTCATCCCTTAACTCCGACTCGTTGCATTCTAAAAGTATTTGAAATCTCTTTGTGACTCAGATTTGTTTTATGGCAGTGGCAGTTGTACCTTGAGCTAAAAAGCCTTGTTGTCCTCTTGATTCTATTCATGTGTTATGTCCTGCCTGAGTATCTTGACCATTGTGTTGTCTTGTCTTGAGTACCCTGAATGACCATAGAAGAAATTCTTGTGCTTCTGTTAAATCCAAACCTATTTGATACTGAGGTCATTGTTCCTTCGAGCATTTTCCCACTTAGCTCTCTCACAGTACACGGACTGCGACATATAAGAGTGGCAGTGAATTAAAACTATAGATTTTGAGCTCTGAAAACTTGGCATACTTGAGGATTATGGATGTGAAAACGTCCTGTTTGGATTGTTGATGGTATAGAGGAAAACCTTGTGCATGTGCTATGGATGATGGATATTGTTTGTGCTACGGGATTGCATGTAGGGCCAGAGCATGTTTGAGCCGCAGGCCACGAGATTTCTTGTACATGAGCATGGCACCTGGATTGTGTTTATGGACTCTCCTTGCTGAGATAGTGAGTTGGAGACGAGGTCCTTGGGTTTGAGATTCAGATCGAGGATCCCGTAATGGGAGATCCTTGAGAAAGAGATTGTGGATCCCGAAGTGGTAGATCCTGGAGTTTAAAAGAGATTTCAGATTCCCGTAGCGGCAGATCCTGTAAAGAAAGTTCGTGATTGAAAAGAGATGTTATCGTTGGTGGAATCCAAGGTGGTATCCCAGCTCTTATTGGAGTTAGGAGCCTCCGTTGTCTGCTTGGTCTTTAAGGCAGAGTTTATGTTTGTCGTACGTGCTTGGTTGAGTATTAGCATGAGTTATGACGGATCAGTCTCTCCCCTAGTGTGGAAAGTTGTAATGTAGCGTTGAGGTGATTGGTATTATCCTCCGCAATGTGAAAGAGACATTCGAGGAAGTGGATTGAGCGAGAGTATCGAATCCTTCCCAGTGCATTGTTAAAGCTTGGCGTCAACGCTTGTGGATACTCTGACGCGTGGTGAAGCTATGGAAGCTGTGTTGACCTTTTAAGGTTCGGAATTAAGAATATGTGAGGCCTTACCCTCGACTTGGCATGTTGGATGAGGTGTCAGGAAAATGTTGGACGACCGATTTGTCAAAGATTGGAACGACGAACTTGAGTTTGTGCTTCATTCGATAATTTGCATTGAGAGTTTGCAACTTTATCAATTGTCCATGGGTGGAATTGGACATGTTGTTTTCTGCTTGAACTCTAAGCATGGAAAGCCTGAAGGGAGGAAAAGTGTAAAACACTGCTTGATGACCAAGTGGTAAATTCGTGATTTGAACAAACGGCCTGAGACATGGAAGGAAGTGTACCTAAGGATATTCAGTTAGTACCATAAACTTTGGTGGTAACGTGTTGGCTTGACAAGGAAGTATGTACTAATTTTCCCCTGCAATAGTCATGCAGTTAAGATTGACCGATGTTCAGGATATCGAAATCTTGGTCAGCTTTGAGTTTGTGAAAGTTAGTGACAAAAGAGAACATCACTTCAGTGTAAGTTGGTAGCGGGCCACTGAAAGGTGAAAGTGCAAAGCAGATGAGAAAGTTTGTGGCCAGAGGACATTATCAAAGAGTCTCAGTTCAACCAAGTGTTGGACTTCGAGGTGGAGATTACCCTTAAGTTAATCACTTCTTCAACAAGCGATCACGGGTAAGAAGGTGTGTTTTCAAGGTATCTGGTGCCTATGACTGATTCATAGATAAAGCGTTGTTTTGTTTGAGTTAGAAAACGCTGTGATCTATGACGAGACACGGTAATGAGGGAAACATCCCTTAAGCAAGAGACCTGGTGAACGTTCTACGGCGTGGTGACGTGTAACATTCTTCTTGGCATGCGTGGAACCTGAGATTCTATTTACGGAAAGCTTCGTACGAGGTGCGACTTGACAGCTTCAGAGACGAAGACGTACTGATCCTTTAAATAGGATGTGGTAGTTAAGATGTCTTCTGATCTTCCCGAACGTGTTATCAAGGCTGACGGTTATCTTTCTAATGGAGCCTGACGGAAACACTCACATGAGACGACTCGACGTCGTGGTGGTATCAAAAGAGTGGATTAGCAAAAGCATCTGCGGGTGTCTGTTCCGGTTTTCGATGACGAGGATACTAAGTTCGCGGTTTTGACTTCGAGGAAAAGTCTATCGACGACATCGTTACGAGTCATCAATGAGTTGAAAGTGTGACAACCTGTTTGATTTGGAAGGTGAGACTTTGTGTACTTGAAAGTCAGTCCCCGCAAGGGAGTAAGACGATTTGGAGTTAAGGGGAAGTTGGCCCCAAGGTTTGTAGGGCCCTTCCAGATAGCCCAGAGAGTTGGATCAGTTGCATACCGGATTCACCTGCCACCACGACTGCAGCATATACATGACGTGTTCCACGTCTCACAGTTACGGAAGAGCCCACCGGGTGCCCCACAGAATGTTATTTGGACTGATGTACAGCTGCGCAGCGATGCTTCGTACGAGGAGAGACCGTACCGCATCTTAGATCGTGATGTAAGGAAGCTCAGGAACCGAGAGGTTCCAGTGGTGAAAGTTCAGTGGGATCACCATAGTGAGGAAGAGGCCACTTGGGAGCTTGAGTCAGTCATGCAGCAGGCTCACCCACACCTCTTCTGATGTCAGGTAAATTTCGAGGACGAAATTCAATTTAAGGGGGGTAGAGTGTGAGACCCCGAAATTTTAATTTAATTTTCCGACACATTTAGGGTTTAATTCCGATTACTTTTCAGTACGTCGTCATTTCGTCTAACGTTTTTACGTTAAGACACGCGTCGCCACATGCGTGAAAGTATTTACGGAATATTTTCCGGCACTTCACGTATTTTTCGTACGACTTTTACGTTTAAATTTGACGTTTGGTTATTTGAAATGAATTTTCGAAAATGGTTTTGGTTTTGAAATTATTTTGGGATTGAGAACGAATCGTGGCCGTTGATTCGATGGACGAATCGTGGCCATTCATTTTTCTTTATAACCCTATCTCCTTTCCCCTTTCTTTCCACCTCTCCTTTATCTTTCCCTTTTCTCTCCTTCCTTTTTCTCCACTTTCCTCTTTCTTCTGCCTTCCTTTTCGAGCCGAAGCTCTCTCCTCCCTCTCTCCTCGACAGCAGCCACCAGGCACCACCTCACGGCGCGCGTCAGTCCTCACCGCCACCACCACTGAGGTCGCACAGCTCCGGCGACCTTGCCTAGACCACCGGTGAAGCCAGCGCCGCCCAGCCGAGGGGAGAACCCAGGAATCACTGTGCAGCATAGATCGAATCGTTTCAGGACGTTTGGAGAGGTAGGACACTCCCAGGCGCCACCAGGAGCCGCCCAGGAGCAAGGAGGAGGAAGGAGAAGGCCGGTGGAGCTCCGCCGGAGGTGTTTCGCCGGAAAACACAGTGGAAGCTTCAAGGGTATGAAAACTCGATCTTTTCCTTCGATTGTGGTGTTGTTGGATAGCCTAGGATGTTTAGAAGGTGTAGGAGGAGATCAGAAGGCTCGGTTTGGCCGGAAAACCGGCCAAATCCGGCGGCACAGTGGATCGGGAACCGGCACGGTAAAAACCCTGGTTTTTACCGTGTCAGTTTTACTTTTACTTTAACCCAGGGGCAGAGTTACCATTTTGCCCCTAACTGTTTAAGTTATTTACGGTTACTGTTTTTACTGTTTACTGTTTACTTTTACTGTTACAGTTTTACTTTTACTGTTTACTTTGACCGGTTGACTTTGACCGGTTGACTGTTTGACTTTGACTTTTTGACTTTGACCGGTTGACTTTTTTTTGACCGTGGACCGTTGACTTTACTGTTGACCGTTGACTTTTACTATTCCAAAGTTGACTTTTCTTTTATGCCGTAGAACACCTATTTTACGCTTTCGAACACTACGGTTAAACGTTTTAAAGACTTTTAGCTTGTAAACGTGGCAAAAACGACGTAAGTACTGAATAAGAAACAATTCCGACTTCTCACCGGTTTGAGAATCGGAGTGTCAAACAAGTCAAACCCTAATGTCAGAAAGATAAACAAAGAGTGTTTATCGAGTCTTAGTCGTAGATGATAGACCTCGAATTACTTATACCTGACTATCACTGTTGTCTCACCCACAGACTCAGGAGCTCGTCTACGCAGGCTTCAGGAGGACCAGGAGTTGGAGCGCAGCCAGCTGTACCATCTTACCAGGTAGGGGGAGCACGCCCATTGGGTGAGCCGAAACCCTCTTGGGTCGGCGGCTCTTTTACTTTTACGTACTAAATAAAGATGCATTGTTTTAAAGCTTGACCACATGCTTCTTATAACACTTGGTGTGTGTGTGTGTGAGTTTTGGATCGAAAAGTAGTACCGTCGTCCTGATTTCCGGTGCTTGGCCTGAGAGCGACGGGACCTAGTATTCTAGCACTCCTACGGTGTCGATGACCGTTAACCTCCGGAGGGGCTATGCCCTGTTTATTTTCATTCATATATCCCGCTTACGCTCGTCTCGAACAGAGTAAAACGTGACGTAAGTGTGGCCTGCTATTTGTTGGGCGTTAGCTGGAAATGGACGCTCTCGCTATTCTGCGCACTCGGGCGCTTAGATAGTTGGCCCCGGTTTGCAGTAAAGACAAACCCGGGATTCGGCCGCTCAGATCCAGAGAGTTCTTTCATATGTGGTCACATGTTTTACCGAGCTTTGTGTGCGTGCCGTGCATTTACATTCCCACATGCTCTTGCGTACTTACGAGTACATATACATATATAAGAAATGTTTTCTCATGGGTTTTAAACCCCGACTTGGATGGCTTTGGCCCCATTTGGGTTAGCGAGGACGAGTTGCTCACCTCTACATCTTTTCAGGTCTACAGCACCCGACACTAGAGGAGCTGGACTAGGCCGCGGAGCGTCGGTTATCGTGCACTTCACTTTTCGAGGACTCCCCTTCTGGTGTGGTTTTCATGTATCTTGATTTCCGTATCTTTATTATTGTTGTCTGTTGGATACTCTGAGACATTTATTCGGGCCCAGTGTACCGAGACTTTTTCATGTACTATTTCTGTCTCGGGTATTTTCTATTATCTTCCGCTTGTAAAACATTTGTGTGCTACTCTGATCATTTGTAATTCAGTATTTGACATTCATATTATTATTCATTTGTTGTATGTTTCATTCATAGCCTTGTGGTTTCGGTCCGGTGAGTCATCAATACGTCGAAAGACGTATTGATTACTTGCTAGATCGGGATTACGGCGGTTACCGTCGTGTTCCGGGACCGAGAATAGTCCCCGGGATGCGACAGAACATGTCAAAGTTCTTCTAACCAATGAATTTCAACTTAGTCACCACTCTTCCTTGTAGTACTAAAATTGATGGACTTGAGCTTCACAACTTGGAATCATGAGAAGACGCATAAAATTTGTCAGAATCTGCCTCCATGTGCTATATTCACTTAAACCTTCATAACTTGTGTTAGAAAAATGCAAATCCACTTCCACAACATTCCTTAAAAAGCTAACAGCCGTATTTTTCTAATAGTATATGGCTCGACATCTAATTCCTTGTGAGTAGGTACATTTTAATCCGCAAAGTTGACAAAATTAGGGACAATTTCTAGAACACTCGGGATAGAAAGCATGCTTCAATCCCCATCACAACTTTTGTTTTCAAAACACAAAAAGCAAGTATATAATCCAACATCTAAGAGTATAAAAATGTATGAGATTATGAACTTATCAAAATATCTATTCTCTCTACGTGTTTGATTGTATAATGAATGTCGTTTTCTCTCTACCTTTTCCTTATCCTGTCTTCATGACAGGTGCAGGGGTATTTAATAACTAGTGTGGCTTGTGGTGGTTATTTGAAGGACAAATTACTGGTAACTCCAGTAACTTATATAACTCGACAATTTACTCCATTAACTTTCAATTGCAACAGTTTATTCAAACAACTTTTCAATATCCTACAATTTAGTCCATTTTGTTCATTCTAGATAATACCAACTTTCTAAAAATCAATTAAAAATAGTTGCGGAGTCCAAACGATGCTCTGAAAATCTTACAAATTCGTAACGATGTCTAGTTTGATCCCATGGGCTTGAAAGACAAAAATTGACAAACTAAAATTTTGAATAATTTTAAAAAAAAACTACTAGGATTTAAATAAAAATAATAGAAATAAAAATAATGTTTTTGTCTTTCGAGCCCATATGATTCATCTAGACGTCGTTACGAGTTTGTAGGTTTTTTTGGAGCATCGTTTGGACTTCGAAACTATTTTTAATTAATTTTTAGAAAGTTGGTATTATCCAGAAATTTAAAAATGGACTAAACTATATGATATTGAAAAGTTTTTGGAGTAAACTGTCGCGATTGAAAGTTAATGCAGTAAACTGTCGATTGTATATAAGCTACTGGAGTTACCGATAATTTGTCCGATTGAATGTTAATGGAGTAAATTGTCGATTGTATATAAGTTACTGGAGTTACCCATAATTTGTCCTTATTTGAATGACAAAGAGTGGCTCTATTTGCATCACTATTCATACCTCTTATATTAATCTTATTTGTTTGTATGGTCCTTATATTGAGTTTTTATTTTTGGGTCTCGGGCCATCATTTTTGACACTTTCATAACCATTAGATTTTAAAAATTTTGACGATCTAGATTCTTTGTTGATATAATGTCAACAAAAAGAATGTAACGTGGCTGGTGGCATGTAGTTTCCTATTTTCATACAAAATAGATTTTACTTTTTTATTAAAAAAGAAAACCAAATCCAATTAAAAAAGGTAAAATCCAAGAAACGCCCAAACTTTTGGAATAATTTCGGGCTTATTTAATCACCGACCAATCACCTAAAAGCCTTGAACGTGCCATTGAACGTGCCAATGAGACTCGCACGAACTCAAAACTGAGACCCGCCGGTCAGAACCTACCAGTCGTCCCCATCAAACTATCAACCGAAACGAGCAATTAACACCTCTCAGCCCCATTTCTCCGTTTCTGGTTCTTCATCTCCGGAAAGGCTCAACTCCTCCTGCCATGGCACTCGTGGTTTACTGGTACGACTTCGTCTGCTTCGGCATTGTAGGCGTCGCCATGGTCTGGGCTCTGTTGGGCATTTGGAAGAAGGAAGGAGCCTCGGAGAGATTTGAAGACAGTACTGTGTACGAGAGCCTTCTGGTGACCCGACCCGATGGGGAGGTGTTCGTGAGTGCATTGCCCAAGGGACATGTTAGTACTTCGCAGCTCTGGACTAGTTGCTGGAAAGGGCTTCATCCTGGTTGGCTCTTCGCCTTTCGGTTCGTCTCGTTTCTGGTCCTTGTTGGTTTCTTGTCTTGGGATGTTTTGGCGTGGGATGCTTCCATCTTCGTTTACTACACCGAGTAAGATTTCTATCTATCTTGAGTTTGTGTTATTCTTCATGTCTTGTCTTTTCTCATTTACCTTGAACCTTCACACCTTTTTATATATGATACATGTTTTCTCCTTAGATTTTGAACCTTTGAATCTAACTCACTTCATTTGTTATTGATATTTTCTAGGTGTTTGTGTTCTGTTAATAATCTACTTTATTATTTTTGATGTTGTTGATCTCCAGGTGGACTTTCACCTTGGTTATGCTGTATTTTGGGGTATGTCAGACTATACAGCAGCACATCTTACTGTTCACTTTTTACCTGTTAGCTCCCAGTTCCACAAATATCTGTAGGTTCTTATAAGCTATGGTGTGCAGAGTTCTACCTAGAGATACAGTTGTTTTGTATCAATAACAATGCTTAAACTTTGGTTACGATTCTCAAACGTATAATAGAAAACCTACTTATTTCAAATCAGTGGCTGCTTTACCTTTTGCTAATTTCTCTGTATAGTTGGGGACCATAGTGTCTGGTTACGGATGGTGGTTGTCCTCAAACAAACCCGTCTCTGCAAATGGGACAAGAAGAGATTTGGAAGAGAATACTTATAGGCAAAATGACAACAACGGAACCATCAAATTGCAATGCGACTATGCTCAGGAGGAGCTTCATGAACTCAGAGCAGGATTTTGGGGATATCTCATGCAAATTGCATTCCAGGTTGGTTACTAGAAGTTTAGATTCCAGTGAAATTTCCATCAGTGCCTTGTGTTTTTTGGGGGGGGGAATGGGTGTCAAATCAGTGCCTTCTGTTTGAGATATCAAGAATGCTGAGAAGCTGATTTGTCTTGGTAATAGACTTGCGCAGGAGCAGTGGTCCTCACGGACATTGTCTTTTGGTGTGTTATCGTCCCATTTTTATCAACTACTCACCTCGGCCTCAATGTGGTGCGACTCTAAACTTTTTGCAATATATCCAGTTCTCATAGTAAAAGTCTTATCCTTCGCATTTATAACATAATGCTGCTGCTATTTTAGTCTTTTTTTTCCATCGCACCTTATTAGTCGTGTATATGTATCTGGCAGTTGATGGGTTGCATGCATACTGTGAATGCGTTCTTTATTCTTCTGGACACCAGTCTTAACAGCCTTGTAAGTTTTTAATTCGGCAGCCTTCACCTGGCTTTTGTGTACTGTGTCTTTCTCTATATATTAATAGTGTCCTTTTATCTTGTCTTTCAGTCGTTTCCTTGGTTTCGGCTCTCATATTTTGTTCTTTGGAGCTGCCTCTATGTCATCTTTCAATGGGTCATTCATGCCCTTGGTTTCCCATGGTAATAATTCAAAAACCTTGGCTGTATCAAAGATTTAGCTGATGTGTAGACATTGAATATGAACCTGTGTTCAAAGAGCATGTAACATTATTTTGAGTTTGTACCAGGTGGCCATATCCATTCCTAGAGCTCGATACACCATGGGCTACATTGTGGTATGCTAGCTATCCTCTCTCATGCCTTCATTTCACATTACTCATTAGCATAAAATTCTGATGATTTCTGTTCCCCAGGTATTTTTGTATGGCCCTGATGCACATCCCCTGCTATGGGATTTTTGCGCTGATTATAAAAGCGAAGTACAAAATTTTCCCCAAATTGTTTCCTCATGCTTTCGTGAGGCCATACTAGTTTAGAGTGTTCTCGATCAGAGTACGTACTGCATATTATTGGGAGTAGTTTTGATTTTGATTGTTTTCTTGTGTATATAAAGAAGGCAATGCCCTGTTCCATTCCCCTTTGGATATTTGTGATTCATACTCTACGTTCCACAATGTGTTTCAAATTGTTGGATCAATCTCGTAGCTTTTGTTTCAGTATGAAGCTACACCCCGTAGCATAGCTACTTTTGCTTAGATTATTTTTAAACCTCAGAGTTGGCTTGATCGATCATGGCTAGTAATCCACATAATTTTGTTGTGCTTCTCATAAGAAACTTGGGATGTCAAACCAGTGTTCCAAATACATAGGTCCGTAAGAACTTTGTCTATAGATTAACCACATTGTCTCTCTTTTCTATATCCTCATGGTTTCTGCCTAATGAATTGACACAAACCAAGTTGCAGATACAGTCTTGTGAATCTTCATATTTTCTGATTCTTGCTGCATGAAAATATTCATTCTGATAAGAGATCTCAAATGAAGGTATACTGCTGCCATGGAACCATATCTGTGTGCCATAAGATTCATAGGCTACTAGCTAGTCTATGCACAATCGTATTGGTCGTTGTTGAAGTTGTTCGGTGTGAAAATCACTTTTCTCGAACAACCAAGCTTGAGGCGTGCCAGTACCTATGGGTCAGGTATAACCTTGATCTTCGACGCTTGTTCACCTTCTGACTTCTCTTCAAACGACTGTCGTACAGGTGTTGGTCAGGTCTGCACTTAGGTTCTTCTTAGACCTAGCTGAAGAACAACTAGGATTTTCCTTCTCCTCTCGCGAAGCGGACGTATCTTACTCGGACCGGTGTGGTTGAACAGAGTTATAATCAAGGATTACAGGGCGTTCGCCAAAGGATTCTCTAACAAACTTGGGATATTTGCTAAGGTTATTCACCCTAACAATTGTTTTACGGGTATTCGTTGACGGATCAGTCTTCATAAAGCGGTGGTAGACTGTTCGCTCACGGATGAGGCTTGGTGAGTAGAAGCGGGCCTACGGATATGGCTTTGGTGAGATAGAAGCGGGAACTGCTGACTGGTCGGGCTTTAGTGGACAAAAAGACTCAAGGAATCTTTATGGTAGAGGTGCTCTGAGGGAGGAATGTTTTGCAGTGTGCAAAAGTTGTGTTTGATTAATTGGATATATCTTCCATCTTGTATCTTGACCTCTTTATATAGTGAAAACTATGATTTGTTTTTCTTACGGATCAAGGCATATCAAATCTTATTCAGATCATTGGAGGAATCCTTAAGCAACTTGCAAATCTTCACCAAGCATGACCTCAAATAGATAGGAAAAATATTTATAATAACGTAGACCGCAAGAATCGGTCCAATGGGCTCGATGAGTCAGTATTCGCCAAGAAATATTATTTCGGCCCAAACATTGTCCCCCAGGCCTTGAGATTGAACCCAATCCCACTTGTAAAATCGATAAGGGCTAGAAAACCCGGCCCAGTGTCTTTAAAATAATTGAAACGCCGCATCGTTCCCCCTTTGTCGTCGTCTACCTTCAGCATCCAACGCATAATTTCAGAGATACCTGTTCGATTCCTCTAAATATCCTAATACCATATCTTATTCCTACCACATCTTTGCACCATGACTGATATTCTAACCCAAGAAATGGCCATTGATGGCAAGAGTCTCTGAAAATCTAAGATCCATCGCTTACCCAACTCACTCCTATCTGGAACTGACCACGAGAGCCACCGCTAGACTTGATCCATTCATGAAGAAGTTCCCAGAAGTCCAACACTACTATCATGAATCTAGGATACCAATTTTCACTTTTCAAAACGTTTCTATAGATGTCACTACATGGCAGAAACAAAGCGATTGTCCAGCCAGAATTGGAGCCTAGTCATTCCCAAGTGATCAAATGATGTAGTGGTACCAGAATCGCAAAGCTCTTGATCTGAATCGATGGAGGCTGGCAGGAATCACAGATGCCATCAATCTGAGCTTTAACCTGAACAGTCGCGGTGCGAATGAACCCCCGATGATGGCTGCTGCCTGCTTCTGGAATTCCTTCAGTAACACCTTTGATTTCAGGTTTGGTCAGATCGTATCACTTTACTGGATATTTATGCTATTGCTGATTTCCCATTTACTGAGGAAGCATATCAAGAACATCTCTTCAAAGATGCAGACATCTTTCATACTACCGACCCAACAGACTACCAAACACACCTATCCTACAAAGGATGGGTTGGGCATTTCTATGCATTCCTTGACTTATGGCTCCACAAATTTGTAGCTTGCACAACAACTCAGAAGATAACTAAGGCCTGGGCACGTACTGCAACTCTTCTCTTTAATGGGCATCGTCTGGGCCTAAGTCAACTAGTATTGGGATTCCTATATCGAGTGTTGCACAAGCTGTCACTCCATCAACTGAATTACGATGATGTATCAGGTCCTCTTTGGATTTTAAACCTCTGGTTGCAGATCTACTTTGTTCAATTTAGAGATGAGCAAGTTATTGATTTCCCAGAGAACCAAGTGTTATGAAGGGCATTCGCTAACTCTTCTTCGCCTCCATCGATTGGATATGCCCGGTCTCTGGAGTATCTGTTCAACCTTGATGCCACAACCTTAGACTCTAGTCTCCTTGTTCTCAATCATAAATACCTTGAAGCCCTGGTGAATGGGTTCATGTGGTCCATAGCGAAAACTCTTGAAGAGCGAACGCTGTTCAACCAGTCTATTTCCCTTATGGATATTCCTCTGCCCAAACTGACTAGTTTTGAACTCTACACACCCAACCACTTCTGTCGTCAGCTTGGCCTACATCAGCGTGTGTGTTTCCCTCTTACTGATAGTATCAGCTGCTACAACTCTTGGCGGATAGAGAAAGCACCAAAGCAAAAAGTTTGGGATCCTCGCTTCCAATCAAGATTAACTCATAAAAAAAGTCAATGTACACAGCTTTGAGATGCTATGTCCTACCAATGTTGTTTCCCAAGAATATGCACAGTGGTGGAACTCCCTTCATGATCATCATTGGCCTACAAATATCAGCACCTTCTTCAGAATGACCTTCAGACAAGCCAGATCATTCTTCTCTGCTGAAGACAAATTAGTTCTTGATGAAGCTGCTGTCCCAAGAAAATTCGTACAAGTTGAAAGCTCAACAAAGAATCCACAAGTAACTGTACTTCCAATTGATTCTTACTCTTTCTAGTCAACAAACCACTAACTGATCGTTTAGCTATGCAGAGTCATGTTCCAAGTGCACTTCCAGCCCAAGCATCATCTTCACAACCCAAAAAGAGAGTCAGTAAAGCAATCATTGAAGATTCTGATGAAGATATCAAACCTCATCCGGTAAGTTTTTAAAAGATCTTGAGTACCTCCACTGATGTTTATCTTATTGAGTACTATCCACTGATATCTAAACCTGCTGTAGTTCACTCGTAGATGAAGAACTACTACAGTAGATACTTCCTCATCTCAGCAAGCTTCAATCCCAAACCCTTCCCCTCGAGATTGGGAAGCAGAAAGGTGATTAGTAGTGGACGCTGTGCTGTGTAGTCTATTTCCTCCATCTAATGTTGTCCCTCTCCAAATGCTCCGTCCTTCAAAGGTCGAAGCTTCCTTAAACCCTAACTTCACTACTGAAACTGAAACTGAAAGTTCTCTACCAGAAAATTCCAGTGATTCTAATTAAAACAACAAAATGATCATCCTGGCAGGAGTTGCTCATGATGCAGTGAACAATTCAATTCCTAATGCTCTTGAATCTCCAAAGATAATTTCTGATGTGAGACCACTAGATACTCATACTCTACAAATAAGATGGTTATCATGTTGCTTATTTCAATTATTAGTTTCTCTCATAAAAACTCATCATCATGTTTCTTTGACATCATCCAACAGGAATCAGTTCTGGAAGAAGCCGCGAATGCGTCCTTAACTGCTCAGACCTTACCGGGTGAAACACAAATCCTTTCTGAAACAACTGTCGGTAATGCAGGGAAGATGCAGAACCCTCCAAGACACCAACTGTCCAGGTATAATAGTTTCATTCCTCTTGAAGCATTTATTTCATTTTACAAAACTCATTTTTAGTTTTATTTCCAGGAATCAACTCCTTTTCTGGTCGCGAATGTGCCTCAAGTTGATATTCCTAAGTCCTCAAATGCATCTGTGACTTCTGAGAAGCATGAAGATATTCCTCCTTCAACCTCTGTTAATCCATAAGGAATCTCTTCTATTGTTGAGGTCTGTACACTTCTCGTATTTTGTTACACCAAGAACTGTAGCCATACATGAAACCTAACTGCTCAAGTCTTCAATTTTCAGATATTAATGGCTAGACAAGAGCGTACTCCCAAGACTGGTGGATAACAAGTATAGCTACCACAGTCATGCCTACTGCTGATAAGTTCTTAAAAGAAAGCCTACAAGGCCTTTTTGAAATCACCACCATTAATCCTGCAGTAGCCGCAGCTAAGGAATTCCTGGCGAATCTCGATACTGTAGACATTACCTTGGAGGAGAATAAAAATAAAATCCTTGAAGCCATTTCAACCCTCAGTGGTCATGTAGATGCTAAAAAACTGGAGCTCCTTGAAAGCTGTATGCAACATCTGCCCTCAGAAATTGACAACTGGGATTCTGATGAAAATGATGCCAAAGTCATTAGCGAACAGAAGAGTCAGCTACTGAAAACCTTTTCTGAAGTATCCAACCAGCTCCAGTCTGAATATCAAGAAGCTACTATGGTCGCGGACAAGCACATAACAGAACTGGAAGCTCTACTGAAGCAAGTACGTGAGGAAAAACAAGCCAAAGTCTCCGTCATCCAAGCGGGAATCCCAGAAGTAAAGAACCTAAAGGACCAGCTCACACAAGCGGATGGCTCTAAGAAAAAGGCCAAGGAAAAGGCTCTAGTATCAAAGGCTGATCTTGAGAGAGTCCTGATAGATATTAGGTTCGCCGGAAAACTTTTGTAAACAGCCCATTGGGCTTAAAATCTCCTAACCCCTCTGTAAAAGGCCCAGATCTCATTTCATTAATTAAAACCAACTAGTTTGATTTAGGGGTGGGCATGGGTCGGGACGGGCCGGGTTTAGGTCGATCCCGAACCCGAACCCGAAATTTTGAAAAGGGACAGGACGATACGGGATTAGAATTTTTTATATGTGATCCCGACAAGGCCCGGTCCCGAACGGGACCGAGCCGGGACCGGGACTAAAACGGGCCCAAAACGGGCCTTGAACAAATAATTATAATATAAAACCATAGCAATTTGACAAACCAAATGTTATCCAAATCCTATGAAATTTTGTATGCTTAAAGATGGATATATGAGCTTTCCAAAAATACTTTCGGCTTTCAAAACAAAGGTCTGAGCAGAAAGATATGATGTCCCAAAGTTGGCAAGAAAAATCAGTTTTCTGCAATTTTTTCTGAAAATTTCCAGTAAGTTTGAAACTCGAAATTGGAAGCTTTAATTCGACTTTTTGGAGCAAGAATGGAGTTCTAAAGTTTCGAAACAGAAAAACAACAATCCTAGAGCACTAAAACATCTGAAAAAACAAACAACCTTTGAATCAAAATACCCAAGATTTGATTTGGACACCCATATAATTAGGATTTTTTTAATTCGGGACGGGTCGGGTCTTAACGAGCTCTATTCAACAAGTCCCGATCCCGATCCCGTTTTTTAAAACGGGACGGGCCGGGTCGGGCCTTTAATTTTTGAAATGAAGTCTCGTCTCGTCCCGTGAATTTTCGGGACGGGATCGGGACGAGCCTTCGGGATCGGTTTCGGATGCCCACCCCTAGTTTGATTCTCTTCTAAAAATTTTACCTCGGAAAATCACAACGCCTGATTTCCAATTAATGCGGAGATCCTGAAAAGATGTGAAACATAACCACTTTTGACCACAATAAATCAAAACGGTTTCCCAAAGATTTCAAAAATTATCTATTTTCCACTATAAATTGAGGAACTCAGAGCAGTTTCTCTCATTCTTCATAACATCTTCTCAATGTCTCTTTTCTCTTATCTTCTTCTTCTCAAGAAATTCTTTCCACCAGACATCATACATCATGAACAAATCATTTCTAAGTTTAGTGGTCTGCCCTTATATGGTATATAAGTTTAATAGCATGCCCTTATGTCCTTCCATAAAGTGTGAATTCTGTTGTAGGATCTGTGTGAACGTGCAGCATCCTCACAACGTAGTCCATAGAAGGATAATGGAGGCTGCCAACTTATACCAACTTATTCTGGCTTGTATTTGTTCCTTGATCAGCACATGTTCTACCAGATGGTATATATGACTCCCCAATTCTCCAGCTGCTCTTCCTATCTTGTACTTCTTACTCTAAATAACAAATAGCAGTAGGATTTATATTATGGTATCAGAGCCACTTTCTGGCTTCTTCATATTGTAAATGTTCTTTGGCCACAAAACCAAATATGAATAAAAACACTTGACTGTTTTTCTTGTCTTTGTCTGTACAGGCACAAAAATTGGTTTCCTAATTTTAAACCACATGTGTTGGTTCAATTGATATAAATGAAACTGAAACTCGAATAGTTACAAGTTGAATGAAACTCTCAAAGTTCTAGAAAATGTCGAAAAATTTCGCAAAAGTGGGGTATCAAAACTCGTCCACATGATATAGTGTTGCCCCCTGTTTGATTTGGTTGCCACGAAAGGACTTCAGAGAAAGATAAACCAAGCAAACTTGTTGTTTGTACCATGCCCCCCATGTGGGATGTTTAAAGAAAGAACAAAGTCTTGTCTGGAGGCTGAACAACTGATAGAGGATCTTCATACTCTTATATACTAGGAAAATATTTCTTTAAATAGAGGCCATTGATAGGATTAGCATGAATCTTACCATCTAACTCTCTGACATAATAAGCACTTTTACCAACAAGACGATCAATAACAAAAGGCCCATCCCAAGTTGGGGACCACTTTTCACGTCCACGAACGTGTTCTCCAAAGGGCAAAATGGCTTTCCAAACCAAGTCTCCAACTCCAAAACTGCATCCTCTAGTGCATTTATCATATGCTCGAGCAAGTCTTTTCTTCTCCATGATAAGACTGTCCAGTTCCTCCATTCGCTTCAAGTCTAAGTCTTTATATTCCTGATATATGGCCTGGACACAATCCTCACCAACCAACTGATACTGTTCGCGAACGCGTAGGGAATGAATATTAATTTCCATTGGGAGAACTACATCATGGCCAAACATCAAAGCATATTGAGTGGTACCAGTAGGAGTTCTTTTGGAAGTTCTATATGCCCGTAAAGTATTGTCTCACTCATTATGCCAATCCCTAGGGTTATCTGCCAACATCTTTCATAAAATACTCATGATGAGCTTGTTGCTAGCTTCTGCCTGTCCATTGAAGCTTTAATTCTATATCCTTCAAGAAATTCTTGAGTTTCTTTGGCTATTAAAGATGCCCCCCGGTCTGCTATCAAGCATTCTGGTATGCCATACCTGTAAATAATATACTAAAACACAAACCGGCAAATTGTTGTAGATGAAGCATCTTTCACTGGGATTGCCTCTACCCACTTAGTAAAGAAATTTGTCCTCACCAAAAAGAACTTATGATGTTCAGAGGAATAGGGATGAATGACCCCGACAAAGTCTAACGCCCAGCCTCTGTCAGGCCAAGACTTAATAATAGGTTGCATGAGAATATCTGGAACATGCTGGACTGGTCCATGAGCTTAACATTCAAAACAACCCTTAGCAAAGCTTATGCAATCTTTAAGAATAGATGGCCAGAAAAATCATATCGGCGAATGAGCCACCTCATCTTGGGTCCTGCCTGATGAGATCCACAGACTCCTAAATGTACCTCTCTTACCAATATTTTAGCTTCTTTGCCATAGATACATTGTAGGTCAATACCTTCTTATCCTTGGCGCAAAAGCTCTCATCCCTTGAGGACGTAATTGAGTACAAAGTACCTAACCTTCTTATTTACTGGAGCAGATGGATTTGTCAAGTATTGTATTATAGGTTGTTGCCAATCAACATCAATAGGACCCAGTGCTGCCACTAACCACTCATCATTAATTTCCCGGCGAGCCATGAAAGAAGGTAAAACACGTTTTTCCACCTTAAGAATCCATTCGCGAACGCCATCAGCCAAACTCACACCAGTAACAATCTGCGCTAACTCATTCACCGTGAAATTCTTCTCTCTAGGTATTTAATCAAGCATAACATCTGCAAATTAATCCAGCAATTCCATTGCTCTTTCCCAGAAAAGGGATTAAACCAAAAGCAATACACTTGCACACACCTCTAAGTTGGTTAATTACCAAGGGTGAATCGCTCAGTACTTCAACTTCTTTGATTCCCATCTCTAGAAGTATTTCTAAGCCAATTATTAAAGCTTCAAACTCTGCTTGATTATTAGTACACTTCCACTCCATTTGGAAAGAATAAGAGAACATGTCCCCTGCTGGATTAACTAAAGAAATGCCAGCTCCTAACAGAGAATCTGTATAGCTACCATCAAAGTATAAAACTCATGGCAGTGTATAAACCAGGTCAACTTCTTTATCCTGATATTCCATTTGTGTTCTCAGTAGGATGAAGCAAAAGGAAATCTGAAACCGCCTGTCCAGTTTGTGCTTCGAGTGGGGCATAATGAAGCGAAAATTCAGACAACGCTAGCATCCATTTGCCAACCCTACCTCTTAAGAAAGGCCTAGTCAGCATATACTTCACTAAGTCAGTCTGTGCTATTACCAATGTACTGAATGACAGCATGTAATGTCGTAACTTGCATCCAGCAAAATATAAAACCAAACAAAGCTTCTCACTTGGCGAATATCTGGTTTCTGCATCCAACAATGTCCTACTAAGGTAGTACACCACGTATTCGATGATCTTACCATCTTCCCTGGTCTTATCTTGAGCTAATAATCTTGCAATAGAGTAAGAAGATGCTGATATGTATAACTTTATAGGAAATCCTGGACGTGGTGGCCGTAGAACAGGAGGACTTGTTAAATACTCTCTGATTTTCTCAAATGCTTCCTGATGTACTGACTCTCAAACAAACTTCTCCTCAGCATGCAACAGGAGCAATTTTCCCTGCAGAATTAGAAATAAATCTTCGCAAGAAATTAATCTTGCCTATCAGACTCTGCAACTCCTTGTTCCTTGGAGCTAGAGCTTCTATTACTGCTTTAGCCTTATCTCCAGAACCTCTATGTCATGCTACAAAACCCAAAAAATCTCCTGCACAAACCCTAAAAATGCTCTTGGCTGGATTCATGTGAAGTTTATGCCTTCTCATCAGTTCAAACACCATTCGCAGGTCTTTAATGTGATTCTCCTTTTTGGACTTAACTACCACGTCATCAATGTAATCCTCTATCTTGGGGCTGAGGATATCATGGAAAATAAGATTCATGGCTCGCTGGTAGGTGGCCCTTGCATTCTTATGACCAAAAGGCATACCTATATACTCAAAGCCCCTGTAAATCCTGGACACCGAAAAGCTGTCTTATGTCTATCTTCTTCTGATAGGAGCATAAAATGCGATATTCTTAATATGTTATTACATCTATTTGTACTTTGTTTATCTCTTATTGTTGTAGAATATAGTCACATTATAGAGTCAAGAGTCTGGTTGTGTAAGGATGAAAACATGCTAAACATAGAGGATTTATACATAATTTGACTAAGTACTACATGAAATAACAAGAAACCGATTCAGTTTGGAGTCTTGACATGTTTTGTTGATTCTGTAAAGCTTTTGCATTGTCATAAATTAATTTAACTTCTTTAATACTTAGGTGACATGTAGAAGAGTTCATGGGAGAAAGAATCAAAAGATTTGTAGCTATGGAAGGCAGTAAAACAGGCGGCAACATCAGAGGAGCCGAAGTATGCAATTTCAGCAGAAAGTAGAAATTTCCTGGGCACATCACCCAACTTCTATAATTTATCCAGGATGACTCACAAGAAATTAGAAGATATACCATATATGCACGAAAACATGTGTGAGTCTAGTTTCCAGAACATTTTGAATTACAACAATATCTATTTTCTAGATGGAGTTATGTCTGCATTAGTGACGGAATGTTAGACTGCCGAAACAGAGTAACCTGTTGCCGCCAATAGGAAGTGTTCCTGATGGACTTAGGGAAGTAAAGCAACTGATCCATGAAGCCTAGTCCATAAAAGGGAGTCCAATGCCAAGTCCAATGAAGAATTACAAGTCCATGATTCGGCCATAGAAGCCTCTAGAATCACCAAGTCTTGGAGGCCAAGAAATACCATGTTCAAGAAGGAAAACCTAAACCTTTTTGGTTTAGGATTTTCTTTGGCCGACCTTTATAGGATTTCCCTTATAAATAGCTCGACTAAGAGGCATAAAAACATCATCTCCCCGAAACCCTGCCCAAATACTTCCAAGAAATACATAGCCGCACCACCACCGAAACCCTAAAAATCGTCCTTCATCTTTCATCTAATTTCACCACCTTTGCCAAACCTCTTCCAAGGTTTTTAAAGTGTGACTCTATCATGGCTTTGTACGTTTCATTTAGTTTACGATTTTGTAATGAATTTTTGGTTTTATTTTGATTTTATGCAATAAACGTGTTTCGAATTCAATGATGTTGTTTATGTTGTGATTGTATGATCTTGTACATATTTCAATTTGTTCAATGATTTAGGGCAGTAGGTTCGAATGTTTTTATATGATTATCTTGATTTATTTTCATGATCTTGCACATATCAAATCGATGCATGAGGGATGCCTAAGGTCATGGCTTCTCCTTGTGTATCGGTCTCACTTGCCAAGAGAATTTAGATTGCATCATACATTAAGTTATTTCATTCTAGATTGTCTATTAGGGTTATCATAGTTATGAAAATATGCATGATTCAAATATGATGAGTGACGCCATTACATGTTTGCATGTTTTCAATTCGGCTTACTATGCTTATGTGCTTCTTTGTGTTTAATTTCTACTCTGGTATGTCTTCAAACCGATTAACATAATTTAGGGTTATACGCTGGAGTTGATTCTAAATATATTAGAAGTCTTAATGATTAGATGAATCGCTAGTGGTCTCTAATTAGAATTGGAATTGAGATAAGTATATGAGTATGTCGAGTCTTGCTTGCTGCCCTTGTTATTTACAATTTTGTTACATGTTCTTGATGGTTTTTCGTGCTTGGTTATGTGTGTGGATGATAATCACATGTGTATATGTTAGTTTTAGGAATTATTTTCAGTAATTAGATTTTTAAAAATATCTTTCAAACCCCCCTAAATTCATGTAAATTGTAAATTATAAATGTGTAATTATGTTTGTTGTGTAAACGTCACTAACTCTAATTACAGTAACGCCCTTAAGTCCCCGGATTGACCGAACCCTATTTACCAATGCTATAAATGACAACAAAGAATTCTAAATTGGTTTTCTCGTGTTTTCGTTATTGTACCCCGGTTTCGGCCACACGCCATCTTCATGTACAGGTATCTAATGATATCCAGCTGTTCCATCCATGAAGGATAGAATTTCATGTCCTGCTACAGAGTCTACCAGCATGTCTGCCATGGGCATAGGGTACACATCTTTAGGTGTTGCTGTCTTGACATTCTGGTAATCTACACACACGTATCTTCTCATTCTTCTTCCGGACTAGAACAATGTTAGATAACCACTGTGTATACTTTGCTGGCCTGATTATACCTGCCTTGACCATGTTCTACACCTCTATCTTAACAGCCTCCGCAGTTTCCGCATTCATTCGCCGCTTTTCCTGCTGAACTAGCTTATAACTAATCATTATAGGTAACCTATGACAAACCAGCTCAGGTGCTAGACCAGGCATGTCTTCATACTTCTCAGCAAAACAATCTTTAAATTCTTGCAACAACTCAATCAGTTGCTGACGCTATTGTGGTTCTAAATACTGACTAATACCAACCTCCATTGGTTCCTCAGAAGAACCCATGTTAACTTTCTCGACTGGATCTTTCACTTTTGGTGGAGCATCATCCAAGGCTGCAGGAGCTGGTTGGATAATCTCCTCCTCATAACATTCACCATTGATTAGATCATCTTCAATACATTCCACCAAGGCTATTTCGTTCCTAGCTTCCTGTTCTTACCTAAAAGTAGACAACCTCTGATGCAAGAACGCGAAAGCCTCCACTTCTTCCTTGCTGAAGTTTGCTATCATGTATGATTACTGGAGCTTGGTATGATGAAGCTAGGCCTGTTGGTATCAACACAAGCTTGGACTAGACCCCATCGCGAAAGTTATAAACCTCATATGGATTACCTTTTTTATCTACCCCAAGTACCCCAAGAGGGTGCATGTCTCCATAGTAATACTGAGAATCTAGCATACATGCAGCCACTGAATATGGTCGCTCGTCAGCCTTAACTAGCTCTGGTTGATCTATTACTGAATTCCACATAAGCAACTCCTGATGCATAGAAGATGGAACACAGTATGCTCAGTGAATCCAATCCTTGTTGAGTATTATGCTGTAAGGAGTAGTACAATCTGTAAGAAAGAATGACTGGAAGAAGTCAGATGGCCCCAATTTTATCTTAATCGGCAAAACCCCAGAGGTTTTGGTCACGTTGCCCGCAAAGCTTTTGACTTTCAAGTTGCTGTTAAGGATCTTCTCTTTAGGAATCTTCATCCCTCCATTGGCCGTACTGTAATGATATTGACAACATCACCATTATCAATCAAAATCATGTTCACCTTCATACCTTCCATCTCAGCTAACATATATAAGGGTTTGAGATGCTGAGTCATAGTTATGGTTGGCTTGTTAAACATCATAAACAACTTTTTGAACTCAGATTCCTTATTCGAGCTCTCGGGTTTCCTAACCTGGACTTTCTGCAGATCCGAAGACAACTGTTATATCTTTTCTGTGATGGGAAACTCCTTCTCCTCAACGTTATCTGTATTCAAAAAGACATGAGATGGTATGGGTCTTGACAAAACATACTTCTTAGAAAAAGTATATGCCATGTACATTCCAATTCTGCAGAAATTAGAGGCTCAGGATTTGCCCCCATGTCAAATGTAGCACGTCACATTCCAAGATTTCTTACTGCTCCTCTGCTTCAAGCCCTTCCATGTTATCATCCTCGGTGAGGTCTAAGACTGCCTCGTCTTCTGTCTGTTGCTTAAGGCTAGATATCACCACTACTGTCTACCAATTATTTCATCGATGATAGGGACCTCAGGAATAGACTCCTCTTTTAAAGTAGCCTTAGGTGTAGGCTTATAAGCGAACATCGAACAGATTACTTCCTTATTCTCTTGAGAAACCACTTTTGGTTTCCATTCAAATCTCTGGTGGCGAAACACTCTATTCGGAGCTGTATCCACTTTAGCTCTCTTGCTTCTAGCCTCCTCAGATGTAGCTTCTTTGGCGAATGACAACCTACTAAGGACTGAAACTCTTTGCTCTTGTTTGTCATCCACTGGTCGTTGTGACAACCTATTGAAGACACTGTTTTTCTACTGAGGTCTATCATTCGCCGATTCGCTACGTCTGGTTTCATGGAGAACATGCACATAAGGCCTGGCCTTCAGATTTTCAATCACCCTTTGCAGCTACTCCGACGTTCTCCGTATCTGGTCAGGCTGAATTTTGCCTTTCTCCAAAGCTTCTAGTGTTCGCTTTGCCTGACTATACTTCTTCTGAGCATTCCTGGTCTGAGTTGATGTCTCCTCTACCACTCTTCCTCTTTCTCGTACGTACCACTGATTCTCCTTGATAACTGTTTTTGAGGCGGGCGGTATGTATGGCTTTGTTAAAATATCTGGTTGAGCTTTTACCTGAGTCCCAACTCTGTGACTGGTGCTGATGGAAGCTTGGAACTGCTGAACTGCCTTAGACCCTGAAGGATCTAATTCACCTATCCTGATGTCTTCACGCTTCGTGGACTAGAAGATGCATAATGATTTGGTGGTGAACGCAGGGTTATGGCCTCAGATGACTTAACAGTCTTTTCAAACTCTTCATAGCTTATCTTCAAATTCCACCTTGCATCTAGAGTACAACACTACTGTAGAACCCTCCACAGCTGGTTCCACTTTCTTGATTAAAACTGGTTGCTCTGAACACTTTTCTTTGAGCAGATCTAACGTCAACTTCCGTGCTCCTTTTTGGTTAAATGTAACATCAACCATAGAAACCTCTGTTTCTGGCTTGTCTCCAAAATTCAGGTGCCCTTCATTTAACCATTGCTAGATCTGGTCCTTAAGCTATATACAAGTTGCAGTATGATGAGTCCAAACATTATGGAACTTACAATATGTTTTACCTGCAATAACCTCTTCAGCTGGAACTGACCCCCAAGAAATCTCCATTATTTCTTCTGCAATCAACGTATCCAGGATGATATGGGCCAGATTAGCATTATATGTGTAATCTGAAAATCTAGGCTTGACATTCTTCCGCGTAAGAGTTGTCACTAGCTTGATGTCAACCATGGAGACTGTAGGGAAAGGATCATTATCTACCCATGCTATTTTCTTCCCACTGTTGATCGAAGTTTGGAGCTGATCTTTCAACCTAATACAGTCAGAGGTAATATCATTCCACAGTTTGTGGTATTTGCAGTATTTCTTTCCCCTGATCTGTTTTGGCTTTGGACATACTCCGAAGTCATGTCGTACTTTTTCTTGAGCAAATAGTTCGTCAAGGATCTCTGGAGCCTTGTGAGCATTATATGTGTAGGACTCATATTCTGGCTTGGCGAACGCTCCAGTTGTTACCCTTACTGCGTTCTTTTCCATAAGCAAAGCCCTAGACTTGACTACTTGTCTTCCAGCTAACTCCACTACTGCCACATCCTCTTCATCATCTTGCTTAACATATCCCTGTGGCTCCACATAATGATGTTGTGGACTATAAAAAGGATCTAGATGTGAGTACACTGTAGACAGCATCCTGCCCATATTAGGACCATATCTGAGTTTCAAAGTTTCTGGAATATAAGATGCCGGAGGACCATGTGATGCCCCAGGTCCTCCATCCAGTTCATCTAAAAAGTTCTGGTAGCTGGCTACTTTGCTTATCAAATCCGCCATGCTTGCAAAGTGAACGTCATGATACTTAGCCCTCTGACGACGCTTTAAGCCCTTTATAGCTATACGAATCGCATCCTGCTATGAAATTAGAGTCTTGCACTTGGTTTGCTGAATTTTAAACCTCTTTAAATACTCAACAGGGGACTCCATCGGCTGTTGATACATAGAAGCCAACGAAGATAGGTCAACCTTGGGCTCCACCGTGCCGAAAGTTGTTCTAAACATAGCTTCCATGGTTGGCCAATTAGGGACTGATCTAGGAGCCAACCTAGTATACCAAGTTAATGCTGACCCTGCAAGAGAAGACTCAAAAACTCTTAATTTAAAAATATCATTGGTCCTATAAGGACCGCATTCGCTCTGGAAGCGAGAAATATGGGTGGCGGCATCTTTTGATCCTTCTCCAAAAAAAGTTGTAAATCGAAGCTGCCTATACTGCTCAGGTCATCGCATGTATGTCACTGCGTCTGGATATGGATTATAGTAATTCAAATTGACGGCTGGCTGACCCTGCATTGTCCTCACAGTTTCTTGGATCATCTGCATCACCTGATCTGGTGTGCATACCTAGACATTCGCCACCCCATTAGGAATTTCCATCCTTGGTTCAAGACCTCTAGATAGATCCTGATTCCTTTGACGCCTCATAGTCATCTCTTGTCTGGCAGGCGTCCCGGTTGCTGGCTCTCTTGTATCTGTTCGAACCAATGTGAATGATCCAGTAGCCTTAATAGTCATAGTCTTGTCAGATGACGATGGATTTGTAACCTCTTCAAAACTCTGCTGCTCCAGCTCTTCTTCGAGCTTTCCTTTTGTCCTAGCAGTTCGTTGAGTCTCACGGCTTCTTTCTATTCCCAAGACTTTCTCTACCTATCGAAGGCGTTCAAACTGCCTGTCAATCTTGTCATTAGTCTCAGCGCCGTCCTAGATAGCAGAATTCTGCAGCTTTTCTATACTTTGGCTTGTTGCCTTAATCTCCTGGTCATGCTGCGTCTGAGTCCACTCAAACTGCTGTATACTTATCTCAACTCGCTCCATCTTTTATGTGAGACCCCGAGAATTTAATTTAATTTTCCGACACATTTAAGGTTTAATTCCGATTACTTTTCAGTACGTCGTTAATTTTGTCTAACGTTTTTACGTTAAGACACACGTCGCCACATGCGTGAAAGTTTTTACGGAATATTTTCCGACACTTCACGTATTTTTTTCTTACGACTTTTACGTTTGAATTTGACGTTTGGTTATTTTAAATGAATTTTCGAAGATGGATTTGGTTTTAAAAACTATTTTGGAAGTGGGATTAAATCATGGCCGTTGATTCGATCGAAGAATCGTGGCCACTTGTTTTTCTTTAAAACCCTATCTTTCACCCATCTCTTTCCACCTTTCCTTTTCTTCTCTCCTCTTTCCCTTTCTGTCTCTTTCCTTTTCGAGACTTTGTGAGACCCCAAATGTTTTAACCGTGGTTAATGGCGAGTTACTGAGGTTTAAGTCGCATTCGGTAACTTCGCGGGCTAACTACCACGTTCATTTTCGAGTTTTTCAAAGTTATCCAAATACCGGATTTAATGACTCGATGTCATAGTACGTGTCGACACGAGTCTCCCGGTATTTTCGGATTATTTTTCGGAGCTTCGGTTTATTTTCTACGAATTTTCGAAGTTTCCGGTAACTTTTAAATTACCATTCCGGTAAATCAGTTTTACCACTTTATCTTTTACTTTTCACCTTCTTTTGATCTGAACCGTTGGATCTTTTCAAGATTGAATCTCAGCCGTCCATTTTTCTATAAATAGGGGATCAGTTTTGACTCGGTCAAAACCGTCCCAACTCGGTCAACCGAGCTCTCCCCGAGCTCTCGCCTCCTCCCTGTTCTTCGCCCGGCGCCGGCGACTCCGGCCACCCCAGGGCGGCGGACCAGCTTCATTCTCTCCCTCTTCTCCTCCTCTACCTGACCCAACCTTCGGAATCTCCAAGCATCCACCGTGCAAGGAGATCGAAGTTCACTGGCTCGGCGGTCAACGGCTGATTTCCGACGAACCAGGCGGCGGTTCGGCGCGTGAAAGGTTTGGTTCTTCTTCTCTTCTCTTCCTCTTCCTTTTCCATGCTTCTGATCAATCGATTGGAGCTTGAATCGAAAACTCCTTATTCCACTGTTTCTCACTGTTTTCTGGGTTTCGAGGCTCGCAGCTCCGGCGACGGTTTCTTGAAGGGTTCTGGGTTGTTTTCCGAGCTCCAGAAGGTTGTTAGTCACGCCTAGGCAGTTGGAGATGGAAGTGAGGGGTAGGCAGAGGATGAGAGGGAATCCGGAGTAGTTGCTTGGACTCGAGGCAGCAGGGCAGGCTGAGGCTTGGTCTCGGTGGAGAGTGAAGGAGCTGAGGAGTGGAGTACAGAGGAAAGGACAGGAGCAGAAGAGGCTGCTGTATTCCTCGGATCGATTTTGGAGGTGAGACAGATTTACTGGGTTTCGTCAAGCTACTGTGTTGATTTGTGTTGTTGTTGGATTTGGTGTTGATCTGATATTAATTTGTTGTTGTTTTCCTTGTCTTGTTATCGTAACTTGGTAAACGAGGAGGTTATGACGAAATTCCGGCAAGTTGATCGGAATCCGGCAGAGGATTCCGGCAAATTGCCGGAATCCGGTGAAGATCCGGTGATGCAGTGAAACCGGCAGAAATGCCGAGAGGTAGTCTTCAATCCCTTCAAAGTGGGTTGTTTCCGTTTAGTTGGGTTAAAGAGTCGTAATAGGAAATTACGTAAGTAAACGTATTAAAATCGGAAACTAACCGTATTTGGGAACCTTCCATTTTGAGAAACCTACTATGTTTGGAAACCTGCTAAATTGGGAAACTTTCCATTTTGGGAAAGTTACATTTTCAGAAAAACGGTTAAGTAAAGATTTGAAGTTCAATGAAGTTTAACACTTTTTGGTTAAATTGGTAAAGTGTTAAATTGTTATCGGAAAATGATAACTGGAATTTCTGGAAAATGTCAAGTTGACCATGTTAAGAAAAGTTGGTGTTTCACGTAAATCGGTAAATCGACTCTTGGTAAATAAAATTGGTTAGTGTGACACGTTCGGTGTCAATAGTAATTCAACGAATTATTATGTGACACCCTAACGTCAAGTTAAAGTGGTTAAAGAGAAGTTCGGAAACTAAGTCGGACTTCCGGTAATTGAGTAAAGAGTCGATAACTGGAAAAGAAAGTCAAAAGGTTAAAGTGCCATAAAAGGAAATTGGTTGGTCAACATAGTCAATGTGGTCATTCCTGGTCAAACTAGGAATGCTGAGGTCTGTTGACTGTTATTACATCTTGGTTGCTAAGCTACTTAAATTCTGCAGTGATTATTGAACGATGTAGCTTACGAGGTGACCTCGGTTCACCGAGACAGTTCCTGGAAGCTTGGAGCTTACGTGTGGAACGGCAATTCCAGGTAGGGAACCTGAACCCCCTTGGTAATGGTTTTATATATGTATAAGAAAGTGCATGATTTTGTGTATGCTCATGGTCGATGCCTCGGGAAAGTTTTCTGTATATTAAATGATTTATGATTGGGCCAAGAAAACCCGAGGCTAGACGTAAATGATTTTATACGTCAATGTGAGATGTGTGGAGCACCGTTGTCCTGATTTCCGGTGCGTGACCTGAGAGTGACGGGACCTAGTATCTAGTACTCCCGCGGTGTCGAGACCGTGAACCTCCGGAGGGTGGTGCCTTGTTTATTTTATTTTCCCGCTTACGCTCGTCTCGCACAGAGTTAAGCGAGTCGTAAGTGCGGTGTGTTGTTTATGGGTACTGCAGTAAATGGACACTCTCGCTACTCTGCGTTTTCAAGCGCTTAGGTAGTTGGCCCCGGTTTGCAGTGAAGACAAACCCGGGATTTCGGCCGCTCAGATCCAGAAAGTTCTTTCATGTGTGGTCCCATGTTTTACCGAGCTTTGTGTGCGTGGCTTGCATTTAAATTTCCACATGCTCTTCGTATACTTACGAGTACCTACATATATAAGCAAAATGTTTTCTCATGGGTTTTAAACCCCGACTTGGTTGGCTTTGGCCCCATTTGGGTTAGCGAGGACTAGTTGCTCACCTCTACATCTTTTCAGGTCTACAACACCCATCACTAGAGGAGCTGGACTAGGAGATCGCGGAGCGTCGACGGTTATCGTGCATTTCAGTTTTCGAGGACACCCATTCTGGTGTGGTTTCCATGTAGTTTGATTTCCGTATCTTTGATGTTTGTTATTCTGTTGGATACTTTGAGACATTTTTCGGGCTCGTTGTCCCGAGACTTTTTCTTGTATTATTTTTGTCTAGGGTATTTTTCCATTATCTTCCGCTTGTATAACATTTGTATGCCACTCTGTGTATTTGTCATTTCATATTTGACATCCATATTGTTCATGTGTTGTTTATTTCATTCATAGCCTTGTGGTTTCGGTCCGGAGGGTTATCAATACGTCAAATGACGTATTGATTGCTCGCCTGATCGGGATTACGGCGGTTACCGTCGTGTTCCGGGGCCGAGAATAGTCCCCGGGATGCGACATTTTCGGAGAGAACTGCTATCTTGGCAGCGAGATCTGTTACTAATCGTTTTGATTCCTCATCCATGATAGCTTTATTACAGCTAGTGGACTCTGTTGGTTCTCTTGGTAATAAACCGAAACGCAAGATCGTTTCTTCAACTGCTAAACCTCTACAGTTCGCTGAATTATGTGGATTAATCCGCGAATGCTCTGGTTTATTGCACGATGGGTACAACTTCGAATATTCGTTGACACCCGTAATCCTTAACACGTCTGTCCCACTGGGCGTGCTAAATGTTCGGTGTGAAAATCGCATTTCTTGAACAACCAAGCTTGAGGCGTGCCAGTACCTATGGGTCAGGTACAACCTTGATCTTTGACGCTTGTTCGCCTTCTGATTTCTCTTCAAACGACTGTCGTACAGGCATTGGTCAGACCTGCACTTAGGTTCTTTTTAGACCTAGCTGAAGAACAACTAGGATTTTTCTCCTCCTCTCGCGAAGCGGACGTATCTTACTTGGACCTGTGTGGTTGAGCAGAGTATAATCAAGGATTACAGGGCGTTCACCAAAGGATTCTCTGACAAACTTGAGATATTTGCTAAGGTTATTCACCCTAACAATGGTTTTGCCGGTATTCGCCGATGGATCGGTCTTAATGAAGCGGTGGTGGACTGTTCGCTCACGGATGAGGCTTGGTGACTAGAAGCGGGTAATGCCTACGGATAGGGCTTTGGTGAGGTAGAAGCGGGAACTGCCGACTGATCGGGCTTTGGCGGACAAAAAGACTCAAGGAATGTTTATGGTAGAGGTGCTCCAAGGGAGGCTTGTTTTGCAGTGTGCAAAAGTTATGTTTGATTGATTGGATATATCTTCCTTCTTGTATCTTGACCCCTTTATATAGTGAAAATTAGGATTTGTTTTTGCTTGCGGATCAAGACATATCAAATCTTATTCGAATCATTGGAGGAATCCTTAAGCAGCTTGCAAATCTCCGCCAAGCATGACCTCAAACAGACAGGAAAAATATTTATAATAACGTAGACCCTAAGAATGAGTCCAATGGGCTTGAGGAGTCAGCATTCGTCAAGAAATATTATTTCGGCCAAAACAAAAGTGTGAGACCTCAATCTCTTGAAAGTTGAAACCGTCCCAATCTCTTGAAACAAGAAACTGCAAAAAGATATCACATAGGTCTTATATCATTGTCATAATCTTGTTACATATAATATATATGTTCCATTAGCTCTATGGGTAGAAAATAATTACCAAAATGGGTAGAAATTAAGTACTGAAAGGGTAATTAAAAATTACCAGAAACTTCAAAAATTAATAGAAATTAGCTCGATAATCCGAAAACACCGATGAACTCATATCGATGTATACTTCGATATCGGCGCGTTGAACCAAGAATTTGACATTTTGAGCAAAACTCGAAAATAAATGTGAGCTAACCTTAGATAAATACGGAGCACGGTTAAAATTCACAGTAATACATACTGAACCCGAAAAATAGGTACATTTTTGATACGGGGCGTTACATCTGGAGTAGATGGTCAGCTTGTTGGCCAATTTGCAAAGTTGGGATTTCTTCAAGGTGCACACATAACGACTGTTTTAGTTAGGATTCCATGATCCTTTATAGCCTACTTCCTTGTTTCCTTACCCCTTTTATCTACTGTGCTAATACGTGGATATACGATATGTGAGAGCTAAGGTTGATCTGCTGAAGAAAAAATTTGGATTTGATGAGGCTTTAAACTATATATAAAGAAGAAACTGACCTGGATTTGTGTAATCGTGATTGGTTCAGTCTCTCTAATTTTTGTTTTTGTTAAGTTTTTTTTTGTTTGTCATGATCATGTAAGGATTTTCCTCATGCCTCTTATATTTATTTGGACCAGGTTCTTGTTTTCCGATGCAACTCTTTTATTCTTTTTAATAAATTTTCTCGAGCTTCGAGGTTAAAAAATATATATAAAAAGAAGAAACTGACATTTATGCTGCTTTAAGAAGGTGATCATCATCTGTAGGTATTAAGGAGAGCAATCCCAAGTAATTAGGGATTCCTATTAAGGAGAGCAATCCTAAGTAATTAGGGATTCCTAGAATAGATTGGTTACCATGTTTATCCCTAGAATACTGGATCAGAATGGAACAAACTCTATATATAAGAGGTGTAATACGCATGAATAATATCAAGAAGTCTTTTCTTCATCTTATAATTCTCTTTATGGTACCAGAGCGTACGATCTTGAGAACATAACTTTTCTACAGAATTACCATACCTCATGGTTGGCGATGATGAGCAGAAAGTAATTGAGCACAAGAAAGACTCATCTGCTGCAGCAGCATCATGGGAGAATCCTAATCATCCACTCTATATGCATCATTCCGATCAACCTGGCATGATTCTTGTGCCCCAAGCATTGACGGAAGACAACTACATTGATTGGTCCGATTCAATGGCCATGGCACTCACAGTCAAGAACAAACATGGTTTTATTGATGGAACCATAACCAGATCACTCTTCAACGTTGCAGAACAAGGGCAGTGGGATCGCTGCAACATTCTCGTCAAGACCTGGCTGTTTAGCAGCATGTCAAAGGAGATCAAACGAAGTCTCGCTCATTGCAAGACTGCACATGACATATGGGAAGAGCTAAAGGAGAGGTTTTCCCACACCAACACTGTCGAATTGTTTAACATAGAGAATGACATCCACAAGTGTGAACAAGGAACAGGTATGGTCACCACATATCACACAAATCTCACAGGTTTGTGGGATGCAAGAGACGTGGCTTGTGCATTGACTCCTTGCACATGTGAAGCTGCAAACACGTCCAAGACCTACATGGAAACGTAGAAGACGATAAAGTTTCTGATGGGATTGAATGAAGGATATGCGTCTCTCCAGAGCAATATTATAAGCATGGATCCTCTACCAAGCTTGAACAAGGTATATGCAGCAGCCCTACGCCATGAAAAGCAAGCAGCAGCCTCGAGTGAGAAAGTTGCTGTCACAACGGAGGCTTCGGCATTTTCAGTCAAGAAGTTTGCCAGGCCTTCAACAGAGAAGGAACTCAACTGTGAAACGTGTGGCATGAATAATCACATCACAAGGAATTGCAGGGCACATCTCAAGTGCACCTACTGCAATGGAAAGGGTCATACCTACAACTATTGCCGGAAAAGAAAAGCTGACCTGGAGAGAGCACAAGAAGCAAGCAAGGTGAATCTTGCAGCCCTATCAATGGAGAACGATGATAGTTTTCCTCTGAAAAAGAAGGAGTGTCAACAGATGATGGGGATGATGAGCAAAATAAAGTCTGTTGCTAAGAAACAAACTGATGAACCTCAAATGCTTGAGATGCTACAAACGACTCAGCCATCTGCTAATCTTGTTGGTAAAGTTCCCAACTATCAAGACTTCTCAGGTAAAGCAAATGCTATTTCAAAGGGTAGTATTGATGCTATATGAATTTTGGATAGTGGTGTCAGTAACCATATTGTTTTCAATCCGTCATTCCTTACTTCACTTAAACAAATCCATCATCGTTTGGTGAAACTGCCGGATGGGAAAATGAGCAAAGTAACACATGTTGGGACAGTAGTATTCACTGAAAGTCTAATCCTTCACAATGTTCTATGTGTTCGGTTTTTTTATCTCAACCTGATCTCCATTAGCAAACTGGTGTTTGATTCATTTCATGTAACCATCTTTCTAAAACAAGTTTGCTTTATACAGGACCTTCGATCGGGGAAGACGATTGGGACGGGAACTGAATGCGAGGGACTCTACTGCCTCAATCTGCCAGGGAAAGGAACATGCAATATGGTCAGTACCAAAACACCAAACCTATGACATCAAAGGCTCGGACATCCATCTAGTAAAATCTTAGCTATGTTTTCTTTTCTGCACAATAAAACTTCAGATACAAGCAACTGTTCAATTTGCCCTCTAGCCAAACTCACTAGGAAACCATTTCCATTAAGTACTTCTTCCAACAATTCTTGTTTCGAGTTGATTCATGTAGACATATGGGGAGGATACCATGTCCCAGCTATTTCTGGAGCACAATTTTTCTTAACTATTGTTGATGATTATTCAAGGAGTACTTGGGCTTATCTTATGCAACACAAGTCAGAGGCTCGACCCCTACTTGTTCATTTTGTCAATCTCGTCGAAAACCAATTTTGCAAGAGGGTGAAAATTGTTAGAAGTGATAATGGTTCAGAGTTCAAACACACACAATTTTATTCTTCCAAAGGTATTGAACATCAGACAAGCTGCATCAACACACCACAGCAAAATGGCGTTGTTGAGCGTAAACACAGACATCTCCTCAACATAGCTAGAGCCTTATTGTTTCAAGCACATTTGCCTAAACAGTTTTGGGGGGATGCCATTCTCACAGCCGCTTACTTAATCAACCGAACACCAACACCACTTCTACAAGGGAAAACACCATTTGAAATTTTATTTCAAAAGCCACTAAACTACGACCATCTTAGGGTTTTTGGTTCTCGTTGCTTTGTTTCCACACATCCCCTCCGACCTAGCAAGTTTGATCCCAGATCCATCGAATGTATTTTCCTTGGTTATCCATATGGTCAGAAGGGTTACAAGGTCTATAGTTTGAAGGAAGAGAAAGTCCTAGTTTCAAGGGATGTTTTCTTCTTTGAGAATGAATTTCCTTATCAGACTGATGTTAGTCTGATCACCATCCCTACAAATCCTCCTCAATCTTCTACTCCAACACAATCACTTACTGATTATGACTATCCCACTCACACCACCACTTCCGCTGATCTACACCTAAAGTCTGACACAACATCTCTTCCCTCCTCTCAAACAGAAACACAACCTACCATTACCACTTCACCTCCAACAGAAACACCACCACCAGACACTGTGCCGTCTCCAACAATCCCACCTCGTCGCTCCACCCGACCAACCAAGACCCCAACCATATTGCAGGACTTTCACATTGAGGCAGCCCTCCCTTCTAGGCCTGTTCCGTCGTCTTCATCGAACGAGATAATTCCTTCCGGCACTCCTCATTCTATCTCTTATGTATTATCATATGATAGACTCTCTCCAAGGCATAAAGCTTTTACTGTCAAAATAACTCTCGACAAGGAGCCTAAGTCTTTTTCTCAGGCAATACACGAACCAAAATGGAGAGAAGCCATGAACAAAGAGATTGAAGCTTTACAGGCCAACAATACATGGAGCTTAGTGTCGTTACCCCTGCATAAGAAGCCAATTGGTTGCAAATGGGTTTACAAGATCAAGCATAATCCGGATGGAACTGTGGAAAGATATAAAGCTCGATTAGTTGCAAAAGGATACAGTCAAGTTGAAGGAGTTGATTACAGAGAGACTTTTGCACCTGTGGCCAAGCTAACAACTGTACGAGTTCTTCTTGGTCTCGCTTCCATTCAGAGTTGGCATCTCCATCAATTGGACGTCAATAATGCTTTCCTCAATGGTGACTTGTTTGAGGACGTCTGCATGCAATTGCCATCGGGTTTCGGACGAAAGGGGGAGACTAGAGTATGTAAGTTGCACAAGTCCCTGTATGGGCTCAAGCAAGCTTCGAGGCAGTGGTTTTTAAAGCTTTCTCAAGCCCTCAAGAGTGCCGGTTTCAAACAAAGCTGGTCAGATTACTCATTATTCGTCCGAAATACACATGGAAAATTCACAGCATTACTTTTCTATGTTGATGATGTGATACTAGCAGGTAACAGCTTACAAGACATAGAAGATACTAAAAGCTTTCTTGCAAAACACTTTAAGTTAAAGGACATGGGAAAACTCAAATACTTTCTTGGAATAGAGGTGGCAAGATCCAAGCAAGGAATTGTATTGTGTCAACGAAAGTATGCACTAGAAATTCTGGAAGATGCTGGTTTCTTAGGTGCCAAGCCTTCTCGGTTTCCTGTGGAACAAAGTTTGGTACTTACACAAGGAGATGGAGCAGAACTGCAAGATGCTTCACAATATCGAAGACTAGTTGGAAGACTCATATACCTCACAATTACAAGGCCTGATTTTGTCTATGCAGTGCACATTTTGAGCCAATTCATGGACAAACCTCGACAGCCACATCTAGATGCAGCATACCAGGTTCTCAAATATCTTAAGCAAGCGCCTGGACAAGGAATTCTCTTGTCTTCTACAGGCCAGTTGGAATTAAAAGCATATTGCGACGCTGATTGGGCTCGTTGCAGGGATATAAGAAGAAACATTACTGGTTATTGCATCTTTCTTGGGAATGCACCTATTTATGGAAGACGAAGAAGCAAGGGACAGTGTCTAGCTCAAGTGCTGAAGCTGAGTATAGGTCCATGGCCACGACATGTCGAGAAATAACTTGGCTTCGCAATATTCTGAAGGATTTGAATGTAAGCCAACCACATGCAGTAAAGCTCTTCTGTGACAATCAGGCTGCAATTCATATAGCGTCAAATCCCGTCTTCCACGAGCGCACGAAACACATAGAAATTGACTGTCATGTTGTGCGTGAGAAGATAGAAAGAGGACTGGTCGAAACTCTTCATGTTCGAACAGAACAACAACCTGCAGACTTGTTCACCAAGCCATTGAGTTCGAAGCAGTTCACTGTACTGTTAGACAAGTTGAGTGTAATCAATATACATTCCAACTTGAGGGGAAGTATTAAGGAGAGCAATCCCAAGTAATTAGGGATTCATATTAAGGAGAGCAATCCCAAGTAATTAGGGATTCCTAGAATAGATTGGTTACCATGTTTATCCCTAGAATACTGGATCAGAATGGTACAAACTCTATATATAAGAGGTGTAATACGCATGAATAATATCAATAAGTCTTTTCTTCATCTTATAATTCTCTTTAGTAGGAAAATAAATAAAATAAATAGAATGACTTGGGTCCCTGATGCTGATCATGTTTGCTCATTTTGGGTATTTACCTGATGGGATTGACATCTACTTTGAGAATGTGGCTGAAAGGGAGAATAACAGTGTGCGGTATAATCTCACAGTACAGTAGCGGAGCAGCCTGAAGGCATACACAATCTCATCCCGAATGCAAGGTTTCCGGATCTTCAATTACTATCATCTGTACGTCAAGTTTCTTGGAACTATGTTGCCTTACATAAAAGCAGGGAAAAGATCACATATGTGGAAGATGTAGTTGAAGGCCTTGAGAACGCTCCGGCGGCTCTGAGCATTTGTCTAAGCATTTGAAGTGCACCTTGGTGTATATTTAGAACTTGTTTCCAAAAAATAAATAAAAATCTATTACGGGGTATGGTTAGCTTAATTGTTTGGTTGACGAAAATTTTAGTTATGAAAAGAAAAGAAATATGAAATATGAAAAGAAAGACGTACGATATACAATCTATTATTGCATGAAAACAAAATACATGTGGAAAGTTTTAGGAACCTAATTACCGGTATGTGATATGTCCCCACATTTACAGTCATTGTGAATACAAAAGAGTAATAATTTTTGGTAATTTTGGTTTGTATCTACTAAAGATAATTTCTTCACGTACAGCATTTTTTAAACAAATTATTTTCGTAGTGGTAAATGTCTAAAACAAATGGGTTGATTTTGTAGTCAAAGTGGTAGATTTGATTCAATTGTAAGCAGTGAAGTGTGAAGAGAGTGACCAGCAAAACTAGCGTCCTAGACTTTCAACATTTGACACCTCAACTTTATCTGACATTTCAACTACCAATCCACACTCTCAGGTTCTCCTCCATTTCTGGGCCTCCAAGATATTTCTGGGTCTCGTGTCTGAGCTCCTGCAGTTGCTTCAGCCATGTCTGCCCAAGGCCTTGGCTACTGGCTTCAGTGGCAAGTGGGACTTTGTGCTGTGATCATTGCAGGTCCTTCATTTCTAGCTCTCAAATATGTCAAGAATTCAAAGCAAGAACCTCTGAATTCCGTTGACCTGTGGAGTACATGTTGGAAATCAGTGGATCCTCTTTGGCTTCTGTTCTACAGGGCCTTTGCTTTCCTTTGCATGACCAAAATGCTCTACGATTTTTTGGCCTTATTCCCAGTTTTCACACTCGCTTTCTACACCCAGTAAGTTGATTCATACTTCCTCAGTGCCTTTTGATTGCTTGAGATCGTCAGATTTTGTAATTTTCCACTTCACCAAGTAATTTTTGTGTTATTTTAATTTGGTACAATTTGGCTTGCAGGTGGACTTTTATACTGGTTACTCTTTATTTTGGGGTATGATAAGCTCAATTGAACATTTTCTATCAGTAATTTTACTGACTGAATTAGCAAACTACAGCTTTTAAGTCATATTAGGAAGCTGTTAATCTTATGATATAGATTTATGTTTGCAGCTGGGGACAATTATATCTGCTCATGGATGTTTTGTTGCAAGGAATGAATTGAAGGGGAAATCCAAGTCAAAAAGCCAACAAAAAGCAGGGTTATTTGGAAATCTACTACAGATTATGTATCTGGTTAGTCCCTTTCTCATCTTAGTGCTAATGGAATAATGGGTTCCTATTCTGGGCATGTATTGAGAGCTGCATCTAGCTTCCTTGAAGAGGTCTAAAACTTTTGATCACTTGATCACAATTACTTAGTTGTAACTGAAGGCCTGAAGCTTTGAGGATGTTTTTGGAAACTAAACAGACAAGTGCAGGTGCTTCTATGCTGACAGATATTGTGTTTTGGTGTCTCATACTTCCATTTCTAAGTAGCATGGAATTTGAAATGACCCTGGTGAGTCTTTCCCAGTCTTATTTTTAAGCACACATTGTTCTTAAAAGCCAAAAGAAGTCGTCTTAACTTGCTGTAATATTTGTTATTGGCAGTTGATAGGAGCTATGCATGCTGTAAATGCTGGTTTCCTTATTGTGGATACTGCCCTCAATAGATTGGTAAGTTGGAAATCCTAACTTGCTTATAAAGTTGTAGACTTGTATCTTCATTACCGAATTGTTTACTCTGTGTATCTTACCTCATAGTTTAAGTCAATCTTGTTTTCAGCCATTTTCATCGTTAGGGTTTGCATATTTTGTGCTCTTTAGCTTCCTCTACATCACTTTACAATGGACCATTCACGCCCTTGGTGTTGACTGGTAAGCATTCATTTTTTTCTGATACGTGTTTTGGTTGTGTTTGAAACTTCCATTTTGATCCGTCTTTTTAGAATGCGGAAATTTTGGTCCGCTGCTTTGGCAATATGAGATACTAAGATTGTTAAACACAGAAGGATAGAAAGAGCTTGATTCTAGAGGAATATGATAAATTGTAAGATTGCATAATTGGAAATTCAATACACAGGACCAAAATTGCAGTTATCCCAATTAAATTCATTTTTTTTTGTGACAACTGATTATATTCATTTTCACTCAAGTCACCATGGTTTTTTTCCAATCAAAATATCAGAAATTCGACTTCTTCAAAAACAATTACAAGAGTTTCTTTTGGAAGAGTTAAAATGGATCTTTAAGTATACAAACATACATACATACCAGGGGAACTGAAGGATATAGCCTCAAAGTCTCAGTTAGAGTTGCATGACGATAGTGCATTTCATCAAGAGCCGCACCAGTTATATTGACCACAAATTCATCAATGTTGGCTTCATGATTCAGACCAATAACATCCCTCACTTGTGCAAGTTTTTTACGTATTAGATGGTTCTTGCTGAGCATGTAGAAGAACCATGAGAGTGTACTTGCACTTGTATCCTTGCCAGCAATCATAAAATTCAGAACTATATCACTTAGATATCATTTGTCAGTCATTTTCTCTGGATCCTTCTCACTTTCCACAAGGAACATTGATAGTATATCCTCCTTGTCATTATTACTTATTACCAGATTTCTCGCCAGCCAGCAATTTCCTCTTTTTCTGGATTAGATTGTGATTTAAGTCACCATGGCTGGCATATCATTGGTTTGTAAATAAAATCTTAGCTAATGAAATTATTATAACACGTATATATTAGCTCCCTCTCCGTGTCTCTCTCAGGTGGCCATATCCTTTCCTCGAGCTAAATACACCTTGGGCGCCTGTATGGTATGTTGTCTGCACCAACGCTGATACTTATCTGCCCATTTTAATCTACTTCAGTTACCGATAAGCAAAGAAGAAATCAAGATGTAAATCTTAACTTTATTCTGTGTATTCATTCTTGCAGTTATTTAGGGTTGGCGTTGGTTCATATTCCATGTTATTGGATATATACATTGGTCGTGAAGGCAAAATGTTCAGTCTTTACCAGATTGTTTCCCCGCGCATTTGTAAAAGGTTGAATTCATGAGCTCAGACTGGGACATACTAAGTGACTGCAGAGAAAATTCTGGAGTTCTAGCGACAGTGAGCTCATTTCCCTTGCTCAGTTTTTGTATGTACAATAATTATTGAACTCTCCCCCCTCATCACATTATACAGGGGAAGAAGGGAAAGATCTCCATATCACAATGTTAAATCATTTAAGAATTTTGGCTCAATCTTATTGAAATGCTCCGAGTCTTCCATGTGTGATTTGTATTTATGATAAACAAACCCAACAGTATTTATAGCTTGCAGATCCTCTTTTTTAGGAAAAATTTCTATAATACATTATTCAACATTACAACCAACAATTACAATTACAGTGAACAAGAACTGAAAAAGGTTCAACTGTAACCTACCAAATCCAGAAGCTTTGATACATAATCACAGTCAATCTAAAAAAGAAACAATCATTTCTGACGCTACATATCAAAATTATCAACATATATCTATTTTAGCACCAAAGTCTCTTTTGGTAGATGCGGGCGTGCCAGCTTGTGGATGAGCAACCGTAGTAGTAGGGGTAGTGCGCTTAGCTTTCTGCTTCTAATCAAGCGACTAAGAATCAAAAGAGCACCAACTTGATCACCAGGTTCGCCAGGAGTCACCTTGACGTGGATTTACGATAGTCTATCAACATCAAATCGATATTCGTGTTGTGTAGCGAGCAGAGTAACCAAAGGAAATGACATGGAGAGAGTGCTCCGGGGAGCATTAGAATGAAAGGAGGAAAGGTTCCGAGGAACCGGGAAGGGAGATAAGGATGAAGACTTTAGGGAGTTGATATAAGTAAAGCAGGATTGCTAAGGCTTGACGCTTTAGCGTTGGGGCTGACTAGGTCGGGGGTGTTTTGTATTTGTGTTTGTAAAAGTTTGCAGGTTGATTATGTGTGTAGACTGATCCTCGAATTGTTCTTTTATAGTAGTTCTCATAGTAGATAAGGATACGGTCTTTGCTACATAGTCGGTTGAGTTGTACAAGGTTGTCGTACTTGGCAACTACGTAACTGGGTGACGCAGTTCCAGTCACGTATGAAGACTTATTTTAGAGCCACATGTATTGGTGATAATCGAGTCAAAGACTTGTAGAAGTCTTCATCGTTGGATAATGTAGGCAAATATTGTAGTTGCCTCTTAATATAATTCTGATAGCCATATAAGGCTAGCAAACTGTACCGCGCAGAGCCAATCATAACTTAGGGAAAAAGCTCATTAATTGAGTAAACAACCTCACCCAGAAGACGTACGCATCCTTAGGTGTTTAATTGTATAAATGAGAAGACTTTATAATTAGTCAAACTCCTCAAACTTGTCATGCAGTTATTGGATTTCATGCACCTATGGACAAAAGGGGTATTCACTCAGGACATTTACGGGTTTGTCCAAAGTATAATTTTGGGTGTAAACATTGCCCCACAGCCTCGAGGCCATGAGTCTCGCGAATGACCGAAGAGGCTTATATTCATGCTGATCCAAAGTCATTGGTATTGACTACGTTCATAACATTAAGTGAGTAAACAACCCATTAAATGGGTCTTCAAACTCAAGCGTTACGCATCAAAAATTTTTAGAGAAACTGTGTGCTTCGCTTGCTCTTGAAGATGTGGTACCATGCACCTCGAGTAGATAACGTTCTCAAGTAGATTCACCTTGAGTATATTGGTGGAGAGGCGAGGTGAATGAAAGAAGGCGAGACACCCCCTTCCTTTTTTGTGTTGGCGAGATGCCAAATGTTTTTGTTTGTTGGGGAGATGCCATTTTTTTAAGGTGGCGAGATGTAACATTTTTTTTAAAAGTGGCAAGATGCACCTTTTTTGTTGAAGGTGGTGAGATTCCCCCTCACTTTTGGTCCCTTGTGTAACATCCCGTACCCAAAAGTTACTTTTCACAGAGGTTTACGAGTTACCGAGGACTCTTAACTACGATCGGTAATTCGATAAGTTATCGCTCGAGTTAATTATCGAGTTTTTCTAAGTTCTCCAAATACCTGATTCGATGACTCGATGTTGTAGTTCACGTCAACACGAGTCTCCCGGTATTTTCGGAATATTTTTCGGAGCTTCCGGCTAATTTCTGTGAATTTCTGAAGTCTATGGTAATTTTGGATTATTATTCCGGTAAAAAGGAGTTTTACTATTCAACCTTTTTACTTTTCACCTTCTTTGAATCTGAGCCGTTGGATCAATTCCAGATTGAATCTGGACCGTTCAATTCCCTATAAATAAGGGAAGAGTTTTGACTCGGTCAAAACTCTCCTCCGGTCAACTCTCTCTCTCTCTCCCGATTTTTCTCTCCTCTCCCTCAACCTCCGTCTGCTCCCCTCATCGGAGCTCCGTCTGCTCCCCACACCGGCGCACCACCACCAATATCTTCCTCTCCTTCTCCTCTTCAAAACCCCTATCACTTCTCACTTCGAGAGGCAAGGATGAGGGAGATCGACCGAGTTGGGGTGCGGCGGTCTTCGCCGGATTTTGGCCGTTCCAGGCGGAGTTAGGGCGCGTGGAAGGTAAGGTTCGTCTCCTCTGTACTTCCTCTTCCTTTTCCATGTCTTTGAACGATCGATTTGAGCCTGAGAGAATTCTTCCTTTTTCTGTGTTCACTGTGCTTTCTGGGTTTCTGAGTCCTCGTCTCCGACGAGGAGTTCTGGTGGTCTGGTGGTAGTTGGAGTTCCGAAGAGGCTGGGGACTAGGGACTGAGGCAGAGGAAGCCCTAGTTGGTGAGTCTGGGCAGTGGGGAGCCTCTGTACTCGGGAGCAATGGTGGAGGTACTGTCGGAGCTGTCGTGGTGCTGGTAGAGGGAGTTATAGGGACTGGTGGCGACTGAGGCAACTGTAAGGTGAGTTTGGGGAGGTTTTACAAGTCGACAGTCCGGAGAGGAGGGGACTAGAGAGCTACTGAACTTATCCTGAGGATGGAGTTAAGGTGAGTTTGGGTTGTTGTCTCCTGCGTGTTGTGTTGTGTTGTTTTGTTGTTTGTGTTGTTGTTGTGCCCTATTGCTGAATTGGAGTTGTTATGTTTTGCATGAATGTCGATAACTTGGAGACGAAGGAAACAGGGAGGTTATGGCGAAATTCCAGCAAGTTACCGGAATTCGGTGAAACGTAGTAGTTCCGGCAGAATGCCGAAGAGGTAGAAATCGAATCCCTGCTAAGCTTTTAGTCGTAAAGTTCGGTTCACCCCTAAGTTGAGTAATTACGGGAAAAAATTGGACGTAAGTAGGAAGTTTCCATTTTGGGAAACTTCCCAATCTAAGGAACACTCGCCATGTTAGGAAACTTTCCATTTTGGGAAACTTTCCCTTTTTGGAAGGTTTCCATTTAAAAGAAAATGTTAAATCGGTAAATCGACTCGAGGTTAAATATATTGGTTAATGTGACACGTTGGGTATCCATAGTAATTCAACGAATTATTACGTGACACCCTAACGTCAAGTTAAAGTGATAAAGAAAAGTTCGGAAGCTGAGTCGGACTTCCGGTAATTTGAGTTAAGAGTCGATAACCGGGAAAGAAAGTCAAAAAGGTTAAAGTGTCATAAAAAGGAACTTGGTCAACATGTGGTCAAATAGGAATTCCTGGTCAAACTAGGAAAAGACCAAGTCAACTGTGGAATGACTAATACATTGGTTTATTTGTACAGTCTCTGGTTGAAAGTGAAACGGGCTCGACTACGTGGTTAGCTCGAGGAACTTTCCGAGCAAGAAGAGAGTCGCATTAAGTACTGTGAGTGGACCTTGCTTTTAAATTAAACTGCATGACATAGACTTTATTTGTTTTCTCCTTTATTTATGAGATTTCCTCCATTTAATGTTTTACGGTGATTTCGAGATTTAAGGATTTACCATTTTTAAAGATAAACGAGCCGGGAAAGAGGTTCCTACCTTTCCCGGGGTTTTAAAGGATTTTCTCGGATTATGGTTTAATGGTTTTCACCGTTTTGGGGATTATGGAGGGAGACGTTTTAAAAAGGAGAATTTGGCTCTTGGATTTAAGGATTTTAAAGTAAAGGCAGAGAACCGGTTTTTGGTTCCTGGAAAGGTTTTTAAATCCAATGTATTTGGGGTGAAGTCAGGGAGATTTGACTTGGTTTTACGAGTTTTACGAGGTTTTACAGGTTTTAAAGGATTTAAAGGATAAGGATATATATTGCATGCTAGCATGGACCCTCTCCAGATGGAGCGGGTACCATCTCTGGATAGTAGCAGGTCGGGACCCTCTTCGGTAGTAGCTGGTCAATAGACTCTCTCGAATAGAGCAGGTCAGGACCCTCCCCGATGAGCTGGTCAATGGACCCTCTCGAATAGAGCAGGTCAGGACCCTCCCCGATGAGCTGGTCGTGGTAGAGCGGGTCGGGATTTCTCGTGGATGAGGTTAACACCCCACGTAATTGTTTATATTTGAGCCAAGGCATTGTTTATGTTTTACTTGCATGCGGATTTTCCTAGGAAAACTTAGAGGGAGAACATTAAATGAATTAGAGCTTTTATATTTTATTTTTGTCCACTCACCCTGACAGTTTTCAATGTTTCTCCCCTGGGCCCTTCGTTTTCAAATGCCCAGTGGTGCAGGGTTCTCGAGGGGAGGTCGTGCGCGTACATGGGTCGAGGCATAGTCGATCAATCCGTTGCTGCTTGAAATTCTTTAGGGTAATCATCTTAGTAGACTGCTCTGACTAACCCAGTTTAGCTAATTAAGTAGGTTAGGGAGCAGGATGCCTTCATGAGTTAGGGATTGTTGTTAGATACTCATGGAAGTGCTGAGTTGGTAGGTAGGAAGGGTTGGTCATTTCAAGGGGGTTTCAGTAAGAAGTTCCCTTGAGGTGGTCCCCGCAGGATTTACTTCGAGTTAAAGGGATTTAACTCGGGGTGGGTCCTGACACCTTGTGCCCTAGGTTTCCCTGATGGAAAGATATAAAAACTTTAGTGTGCCCCTAGTAAAAGGAGAAGAGATGGTGTTGCAGTACCATGCATAGATGAAGGCACACACAACTACTATGGATGCCCCCCCAAGTGTAGGGAAGGATTCTGCGAAGTCATGAAACACATATAAATTAGCATATTGCCAATTTGCACTTATTTTGACCTGTCTTCACTTAAATTGTCATAACTCCAGAAATATCTGAACGACAAACTATAAAATCTTCTGGAAAATAGACATATATGGCTTTCTTTTGATATAAGGTGAGCCAACTAGTTCTTGCTAGATTGCTCCAGTTAGAACCGTGAAGTGGGCTGTCCTGCTGTGACTGTTGTAGTTTTCAACATTGGAACCTCCCTACATTCAAACTACCACAACTCTTTCTAGGAATGTCAGAACGACAAACCGTAAAACCACTGGAAAGTGGACGTCTAGGGATTTCTGTTGACATAAGGCGATCCAATTAGTTCCTCCTGTATCATTCAAAACTAAACCGCGAAGTTGGCTGTCTTGTTGTGGCTATTTTAGTTTTCACATTTGAATCCCGTGTTTAATCTCGCTTCGCTGGCAGTAACTCAAAGGCAATTAAGATGTCTATTGTCTTCAAGCCTCAAGGATAGGCTGCGTATGAAGGTCAAACCTTTTCTAGGAAAAAACATTAGTTCCCTCATAAGGCTACGGTGGAGGTCACCGATGCTTCACCCCAAGTCTCGATCCTGTTATGGTTCCAAATTGAGACCCTTGTTTCCAAGAACTTCCAAGTGTAGAGTAAAAGTGTTTCGGATCAACAACTTGAAAATTTTGACAAGGTAGCTTGTAAGGACTGTCATGTTTCCCCTCAAGCATTGTTTTCATGTGATAAAGCATAATCTTTAATTGCACACCTAAAGGTGTTAAGCACTTATCAACTTTATTGTCATCGATCATGTCATTATCAGTGTTCGAACTGATCGTTTTTCCTATGATGGACTGTTATGTCCTATCTTCAAGCTCCTCTTCCTTGGGTTTGAGGGAGCATATTTTATCGCCCCAAGTCGTCAAACTTGCATCGATGACATCAAACATCTAGATTCGCTCCAGAGCCGTTTTGACCACTAACCACTAAATTGGCTATGTTTTTTCATGCGCGACTTCGGTCTGCCACATATCACGAATGTTTGTGTATCCGAAAATAATAGTGATTTAGGAGAGGCTTGCAGTATGGACACTCGTCTGCCTTTTCCATGGATGTAGATGGAAGAGACTACCCCTTGTCCCACTAGGCATGCCAATGTTTTGGCGTCGCAACTCAGCTTAGGGAGTGTGAGCTAATTGTATCACAGTCTCTTTTGGTAGATACAGACGTGTCAACTAGTGGGTGAGCAACCGTAGTAGTAGGGGTAGTGCGCTTAGCTTACTGCTTCTAATCAAGCGACTGAGGATCAAGAGAGCATCAACTTAATCACTAGGTTCGTCATGAGTCACCTTGACGAGGATTTACGGTAGTCTATCACCAACAAATCGATACTCGCATTGTATAGCGAGCAAAGCAAAGAAAAGGACATGGAGTGAACACTCAAGGGAGCATGAAAAGGAAAGGAGGAAATGTTCCGGGGAACCGAGAAGAGAGATAAGGATGAAGATGTTCGGCGTGAAAATAGATTTTCTTCGAACAACCAGGCTTAGGCGTGCCAGTACCTATGGGTCAGGTACAACCTTGATCTTGATGCTTGTTCGCCTTCTGACTTCTCTTCAAACAACTATCGTACAGGCACTGGTCAGGCCGGCACTGAGGTTTTTCTTAGACCTAGCTAAAGAGCAACTAGGATTTTTCTCCTCTTCTCGCAAAGCAGACGTTTTTTACTCGGACCGGTGTGGTTGAGCAGAGCTATAAATCAGGATTGCAGGTCATTCGCCAAAGAGTTCCTTGACAAACCTAAGATATTTGCTAAGGTTATTCTCCTTAACAATGGTTTTACGAGTATTCGCCGACGGATCGGTCTTTAGCGGTTGTGGACTATTCGCTCACGGATAAGGCTTGGTGAGGTAGAAGCGGGAACTACCGACGGGTCAGGCTTTGGTGAGTAGCAGCGTAGAATGTCTACGGATAGGGCTTTGGTGAACAAAAAGACCCAAGGAATATTTTTGGTAGAGGTGCTCCGAGGGAGGCTTGTTTTGCAGTGTGCAAAAGTTGTTTGTTGATTGATTGGAGATGTCCCTGAATCATACACCTTGACCCCTTTCTATAGTGAACACTAGGGTTTGTTCTTGCTTACGGATCAAGGCATATCAAATATTTTTCTGAAGATCATGGAAAGAATCCTTAAGCAACTGCAAATCTTTGCCAAGCATGACCTCCAACGGGAAGGAAAATATTTACAATAACGTAGACCGCAAGAATCGGTCCAATGGGCTCTTCTACCAAGCATTCGCCGAAAGATATTATTTTGGCTCAAACATTGCCCTAGGCCTTGAGATTGAACCCAAGCCCACTTCTGAAATCGATAAGGGCTAGAAACCTGACCCAGTTTCTTTAAAATAATTAGAATGCCGCATTGTTTCCCTTTTGTCGTCGTCTACCTTCAACAAACAACGCTTAGCTTTAGAGATACCTGTTCAGTTCCTCTAAATACCCAGACACCAAATCTCATTCCCACATCATCTTTGCACCATGACTAATATTTCCACCAAAGAAATGGCCATTGATGGTAAGAGAATCTCTAAAAAGCTAAAAGTCATTGATCACCCAAATCACTCTCATCTGGAATTGACCACCAGAGCCACCGCTGGGCTTGGTCGATTCATGAAGAAGATCCCAGAAGTTGAACACTACTATCATGAATCAAGAGTACCAATCTTCCTCTTCCAAAATGTTTTTGTTGATGTCACTGCATTGCAGAAACAAAGTGATTGTCCAGCCAGAATTAGAGCTTGGCCATTCCCAAGTGATAAATGATGAAGTGGTATCAAAATCGCAGAGCTCTTGATCTTGATCGATGGAAGCTGGCAGGAATCGCGGATGCTATCGACCTGAGTTTTACTCTGAATAGTCGCGGCGCAAATCGACCTCTGTTGATGGCTGCTGCCTGCTTCTGGAACTCCTTCAGTAACACTTTCGATTTCAGATTTGGTCAAATGGGTATCACTTTACTGGATATTTATGCTATTACTGGTTTCCCAGTTACTGAGGAAGCATATCAAGAATATCTCTTTGAGAATGCAGACATCTTCCACACTGCTGACCCAACAGACTACCCAACGCATCTATCCTACAAAGGATGGGTTGGACATTTTTATGCTCGCACAGACGAGAAAAGTGGAATTACATTCGTAGACTTCTAGCTTCACAAATTTGTAGCCTACACAGCAACCCAGAAGTTAACCAAGACCTGGACACGCACTACAACTCTTCTCTTCAATGGGTATCGCCTCGGCCTAGCTGAGCTAGTATTGGGATTTTTATATTGAGCGTTGTACAAGCTTTCACTTCACCAACTAAATTACAGCGACGTATCACACCCACTTTGGATTTTAGACCTCTGGTTGCACATCTACTTTGTTCAGTTCAGAGATGAGCAAGCCACTAACTTCCTAGAAAACCAAGTATTATAAAGAGCATTCACCAACGCTTTTTCACCTCTAACAATTGGATATGCCTGGTATTTGGAGTATCTGTCCAACCTTGATGCCACAACCCTAGACTCTGGTCTCCTTGTTCTTAACCATAATTATCCTGAAGCTCTGACGAATGGGTTCATGTGGTCCACAGCGTAGACCCTTGAAGGGCGAAAGCTGTTCAACCAGTCTATTTCTCTCATGGATATTCCTCTGTCCAAGTTAGCTGGCTTTGAACTTGACGCACCTAAGCACTTTTATCGCCAGCTTGGCATGTATCAGCGTGTGCCTTTCCCCCTTACCCATAGTATCAACTGCTACAGCTCCTGGCAAATAGAAAAAGCACCAAAGCAAAAAGTAGGGGATCCTCGCTTCCAATCCAGATTAATTCCTTCAAAAGCCAAGGTACACAGTTTTAAACTGTTATTTCCCACCGATGGTGTTTCTCAAGACTATGCATAATGGTGGAATTCTCTTTATGATCATCACTAGCCCGTAGACATTGGCACCTTCTTCAGACCTACCTTCAGACAAGCCAGATCCATCCTCTCTGCTGAAGACAAATTAGTTCTTGACGGAGCTGATGTCTTAGGGAAATTCACACAAGTTAGAGGCTCAGAAGCAAATCCACAGGTAACTATACTTCCAATTGGTTCTTACTCTTACCAGCTAACAAACCACTAACTGATTGCTAAACTATGCAGAGTCATGTTCTAAGCGCACTTCCAGCCTAAGCATCATCTTCACAACCCAAAAAGAGAGGCAGGAAAGCAATCATTCCAGATTCTGATGAAGATATCGAACCTCATCTGGTATGTTTCTAAGACCTTCAGCACTTCTAACAATGTCTATATTAATCATCATCTACTAACATTTTAACCCTTCGTAGTTAACTCTTAAATGAAGAAACACCACGACGGATCCCTCCTCCTCTCAGCAAACTTCAATTCCAACACCTCCCCCTCAAGATTGGGAAGCTGAAAGGCGATTAGCAGGGGACGTTGTGTTGTGTCGTCTCTTACCTACATCTAACGCTGTTCCCCTCCAGATGCTGCGTTCGTCAGAGGTTGAAGCTTCTTCAAATCCTAACACCACTACTGAGACTGAAAATGAAAGACCTTTACCAGAACATTCCAGTGAGTCGAACGAAAACAACAGGGTGATCATTTTGGCAGAAGTTGCACATGATATAGCGAATAGCTCTATTCTTGCTGCTCCTGAATCTCCAGAGATAGACCCTGGTGTGGGATCATTAGATAATCATATTCCACAAGTAAGATGGTTATCCTGTTGTTATTTCAATTATTAGTTTCTCTAAGAAAACTCATTAATATGTCTCTTCAACATCATCAAACAGGATCCAGTCGTGGAAGAAACTATGAATGCGTCCTCGATCCTCCAAACCTTACCAGATGAAACATAAATCCTTCCTGAAACAGCCGTCCATAACGCAGAGGAAGATGTAGAACCCTTTGAGACACCAACTGTCCAGGTATAATAGTTTCATTCTGCTTGAAGAATTTATTTCACATCTTTTCCAAAACTCATATTTAGTTTTATTTTCAGGAATCAACTATTTTTCCTGTCGCGAACGCTCCTCAAGTTGATATTCCTAGGCCCGCGAATGCATCTGTAACCTCTGAGAAGCATGAGAATATCCTTCCTTCAACCACTGATAACCCACAAGATATTTCTTCTTCTGTTGAGGCTATACACTTCTCATATTTTGATATACCAAGAACTGTAGCCATACTTGAAACCTAATTGCTTAGGTTTTAAAAATTCCAGGTGTTAATGGCTGGACAAGAGCATATTTCTATAGCTGGTAGATTAACAAGTGCAACACCCTCAGACATGCCTGCTGCTGAAACATCCTTAGAGGAAAGTCTTCAAGCCCTCTTTGAAATCACTACTGTTGATCCTGAAGTAGTTGCAGCCAAAGAATTCCTGGCGAATCTCGACACCGTTGACATTACCTTGGAGGAGAATGAAAACAAAGTCCTTGAAGCCATTTTGACCCTCGGTGGTTATGTAGATGCTGAAAAATTGAAGCTCCTTGAAAGCTGCATGCAACATCTGCCCTCACAAATCGACAACTGGGAATCTGATAAAAACATAACCAAAGCCATTAGCGAACAGAAAGGCCAGCTATTGAAATCTTTTTCCTAAAGCATCCCAACAACTTCAGTCTGAGTATCAAGAGGCTACTGTGACCACAGACAAGCGCATAGCAGAACTGGAAGCTCTATTGAAGCAAGCATGTGAGGAAAAACAAGCCAAACTCTCTGTTATTCAAGCACGAATTCCAGAGATGAAGAACCTAAAGGACCAACTTCAAAAGACAGAAGACTCAGAAAAATGTGCAAATGAAAAAGCCTTAACATCCAAGGCTGACCTTAAAAGGATCCTTATAGATATTAGGTTTGTTGGCAAGCTCTTGTAATCAGCCCATTGGGCTTGAAACCTCCTTTGTAAATGACCCAAACTTCAATCATCTAGTAACTAATTGTTTCCTTCGTTGAATGTATTGTCTTGGTAAATCCAATGGTCTAAAAGGCGCCAGGCGATAGGCGGGCGGTGACCCATAGCCTAGCGCCTGGACAGCCTAGGCGGGGACTAGGCGGATATTAGACGATTTACTTTTTTCATATTTATTAATTAAAAATATATATTTTATGTACTACAATATTTGAAAACAGTCAAATATGGATAAATTATTCAACATAAATCTTGTTAGATATATTTATAAAATAGATTATAGCCAAAATTTAGCATAACTTCATGTACAAGTGAGAAACAACAATAATAAACACATAGACTTCTAATTCTAAAAACATCATTTACTCTTATACTCTCATACTCCCCATAATGTAACAGCCCCACCACCAAATGTAAATAAAATTAGCCAGAGAGCTATGAACCCTAGACGGCTAGGCGGCGTCTAGGCGGGCTAGGCGGCAATTAAGCGGGCTAGGCGGTCGCCTAATTGCCCATAGCCTGACACAAAAGTCTTGAAGAAAAGCGAGGCGGCTTGTTGCAGCCTAGAGCCTGGGCATGGACTAGGCGGTGCTAGGCGGGGCCTTTTAGAACCATGGGTAAATCACAACACGTGATTTTCATTAATGTTGTGATCCTTAAAAGATGTAAAACACAACCACCTTTGACCAAAATAATCAAAACCGTTTCCCGAAGGTTCAATATCTATCCATTCACCACTATAAATTGATGAACTAAGAACAGTTTCTCTCAAACCTCACAGCATCCTCCCAATGGCACTTATCTCCTGTCTTATTCTCAAAAAAATCTTTCCACCATATATCATACACCATGAGAAAACCATTTCTAAGTTTAGTGGCATGTCCTCATGTCTTTCCACAAAGTGTGAATTATGTTTTAGGATCTGTGTGAATGTGCAGCATCCTCACAACATAGTCCATAGAAGGATAATGAGGACTACCAACTTATATCAACTCATTCTGGCTTGTGTTCGTTCTTTGATTAGCATATAGCTCTTCAGATAGTATATATGACTGTCCTCTGCCAGCCGCTCCTCCTATCTTGTACTTCTTACGATAAATAGTGAATAGCAGTAGAACTTATGCTATGGTATCAGAGCCATTTTTTGGCTTCTTTGTATTGTAAATGTTCTTTGCCACAAAGCCACATATAAATAAAACACTTGATTGTTTCCCTTGTCTTTGTTTGAATCGAACCAAAAATTGGTTTCTCAATTTTAAACCACAGGTGTTGGTTCAATATATAGATGAAATTGAAACTCAAATAGTTACAGATCAGATGAAACTCTCGAAGTTCCAAAAAAATTGAAAATTTGAAAAGATTTTAGGGTTTCCTATATCCTGCATGGTATAGTGTTGCCCCCAGTTTGGTTTGGTTACCGCGAATGGACTCCAAAGATGCTAAACCAAGCAAACTCGTTGTATGTACCATGCCCCCCATGTTGGAAGTTAAAGGAAAACCAAAGTCTTGTCAGGAGGCTGAACAACCAATGGAGGATCTTCATACTCCTAGACACTAGGAATATATTTCTTCAGATGACAGCCATTGATAGGATTAGCATAAATTTCGTCATCTAACTCTCTGAGATAGTAAGCACCTTTATCAACAAGACGATCAATGACAAATGGCTCATCCCAAGTTGAGGACCACTTTCCACGTCCGCGAACGTGTTCTCCAAAAGGTAAAATGACTTTCCAAACTAGGTCTCCAACTCCAAAACTGCGTCCTTTGGTGCATTTATCATATGCTCGAGCAACCCTTTTCTTCTCCATGATGAGAGTGTCCAAGGCTTCCATTCGTTTTAAGTCTAAGCCTTCATATTCCTGATACATAGCTTAGACATAATCCTCACCAATCAACTGATGCTATTCACGAACGCGCAGAGAATGAACATTAATCTCCATAGGGAGAACTGTATCATGGCCAAACATCAAGGCATATGGAGTGCTCCCAATAGGAGTTCTTTTGGAGGTTCTGTATGCCCACAAAGTGTGGTCTAACTCATTATGCCAATCCCTGGGGTTATCTGCCAACATCTTTTGTAAAATACTCAGGATAATCTTGTTGCTAGCTTCTGCCTATCCATTGGACTAAGCATTATAAGGTGTAGAGTGTAAAAACTTAATTCCATAACCTTCAAGAAACTCTTGAGTTTCCTTAGCCATAAAAGCTGCCCCCCGGTATGCCACCAAGCATTCTGGTATACCAAATCTGCAAATAATCCGAAAAATGAACTGGTAAACTATTTCAGTAGAAGATTCTTTCACCGGGACTGCCTCTACCCACTTAGTAAAAAAATCTGTTCCTACCAAAAAGAACTTATGTTGTTAAGAGAAATAGATGTGAATAACCCTTACAAAGTCTAACGCCCAGTCTCTGCCACGCCAAGGCTTAATAATAGGTTGCATAGGAATATCTGGAACATGCTGGACTGGCCCATGAGCCTGACACTCGAAACAACCCATAGCGAAGTCTATACAGTTTTTAAGAATAGATGGCCAGAAGAAACCATAGCGACGAATGAGCCACCTCATCTTGGGTCCAGCCTGGTGAGATCCACAGACCCATAAATGCACCTCTCTAAGCAATAATTTAGCTTCTTTTCTATAGATACATCGTAGGTCAATGTCTTCCTTTCCTCGGCGTAAAAGCTCTCCTCCCTTGAGAATGTAATTGAGTTCAAAGTACCTAACCTTTTTATCCACTGGAGCAGATGGATTTGTCAAGTATTGTATTATAGGTTGTCGCCAATCAACATCAATAGAATCCAGTGTTGTCACCAACCACTCATCATTAATTTCCCGGTGAGCCATGAAAGAAGGTAAAGTACGTTTTTCCACTTTACAAATTTGTTCGCGAACGCCATCAGCCAAGCTGACACCAGTAGCAATTTGTGCTAACTTCTTTGCAGTATAATTCTTCTCTCTAGGTATGTAGTCAAGCATGACATCTGCAAATTCATCTAGTAATTCTATTGCTCTCTCATAGAAAGGGATTAGCCCAAAAGTAATACACTTGTACACACCTCTGAGTTGGTTAATCACCAAGAGTGAATCGCCCAACATTTCTACTTTTCTGATTCTCATCTCCAGAAACCTCTCCAAACTAATGATTAACGCTTCATACTCTACCTGATTATTAGTACACTTCCACTCCATCTGGAAAGAATAAGAGAACCTGTCCCATGCTGATTAACCAATGAAATTCCAACTCCTGACAAAGAATCTGTATAGCTACCATCAAAGTATAAAACCCATGGATGTGTATAAACCAGGCCAACTTCTTCATCCTTATATTCCACATGTTTCTAAGTAGGATGATGCAAAAGGAAGTCTAAAACCGTCTGTCCAGTTTATGCCTTGAGTGGAGCATACTGAAGTGAAAACTCAAATAAAGCTAGCATCCATTTGCCAACCCTACCACTTAAGAAAGGTCTAGTCAGCATATACTTTACTAGGTCAGTCTGTGCCACTACCAATGTACTAAAAGATAGCATATAATGTCGTAATTTACATCCAGCAAAGTATAAAGCCAGACAGAGCTTCTCAATTGGCGAATATCTAGTTTCTGCATCCAGCAATGTCCTGTTAAGGTAATACACCGCGTGCTCGAAGACCTTACCATCCTCCCTGGTCTCATCCTGAGCTAATAAACCTGCAACAGAGTAAGATGACGCTGATATGTATAATTTCAAGGGAATTCTCGGACGTGGTGGTCGCGGCACAAGAGGACTTGCCAAATATTCTTTGATTCTATTGAAGGCTTCCTGATGCACTGATTCCCAAACAAACTTCTCCTCAGTATGCAACTTAAGGAGAGGGGAGAATGGAGCAATCTTTCCTGCAAAATTAGAAATAAATCTTCGTAAGAAATTGATCATGCTTATCAGACTCTGTAACTCCTTCTTGTTCCTTAGAGCCGGAGCCTTTATTACTGCCTGAGCCTTATCGCATGGAACTTCTATGCCACGCTGGTGTATCATAAAACCCAAGAAATCTCCTGTACGAACCCAAAAAATTCACTTGGCTGGATTCATGCGAAGCTTGTGCCTCCTCATCCTTACAAACACCATTTGCAGGTTTTCAATGTGATTCTCCTTCCTCTTGGACTTAACTACCACGTCATCAATGTAAACCTCTACCTTGGTGCTGAGGATGTCATGGAAAATTAGATTCATGGCTCGCTGGTAAGTGGCCGCTGCATTCTTGAGTCCAAAAGGCATACCTATATTCTCAAAAGCCCTTGTAAAGCTTGGACATCGAAAAGTTGTCTTGTGTCTGTCTTCTTTATGCACAGGTATCTGATGATATCTAGCTGTTCCATCCTGAAGGATAGAATTTCGTGTCCAGCTACAACATCTACCTATATCTGTCATGGGCATAGGGTACACATCCTTAGATGTTGTTGTATTGAGGTTCCGGTAATCTACACACACGTGTATCTTTCCATTCTTCTTCCGAACCAGAACAATGTTGGATAACCACTATGTATACTTCGCTGGCCTGATTATCCCTGCTTTGACCATGTTTTGCACCTTTGTCTTAACAGTCTCTGCTGTCTCAGCATTATTCACCGTTGTTCCTGTTGTACTGACTGATAACCACTTATTATAGGTAACCTATGACAGACCAGCTCAGGTGTTAAACCAGGCATGTCTTTCATATTTCTCAGCAAAACAATCTTTAAATTCTTGCAACAACTCAATCAGTTGTTGTCTCTATTGTGGTTCTAAGTATTGACTAATATCAACCTCCATCGGTTCCTCAGAAGAACCTAGGTTAACTTTCTCGACTGGATCTTTTACTTTAGGTGGAGTATCATCTAAGGCTACAGGAGCTGGTTGGATAATCTCTTTCTCATCACATTCGCCATTGACTAAATCGTCTTCAATACACTCGACCAAGGCTATTTCATTCTAGGTCTCTTGTTCCTGCCTAAAAATAGACAACCTCTGGTGCAGGAACACATAAGCCTCTACTTCTTCCTTGCTGAAGTTTGCTATCATTTATGATTAGTGGGGGATGGTATGATGAAGCTAGGCCTGTTGGTATCAGCGCGAGTTTGGACGAGACCCCATCATGAAAGTTCTGAAGAGATGATCCCATATGGATTACCTTTGTTGTGTATCCCAACTACCCTAAGAGGACGCATATCTCCATAGTAATACTCAGAATCTAGCATACATGCAACCACTGAATATGGTTGCTCATCCGCCTTAACTAGTTCTGGTTGATCTATTACTGGGTTCCACATGACCAACTCCTGATGCATAGAAGATGGAACTCAATATGCTCAGTGAATCCAATCCCTGCCAAGTATGATGCTATATGGGGCAGAACAATCTGTAAGGCAAAATGACTGGAAGAAGTCAGATGACCCTAGTTTTATCTTGATTAGCAAAACCGTAGAGGTTTTAGTCACATTGCCCGCAAAGATTTTTACTTATAAGTTGCTATTAAGGATCTTGTCTTTAGGGATCTTCAATGCCTCCATTATCTGTACTGTAATGATACTAACAACAGCACCATTATCAATCAAGATCTTGTTCACCTTCATACCTTCCATCTCAGCTGTCATGTACAACGGTTTGAGATGCTGAGCCATAGTTATTATTGGCTTGGTAAATATCATAAACAACTTTTTTAGATCAAATTCCTCATTCACGCTCTCAGGCTTCCTAACCTGGACTTTTTGCAAATCTGAAGACGATTGTTCTATCTTCTCTGTGATGGGAAGCTCCTTTTCCTTGATGTTACCTGAATTCAAAAGGATATAAGGTGGTACAGGTCTTGACAAAGTATACTTCTTAGAAAGAGTATATGTCGTTACATTCCAGCCCTGTGGAAATTGGAGGTTTAGGATTTTCCCTCATGTTACGTGTAGCATGTCACACTCTAGGCTAACTTTTTGCACCTCTGCCTCGAGCCCTTCTATGTTGTCATCATCGCTGAGCTCTAAACATGCCTCGTCTTTTGTCTGTTGCTCAGGGCAAGATGTCACCACTGAAACCAGCATAATTACTTCATCAATAACAGGAATCTCAGGAATAGACATTCCTTTTAAAATAGCCTCAGGTGTAAGCTCGTGAGTAACTTGTGAACAGATTACTTCTTTCTTCTCTCGATAAACCACTCTTTGTCTCCATTCAAATCTCCAGTGGCGAACCATTCCATTCGAGACAGTTTCCACCTTAGCTTTCTTCCTTCTAGCCTCCTCAGACGTGGCTTCTTTGGCGAATGACAATCTACTGAGGACTGAGACCCTTTGTTCTTGTTTATCATTCACTAGTCGTTGTGACAACCTATTGAAAGTACTTTCTCTCTGCTGAGGTCTATCGTTCGCTTGTTCGCTGCATTTGTTCCCATAGCGAATATGCACATAGGGACTGGCCTTCAGATTTTCAATCACCCTTCGTAACTGCTCCGGCGTTCATCTTACCTGATCAGGCTGAACGTCACCTTTTTCCAAAGCTTCTAGTGTTCGCTTTGATTGACCATACTTCTTCTATGCATTCTTGGTCTAAGTTGGTGTCGCCTCTACCACTCTCCCTCTTTCTCATACGTACCACTTATCCTCCTTGATAAATGCTTTTGAAATAGGTTGTATGTATGGCTTTGTTAGAATATCTGGTTGAGCTTTTACATGAGCCTCAACTCTGGCACTGGTGGAAGCTTGAAACTACTGCACTGCCTTGGAACCTTAAGGATCTGATTCACCTGTCCAAACGTCTTCACGCTTCGTGGACTAGAAGATGCATAATGGTTTGGTGGCGAATGCAATGCTGTGGCTTCTGATGACTTAACAATCTTTTCAAACTCTTCATAATTCATCTTCAAATCACACTCCACCTTGCATCTAGAGCACAAAACCATTGTAGAGCCCTCCAAAGCTGGTTCCACTTTCTTGATTACAACTTGTTGCTCTGAACACTCTGCTTTATGCAGATCCAACGTCAGCTTCTGTGCTCTTTTCTGGTTGAGTGTAACATCAACCATAGACACCTCTGCTTCTAGCTTGTCTCTAAAATTCAGGTGCCCTTCATTCAGTCATTGTTGGATCTGGTCTTTAAGTTGTACACAAGTCACAGTACGATGAGTCCAAACATTATGGAACTTAAAATATGTTTTACATGCAATAACCTCTTCAGCTGGAACTAGCCCCCAAGGAATCTCCATTATTCCTTCTGTAATTAACGTATCCAGGATGATATGGGCCAGATTAGAATCGTATGTGTAGTCTAAAAATCGAGGCTTGACATTCTTTCGCTCAAGAGTTATCACTAGATTGATATCAACCATGGCGACTGTAACGAATGGATTAACGTCGACCCATGCTGCTGTCTTTTTGCCTTCAACATCCAGTTTACCATTGTTAATCTAAGTCTGGAGCTGATCATTCAACCTGATACACTCAGAGGTGTTATGATTCCACAGATTGTGATATTTGCAGTACCTCTTCCCCCTGATCTGTTCTGGCTTTGGACAATCTTCGAAGTCATGTCGCACCTTTCCTTAAGCAAATAGTTCATCAAGGATCTCTAGAGCCTTGTGAGCGTTATATGTTTAGGACTCATATTCTGGTTTGGCGAACGCCCCAGTTGTCACCTTTACCGGGTTTTTCTCCGTGCGCAAAGCCCTGGACTTGACTACTTGCCTCCCAGCTAATTTCACTGCAGCCACGTCCTCTTCATCATCTTGCTCAACATACCCCTATGGCTCCACATAATGATGTTGTGGGCTATAAAAAGGGTCTAGGTGTGAGTAAACAGTGGACATCATCCTGCCCCTGTTGAGACCATATCTGGATTTTAAAGTGCCTGGAATATAAGATGTCGGTGAGCCATGTGGTGCCCCAGGACCTCCATCCAATTCATCTAAAAAGTTCTGATAGCTGGCCACTTTGCTCATCAAGTCTTCCATGCTTGCAAAGTGAACGTCATGATACTTAGCCTTCTGACGACGCTCTAAACCCTTAATAGTTATGCGAATAACATCCTGTTCTGAAATTGGAGTTTTGCATTTGGTCTGCTGAATTTTAAACCTTTTCACATACTCCACAGGAGACTCCATCGGCTGTTGATATATGGAAGTCAAAGAGGATAGATCAACTTCGGGCTCCACCTTGCCAAAGGTTGTTCTGAACATAGCTTCCATAGTTGGCCAATTAGGGATTTGACCTAGGAGTCAATCTAGTATACCAAGTTAATGTGGACCCTGCAAGAAAAGACCCAACTCTTAATTTAAAAATATCATTGGTCTCATAAGGACCGCATTTGCTCTGAAAGCGAGAAATATGAGTGGCTGCATCCTTTGATTCTTCTCTAGAAAAAGTTGTAAATCGAAGCTGCCTATAATGCTCAGGCCATGGCGTACCCGTTACTTCATCCAGATATAGATTAGAGTAATTTAAATTAACGGATGGCTGGCCCTGCATTGTCCTCACAGTTTCTTGGATCATCTGCATCACCTGATCTAGCGTACATACCTGGTCATTCGTCATTCCATTAGGAATCTCCACTCGTGGTTCAAGACCTCTAGGTAGATCCTGATTCCTTTGACACCTCATAGTCATCTCTTGCCTAGCAGGTGTCCCGACTACTGGATTTCTTGTGTCTGTTTGAACCGATGTGAATTAGTAGCTTTAATAGTCATAGTTTTGGCAGATGACGACGGATTTGTCACCTCTTCAAAACTCTGCTACTCTAGTTATTCTTCGAGCTTTCCTTTTGCTCTAGCAGCCCATTGAGCATCACGGCTTCTTTCTATTCCCAGGATTTTCTCAACTTCTCGAATGCGTTCAAACTGCCTATCGATTTTGTCATCAGTCTCAGCGACATCCTGGGTAGTAGTATTCTATAGCTTTTCTATGCTTTGGCTCGTTGCCTTAATCTCTTGGTCATGTTGCGTTTAAGTCTGCCCAAACTGCTGTATAGTCATCTCCACTCGGTCCATCTTCTCGGACAGAACTGCCAACTTTGCAACAACATCTGCTAATAGTCGTTTTGATTCTTCGTCCATGATATCACTACTACAATTAATGGACTCTGTTGGTTCTCCTGGTAATTGACCAAAACGCAAAATCGTTTCTTTAAGCGCTAAACCTCTGCAAAATCGAATTATGTGGATTAATCCGTGAATGCTGTGATTTATTGCACGATAGGTACAACTTTGAATATTTGTTAACACCCGTATGTCCTGCTGTGGGCATGCCAGATGTTCGGCGTGAAAATAGATTTTCTTCGAACAACCAGGCTTGAGGCGTGCCAGTACCTATGGGTCAAGTACAACCTTAATCTTGATGCTTGCTCGCCTTCTGACTTATCTTCAAACAACTCATACAGGCGCTGGTCAGACCGACAGTTAGGTTCTTCTTAGACCTAGCTAAAGAGCAACTATGATTTTTCTCCTCTTCTCACGAAGCAGACGTTTCTTACTCTGACCAGTGTGGTTGAGAAGAGCTACAAATCAGGATTGCAGGTCGTTTGCCAAAGAGATCCTCAGCAAACCGGGGATATTTGCTAAGGTTATTCACCTTAACAATGGTTTTGCGAGTATTCGCCGACGGATCGGTCTTTATGAAGCGGTGGTGGACTATTCGCTCACGGATGAGGCTTGGTGAGGTAGAAGCAGAAACTGCTGACTGGTCGGGTTTTGGTGAGTAGTAGCAGAGAATGTCTACGGATAGGGCTTTGGTGAACAAAAAGACCCAAGAAATCTTTTTGATAGAGGTACTCCGAGGGAGTCTTGTTTTGCAGTGTGCAAAAGTTGTTTGTTGATTGATTGGAGATATCCCTGAATCATACACCTTGACCCCTTTATATAGTGAGCACTAGGCTTTGTTCTTGCTTACGGATCAAGGCATATCAAACCTTACTCCGAAGATCATGGAAAGAGTCCTTAAGCAACTGTAAATTTTCGCCAAACATGACCTCAAACGGGAAAGAAAATATTTACAATAATGTAGACTGCAAGAATCGGTCTAATGGGCTCTTCTGCCAAGCATTCGCCGAAATGTATTATTTTGGCCCAAACAGAAAACTCTGGGGAGTCAGGATAATAAAGGATGATTGCTAAGGCTTGAACTTTTAGCGTTGGGGCCGACTTGGTCTGATGTGTTTTGTATTTGTGTTTGTAGAAGTTTGCAGGTTGATTCTGTGTGTAGATTGATCCTCGAACCTTTCTTTTATAGTGGTTCGCATAGTAGATAAGGATACGGTCTTTGCTGCATAGTCGGTTGAGTTTCACAAGATTTCATCTTACTTGGCAACTACATAATGGGGTGACGCAGTTCCAGTCACGTATGAAAACTTATTTTAAAACCACATATATTGGTCATAATATAGGCAAATAGTGTAGTTGCCTTTTAATATAATTCTGCTAGCCATATAAGGCCAATGAACTGTATCCCGCGGAGCCAACCATAACTCAGGGAGAAAGACTCCTTAATTTAGTAAATAGCCTCACCCATAAGACGTATGCATCGTTAGGTGTTTAATTGTATAAAGGAGAAGACTATATAATTTATCAAACTCCTCAAACTTGTCATGCACGTATTGGATTTCATGGACCTATAGACAAAAGGGGTATTCACTCAGGACATTTACGGTTTTGTCCAAAGTGTAATTTTGGGTGTAAACAATATGCACATGTAACCTCTCTATTACATTAAAAAAATAACTAATTGACGTTAAAATAATCTCTGGACAAGACACCTTGACCATGACACATCCTAACAAAATCTTAAATCATCACTCAAAGAAGAGACCAAAACCCTCGCTCAAAGAGGGACACCTAACCAAACTACCAAAAACATAAGAAATAATAACAAAAAAAAGACCCAACCTTGGTCTAAAGGGAGCCCAGACCCATACAAACCCTACCTTGAAGAATGGGCCACACAGAGCCCATCAACATTGCTACATCTGGATACAATACGTCCACCCAACTAACGCCTCTCTGTCGTCGTTCATTGTTGTCCAAAGAGCAAACAATCCATGAACCGCCTTGGAGAGGTAGCACCCATCCATCTTTCACGAACAACATGAAAGCAAGGTAATGAATACCCAAACCATAATAATTAATCAATCCAAGAGGGCGATCACCACCTTATGTTCCCTATTACAAATAGCAGTAACTTTCCTAGTTTCACTAGGAGTAAGTTTTTTTTCCTAAAGGTCACATGAATAGCATTTGCATCTGTAAGATATTTTCTAGGGTTTTGGGAGACTTAGTTGGATGAAGGACATGTGGTAGGATTTGAATGCTCCAAAGAGAGTATAAATAGCAGAATGTATTCCCATTGTCGCCATGAATGAAAAATCTTTGCTTTTATTTTGAATTTCTTTCCTTTCTGTTCTTAAAGTAAAAAGGTCCATATCCCTAATATCAGGTATCAGAGCACTTTAATACTGACGGTACGATGGCGAAACCAAGGAACGCTGGAAACCATCCTCAGAGTTCTGGTGAGGGTTCAAACCTTGAATCCAAATTTCACTCACACAAGGAGAATACTGAATCCAAATCTCCATTCAGTGCATTCCAGGAGTCTTTCAGCTCATTACGTGGTGAACATATGGAGTTTCGAACAATCAAGCTATCATCTGATGTTGCAACTGATAAACTGGACTTGTCACTGCTAAAGTTTGGTTCACTGCCTCCTACATCAGGAACACCCTTACGGGCAGCTCAGCTGGAGTTTTGAGCTTAGACTAATGTAATGATATCCTTGACTGCTGCTATAGAGGTAGGTAGTCACTCTAAACCACTTCAGGGAGTCTTATTTTTAGAAGATGCTAGTGGTGACGGTGAAGAATTACTTGAGTTTAACACTAGTAAGCCTATTATCACTGATGATGTTGGGGTTGTTCTAAACCCTCTTATTGTGAGTAAAGTAAGAGTTAGTGAAAACAAAGTGGAAAACAATAGTGAGAAAGGGGAACTTAGTGGGAAGGATAAGGTTCAGTGGGGAGAGTGTTCAAAAAGACCTCCACCATAGATTCAGTTTTTTCAGCATAACAATTTTGGCACACGACCTTTTAGTCATACTTATGGCCCTTACCCTACTAGCATACAATAACCTGTTATCAACTCTGTGATTACATGTTCCAATTGCATCACTAAGTTTTGTTAATTCCATTACAGGTCCCAATTTTGTAGCACCAAGTTTTGTCAACCCTTTACTAAACTATAACCCAAATTTTCTCTACAACACCGGCTTTTGGCCCTAACCTTAATCCACACAAAGTCTCGAAGTACCATCGTTCTTCTTAATAAGCAACACTAGGGCACCCCATGAAGAAGAGCTAGGTCGAATATAACCCTTATCCAACAACTCCTGCAATTAAATTCTCAACTCTTATAATTAGGGCTGGGCTCAACCCCAGACCGGGACAATTTTTTCAGGGATCGAGCCCGGACCGATAGTAATGTGTCTGGGCCGGTTTTCAGTTTTACAAAGTTAGGACCTGGTAAAATCCAGGACCAGGTGACAGAAATTCTAAGACCGGTCAAAGCCCAGACCAGCATTGTACGGACCGGTCCTGCCAGTTTTCAGGCCCAGACCGGTTAACAATGCTGTTATAGAAATCTTAAGCCTTCTGTTAATTCAATTGTTACCAGAAATCTCTAAGTATATGGTTCCGATGAAGAACTTCATAGTCAGATAAATCGATCAAACACCAAAACCAACACAATCAAATAACTCATATCGTTCAAAACATATGGTTCCGATCACTCAGAAAATCAGAATTATCCTAAAACCAACACAATCAAACACCAATTTGCTTTAAGATCTCACCTTTACACAAAATCCAACCAAGTTGATCGATTACAGACAGATCGATTTACAACATCTTGGTGGTCACGACGCCACCCAGACAGATGAAGCTTTAGCTTTTTGGGTCAAAACTGGATGGGGAGAGAAGCTCAAAAGGAGGTTCATCAATGGGGGAATCAGTGTGAATGGGTTTGAGAAAATAGGCTTTTTTATGAAATGGGTCTCCACCTGTTGGTGAAACCATGAATATTTCTCTCTTCAATCATGATGTGTGAAAGATGAGGAAGATGATTGAAGAAGACCACAGACTGAGGGTTTTGTTGTTACAAAGTAGCAAACATAGCCAAAGTTGTGCAAAGAATTTGGAAGTAGGCTCTATTGTCCTTTCTGGATTTTGACATAGGAGAGAACGCTATTTGTCATGATTTATGAGTGTGAGAAGAAGAAGAAGAAGAAGAAGAAGAACATATGAGGATAGAAGAAGACTGACTTTGATATAGACTAGTGGGTTTTATACTTTTATTGGATAACAGTTTAACACAATACTTGTTATTACTGTCGGGCCTTTGGGTTTTAGTTTTTTTATTTTTAGGGACCAGGCCCGACCCGTGTGTTAATGGGCCTGGACCAGATATGAAATAAAAAACACTGGACCAGAAAAAAGTCTGGCCCGGCCCGGTCGGTCTGGTTTGGGTTTTTTTGATGAGTCGGGTTTTTTGCCCAGCCTTACTTTTAATTTGGTAAGGGTCATCCTATAAGCTGCTTGAGAAATGGGTGTGGTCCCAGGTAGTAAATATATCGTAAAGTCAATCTCCCTCTTAGAAGACAAACCAGACAATTCATCTGGGAATACCTTTGGAAACTTTTTAACTGCAAGAATATCATCTAAGCTAATCTCTACCTTTCTAGTATCCACCACATGTGCTAGGTGGGTCTGACAACGTTTATTTAACAACTTCTTAGCTGTAACAACTGAAATCAAACACGTGGGAAGAATATCCCTTTCTTTTTGAAATGTGACCTCAGGAATTCCAAGACTTCGTAACACCACTTCCTTTTAATAACAATCTACTATGACTCTATTTGCCCCCAAAAATTTCATACCCAATCAATTCTAAAGGAATTAAATCAACTTTGAACCCAAGACCACCAACTAACACCTCACAACTCTAAAACACACAATCTTATCTCCATCACATCACCAGAAGGTAAGAATACATGTCATTCACCTGGGAGTAGTGAAGATGACACATTGGCAAATTGTGAAAATCTACTAGCTAAGAGCTTTTGGTTATTCCATTTCAGGGTCAGTTTTAAAATGATATACCAAATTGACATTCAGATCCATCCTTGAATTGACTACCATGGAAACCATGCTTAGAACCACTTTTGGTACTGTGGTGCCAAAGGTTGATCTTGCATCTTTAACTTTCATATACTAGCAACCTATGGAATCTTCTGTAGAGTTCCTCAAAATGTTCAAGATAGAACAAGCTACAACAAGCTAAGTGCACGTCACCAATAGCCAAGGACTTAAAAATTGATTTTTTCGGCGATACATCGTTGACAATTTTGTGTGTTTCATGTAGCTAAATATTTTTCATCTTCCAAAGCAATCTTGTCCGAAAATCTCGATATATTGAGATATTTCGAGAAATATTTGATTTTTTCTCCGATATTTATGAAAAATTCCATAAATGTTCTTACTCCAAGAACCAAAAACGCAGAAGAAATGGAGTTTAGAGATTATGGCTCGATTCGAATATACAAAAGATCAAGGATGAGGAGAAAAGTAAGGCGAACAGATATGTACTCACCAATGATTGTGTCGTCATCATTGTCGTCAGAAACCATGGCTTTGGCGGAAAACATAAACTGTAGAGAAAAAGGATTTCGAGTTCGACCTCGATTCTGATCTCCATTGTGGGTGGATGCATGTGTGATTTGATTGAGAGGTTTTGTAAAGAAAGGGAAGAGAGTGGTGGTTGTGTGCTGTCGAGAGGCAGTCGGAGTTGCCGGCGTCGGGCGGAGAATGCCGGAGCATACGAGAGGTCGAGAGGAGACTGTTGACCTGATTTTGGGGCTTTTGACTTCTGTCAAAGGTCTCACCCCTTTTATACTTGAATGGACAGCAGAAATTAAAAGTTGAAAAAGATCAACGGCCCAAATTTTAAAAGGGTAAAAGTAAAATCTGAACATGGTAGAAATTATTAATATGAATGGTGATTAAAACTTACCATAAACCTTGGAAATTCATAGAGAATTGACGAAAGATCCGAAAAAATATTCCAAACATACCGGGAGACTCGTGTCAAAGTGTACTACAACGTCAGGGCCTTAAAGGAAGAATTTGAGTCATCTGGAAAAGCTCGAAAATAAAGGGGACGTTAACTTGCTAAGTTACTAAGCATGGTTAAAACCTCAGTAACTTGACAAAAACCATGTAAACACTTACAGGGTGTTACAATCTTCGTTCTCTTGCTTCTTTTTCATTTAACTCATGCATTGATCTCATGCTCTTATGTGTGACAGAAAGTACTTTTTAGTGAATATATACATCATTTAATGACTATTCTTCACAATACATTGAAAACTCTACACGCAAAGACGATGAAGATTGTGAAAAGTTTGTACCTAATTGGTCTTTTACGTGCTTCTAAATTACTCATGTAATTCCATGTGAAATATATCATATGTATAAAAGGTGTGATTGCATAGCCACCCTATAAGTTTCAAGCCATTAAAAAAATTAGATGTTTAAAGTAAATTTTTAAGAATTATCAACGATTCCAGTACTTACTTTTTCCCCTTAAATTACTACAACTCCTTATAAAATCAATGTTTATTCAAGATTTTCATTTCAAATATAGTAGATAATATAGATTGCAAACATCTCTAAAAGTTTCATTTAAAATTTCCTTGTTTTCATCAAATTTCTGTCAATTTTCTCAATTTTTTATTGCAATCGATATTTCTCTAATATTTCTGTCAAAATTTCTTTATTTTGATGGGTCAAAATTTTTGTAATCACCGAAATTTTAGTCCTCACCAATAGCTGAAGAGGATGTTATTCGCATTGACATTACAAGCTTAGAGCACAAGCACATAACCAAGCATCACGACATGCACTTCACCTGCATGGCAAACTTGATGAATAAAGTGGGAATCGAAGCTCAATCACAAGCACAATCCATTAAATCATTGTTAGATGTCATCTCTCTACCAAATATCTTTTTATTTATTTTCGTTATTTAAGCACCCTAAGAGTCATCTTTAGTTTGGTAAGAGAATATGTATGTTCTCACTTGTTCACAATTGCTTAGTGTAGAAGTCAGAAAAAAACGCTTGAAACATTAAGTCAAGACATTTAAACTCAATTTAGAAGCGTTGACATGCCACCACATATCCAAATCTTTGAGTGAGCCTCAAAACCACCTCAAGCACTAGCTTCCAAAAAACAAGTTTAATGAAATAGTGGTGTGATTCGCGAACAGGCTAACAATACGATCATATTCACATTAATATCTCTATATATTAAACGGAGTGGGGGTGATTATTGTTCACATGAACAGTATCCTCCTCCTTTTTCCCACAACCATGCCACCCAACGTGGTTATTTGTTCTTTTTATTTTCTGCTGCTGGAATATGATGTTGTAGGTTCATAAAGTTTGGATGATCTCTACCAACATAATTGTTCCACCTGATTGGAAAAATAAAGATTAATTGTCTATTTGCTAGAGGAGGAGATAAGGACGTTTGGGTATAGTAAGAGAGAAAATCCATTATAAATTTTTTAATTGTAAACCCGGGGTCAATATTTTGAACACACCTTTTGTTTTCAGTTAGCTCGACTCAAATTTCTCCTTGAATATGATATTTTCGATAGTTAAATATAATTATAATAAAAAAGGGTGAAATATAAAATAGTCGTATCATAAATTTAACAAGGAAAGAAAAGAACTATTAAAGATCAGCTCATCCAGAATGAATTTCCCGTTATAACCTTCAATTTAAATTTATTTTAGTTTAGCCATTAAATTTGTTTGTAATAAGAGAATTTTTTTTTATATTTTTTGTAAATTGAATTGCATGAGATGAAATTACATTTTCAATAATAATAATATTCATAATAATTATAATGAAAAAAAATGAATCGCTCTAAACCTAAATAATTATATTCATCAATATCGATTGTTCAGTGTTTATATTCATTTCTATCATTTTTTTAAAAAAAAATAGTAATTTTGGCAATGCATATGAATGTTATGTGGATAGGTTTGGTTTCGAATGTAAGTTGGGTTGATTCGGGTTTATGATTTAGGCTTAGGGTTTACGTGTTGTGTTAATTTTTTACTGGTCAGCCCGTCCAGAATGAATTTTCCGTTATACCCTTCAATTTAAATTTATTTCAATTTTGCCATTAAATTTGTTTTTAATTTTATATATTTTTTCAAATTGAATTTCATGACAGGAAATTACATTTTCAATAATAATAATATTCATGATAATTATAATGAAAAAAAAAATTGAATCGCTCTAAACCTAAATAATTATGTTCATCAATATCAATTGTTCAGTGTTTATATTCTTTTCTGTCACTTTTTTTCAAAAATAGTAATTTTGGCTGTGCATATGATTGTTATGTGGAAAGGTTTGGTTTCGAATGTAAGTTGGATTTGATTCGGGTTTATGATTTAGGGGTTAGGGTTTACGTGTTGTCTTATTTTATTTGTTTTACAATTTTGATCAAACTAGCAAAAATTTCATATTAATAAATCAGAGCGGAAAAAACGCATGCACTTCTGCACGCCCGAAGCGCGTGGTGGAAGGCTAGTATAAATAGAGTAGATAATTATAATAATACATGTCCAGGAATGAACAGTTTACAAAATTATATAACCTTTTCTTAAATAATGCAAAAATATATAACCTTTGTTCCTAATTCATTGGAACAATCTATATTTGTAATCGAAAGTATTGCAAGCACACTAAACTCTCTTATGTTTTTATTTAATTTTCTGATACATCTAGAGTTTATTTCTGATTTCTTTTCGGTAGGTCGAAAGTGTAGTCAATACTTTTATAATAGAACACGTCACCACATGCGTAGGATTATTTACAAAATATTTTTCCGGCACTCCACGTATTTTGTTCTATTTTACGTGTTATGTTGAAAATTTATTTTCAAATATATGATTTTTAGAAAATTTTATTGGTTTTTCTTTTATTTTAAATTCGGTGTTTAATCGTGATCATTGATTCGATCGTTATATCGGAGCCCATCGAAAACTTTTATTAACCCCCCTTCTCTATCCTTCCAATGACAATTTCCTCTTTTCTCTCTCTATCCCTTATCTTTTCCTTTTTTTCTCTCTTTCCCCTTCTGCTTTTTTCTTCTTTCCTCTTCTACTCGACATAGAGTGTCTCCAGATCAGAGACCACCACAGCCGAGCTACACCGCCGTGAGTCGCGTCTCACCGCCACCACTATCAGCCTCGCCTTGCCCCTGTCAGCTTGACCTGACCCGTAGCAGCTCTGAGACAACAGAACCGAAGCTCGGCCGAGGAGGAGTACGCTGGAGCTCTACCAAGTTGTCTCTGACGTCGAACCAGATCAGAGAAGCCCCTGGAGAGTTCCTGGCAGCAGCAAGAGTCGCCAAGTGGCTCGGAGGAGGAGGAGGAGGAGGAGGAGGAGGAGGAAGGATGTCTGAAGCACGTCACAAGGAGGATCCGCCGGGGAGCTGCTGCTCACGTTCGTTGAGGTAGTGGAACCATCTATTTTATTTTAGCCTTATTAGGTTGTTGGGACGGTGTAGAACCTAGGTTTGCTGGTGGAGAAGCGAAGTTTGGCCATGAAAGCTCGGTTTCCGGCCGAAACAGTCGATAGGAGAAGACGAGGTAAAAATCCAGAGTTTTTACCAAGCTGTTTTTACTTTTTACCATTTTACCGTGAGGTGAAATTACCTAATTAAATACCCCTGGCCGATTTACTTTTAACTTTTCCCGTTTTACTTTTATCATTTACTGTTTTACTGTGTTGAATTTTAATGTTATTGTGTTAACTTTTGACTTTTATTGTTTCATCGTTGGCCATTGACTTTTACTATTTCATCGTTGATCATTGACTTTTACTGTATCATCGTTAACTGTTGACTTTTACTGTTTCTGTTTGACTTTTTCTTTTTACTGTAGCAGATTTACTTCCTTACATTTTTATCGCTACATTTAATTAATTTAAAGGTTCTATAATTACCAAAGGTTTACACCCTTTTCACTAAACCTTGTTTAAAATATTTTAATTTAAATAGGCGACGAAACAACGTAAATACCGAATAGATAATAATCCTGAATTCTAATCGGTTCTAGAATCGGGGTATCAAATAATTAGACTCTAGTGTCGAGAAAATAAATTGGAAGTTTATCGAGTCATAATTGTAGATATTAAATCTTCGGGTATCTACCTGACCATATCATTTATACCTCACAAACAGACCCAGGAGCGCATCACCGCCAGCCTCAAGAGGATCGTCATCGGTTATCATGCATCTTCGTTTTTGAGGACATCCCTTTTGGTGTGGATTCCATATTTCATGATCTCTGTATTTCATTCAATAAGTTTGTTGTGTGCTCTGAACTGTTTTGGGCTTGTTATTTCAAGACTTTCTTTTCTTGTTGGTTTTATATTTGTCTCATTTGCTACCATTTGCTACCTTTCATTTGTGTAATAAATAATGATTAACAGTCTATCTATCTTTTTTACATTTGTTGTGATTATTTCATATTAGCTTTGTAGTTTCGATCTAGAGGGTAGTCATTACGTCAAATGGCATATTGGTTATTCACTAGTCTGGAATTACGACAGTTACTACCGTATTTCGAGGCCGAAAATAGTCTCAGGATGAGACATTTTGGGTTGTATAATGCTTTTGGAAATCACAGCCACCACGCACAGACATTTTCCTTGCCATTTAGTGTGATCTTGACCTCCGTCTCCACCCAACCTCCTTTGATGGAATTATTACAAGCGGTACCATCTTGTGTGGATCCATGAATTTACGATTCAGACAATTTATCTAAAATAAAAACAAACTCAAATAAAATAAAATAAATTTGAAGTTAATCAAATGTGCACCGGTTGATGCCTCCACGAAGCCATTACCTTGGGCAACATTTATGACTGTAATCTTTGTTAACACTAGTCCTTTGCTGCCGAGCTGGCAATACTCGTGTTACTCGAATAGTAGTCCTGAAAGTAGTAGCAGATAGATATCCGGAGTAACGACCGTGACAAGTGGTCTATTACTCTCTGATGCCTAAGTCAGCAAGCAAGTAAATCTGGCAGAGTAATAGTGAAAGTATAGTGACCGTACCTTAATCATTTGGACTGTCGCTATTTACAGGCTTGTCCTGAGGAGTAACTGAGCTCATATTTCGATGTGAGAGTAAATGTTCACTTCGAGCAAGGCAAGAGGTAATGCCCAGCAGAGTCAATCATAGTGTCGAGTAGTGGTTTATGCGTCGTACGTACGGGCGTGTCGCTAGGCTATTTGGCTGGTGGGTCGCACCATTACATGGGCCTCGTTGTTGGCTTGCTATTCGTAACGTTAACGTAGCTGGCGAGACGGTTATGATTGATTCTTAGGTAGCTAAGTGCTCTGCTTAGAACGTATATCAACAAGTCCCCCAAGTCCTTAGTCACGTGGGACCGCTTAATTGGAGAGTTTACAAGTAGATAGCTAGAATCAATCACAACTGTCGTACATAGCTAACGGGTATCTCAGAGTTCCCTCACTCCCCAGTTAAGGCATCCTTTAAACATAAGTGTGGCGGGTCAGGGGGTTTTTATTGGTGGTTACGAGCGACTTCATCTTTTGCGACAGGTGTCGCACTGGTGGTATGTTTACGAGTTAGCGGTTAATCATCGCTCGTGCTGGCGGTAGATCATCGCTTTGCAGATTTTAGGGCTGCCCAGTTTTTCTCTCAGTCAATAATGGTCTCCTGAAGAATGAGGCAAATTCTTGACGTTGATATATCGCCAGTGTGAAGGTAACAGTGATTCTTTTTTAACTTTCTAGGCGCGATTGTTCTCGTCTCCCTGATTTTTCTAGCAGATGATCTTCACTAGTATTTTGCTGGAGAAATTTTTTTGTCATACGTATGCAATTTTGGTGGCGCCTTCCGTCGCGGGTAGGCGGGTAGTCAGCTTTTTGTGCTGGCGTTTTGATATGTCTTGGCGAAAAAACATCTTAGCGAGCTATTCGCCATTCCTTAGTGGCTAAGCATCGCTAATTACTCCAAGAGGAGGTGTCTCGTATGTACGAGGTGTTAACGAGCGGTTCGTCATGAATTAGCAGATAAATGTCGCTAGTCTCTCTAAGAGGAGGCACCTCGTATTTACGAGGGATTGGCGAGTGGTTCGCCATGTCTTAGCAGGTAAACATCTCTAGCATGTGTGAAGATGGTCTTGAGCGGGTTCTTTGTTTTACCATTAACCGCTGGTTGTGGTGTAACACAATTGGTGTATGAGTCGTTAATATAGGGTAGCGGGAGTGATGGTTTGTGTTGCAAGTGAACCGCTAGGAAAATGAATCGTTTTCTCTTACGTGCGATGTCATTAAGTTTATGTCATGTGTCACGCATTCATTATGACGTTGGCGACCGAGGCGTCGCTTCAGTTGTCGCGTCTCATAATTGTGATGCTTTATGAAACGACGTGGTCACGTGTCGGTCATGTATCATTGCTAGGGTTTTGATCCAACAATTCTGCATCTCTCCCCTGTCTCTATATAGGGGTGGGTTTGAAACCCTTCTCCCCCTCAGTTCATTTTGCACAAAAACGCTGTCAAGACCCTTCGTTGAGAGTGCAGAGACTAAAAGAGTTCAGTTCTGTGTTTGTGCTGCCCAGCGTTTTCCGTGCTCGTCTGTTGCGTCTTCTTTCCCAAATCGAAATCTGGTGAGTTCTCAATCCTTGATTTGGGAGTTTTGGTTTTTTGTTCTTATTTTGGTTATTTCTCTAGGATTTCTGTATTGTGCTAGACGAAGTAGGGCCTATGTTCATGTGTTTTGGGCAGTGAGGATAGTTTTGATCAAAAATAATTCTAAAGATCTATGATTTTGTTGTTAGTGGCGGGTCATGGAAATTGTGAGCGCTAACAGTGAGGATGAGAGTGGTTCTAAGTCTAGGGAAATAATTTCAAGTCCCCCCAATCCACTAGCTAGCTTCATTTCCTCTTTTAGTCCCACGCACGCAGCTAGAACTTTTAATGATGCTCTTGCCTCTTCCATCATCAGGAAATGGCCGATCGAGGGAAAAGAGTGGAGAGCCCAGAGCCATTTTTTGTTGCACCACCTGTAACTAACTTGATCGAAGTTGCCGCTATGAACACTAGTGCCCATGCCCGTGCTGAGGGAAGTGAGCATGCTGGCATTTCTAGGCATGTCGAAACTTCCTCTGGCGGTTCCCCCAGAAGAGATTCAGCTGGCGTCCCCTTTGCAGACTATGAGCTGGAAGAAAATGTTATGGTCGTGGAGACTGCCATTAGATTTTCCATGAGCGGCATCAAAGACAACTGGTGACAGGACCCACCCCGGATTAAACCCCTTTAACCCGAAGTAAATCCTGCGGGGACCACCTCAAGGGAACTTCTTACCGCAACTCCCTTGAAATGGCCAACCCTTCCTACACAACTAACTAAACCGGGTTAGTCAGAGCAGTCTATAGAGATGATTACCCAAAGAATTTCAAGCAGCAACGGAAATGATCGACTATGCCTCGACTCTCGTACGCGCTCGACCTCCTCTCAAGAACCCTGCATCACTGGGCATTTAAAAACGAAAGGCCCAGGGGAGAAACATTTAAAAACTGTTAGAGTGAGTGGACGAAAATGAAATATAAAAAACTCTATTTCCTTTAATGCTCTCCCAAAACTTTAATGATTCAAATATCATTTATGCATGCCCACAATTACCAAATTTCCACAAACGCATGACAAGGTAAACAATTAAAGAATATGGGAAGAGAAATGTTCACCAAACATAATAAGTCTGACCTCTCAGACTAGGGTCGGAGCTAAGAGCTCTAGTAGCGCCCTCACGCTACGCTATGCTAGCTAGATAAAATAATACGGTCAACCCTTATAATATCAACCTGACCTCTCAGGCTTGTCTGACCTCTCAGACCAGGGTCGGAGCTAAGAGCTCTAGAATATGTGATAACGGTCAACCCTTATAATATCAACCTGACCTCTCAGGCTTGTCTGACCTCTCAGACCAGGGTCGGAGCTAAGAGCTCTAGATAAAGTGGAAATGGTCAACCCTCATAGTGCACTACGTAGTTTGCCTGACCTCTCAGGCTAGGGTCGGAGCTAAGAGCTCTAGTAGCGCCCTCACGCTACTCTAACTAGCATATTTATTGGTCAACCCTTAAAATAAAAAATTCATAACAAGACAATAATCAAATTCTCTTCCCAAAACAATTAATTAAAACAATTCCTTGTCATATATGCATAAAACCAATTTCCAACGAAGTCTCGGGTTCAAATCCATTCGAAGGACGGCCATCACCGTCTATAACCATTTTCGGGAGAAATAGAAAATTGAGTAATAATGTAAATACTTCACGCATAAGTGTCAATATCTCAAACCATAGTAAAAATCTTTAACCGAGGCTCCCGCTAAACTTTAACCAAATAAAATCGTTCAAGAACCCGAGAAAGATATAATTCTCGAAAACCATCATAAAACCATGCAATTAACTCAATAATTAAAGCATGCATTTATTTAAAATAATATGTCCACTCACAGTACTATTGCGACCTTCCCGCTCGGAAAGCTCCTCGAGCGAAACCCTCGACTACCGCGTAGTCGAGCCCGTCTCACGTCCGACCAGAGACTGTACAACAAATCATCAAATTAGTCAATCACAGTTGACTTGGTCTTTTCCTAGTTTGACCAGGAAATTCCTATTTGACCACGTTTGACCAAATTCCTCTCTTTTTAACAGCTTTTCAACATCACACTTATTTCCGATTATCGACTCGAAGTTTGGTTTCCGTTTACGCCACTTTAGCATAAGTATTTTTCTCTTTACTTATTGTGAGTCGATACGTCGATAATTAAATTATCCGATTGTTTTTCCATGATTAACTTGACAATTCCGTTAATAGGAGTCAACATCTCCCTCAACCACTAGAGTGGTCAACATATTATAATTCCCATATTTCACTAATTAACTTCACAACCTTTAACTTGAATTCTACATTTTCTTTAACCTTTTCAACCCGATTTAACATCTTTTCATAAATGGAAAGTTTCCTAAATTGGTAAGTCTTCCTTAAAATGGGAAGTTTCCAAAAATGGAAACTTCCTACTTACGTCCAATTTTCCGTAAATATTCCGATTACGATTCAACTAACACTTTTCGATTCAAAGCTTAATGGGGATTCGGTTTCTACCTCTTCGGCACTCTGCCGGTTCAACTGCATCCCCAGAATCTTCGTCGGATTCCGGTATCTTGCCGGAATTTCGCCAGAGTTTCCCCGTTTTCTTCGTCACCAAGTTATCGACAACAAGACAACAAAACAACATCAAATTATCATCCCAACAACATTAACAACTCCAATACCAAAATCAAAACCAGGAATGAGTTCTTTACCTCGTCTCACCTCTATCTCTCTGCCTAGGGTGACCTCTGCACCCGGCAGTGTCAAAGTGACTTTCACAGCCCTTCAACCATTCTTCTCCCTTCCTCTTTAACTCCAGAACCAGCTGCCTAGGCCTTCTGGAGCTCGAAATGCAGCCCAGAATCTTCAGAAAACCGCCGCCGGAGCAACCAATCTCGGCGGAGAAACTCACTGCCTTAAACCAGAGATTTCAAGATGTCACCAATCGAAGAAACTGAACACATGAGCTTGTAGAACACATCAAGGAGATCGAAAAACCTACCTCAAACTGGAGATTCGGTGGCCGGAGGCCAGAGAAATGTTGCCGGGAAACCTCGAGACAAAAGTCGGGATTTTACAGGAACCTCAATGCTTGAGTGATTTTCGAGCACAGGAAGGATGGGCTTGAGGAGAGGAGTTGAATGACACCAGCCACGCGCGCAGCCATGGCCTGACGACGGGGATCGCGACGGCGAAGGCGGAGGAAGAAGAAAACGCGTTTTACGTCGAGAGAGAGAGCCGGGGAAGACTTTGACCAAGTCTGACCCGTGCCTCTATTTATAAGAGGACGGACGGCCCAGATCTTCCCTCTGAAGATCTGACGGCTCAGATCAAACTCCAATCTTTTACCATTTACTGTTTACTGAATTACCAAAGGTAATTTCCTTATTACCGAAACTTCCAAAATTCGTAGAAAATAAACCGAAACTCCGAAAAATAATCCGAAACTACCGGGAGACTCGTGTCGACACGTACTATGACATCGAGTCATCAATTCAGGTATTTGGTATACTTTTAAAAACTCGAAAATTAACTCGAGCGATAACTTATCGAATTACCGATCGTAGTTAAAAATCCTCGGTAACTCGTAAACCTCGGTGAAAAGTAACTTTTGTTAACTTTAAAAGATTCGGGGTGTGACAATTCTCCCCACCTTATAAAAATTTCGTCCTCGAAATTTCTATACTCGAAGTCCAACACTGTGGGGGAAAGTACCACTTAAAATAATAATATTGCTCTCCAATATCACTTCCTTCTGAGAACTCATTTGAAACGCCTCACGAATAGCATTGTCAAAACTCTAAACACATGCCCTTTACGCTCAACATAATAACTTCGACCAGTAACCAACCTCCTATCCCTTCTGGTTTAGCCAACTAAACACACCCCAATACTCTTACTAACCACAAGTGACGTCGTCACAATACTACTAATACTCATCTGATCCAATAACACCTCGCTTGTCGCGAGTAAAATTTCTTCAAGAACACTCGTATTCTTTCGTTGAATTTAGATATCAACTCAACACATTCCCTCTGCAGGAAATGACTATCACGCCCGAGGAGTAGGGTCCGATGTCACTAATGGATTTAACTCCTCTGGTAACACAATACCACGTGGAGCCAAATCTACTGACAGCAAGTCCACGAGAAAACCATGATCACATTGTGTTACACAAACCATCACCTCATTTGAACCGGGCTCCCTGACTTGGTTTACGCTTTCTAGAAACTATTCTGTCATGTTGTAGAGTAATTGTCTTCCCTTACTCTATCATTACTCAAACCATAGTACACCCAGGACACGAGTTGCCATGAATTTTAGCGTAAATCCAAAACCATAGCCTTTATATCAGGGAGATACCAGTCTCCAGACACCGAGATCCAACAATATTTACTGCTCGCATGAAGACAAATTGTCAGGCTACACACTGCTCACGTAACTATTCTGACAACACACATCCGGACCTTTTTATTCACAAGCCAAACATTAGAGTCGCTAGCTCAAATATCACTTGGTGGGGTTACAGCATACTTTGCCACTGGTAATACATACCCGTACCACTCATAGGTGAGGTGCCACTGACCTCCCTATCTCTTACCTTAGCCTGGAACGGCGCATAGTGCAGAACTTGCACTTCAACCACCGTGCGTCTATTAAACATTGTCCGCATCAGTACTGAAATAGACTTACCATTAAAAGAGATTCAGAGCCTTACCCGCTCAACAAGGATGGTTCATTCCCAAATGCCTCCATTACCACATCGTCCGGTAATAACCAGCAACTTGGACATTTAACCAGATCAGACATCTACATGAAATTTAGTGCCACTGGTGCACGCCCAAAGGAACATCTGATCAAAGCATCGGGAATTAATTTCACCAGACACAACCATGTTGATCACCGAGCATCCAGTTAACGAGGCACAAGATAACAAATACCATTACCGCACTGGGCACGTATACATCACAGAGTCAACTCGTACAACTAGACAGTTTCTAACAAAACTGTCCCCCAGGCGCTGCGGGTTTACCATCCACCGCAACCTCTATTCGGTAAGATTCAAAATTCTCAATCGCTTACCACTCTAGATCTTAAATCACAAGGTCCACTGCCACACGTTAACATCCTCTCAGATCATAACTTAATCTGAACGTAGCTTAATCACTCCACGGTTTCCGATGGAGTGTTGCACAACTTAGCAACATACTTTACTACTCTTGTAACAATTTGGTTTCCAAAACCTTGACTCGTAACACCTTTGAGTCATCAAAGAAACTCTTTCCTCAGTTTCACTGCATTTCATACTCGCCGAAATGTTGACAATTTCGCAAGTCATCTCCAATGATCTTTCTTGCTACCACTTTACACTCGTGGCGCCAAGAATTGTCGTTAGGTCAATCATTCCTAACAAGTAGGGTCACTACTCAAATGACCAATGACCATAGCAATGCCTACAATAGTTTAATCCTCTCAGGATTTCTTTAAATTATCCTCAATAATTGATCTCCCAGATCTTAATCCTTATTCCCCATATCAAGATTGAGGATATTTTCTGTCGCTGCAGTGAAGGTAGCTTATGAACCCTAAATACGACTAAGTACACTTCCGGTTACAATACTAGATTAGACCACAGCCAGTGAGTGCACAAATTCCCATGCCATCAAGCTCAGTTAATCGTCCTCGAAGAAACCAAGTGTCATAACGGACGACTGGGACTGCAGATTCAAGATTGAGCAACTACAAACATTCTTGCTCAAATTAATGACCCAGTAAACCTTGCCTCACTGCTGTCCCTTCACCATTTCCGTGCATCTAACTCAACATGCACTCCGCCACCTACTAACGACATGTAATAATCTCGCTAACCATCATAAAAGTCGGAGCCACCAACAATAACCCACTTCCGACATATACTTAAATGGTTAGGCCATCTTCTGGACGTTTTGTACAGAAACTTCCAACCAAACGTCTCTAATCTCCGTTCTCACTAAATGGAACTCTCATGAGAAATTCTTAAGATGATGTCATCACTAGTATTAGTCACATACCTGGTGTCATTTTGACCACACATAACTGCACACCATAATTATGCCTTACCAGCATGTGCTACCCAAATTTCAACTTCACCACTTCCCTACACAGGAGGGTACACGTGCTCATGTGGGGTATACACATGTACATCTTCAACCGTCAAACAGTGCCGTTTGCACAACTACCGGTTCCTACCCACAATAATACCAAGTCCATCAAGGCTCGTATCACTATCTCCGGTACCCCAAGCACCCTTGGTCCGAGACCCGGTGGCTTGTTGCTACTTCCAACACGTTCCTTTAAATTCCGAAACCAATTACCTTTAATTACCACTAGTAACGCTTCCTCGATCTGAAAATCGATCTCTAATACAGCCAACCTGGAGACTCCTCCACTGGTGTACTAATTACAACACTTTGACCGCAGGTGGATAACTCACCTTGAGGTTGCCATGAGTCCCAAGATCTGGTGACACGATTTAAATTCTTGCCTCCACGATAAATGGCCAAATGACCATTGTCACCTATAATTCAAATCACGCTTGGACTCACTAACGATTCGAATATTTCTAGTACCCCAAACATGGGTGGCTGGAGCTAAGAAGATCTAGTCGTAGCTGTCGACAACAATGTCAGCACCAAAGCTGACCCACGCCATTAGTTCTAGTGGCTGTCCCATAAAGCATCAAGTGACCAAAACAGCCTTTACTTCCTTAACATTCTTCAATAGTGTCACATCATGGACTCGTCACTAGAAAAAAGTCCATTGATCACAAAATAACCCCACTCAACTTTCCTTGAGTCATTCCACTTTCATATGTCCGTTGGTTTCTCTGAAACCACACTAATGACGAACCTCAACAAAATCGTGGCAATCGTCAAATCTTAATATTCATCCCCTCAGAATAATCGCGCTAGGCGACTTCAGCTCCTTTTTCCATCACAGGATGCAACATCTTTCAGTAACTCGTACGACTCGTCACTGCTAAGAGCCTCATAACACGAACACCCAAGCCTTGTCTTAGGCTTCTACAGCATCCCTGTCAACGACCATGACAGCCTCCCAGGTGTGAATTAATCGTTTCACCACCGAGTACTCACACGTAAAGCTCAAACGTTAAACAACGTGAGTTTACAGCTCGATCCCCAACTCAAATCTCATAAATCAATGGGGAATACAAAAACATAAATACGTAACGAGCTTACCTTGTTCCTTACAGGAACTCTCTATGAGGTCGCGCGTACTGAGGCATAGTCTTGAAGATTCGATCGTTTATAGGACCACTCGGTCCATATCTCAATCCGGAAGTACTAACTCATATCCTCAATAAACACTAAGCGTCCAAGCATAAAATGCCGATGGATCCGCCGCGGTCGGACCATCACTCTATAGACACTAAGTGATACCAAGTATATGAGGTAGTAACAGGAACGATAACCTAATGCTCTGATACCATTGACAGGACCCACCCCGGATTAAACCCCTTTAACCCGAAGTAAATCCTGCGGGGACCACCTCAAGGGAACTTCTTACCGCAACTCCCTTGAAATGGCCAACCCTTCCTACACAACTAACTAAACCGGGTTAGTCAGAGCAGTCTATAGAGATGATTACCCAAAGAATTTCAAGCAGCAACGGAAATGATCGACTATGCCTCGACTCTCGTACGCGCTCGACCTCCTCTCAAGAACCCTGCATCACTGGGCATTTAAAAACGAAAGGCCCAGGGGAGAAACATTTAAAAACTGTTAGAGTGAGTGGACGAAAATGAAATATAAAAAACTCTATTTCCTTTAATGCTCTCCCAAAACTTTAATGATTCAAATATCATTTATGCATGCCCACAATTACCAAATTTCCACAAACGCATGACAAGGTAAACAATTAAAGAATATGGGAAGAGAAATGTTCACCAAACATAATAAGTCTGACCTCTCAGACTAGGGTCGGAGCTAAGAGCTCTAGTAGCGCCCTCACGCTACGCTATGCTAGCTAGATAAAATAATACGGTCAACCCTTATAATATCAACCTGACCTCTCAGGCTTGTCTGACCTCTCAGACCAGGGTCGGAGCTAAGAGCTCTAGAATATGTGATAACGGTCAACCCTTATAATATCAACCTGACCTCTCAGGCTTGTCTGACCTCTCAGACCAGGGTCGGAGCTAAGAGCTCTAGATAAAGTGGAAATGGTCAACCCTCATAGTGCACTACGTAGTTTGCCTGACCTCTCAGGCTAGGGTCGGAGCTAAGAGCTCTAGTAGCGCCCTCACGCTACTCTAACTAGCATATTTATTGGTCAACCCTTAAAATAAAAAATTCATAACAAGACAATAATCAAATTCTCTTCCCAAAACAATTAATTAAAACAATTCCTTGTCATATATGCATAAAACCAATTTCCAACGAAGTCTCGGGTTCAAATCCATTCGAAGGACGGCCATCACCGTCTATAACCATTTTCGGGAGAAATAGAAAATTGAGTAATAATGTAAATACTTCACGCATAAGTGTCAATATCTCAAACCATAGTAAAAATCTTTAACCGAGGCTCCCGCTAAACTTTAACCAAATAAAATCGTTCAAGAACCCGAGAAAGATATAATTCTCGAAAACCATCATAAAACCATGCAATTAACTCAATAATTAAAGCATGCATTTATTTAAAATAATATGTCCACTCACAGTACTATTGCGACCTTCCCGCTCGGAAAGCTCCTCGAGCGAAACCCTCGACTACCGCGTAGTCGAGCCCGTCTCACGTCCGACCAGAGACTGTACAACAAATCATCAAATTAGTCAATCACAGTTGACTTGGTCTTTTCCTAGTTTGACCAGGAAATTCCTATTTGACCACGTTTGACCAAATTCCTCTCTTTTTAACAGCTTTTCAACATCACACTTATTTCCGATTATCGACTCGAAGTTTGGTTTCCGTTTACGCCACTTTAGCATAAGTATTTTTCTCTTTACTTATTGTGAGTCGATACGTCGATAATTAAATTATCCGATTGTTTTTCCATGATTAACTTGACAATTCCGTTAATAGGAGTCAACATCTCCCTCAACCACTAGAGTGGTCAACATATTATAATTCCCATATTTCACTAATTAACTTCACAACCTTTAACTTGAATTCTACATTTTCTTTAACCTTTTCAACCCGATTTAACATCTTTTCATAAATGGAAAGTTTCCTAAATTGGTAAGTCTTCCTTAAAATGGGAAGTTTCCAAAAATGGAAACTTCCTACTTACGTCCAATTTTCCGTAAATATTCCGATTACGATTCAACTAACACTTTTCGATTCAAAGCTTAATGGGGATTCGGTTTCTACCTCTTCGGCACTCTGCCGGTTCAACTGCATCCCCAGAATCTTCGTCGGATTCCGGTATCTTGCCGGAATTTCGCCAGAGTTTCCCCGTTTTCTTCGTCACCAAGTTATCGACAACAAGACAACAAAACAACATCAAATTATCATCCCAACAACATTAACAACTCCAATACCAAAATCAAAACCAGGAATGAGTTCTTTACCTCGTCTCACCTCTATCTCTCTGCCTAGGGTGACCTCTGCACCCGGCAGTGTCAAAGTGACTTTCACAGCCCTTCAACCATTCTTCTCCCTTCCTCTTTAACTCCAGAACCAGCTGCCTAGGCCTTCTGGAGCTCGAAATGCAGCCCAGAATCTTCAGAAAACCGCCGCCGGAGCAACCAATCTCGGCGGAGAAACTCACTGCCTTAAACCAGAGATTTCAAGATGTCACCAATCGAAGAAACTGAACACATGAGCTTGTAGAACACATCAAGGAGATCGAAAAACCTACCTCAAACTGGAGATTCGGTGGCCGGAGGCCAGAGAAATGTTGCCGGGAAACCTCGAGACAAAAGTCGGGATTTTACAGGAACCTCAATGCTTGAGTGATTTTCGAGCACAGGAAGGATGGGCTTGAGGAGAGGAGTTGAATGACACCAGCCACGCGCGCAGCCATGGCCTGACGACGGGGATCGCGACGGCGAAGGCGGAGGAAGAAGAAAACGCGTTTTGCGTCGAGAGAGAGAGCCGGGGAAGACTTTGACCAAGTCTGACCCGTGCCTCTATTTATAAGAGGACGGACGGCCCAGATCTTCCCTCTGAAGATCTGACGGCTCAGATCAAACTCCAATCTTTTACCATTTACTGTTTACTGAATTACCAAAGGTAATTTCCTTATTACCGAAACTTCCAAAATTCGTAGAAAATAAACCGAAACTCCGAAAAATAATCCGAAACTACCGGGAGACTCGTGTCGACACGTACTATGACATCGAGTCATCAATTCAGGTATTTGGTATACTTTTAAAAACTCGAAAATTAACTCGAGCGATAACTTATCGAATTACCGATCGTAGTTAAAAATCCTCGGTAACTCGTAAACCTCGGTGAAAAGTAACTTTTGTTAACTTTAAAAGATTCGGGGTGTGACAACTGGTGGCTATACCGGATTCCTGGTGTCGTAAAAATGCGCGACCTGTCAGAATGGGAACGGGGTTCCAAGCTTCCTAGTGGTGAGGCACTTCTGTATGACATCATATTGTCTGATGGGCTGTGACTGCCGCTGGACCCCTTGTTCCAATATATCTTGGTGGAGTATGGGATCACGTTAGGCAAGATAGGACTCAACATGCTCAAGATTCTCCTATGTCTGCGGGTCATCTGGGACTGCTGCAGCTGTTCTGCTCCAACCATGGCAGAATTGTGTCACTTTTATGGCCTTCATTATAGCAGCCACCAGGACCATAGCGGGACGGTGACACCCTGTGTGATTGGCAGAAGAAGTCCGCAGCTAAAAAGGTTGTCACTGATTTAAGCGACTTCGAAACCAACTGGTATAAGAACACTTGTGTTCTGACCGCTGGTTGGGAATTTGGGCAGCGTAAAGGAGAGGTAGTGGTTAGCCGCTATCGCTTTCCCTCTATTTTCCAGCCTATAGAAGGAGGTGGCACCTTGTTAATAGTCATTCTTCTCTCTCTCTTTTTTGTGTCGCTTTCTAACATTTATTCTCTTTTTGTTTATAGAAGCCCGTTGATTCCCACTAACTGAGTTGGAGTGGCAGCGGATAGAATGTGTCAAAGCATTGTGGGTGAGGAAAGAGTGTTGTTGTCAGTGGTTGTTGATAACCTGGCCAACACTAGTTTTTAAGCTGACTCGTGCGCCTCTTAAGTACAGATTGTCCGCCTGGCGGTTTTGATTTTTGTCTCATGAAGTTCTGTGCCAATAACACTTCGTGGTCTCTGGTATCAGAGCCGTAAGGGTTATGATCATGTTATTATCATCAGTTAATTAAATGTTCTCAAACCCCAGGTGGCGGACTACCGCCTAGGTGTGGTTTCTGAGTTTGTTCTTTGAAATCTATTTATTTTTGTGAAGTGATTGTTTCTCTGCCCTTTTACTTTAATTTATTTTGGTTTTTTCCTTTCTGTTCTTCCTGTCTTTAGCCTAGTTTTCTCCACCCAAACAGTAAGTTTCCAGGACCAAACAGTAAGACCCAAGTGTGGCCTGAGCGGTTGCGGCGTGAGCGGAGAAGAGAAAACCTAGTCCTTTAGGCACTTAGTCTTTTCAGGAAAACCTCTTTATCTTTAAAGTTTCAGGTCAGCCTTCCGATCCCTTCTAATTATGAGTAGACTCTTTAGATCATCCTCAGTTACCTCCAGTTCCAGTAGATCCTCCTCCCTTAATAGGATTCCTACTATAGTTAATGAAGAACAATTAGAATATCAGTCAAATGACAATATAGATATAAACGATTGGAGCATTCCAAAAGTTCCCAGTAAAGAAATTTACAAGAAAAAATGGTCTTTGACCGCCTTTAATAATGAACATCATATTAAAACAGTTGAACAAGTTTATGCATTAAGTAAAGAACATGAAACATGTCAATTATTCAGCCCAGAATCAATTAAAAACACACAAAAAAGATGGTCACAATTTCCTACATATAGGATTAGTACAAGTTGGTATTAAACCTTTAACCAGAAAAGGTCTTAATGCCTCGGTTCTCTTATGTTTAAGAGATGCAAGGTTTACTGACTTTACTGACAGTACCCTTGGAGTTATTGAATCAAGCCTTTTTAATGGCCCAATTCATTTTGATTGCTATCCTGATTTCACAATCAGCCTTAGTGATCCTCACATATTAAAAGCTTTAACATTAAACATTAAAACATCAGGATATAATGTACTTGAAGGTACTCAACCCTTAGCCTTAGTTTACAGAATCCATTACAAAGTCACAGGTACCAATATAAATTTTCAAGCTATTATTAAAAGTCCTAAAAATCAAACATTATTAATTCAAAGCAGTCATAAAAATGCTAACATCCAAATTCCACAAACAATTAAATGGTCAGAAATTCATCTTCCTACATAATGGTCTCTCACTTGTGAAAACCATCCTGCCCAGATACAACACAATATTTCTGATTTAAACTTTATCCAACAAAATAATGATGGAACAGTAAAAATCAATTTTCTAAATTCCAGACCTAGCCAACAAACTAGAATCCAGGAATTAGGCCAATCTTCCAGACAGTTAGGGCAGTCATCTCGAAACTCCTTCGTTTCAGCCAGACATTCTTTTGCTGGTTCTACTTTGGCGGATTCCTCTATTTCTCGAAGAGATGCCGATCTAGACCGAGAAATTAAAACCCTCAGAATCCAAGAATTAGAAGAAGAAATAAAAAATTTAAAAATTAAAAATATTAAAACTACTTCTCAAGTCAGTTATCCTCAATATGAGACTCCAAATCAAGCAGAAGAAGACAAAGACACTTCCCCTGCTCCTACAGCCGGTGATTTCGAAGTCATTCCTCCTATCAATCCTCAACTAAATACCCTTAATCAATCATTTACCATCAATTACTCCAAATTAGATCAAAACTTGGAATTAACAGAAAACATTCCTCGCCGCAATCTTTATCGACGACAATTCCCTTTAATTGAACAGAGAAAACAATTATTCCAAGATTGGAAAAATCACATGTTGCAAACTAAAACTGAAATACTCTTCCTTGACTTTATTGATCTAATAAACCAAAATAAAATCCAGATTTTAACTAAATCTAAATGGAAAACTACTTCTTCAGTAGTCACCTCTTCTCACCCTCCTGTTGAAACTGTAGTAATTGATCATTTAAACCAATATATTATGGCCTCGCCTTTTAAAATCCCTGATGAAAAACCAGATCCAGATCATAAGAAAATAATTGAACAAAACAATTACTCAAACCAAAGTCTAGTCACCACAGGAAGTCAATTAGATAAAATCGAAACAAAAATTGACTCAATATGTTCTAAAGTTAGCATACTTCCCCAATCTCAACCTGAACCACCATTAATACATTTCAGTAATCTCAATAAACCCACACTCAAACCAACCTCTACTGTTCAAAAAATTGAAAAAATGCTAAATAAATTAAAACCAGAACCTAGTAATAGTATCTCACTCATCCATGCTACTGAAGACACATCTAATTCATCTGATAGTGATTCCAGCAGAATTTCTAAAATAAACCAAACATTCCAAAAACTTCAAATATCTAGACTTAATTATCCCCGAAAATCAAGATTCAGAAATAGTTTTGAACGACCTTTACCTATTGATATCCAACCTACTAATTTCTCTAATAATCAATTCTCAGTTTCTTCTGACAAAACTTATGAATGGAACATAGATAACTTATCTGAACAAGAAATTTTAAATAAACTCCATCATATGTCAATGACCGCCAATAGTTATATCACCAACCACAATTGTACCCAACCTGAAATTATTGAAATACTTTCAACTGGTTTCACCGGAATGCTCCATTCCTGGTGGGACAAACATCTAACGAATGAAGCACGCTTAGAAATAAAACATGCAATCAGACGTGATGACAATGGAAATGCCATTTTTGATGAAAGCACTGGTATGGGGATATCAGATGCAGTTAACACTTTATTTTTCACCATTATTCAACATTTTATTGGTACACCTAGTCATATTACTTCTAGAATTCATGATCAACTTAGTAATTTAAAATGTCCAACCTTAAGTGATTTCAAATGGTATAAAGATGTTTTTATCTCTAGAGTCATGCTCAGAGATGACAGTAATCAACCCTTCTGGAAAGAAAAATTTATTAATGGTTTACCTAAATTATTTGCACATAAAATCAGGCAAGTTTTAAGTACTGACACAGGTCATATTGATTATAATGCTCTCACATATGGAAACATTATTACTACAATACAAAAGGAAGGATTAAAAATGTGTATCGATATGAAGTTAAATGCCCAACTTAAATCTGAACAATATGGCTTGCCTTCTCTTCCTCCTTCGAGAAGAAGAAAACAACATTACACCTCTAATCATTTTCATAAAAGAAAACATAAACACAATAGATATGCTCAAAATATTTTTGAACCAAATACATTTTATTCTAAAAATAAATTCCAAAAACATCGTTCAAAGCCAAATAACCAATTTCGTAGAAACAAAAACTTTGATAAAAGCAACACCAAATGTTACAAATGTAACAAACCCGGACACTTTGCCAATAAATGCCCAGTCAAAAATACCATCAAACAAATAGTTACTAGTAAAGAAGATCAAGATAAACTCATTCAAATCTTAGAATTAAAAGACACAGATTCTGAAATTGACCAAAGTAGAGATGAATCTCTACAACTAAATTCATCTTCCTCTTCATATGATTCTGCTAGTTATTCCTCACTTGATATTGCTTTAGGTTGTGGAGATACTTGCTGTAAGTCAAAAACAATTAATGTTCTTTCAAAACAGGAAGAACAAGAAGAACTATTAATTGATTTAATAGGAAAAATTGATAATCTAGACCTAAAAGCAGAATACCTTAAAAAATTGAAAAATTTAATCACTCAAGAAAATACAACCAAAACCCCTCAAGAGAAAATATCCCTTACTACAACTTTTGATAAATTTAAAAATAAAAGAAAAGAAATCACACTTCAAGATCTTCAACATGAAATCAAAACCATTAAAACACAAATACAAACTTTACAAAATCAACATTTAAATCTTATCTGTGAAAATAAAGACATCAAAGACAATTTAAACATATTAAAAATTGATACCCAATTTCTCAAGTTACAACAGTTCCCAAATGAAGATATTCCAGAACCATCCACATTACGTGAAGAAGAAATCTCTGAAAACAATACTATCAATATTATTCAACAGATTAATTTAAAAAAATGGTATGTCACTATTCAATTACAAATAAAAGACTTTCAATTAATTATCACTGCACTCATTGACTCTGGTGCAGACCTTAACTGTATTCAAGAAGGACTAATTCCCTCTAAATATTTTGAAAAAACGAAAGAGTCCCTTAGATCTGCTAACGGCTCAAAAATGAACATTAGATATGAAATCTCTAAAGCCCATGTTTGTCAAAACAATGTTTGTTTTAAAACATCTTTTGTTCTAGTCCAAAATTTAACTGACAAAGTAATTCTAGGTCTTCCTTTTATTACTCTACTTTACCCATATACAACTGAATACAATGGTATTATCACCTACCCATTCGGTGAACCAGTTAAATTTACTTTTCTTTCAAATCCTGAAATACATACATTAAAAGCATTTCAAGACAATTCAATCTCAAAAACAGTTAATTTGATCCAATCAAAACAAAAACAAATAGTTTTTCTTAAAGAAGAAATTAATTTTAAGAGGATTGATGACCAGTTACAAAATCCATCACTCCAACAACAAATTAAGATTTTTGAAGAAAAAATTATTAAAGAATTATGCTCCGACATTCCTACTGCCTTTTGGCACAGGAAAAAACATATCGTTACTCTTCCATATATAAAGGATTTCAATGAAAAGAATATTCCAACGAAAGCACGACCAATACAAATGAATCACGAAGTAATGGAATTCTGTAAAAAGGAAATCCAAGACCTACTCCACAAAGGAATCATTAGACATAGCAAATCTCCATGGTCGTGCTACCTTTTATGTTCAGAAAAATGCTGAACTTGAAAGAGGTACCCCAAGGTTAGTAATTAATTATAAACCACTTAATACTGTTTTAGAATGGATTAGATACCCCATTCCTAATAAACGAGATCTCATTAACAGATTAAATAAATCAGTCATATTCTCCAAATTCGATTTGAAATCTGGTTTTTGGCAAATCCAGATACACGAGGATGACAAATACAAAACTGCTTTTGTCACTCCTTTCGGTCATTACGAATGGAATGTAATGCCCTTTGGACTCAAAAATGCTCCAAGTGAATTCCAAAACATCATGAACGATATACTCAATCCTTATAGCCATTTTTTAATCGTATACATTGATGATGTTCTAATATTTTCACAATCAATTGAATAACATTGGAAACATTTACACCAATTCTTTCAGATCATTAAAACCAATGGACTCGTAATTTCGGCTTCAAAAATTCAATTATTCCAAACAAAGATACGATTTCTAGGATTTAGTATTCACCAACTCCAAATCACTCCAATCAACAGAGTTATTTAATTTGCTGATAAATTTCCAGATATTATCTTAGATAAAAACCAACTCCAAAGGTTTTTAGGTTCCCTAAATTATGTTGCTGAATTCTATCAAAATCTCAGACAAAAATGCAAACCACTTTTTGACAGATTACAGAAAAACCCCCCTCCTTGGACTTCCATTCATACTACTCTTGTTCAAGAAATCAAAACTCATGTGAAAACTCTGCCTTGTCTAGGAATTCCCTTAACAGACTCTTTTAAAATTGTAGAAACGGATGCCTCAGAATTAGGCTATGGAGGTATCCTTAAGCAACAGATTTCTCCCAATCAGCCAGAACAAATAGTTAGGTTCCATTCCGGAGCTTGGTCACAATCACAACGCAATTATAGTACTATTAAAAAAGAAATTTTATCTATTGTTTTATGTATTAGTAAATTTCAAGATGACTTATTAAATCAAAAAATTTTAGTTCGTGTTGACTGCAAAAGTGCTAAACACGTTTTGGAAAAAGATGTTCAAAATATTGCTAGTAAACAGATTTTTGCTCGTTGGCAAACAATTTTAAGTATTTTCGATTTTTAAATTGCATTCATCAAAGGCAGTGACAATCATATCCCTGATTTTCTAACCAGAGAATTTCTTCAGGGTTCAACTCATGCATCCTCCCATGAGGACCAGATCACAAACGGGGAAAAATCCCCAAAGCCCACTTGAAGAAAAACCCCAAGGTCAGCAATTAGTAAAACAAGAATTAATCCCCTATTCCAGTCAAAATCCTATTAGGCCCAACTACGTTGGCACTACTCTTGGCCCAAATAAGCCCAATTTCCAGTCAGCCCTGGTTAATCCCCATGATCCTTTCAAAGTCAGCACCCCCAATCCTTCTAAGCCGTATTTTCGTAAATCATCACCTTATGTTTTACGCTCTAGTCAAGACATGTTTTGTGTTTAGTCAAACTTGAGTCACCTAAAAAACCCAATCTCCATAGTCAAGTATTACTGCCCACCAGGCTTCTTTTTTGTTCCTAATCACCCAATTCATTCCCTCAAATACTACATGGATATTCTCTTTGCAACAGGATCAGTCACAATCAAAGGGATTTTTGATCCCAAAGATTCAACTAAGTTACTTTACCATTCCTTGTATATAGTAAACATCATTCATTTATCTGATTGGAAACATCCCCCATATACTTTCCACAAAGAAGGCGAGTTAACTTTTAATTATTATGATTATGAAGATGCATGGTTCAAAATTTTCATGCATCAAAACGAAGATTTCAGTCACTCTTGGTTCCTCAATTTTGACCACAAATTCAATGGAAAGTTCCCAATGTGGTTTGAAAATTGGTGGAGCACCTTTGGGTGCCCAATCGGCATCCTTCCAGAAGCTCTTCAAGTTTTAGTCACTGAATTTTCCACAACTCGAGAATTCTCATGCTATGAGAAACGCTTTCCAGTCGCTCTACACTTCATTGCCAAATACAAAGTCCCTTGGATTTTCAAATGGCATTTTGAATTACAGGATTACATAGTCAGCCGGAAATACTTAGTCAAGTGGTGGGACAAATTCAAATCCGAACGCATCATTGACGCCTTCAATACTGAATTTCCAGTCCAAGCTGCATCAGCTTCAGTCATTCCTCCGGTCACTCCAAATCTGCCACCTTTGGCCCTTACCCCGACTTCACAGTTACCAAAATCAAGAGGCAAAGAAATAACCGAGTCATCCTCATCCAGCAAAGGATTAAGTTCAGCAGAAATCAAGCAGTTAGCAGACCAGTTACTGGCCCAAGCAACCCAAGTTAAAATTGAAGAAGAAGCCCAAGAAGAAAGAGCCCAAGACTCCTCTTCTTCTCACTCTTCGACCCACAGTCAGAGAAGTTATTCAAGCCCTCAGAAGCCTGCCAGTTCATCAAAATTACCAACTAATTGGTACGAACAAACCCAGTATCAAGACAGTCAGGATCCTTTTGAAATTTGAAGACAAGTCACTATTCATGAATAGTAAAATCACTTTTTACTGTTCACTCACATGACAAAACACAGCTAATCGTGCTGCTTCCTGTTTTGTCTATTTCTGAGTAAAAGCAGATTCCCTACAGTAAAAGCTGTTTCCCCAGCGTGATTCCCGGAGCCTCAAGTCTTTATAAGGAGCTCCCCTCCTTCAGTCATTCTCAAGTTTTTTTTCAGAAGTTTTTCAGTCTCAAGTTTTTCATTTTCAGAAACACTCTCCAGCTCTCTGATTAAACAGTTTACCTTAGTCAATAGTCTCCCTTTCTTTCTTCACCCCCAAAACCTCATGCATCTGTTTTGAATTAGTAAGTTTATTTGTAATTTGATTTTAAGTTCTGAATGTATTAAACTCTTAATGTATTAAACTCAGTTGTACTATGTTTTAAATTTAATATATATATATATATATATATATATATATATATATATATATATATTCCTTTTCCATCCATTCCAGTACTCAGAAGCGGATTGCCAAAGAAGCGACTAAGTTTCTGAGCCAGCCTGAGCTTGAATCAAATCCACTAGAACCAAATTGAACTGAAAGAAATTGGGGGAGCCTGATCTTGAATCAAATCCCAAGACTGTACCGAACTGTAAGAAATTGGGTCGGTTTATGGCCCGAACCAAATTTTTCTGTTTAGGACTGACCCAATTTGGGACCGATCGGGCTTTTGAGCCCGAACGCCCAGCCTTACCTGGTTTGGTGCTTTATAATATTGCTAAGTAGCCCAATAGAAAATCTGAGATGTCTTGGGCTTGAAACTAGACTCGCATTGTTCCTTGCCAACATCCTTAGCCAACGTAGATACTGGCCAAGGAAACTTCGCCACTACGAATCTGACGACATCGACGACATCCTCGAAAGCTCTTCTCCTAGCTGAAATCCAGATGTAGCCCCAATGATCTGGGTCCAAATCCAACTTTGTGCCTAGCCTTGGGAGGCGGATACTAGCGATACACTAGTTAGCCAATTCCAAGCATCAACAATGTAGCCTGGAACTCGAGCTTAAAAGCTGATCAGAGATCAGGGCACACCATCCTGATCTAAAACATGCCCCAGGTAGCGAGCTCACCTTCTTGATTTTGAGAAGCAGTCTTTCTAACCAACTTCCTACCAGCAGATTCTGCCATCGACGCAACAAGATCTGTCGATTCAAGGCCAATATTTATGGCGACCTTCATCGATGTCCCAGACATTAGTTTAGTGACCTTGCAATCGCCTTCAACCTTGACGAATCTCCATGGTTGGAGCACTAGATTGGTCTAGATCCCAATGGCACTCCATGAGAAGAATCCTCGTCGATACTTGGCCATTGATTGGTCAGGGAAGCACAAGGTGCTTCACCGATGTTGGAAAATTATGGTATTGAAACCCTAAGATTCTCTAAGAAAGACAGAGCATTCTCTCTCTGTTTTGTTTGCTCACCCTTTCTCACGTTTATGTTGGGCATTTGCCATGTTTTAGTTGCATTAAACTTATGCATAAGTAAACTGTATGATGATTTTTTGGTTTGGACAAAAAATGGTGGCTGCGTGAGCAATCACTCCGGTATCGAGGGCAAGTTAAGCATGATCCCTTTTTAATGATGTTTTTCATAAGATGGGGTTTAACCAATGACTTTCAATTACCATGAAAATCCTTATATTGTCCACCTCACTTAAAGCATAACATGATTACCTCGGTGAGTCGTGGTTTGGTTGGTTAAGGAGCCTAACCAATGTCGTTGAGGTTATGAGTTTTGAATCGCACCGACGTATGTATGGTACGTGAGTTGTTTAATAAAAAGAGGAAAATCTTCATGTGGTACCTAAACTATGGTCTATTATATTTTTTGGTGCCTGAACTTTATAAACTACCATGTTAGTACGTAAACTATACCAACGTGTCCCCATATGGTACTTCCGTCCAAACCCACGTTAAGTTTGCCTACAGGGAATATTTTGCAAGGGTACAATGGTCATAACAATCAGTCCAGCTAGCCAGGTCACATAACACCTATACATTCAGCTTTCTCACTCATTTCTCTCCCAACAGAACTCAAAATCTCCCGACAAAAATTCACAAAACCCCTAAGATGATTAATTTTATCTTTAAGTTTATATTAACAATTTTAACGTCTTCTCGTATGAATAAATTTAGAAATGGTTTCTGAAACACAATTTATGAATTCTTGAATGGAAATAAAAAAACTGAATTTGTGCAAGTTGCTTTTCTATGTTTAATTTCAGTTTTTTTATTTCAATTCAAGAATTTATAAATTGTGTTTCAAGAACCATTTCTAAATTTATTTATACGGAAAGACGTTAAAATTGTCAATATAAACTTAAAGATAAAATTAATCGTCTTAACCTTAAGGTATAATTTATGTACCAAACATGATAGTTTTAAAGTTCATATACCAAAAAATACAATAGATTTAGATGTCATATAAAAGAATTTTCCCTGATAAAAATGTTTTTCGTGTAAAAAATATTACACTTTACGGGACCTAATACGACGCGCAGTATAATTTTGTCTAAAAGGTTGAGAAGAACCGAAGGGCTGGGAGCCTCCAGGGAAGAAGACCCAAGTAATGGGGAATCGCTGCAAGTTTTGGCTCCCTAAAAAGAAGAGATTCTGCGCCAATGTTCCCCTCACTCAATCACTGTAAGCTCAAAAGTATCTCACTCTTCCATTTGAATTTATGGGTTGCTGATTTCTCATATTTTGCTCAACCAAACTCAAATATATGCTTAGGTTCTGTGGCAACCATACACCCAGGTCCGACAGCCAGTGGATTCCATGCCCAATTGACTCTTCTCAGTAGTGACCTTCTTCTTCTGATTTTTTTTCACTAAAACCAAAGTCTCTTTACTCGACTGTTTAACTTGTTATGTTCTGTTATTTTAACGTAGCTCTGTTCTTGAAGAAAATCTGGAAGGACATCTAAGGAGATGCCCATTGCTCAAACAAGTGGAGTCTCTGACTCACCAGCCCTTTTACCAAAAGGGTATCAATGCTGGCCAAGAAGATGACCAACAAGAAAATCAAGCCGTCACTACTAAAAGAGTGGAGGATTCGGTGTTGGCGGATGAACCCAAGTCGGGGGAGTTCAGATACATTCTTTCGGAAATGAAAAGGACTGTTTATAGTATGTCTGTGCCTGATTTCTATACGTTAGTCGAAAAAATTGAGGCTGTTCACGAGTCTATATGCAAGGATATTCAGGAGTCTTATAAGGAGCCGGAAGCTTGCGGAATGTGGATCAAAAGAGAGGTAGACAGGTATGTCGAAAGATGGAATGTTGAGTTTATCTTGGTGTGCGTTGTTGGATTATGTAAGAATAGGTTGTTGTTTGCAGAAAATTGCCATTTCAAAAGAAACATGTTATGCAGCAGATGTCGATTCTTGGAAATATGGAAGAGTTTGGGATAATAAAGAGTTCCGTAGCAAAGGAGGTGGATGACTGTGATTATGGTAATGGGTTTCCTGTGAGGGGTGACTGTGATTATGGTAATGGTGTCCCTGCAGTGGTTGAGTTTGGAGCCGGGAGAGGATATTTGACACAAATGCTGGCAGATTGTTATGGTATTAAAAGGGTCTTTTTGATTGAGAGGAAATCATACAAGCTGAAGGTTAGTTTAATTAATGTATCGTTCCTAGTGTAGATTGCTTGTCTTATTCTGTAATCAATTTTGAAGGATCACCATTGTTTTGTCATGACCTCACATGCTGCTTCTAGGCTGATCGATCCTTGCGACAGAAAGAGAGCTTGATATTGCAGCGTTTGAGAATAGACAGTAAGGTTTCTGAAACTTATATCCCTTAAGTTGCTTTTTAGTTCCATTTCTTCACTACCTTCTACAATAAGTGATAAACTCATCAGGGATATGATAGAATGTTTAAGGTGATAACTCTTTCCAATAACTTTTCTTGTTAAGGCTCTTCATGCCCGAAGATACACTAATAGCAGTTCCATGCATTAGTGTCTATTACTGGATTTCATAAAAGTACTTCACATATTATTATTCATATATAGCTACTTTAAGTAGTATTTGGAGATTAACTATTGCCGAATGCCAAAATCCCTTTGTCTGCCTCAAACATGAGATTTGTGTCCATAGGTAGAAATCCTAGCGTGCAAGTATGTGTTTATTGATACAACATATTAGATAGTTCTATCACCATTCAAAAGAAGTTACCTTCTTATAGCTTCTAGGTTTCTACCGTTTCTTTATAGTTATCAAGGGGAATGTAAATATGCTCAGATTGTGATAGACCTAAATGAAATTTGTTATAGTCAAGTAGTCATAACCTTTTGACTTTCTTAATTTTGTCGCTAGAAATTATGCACCTGCCTATTATTTTCCAATTCCATCTTCAGGTATAGTTTCAGTTGTTTCTTCAGGGCCCTTTTGCGTTTTGCCTACTCCTTTGAGAAACCATTCTTATCATCCTTCTGAGCATCCACACATTTGAACTATATTACTGCTCTGTGAGCGTTTGCTTCAATTTCACCCTGAGTTACATCTCTTCCCTGTCCATCTTTTTTGGCAATCAGCATGCATTTTCTCGTGTACTGTATATCTTGAGTACTTCGACCAATGTGAATTCTTTATTTTAGTTTATGGAAAATGGAACTATATGGGAGCATCTTGTGTATAAGTTTCTGCAGTTTTACATCTTGAAAGGACTTGATTATTTAATTCTTAAGGGTGTGTCCATTGCAGGAGATAAAAATTAAAAAAAAAAGTAATTTCTTGTATAGCCATCTTCGTATTCTCTACATAGTAAATCTGTCCATAATGCTATGGTCTTAACTGAGAGAATATGAAGCAATGGCAGCCCAGAAACTTTGGGTTCTTTTTTGTCCTCATTTTTGTTGTTCCCAACTCCATGTGGTTATTTGTTCTTCATTTAGACTTTTAAATCTCTCGACAAGTTTCTACACCAGTTCTTTTGGCACCATCTCAATTTGTTTCATATAGGGACTCTAACAAATCAGAAATTCATCATCTTATACTCTGTCCAATCTGAAAGTTGTAAATTCATGTCTTGATCTGCAAACCAGAAATGAGAATAAGAAGCTGAAGATACAAATAAATTGTCTTAGTATATGGTTCTTTCATATTGCTTTTGCTATATGATTTTCTACCACGAAAAGTGATTGAATTGTGCCATTTACGATGTTTGAAACGGGAACTGAAGAGCCTTTGCCCACCTAACTTTTGCAGTTGAGGATTTGAACCTGAATGCTGTTGAGACATTGCGGGAAAGTCCTTACATTGCTATCGGTAAACATCTTTGTGGACCTGCAACAGGTAAACCATATTTGTAATTTGCTAAACTTGCAAATTAACCATTACATTGCTATCAGTTGTCAAAGTAACCATTACGCATAAATAGAACGGAAATGTCACTGATAATCATTGTATTTAATGTGAATAACTATTGCCTGAATTTCTGTTCCACCAAAGTATTGAAACTAAATACTTTTTATCATGTTATGTGTAGATTTGACTCTGAGATGTTGCCTTGGAGAACAATCCAATCAAAGTAATGGAGGGGGATCTGTTAATCCAAACCTAAGAGGTCTAGCTATTGCCACATGTTGCCATCATCTTTGCCAGTGGAAGCACTACATAAGTAATCAACTGATCTCACTTTAAAATGTATAGTTGAGCATTGCATTCAAATTACTTGCAAATATTTTTTCATAGTTTAATGGCTGGATAAAATTGGCTATCCTGCAGATAAGAAGTATATATTAGACTTGGGGATCACAAAAGAGGAATTCTATGTCATTATATGGTTTACTAGTTGGGCAGTGGATGCAGATCACGGCACAGATCTTCCTGACGTTACTGAATTCGGGTTTCATCTTGAATCCATGTAATCATACTTGATATTTGTTTATGTAAATTTTTATTCTTTCATTTTAGATTTTTTGTCAATGATTACACAGATGGATTTCCATCTTTCTCTTCCTTTTGAAATGGTTACTTATAAGTTGGCAACAAATCTTGTGCAGTGAAAAGAAGCAACGTGATGGAGATAATGGAGTTGAGGACGTTGTGAGAAATATGAAACCAGTGGAAAGGGCAGCACTAGGGTTCATGTGCAAGAAGATTATAGACATGGGCAGGCTAATGTGGATGAAGGAACATGGATTAGAAGCGCAGTTTGTCAAATACGTACCATCTACTGTTTCTCCTGAAAACCATTTACTAATTGCCAGATGCACCAATCTTTCTTGAAAACATTTCAGTTTTTGTCCTCACTGGTTTTTTATAATGACATTAACTACTGTTTTGGAAGGAAGTATAGACTGAGATTGTGATGTTTACTGACGCTATTGTTGTAATGATCTGCTGAACTCTGTATCGAACTAAAAATTAAAAAATTGAACTAGTGAGAAGTGAGTACTTCTATCTGCTTTTTGTCCCGGCTGAACCAATAAAACAAGGGTTTCCACAGTTCCAAACTTTACTGATGTTAAGGCCCCATTTGGTTTTTAAGGTTTGTCAAAAAATTGAGATTCTATTGTGTGGTAAATAAGTAAAAAGCATCATTAATTAGAAGTTACAGGTAAGAAGAAAATATACCAACCTGACATTGTTTCGGAGGAATGGGCTTCAAGTGCATCGGTGCGGCGTCGGCTGTGTTGGCCGGAAGAGTTCGGTGGTTGATTGGTGCAGATCGATGGCCGGTGGGATTTGAAGGCTTGCGTGGACGACGTAATCCGATCTAGATGCAGCAGGTCTTTGTGTTGCTTGGAGGTGAATTCCTTGAATCTTGGCATTGTCGGTGGGACGACGATGGAAGCTTTAGGTCGGCTCAACGCCGGTGAGATGGTGGTGATGGAGGCGGGGTGGCTCAGCTTCAATATTTGGCCAGAAAAGTTGGATACGTTGCTGGTATAAGCTTTTGGGCTTACTATCATTAGGCCCTTGTTGGCCTAGAATAAAGGGTTGGGCCGGAATAAAGGGTTAGACTCATTATTTTAGGGTTGGATTGGTAGGTATACCAATTTGATTTTCCTAGTACCATGTACCAACCAATATATAATTAGTATGAAAAATCCATCATTTCTACCAGCCAATAATGTTGGTATACCAATTACTTGGTACGGTTAGTATTCGGCTGTTACGGTTGGTAATTGGCTAAAGTAGTTTGGTGCAACCCCTGGACTAGATTATAAATCAGGTCACATGCATTTGAATGTCTATGGAAATATCATAAAAAAGGGTATTTAAAAAAAATAGGAATGAGATTTAAATTCAAAGGGAATGAGATTTAAATTGAAAATTCAAAAGGAACACACAAGGGCCACTTAGTCATGGCCTTCTTACATGAGCCAGTCAGTCATGGCCTTATTACATGAAACGTAAGTAGTAGGAATTAAATCAGCTGGGAATCCACATGCTCGGCGAGATCTTACATGCTTCTCAGAAGCGCGGCGCACCGATAGGGTCCACATAGTACGGAAATAGAGATTGATCGATGCCGGGGAAACGGACAATCATGCGACGCTGGTATTCTATCACAGCGTCACAGAACCCTTCTTCGCGAACTTCTCTCATGAACTATTCTCATCGGTAGCAAACACGGAGTTGTGTTTTGAGTTCTTCAGATTGGTTTTTGTAGCGACGGACCTCCTCAAGTAGGTCGCGTACTTCACTTTTCAGGCTGCGGGTTTCTAACTTAGCATGTTCCAACGAATCTTGGAGGATGAAGCTCCGTCGGCAAGGGCGGATTGGTCCAATCTCGCATCGGGTGACACGAGCTGGAGGGGCTGAACCCTGAAATGCTCCATCATCTCATCCAGAAACTTGCAGAAGCTTTTGTCCGATTAGGTTTCTCCTGAACGTCTTGGGAGCCTGTGGAACACATAAACCAGTTAGTCATCTTAGAAGGGGTAAAAGGGAATGCATGATTAAAAGCAATGCATGTGAAAGGGAATTCGGAGTATGAGAAGGGAGTAGAGCACCTATCGAAGGAGCAATCAGAGGAGACCTCGATGGGGTGAGGTCCGTGGTGTTCTGGGGAGCACTCATCATCCCCGCAGAGTTGTTTTCCAATCCCAACCTGAGGGATCTGGGGGATGGAGGTTCGGGTACCATTGAAAACAATTTGGACTCGTTTTCTGTTTGGAGCGGCCATGAGAGGTTGTGGAGAGTAACTGTGGATAGAAGTACCCATTAGGTAGAAGTTTGGGTATTTATACGAGGGAGAGTGTGAGAGTTAAGCGGGGATTTTCATAAGTAATAAAGGCGAGAGTAATTTCCGGGATCAAGGCATAGCGATAGTTGTCACCATTAGTGACACGAATATCGAGCGTGGTGAGACATAACAGTTACCAAATTAGAACCAACGGGGGCAAGTTCGCGCGGCTCGGGGTTTACTACTGAATGCTGATTAAAAAGAAATGAAAGGGATAAAGATTGGTTTGGAAAGAGTTAGGAATTGGGTTTTATTGCTTTCCGAAGATCACATTGGTAATTCAAACAAAATTCATCATGAACTAGGAAAGAAATATATAATGAATTTGAACAAAATCTCATGAAATAAAAAAACAAAAAAAGTGAGGTGGATCAAGCTGCAGGTGGTGATGGCAGGTTGTTTTCTTGGGTGAGTGGGTCTTCTGAAGCAACGTCATCTGAAGCGATGGCTGCGGGTGAAGAGGCGTCACCAGGGGTCATACCACGGATAAGGGGTTAACCAATGGTGGTGAATCCGAAATGTTTATCGATTCCGTCGGTGTCGGCCCAAAGCCTGTCTTCTTCTTTGGTCAAGGCTTGGTTCCATCCCAACTGGTAGAATTGAGCGGATGAGCGTTTCAGTAGCATGCTCGATTTCTAAAATTCCTCATCTTTGCATTTGGATAATAGAGTCATGTTGTCCTTTAGTCATGGTCCTTGCTTGCTAATTCCTCTTTGAGTTTCGTTAGCGTGGCCAAGTCTTCCCTCAGTTGAGCTATTTCAAGGTCCTTAGCGGCGATCTTTTTCCCCTGGTTGTTGAGTCGTAGCTGTTTCTTGGCGAGAGAGTTCTCAAAGCTCTTCAGAAGGTAGTGAGATCCAATAAAGGCCTGCATACATGAAAAAATTCTTTCACATATTCACTACCAGAATAAGTATCATAGCCGACGAAAAAAAAATTAACAGGCCGACGAAAAAAACTTCGTCGCCTAAGTGAAATTTTCGTCGGCTAAAGTGGACTTTTAGCCGACGAAATGTTGTGTCATCGGCTAAAATAGTTTTTTTCGTCGGCTATAGTCTGTGAACTATAGCCGACAAAATTTTAAAACTTTAGCCGACGATATATAGAATTTCGTCGGCTAAAATTCTTTATATTTCCAGATCTAGACAGTAGCTGTCACACCCCGAATCTTTCGAAGTTAATAAAAGTTACTTTTCACAGAGATTCACGAGTTACCAAGGATTTTTAATTGTGATCGGTAATTCGATAAGTTATCGCTCGAGTTAATTTTTGAGTTTTTAGAAGTACTCCAAATACCTGAATCGATGACTCGATGTTGTAGTACGTGTCGACACGAGTCTCCCGGTATTTTCAGATTATTTTTCGGAGCTTCGGTTTATTTTCTACGGATTTCTGAAGTCCAGGGTAATATCTAAATTACTATTTTCTGATTTTAAAACCCAACTTTTAATCTTGGCCTTTGATCTTCATCCTTTATTGTGAGCCCTTGGATCCAAGTATAAAGAAAAACCTATCTCCACTCTCTCATTTCTGTCGAGAGAGAGAGAGAGACACAGTGGGATCGAGAGTGAGGGAGAGAGGCAGCGTGCTGCCGCGCCTCCTTGCCGCCGTGCCGTCGCGTCAGGCCGCCATCGGCCGATCCAGGGCCATCACCGGACTCGCCTCTCTCTCCCCTTTCTATCTCTGTGCTCAACCTAAACATCCACCCACTCTCACCTTCCAATCAAAAATCCAATCCCTAACCCCCAATTCGGTTTTCCGGTCAAAACTCATCTCCTCCGCCAAGTTCTTGGTTCTTCAAGCACCGGTTGTCGTCGTCGCCGCACTGGGAGCAAGGCAGCAGCTTTTGGAGCCGTGGGTGCTGGCAGCAGATCCGCACAAGGCCAAAAAGCCCACTGCACAGTCATGATATCGGTGGAGAGTGAAGGAGCTGAGAAGTGGAGTGTACAGAGGGAAGGTAGAGGAGCAGAGGAGGCTGCTGGTACTGTTTTGGAGGTGAGGGACAGACCTCCTGGTTTTCTTTGACCTGCTGTGTTTGGTTTAGCTACTGTGTTTGATTGTTGGAGATTAATTGATGTTGATTTGTTGTTTTCCTTGTCTTGTTGTCGAGAACTTGGTGATCGCAGGAAACGGGGAAACTCTGGCAAAATTCCGGCAAAGATGCCGGAATCCGGTAACGATTCCGACGGCAGTAAATCCGGCTGAAATGCCGAGGTAGTCTTCAATCACTTTAAATGTGTCGTTTCCGTTTAATAGGGTTAAAGTGTCGTAAATCGGAATTTACGTAAGGAAACGAGTAAAAAACGGAAACTAACCGTAAATTGGGAACTTTCCATTTTAGGAAACCTTCTATGTTTGGAAACCTGCTAAATTGGGAAACTTTCCATTTTGGGAAAGTTTCCATTAAGGGAAAGTTTCCACTTTGGGAAAGTTGCATTTTTCAGAAAAATGGTTAAAGGATTGAAGTTCAATGAATGTGACCCTGTTTGGTTAAATGGGTAAAGTGTTAAATTGTTATCGGAAATTGATAACTGGACTTTATGGGAAAATGCTAAATCGGTAAATCGACTCGAGATTAATTATATTGATTAATACGTGACACCCTAACGTTAAGTTAAAGTAATAAAGGAAAGTTCGGAAGCTGAGTCGGACTTCCGGTAAATTGAGTTAAGAGTCGATAACCGGGAAAGAAAGTCAAAAAGGTTAAAGTGTCATAAAAAGGAACTCGGTCAACTTGTGGTCAAATAGGAGTTCCTGGTCAAACTAGGAAAAGACCAAGTCAACTGTGAACGACTAATATGATGATTTGTTGGTACAGTCTGGTCGTACGTGAGACGGTCTCGACTACGCGGTTAGTTCGAGAGTTTCGCTCGAGGAGCTTTCCGAGCGGGAAGAAGGTCGCAATAGTACTGTGAGTGGACATATTATTTTAAATGAATGCATGCCTTAATTATCGATTTAATTGCATGGTTTTTAAGATCGTTTTCGAGAATTATATTTTCTCGGGTTCTTGGAGGTGTTATTTGGATAAAGTTTAGCGGGAACCTCGGTAAAAGGTTTTCTTGATTTTTATGCTTAAACGTATTTACCCTTATTCCTCCAATTTGCTATTTCTTTCTGAAAATGATTATAACGGGGATGGCCCGTCATTTGAATGGAATTGAACCCGAGATTTCGTTGGAAAGTGGATTTATGCATATAGAACGAGGAAGGGTTTTATTTATTTGTTTTGGGAAGAGAATTTGATTAACGTATTGTTATGAATGTTTATTTTAAGGGTTGACCAATAAATATGCTAGCTAGAGTAGCGTGAGGGCGCTACTAGAGCTCTTAGCTCCGACCCTAGCCTGAGAGGTCAGGCAAACTACGTAGTGCACTATGAGGGTTGACCATATCATTTTATTTAGAGCTCTTAGCTCCGACCCTGGTCTGAGTGGACAGACAAGCCTGAGAGGTCAGGTTGACATTATAAGGGTTGACCGTTATCATTTTATTTAGAGCTCTTAGCTCCGACCCTGGTCTGAGTGGACAGACAAGCCTGAGAGGTCAGGTTGATATTTCAAGGGTTGACCGTATTATTTTATATAGCTAGCATAGAGTAGCGTGAGGGCGCTACTAGAGCTCTTAGCTCCGACCCTAGTCTGAGAGGTCAGACTGATTATGTTTGAGAACATTTCTCTTCCCATAATCCTTGTTTATCTTATCATGCAATTGTGGAATATTTGGTATTTGTGGGCATGCATAAAAGATGTTTAAATCAAAACATTTTTGGGAGAGCATTAAAAGAAATAGAGTTTATATTTGATTTTCGTCCACTCACTCTAACAGTTTTTAAATGTTTCTCCCCTGGGCCTTTCGTTTTTAAATGCCCAGTGATGCAGGGTTCTTGAGAGGAGGTCGAGCGCGTACGAGAGTCGAGGCATAGTCGATCATTCCGTTGCTGCTTAAAATTCTTTGGGTTAATCATCTCTGTAGACTGCTCTGACTAACCCGGTTTAGTTAGTTTAGTAGGAAGGGTTGGCCATTTCAAGGGGGTTTCGGTAAGAAGTTCCCTTGAGGTGGTCCCCGCAGGATTTACTTCGGGTTAAAAGGGTTTAACCTGGGGTGGGTCCTGTCAATGGTATCAGAGCATTAGGTTATCATTTCCTGTTACTACCTCATGTACTTAGTATCACTTAGTGTCTATAGAGTGATGGTCCGACCGCGGCGGATCCATCGGCATTTTATGCTTTGGACGCTCAGTGTTTATTGAGGATATGAGTTAGTACTTCCTGATTGAGATATGGACCGAGTGGTCCTATAAACGATCGAATCTTCAAGACTATGCCTCAGTACGCCGACCTCACTATGAACTCCTGTAAGGAACAAGGTAAGCTCGTTACGTATATATGTTTATGTGTTCCCCATTGATTTATTGAGATTTGAGTTGGGGATCGAGCGGAAACTCACGTTGTTTAACGTTTGAGCAATTTGTGTGAATATTCGGTGGTGAAACAGTTAATTCACACCTGGAAGGCTGTCATGGTTGTTGACAGGGATGTTGTAGAAGCCTAAGACAAGGCTTTGGTGTTCGTGTTATGAGGCTCTTAGCCGTGAAGAGTCGTACGAGTTACTGGAAGATGTTGCATCCTGTGATGGAAAAAGGAGCTGAAGTCGCCTAGCGCGATTATTCTGAGAGGATGAATATTAAGATTTGACGATTGCCACGATTTTGTTGAGGTTCGTCATTAGTGTGGTTTCAGAGAAACCAACGGACATATGAAAGTGGAATGACTCAAGGAAAGTTGAGTGGGGTTATTTTGTGATCAATGGACTTGTTTCGGGTGACGAGTCCATGATGTGACATTGCTGGAAATGTTAAGGAAGTACAGGCTAGTTTGGTCCCTCGATTCTTTATGGGACATCCACTAGAACTAATGGCGTGGGCCAGCTTTGGTGCTGACATTGTTGTCGTCAGCTACGACTAGATCTTCTTAGCTCCCGCCACCCATGTTTGGGGTACTAGAAATATTAGAATCGTTAGTGAGTCCAAGCGTGATTTGAATTATAGGTGACAATGGTCATTAGGTCATTTATCGTGGAGGCAAGAATTTAATCGTGTCACCAGATCTTGGGACTCATGTCAACCATAAGGTGAGTTATCCACCTATGGTCATGGTATTCTAATTAGTACACCTGTGGAGGAGTCTCCAGGTTGGCTGTGTTAGAGTTCGATTTTCTGATCGAGAAGGCGTTACTAGTGGTAATTAAAGTTAAGTGGTTCCGGAATTTTAAGGAACATGTTGGAAGTGGCAACAAGCCACCGGGTCTCGGACCAAGGGTGCTTGGGGTACCGAAGATAGTGATACGAGCCTTGTTGGACTTGGTATTATTGAGGTGTAGGAACCGGTAGTTGTGCAAACGGCACTGTTTGACGGCTGAAGATGTACATGGGTATACACCACATGAGCACGTGTACCCTCCTGGATAGGGAAGTGGTAAAGTGGAAATTTGGGTAGCACATGCGGGTAAGGCATAATTATTGTGTGCAGTTGTGTGTGGTCAAAATGACACCAGGTAGGTGATTAAGACTAGTGATGACCTCATCTTAAGAATTTCTCATGAGAGTTCCATTTAGTGAGAACGGAGATTAGAGACGTTTGGTTGGAAGTTTCTGTACAAAACGTCCAGAAGATGGCCTAACCATTTAAGTATACGTCGGAAGTGGGTTATTGTTAGTCGCTCCGACTTTTATGATGGTTAGCGAGATCATTAATATCGTTAGTAGGTGGTCGGATGGTTTCCGAGATAAGTACACGGAAGTGGTGAAGTGACAGCAGTGGGGCAAGGTCTACTGAATCTTTGAATTTGAGTGAGAATATTTGTAGATGGTTAAGCTTCAACCTACAACCAGAGTCGTCTGTTATGACACTTGGTTTCTTCGAGGGTGATTAACTGAGCTTGATGGCATGGAAATTTGTGCACCCACTGGCTGTGGTCTAATCAATTTTTGTAACCGAAGGTGTACTTAGTCGTGTTGGGGTTATAGTTACATCCACTGCAGTGACAGGCGATATTCTTAATATTGGAACGAGGATTAACATCTGGGAGATCAATTATTGAGGTTAATTTAATAAAATCCTGAAAGGATTAAAGTATGGTTGGCATTGTTAAGGTCATTGGAGGTGACTCTCGAAATTGTCAACATTTCGGGGAGTATGAAATGCAGTGGAACTAGGAAAAGTTTCCCTTGATGACTCAAGGAGTGTTACGAGCCTAAGTTTGGTAGTAATTGTTACTGAGATTGGTAAGGTATGTCATTAAGTTATGATCTGAGGAAATGTTAACGTGTGGCATTGAATCTTGTAATTTAGGATCTGAAGTGGTATTGCGATATCCTGTGCACGCAGTTATATTCCCCTCCAATTAGAACGGTAAGTGATTGGGAATCCTGAATTCTACCAAATAGAGGATACGGTGGATGGTAAACTGGCAGAGCATGGGGGACAGTTTTGTTAGAACTGTCCAGTTGTACGAGTTGACTCTGTGGTGTGTACTCGCCCCGTGCGGTGATGGCATTTGTTGAATTGTGCCTTAAAGATTTGATGCTTGGTGATTAGCGTGGCTAAGTTCGGCGTGAAATTAATTTCCAGTGCTTTGATCAGGGGTTACCTTAGGTGTGCACCTGTGACACTAAATTTTATGTAGATGTCCGGTCTGGTTAAATGTCCAGATTTGTCGGTTATTACCGGACGATGCGGTAATGGAGGCATCTGGGAATGGAATATACTTGTGGAGCGGGTAAGGCTCTGAAATTCTTTTAAAGGGTAAGTAAATCCCAGATTGTGATGCGGATATTGTTTAATAGACGCACGGTTGGTTGAAGTGCAAGTTCTGCACTATGCGTCATCCCAGGTTAAGGTAAGAGATAGGGAGGGCAGGGGCACCTCACCTAAGAGTAGTACGGGTATGTATTACCAGTTGTAAAGTACGCTATGACATCACCAAGTGATAATTGAGTTGGTGACTCTAATGTTTGGATTGTGAGTAAAAGTCAGGATTTGTGTCAGAATAGTTACGTGAGTAGTACGTAGTCTGACCATTGTCTTCATGCGAGGAGTAAGTATTGTTGGATCTCGATGTCTGGAGATTTGAATCTCCCTGATTAAAAGGCTATGATTGTGGATTTACGCTAAAATTCATGGCAACTCGTGTCCTGGGTGTACTATGGTTTGAGTAATGATAGAGTAAGGGAAGACAATTACTCTACAACATGACAGAATAGTTTCTAGAAAGCGTAAACCAAATCAGGGAGCCCGGTTCAAATGAGGTGATGGTTTGTGTAACACAATGTGATCATGGTTTTCTCGTGGACTTGTTGTCAGTAGATTTGGCTCCACGTGGTATTGTGTTACCAGAGGATTTAAATCCATTAGTGACATCGGACCCTACTCCTCGGGCGTGATAGTCATTTCCTGCAGAGGGAATGTGTTGAGTTGATATCTAAATTCAACGAAAGAATACGAGTGTTCTTGAAGAAATTTTACTCACGACAAGCGAGGTGTTATTGGATCAGATGAGTATTAGTAGTATTGTGACGACGTCACTTGTGGTTAGTAAGAATATTGGGTTGTGTTTAGTTGGCTAAACCAGAAGGGATAGGAGGTTGGTTACTGGTCGAAGTTATTATGTTGAGCGTAAAGGGCATGTGTTTAGAGTTTTGACAATGCTATTCGTGAGGCGTTTTAAATGAGTTCTCAGAAGGAAGTGATATTGGAGAACAATATTATTATTTTAAGTGGTACTATCCCCCACAGTATTGGACTTTGAGTATAGAAATTTCGAGGACGAAATTTTTATAAGGTGGGGAGAATTGTCACACCCCGAATCTTTCGAAGTTAATAAAAGTTACTTTTCACAGAGATTCACGAGTTACCGAGGATTTTTAATTGTGATCGGTAATTCGATAAGTTATCGCTCGAGTTAATTTTCGAGTTTTTAGAAGTACTCCAAATACCTGAATCGATGACTCGATGTTGTAGTACGTGTCGACACGAGTCTCCCGGTATTTTCAGATTATTTTTCGGAGCTTCGGTTTATTTTCTACGGATTTCTGAAGTCCAGGGTAATATCTAAATTACTATTTTCTGATTTTAAAACCCAACTTTTAATCTTGGCCTTTGATCTTCATCCTTTATTGTGAGCCCTTGGATCCAAGTATAAAGAAAAACCTATCTCCACTCTCTCATTTCTGTCGAGAGAGAGAGAGACACAGTGGGATCGAGAGTGAGGGAGAGAGGCAGCGTGCTGCCGCGCCTCCTTGCCGCCGTGCCGTCGCGTCAGGCCGCCATCGGCCGATCCAGGGCCATCACCGGACTCGCCTCTCTCTCCCCTTTCTATCTCTGCGCTCAACCTAAACATCCACCCACTCTCACCTTCCAATCAAAAATCCAATCCCTAACCCCCAATTCGGTTTTCCGGTCAAAACTCATCTCCTCCGCCAAGTTCTTGGTTCTTCAAGCACCGGTTGTCGTCGTCGCCGCACTGGGAGCAAGGCAGCAGCTTTTGGAGCCGTGGGTGCTGGCAGCAGATCCGCACAAGGCCAAAAAGCCCACTGCACAGTCATGATATCGGTGGAGAGTGAAGGAGCTGAGAAGTGGAGTGTACAGAGGGAAGGTAGAGGAGCAGAGGAGGCTGCTGGTACTGTTTTGGAGGTGAGGGACAGACCTCCTGGTTTTCTTTGACCTGCTGTGTTTGGTTTAGCTACTGTGTTTGATTGTTGGAGATTAATTGATGTTGATTTGTTGTTTTCCTTGTCTTGTTGTCGAGAACTTGGTGATCGCAGGAAACGGGGAAACTCTGGCAAAATTCCGGCAAAGATGCCGGAATCCGGTAACGATTCCGACGGCAGTAAATCCGGCTGAAATGCCGAGGTAGTCTTCAATCACTTTAAATGTGTCGTTTCCGTTTAATAGGGTTAAAGTGTCGTAAATCGGAATTTACGTAAGGAAACGAGTAAAAAACAGAAACTAACCGTAAATTGGGAACTTTCCATTTTAGGAAACCTTCTATGTTTGGAAACCTGCTAAATTGGGAAACTTTCCATTTTGGGAAAGTTTCCATTAAGGGAAAGTTTCCACTTTGGGAAAGTTGCATTTTTCAGAAAAATGGTTAAAGGATTGAAGTTCAATGAATGTGACCCTGTTTGGTTAAATGGGTAAAGTGTTAAATTGTTATCGGAAATTGATAACTGGACTTTATGGGAAAATGCTAAATCGGTAAATCGACTCGAGATTAATTATATTGATTAATACGTGACACCCTAACGTTAAGTTAAAGTAATAAAGGAAAGTTCGGAAGCTGAGTCGGACTTCCGGTAAATTGAGTTAAGAGTCGATAACCGGGAAAGAAAGTCAAAAAGGTTAAAGTGTCATAAAAAGGAACTCGGTCAACTTGTGGTCAAATAGGAGTTCCTGGTCAAACTAGGAAAAGACCAAGTCAACTGTGAACGACTAATATGATGATTTGTTGGTACAGTCTGGTCGTACGTGAGACGGTCTCGACTACGCGGTTAGTTCGAGAGTTTCGCTCGAGGAGCTTTCCGAGCGGGAAGAAGGTCGCAATAGTACTGTGAGTGGACATATTATTTTAAATGAATGCATGCCTTAATTATCGATTTAATTGCATGGTTTTTAAGATCGTTTTCGAGAATTATATTTTCTCGGGTTCTTGGAGGTGTTATTTGGATAAAGTTTAGCGGGAACCTCGGTAAAAGGTTTTCTTGATTTTTATGCTTAAACGTATTTACCCTTATTCCTCCAATTTGCTATTTCTTTCTGAAAATGATTATAACGGGGATGGCCCGTCATTTGAATGGAATTGAACCCGAGATTTCGTTGGAAAGTGGATTTATGCATATAGAACGAGGAAGGGTTTTATTTATTTGTTTTGGGAAGAGAATTTGATTAACGTATTGTTATGAATGTTTATTTTAAGGGTTGACCAATAAATATGCTAGCTAGAGTAGCGTGAGGGCGCTACTAGAGCTCTTAGCTCCGACCCTAGCCTGAGAGGTCAGGCAAACTACGTAGTGCACTATGAGGGTTGACCATATCATTTTATTTAGAGCTCTTAGCTCCGACCCTGGTCTGAGTGGACAGACAAGCCTGAGAGGTCAGGTTGACATTATAAGGGTTGACCGTTATCATTTTATTTAGAGCTCTTAGCTCCGACCCTGGTCTGAGTGGACAGACAAGCCTGAGAGGTCAGGTTGATATTTCAAGGGTTGACCGTATTATTTTATATAGCTAGCATAGAGTAGCGTGAGGGCGCTACTAGAGCTCTTAGCTCCGACCCTAGTCTGAGAGGTCAGACTGATTATGTTTGAGAACATTTCTCTTCCCATAATCCTTGTTTATCTTATCATGCAATTGTGGAATATTTGGTATTTGTGGGCATGCATAAAAGATGTTTAAATCAAAACATTTTTGGGAGAGCATTAAAAGAAATAGAGTTTATATTTGATTTTCGTCCACTCACTCTAACAGTTTTTAAATGTTTCTCCCCTGGGCCTTTCGTTTTTAAATGCCCAGTGATGCAGGGTTCTTGAGAGGAGGTCGAGCGCGTACGAGAGTCGAGGCATAGTCGATCATTCCGTTGCTGCTTAAAATTCTTTGGGTTAATCATCTCTGTAGACTGCTCTGACTAACCCGGTTTAGTTAGTTTAGTAGGAAGGGTTGGCCATTTCAAGGGGGTTTCGGTAAGAAGTTCCCTTGAGGTGGTCCCCGCAGGATTTACTTCGGGTTAAAAGGGTTTAACCTGGGGTGGGTCCTGTCAGTAGCTGATTTGAAAGAAGAAACGGGAGAAAAAGTTTTGGGGTTGGCGAAATTGTTGGGTGTTGTCGAAATCTGTCCGAAATTAGTTTGTGGCGCTATATATAGGTACGTATATGTGTATATATCTTGTTTTTGAGTTGATTTAAGCGTTTTATTTTCGTTATGCATTGATTTTGAGTTTTAATTAGAGTTGATTATATTGTGTTTTGAGTGTGATTGAGTTGATCGATTTGGGTTTGATAATATATATGAAGTTGTTGTTGTTATATATATATATATATATATATATATATATATATATATATTAATTTGATTATATTAATTAGTAATTATTATATATATGCATGTATATATATATATATATTAATTGTACGTTAACTGCAGATATAATATAAATTGAATGCTTCGTAAATTTAATTAATTAGCGTTTATACATATATATTATGTTATCTTCTCAGGATATGGATAAAAGTTGGATTTCGCTTCCAAAATGGGACAAAAGATATGCTAAAGGAGTTGTTAGTTTTATTGAATATGTGATGAATAATGCTAAAGGGAATACAATTTTCTATTGTCCGTGCACTAAATGTCAGTGTCGCAGTGATATGTATCGATTTCCATTTGACAAGGTTTGACAGCACCTTAAAAGTAATGGGTTTTGGGAGAAGTACACATGTTGGATATATCACGGTGAAACATCATCAAGGGGTCCGCATGATCATGGGCAATTTTCTGAGACGGGCAGTACATCCAACGATCCAACAACGGCCTTCATCAACGATATGTTTCCTTATGAGAGGGGTGTATGCTCTGAAGGACCGTATATGTCTGAGCCGGTGCAGCCCTTCCCTAGAGTTGTGAACACTGCCGGTATTGACAGGTACAACAAACTACTTGCTTTCCAACAAACCCCTGTGTACCCCGGTTGTCAGAAAACGGTTCTTGAAAGTGTGATGGACGTTATGAAGATTAAAGTTGAGACAAAATCGACTGTGAAGGCTGTTGATGAGTATCTACAGTACACTGCTTCGATGCTGCCCCACGGTCATCGTCTTCCTGCCACTCATCATAAGGTCCGATGTATACTGAAAGATCTTGGGCTTTCCTACATCAAGATCCATGCATGCAGATATGATTGTGTTCTCTTCTGGGGTAAAGATCCAGAAGGGAATGACCTTGGTGACCTTGACACATGTCCAGTATGTCAGAGTGACAGGTATAAGTTGACTCCTGCAGGCAATAGGAAATCTATGAAGGTACTTCGGTATTTCCCGTTGAGGGATAGGCTGGAACGGTTGTACATGTCATCACACACGGCCAAATCTATGAGATGGCACGCTGATAGGGAATTGCAAGGCGAAGATACCCTTATACACCCTGCTGACGGGGAGGCCTGGAAGCATATAGACAGGGAGTTTCCTCATTTTGCGTCTGAGGTCCGAAATGTAAGGCTCGGGCTCTCATCCGACGGGTTCAATCCTTTTGGCAACATGAGTCTTCAATACAGTGTATGGCCGGTGATTTTGGTACCATACAATCTTCCTCCATGGATGTGCATGAAGAAGGAATACAATATGTTGAGTTTGTTGATTCCGGGACCCGGTTATCCAGGGAAGTGTCTCGATGTGTATTTGAGACCCTTGATTGAAGAGCTTAAGTTTTTTTGGGACGTTGGTCATCCCACTTATGATAAGTTCATGCACGAGATGTTCCAGATGCATGCTATGGTTGTTGGTACCATTAGTGATTTTCCTGCTCGTGGGATATTGTCGGGCAACGTTGTTAGGGGATACAAGGCTTGTCCAGAGTGCCTAAGCGATGAGGGGAGCAGTAGTCATTGCAACAAGATATGTAGATTGGGTCACCGTACTCTCCTTCCGTATGATCACGAATGGCGGTTCGATGACAAGGCATTTGATGGGACTGTAGAACTTGGTGTGCCTCCTAGAAGATGGATAGGGGAAGAAATATTAGCAGTGCTTAATGAGTATGATTTTGGGCAGCTCAGCAATCATCCCAATATAGTGGCGGCAATACCTGACAGACCCGACATGTATAAATTTTGGACACATAAGAGCATATTCTGGGAACTCCCATACTGGAGTAAGTTGTTGATCAGGCACTACCTAAATGTGATGCACATAGAAAAGAATGTGTGTGACAGTGTGGTGGGAACCGTGCTGAACTTGGAGGGAAAGACGAAAGACGATCCGAAGGCACGCATTGATCTTAAAAAAATGGAGATACGAAGACATTTGTGGTTGAAAGAAGGGAAGAAAAAAATGCCTCAAGCTCCGTACACCGTGAAGCCTGAACAGAATAACGTAATTTTCAGGTGGTTGAGTTCTGTGAAGTATCCTTCAAGCTACGCAGGAAATATAGCCCGGTGTGTAAACATTCGGGACAATAAAATATACGGGTTAAAGAGTCATGACTGTCATATTCTGCTACAACGTCTCTTCCCTATTTTCATTCGACCCTTCCTTCCCCGTCAGGTGGTGGAGCCGTTAGTAGCGTTGTCAAGATTCTTCCAGAAGTTATGCACAAGGGAAGTGACAAAATCTGATCTCCGGAAAATGCAACAGGACATTATTTATATCATGTGTAAATTTGAGAGAATATTTCCTCCAAATTTTTTTGACATCATGCCGCACCTGATGATCCATCTTCCCGAGCAATTGTTGCTTACCGGTCCAGTACACTATACTTGGATGTATCCTATGGAAAGGTATGTTTTTTACACCTAATGTTTTTGTTGATTACATGTTCATTGTATAATCGTAATATATGACAACAAATTTATTTATTTACAGACAACTTGGAGACTACAAAGCTTATGTGGCTAACAAATCCGCGCCTGAAGGATGTATAGCAGAAGCATATATTGCGCACGAGTGTGTCACCTACATGAAGTTGTATCTAGGAGCATTGAAGGAAACTCCACAAACCATACCGGTTGATGAACCGAAGTTTAACCTTTCCATAGTCTCAAATATTTGACATAAACACAAAATGTTGTAAAAACAAATTTAGTCATACTTACATCGAGTTGAGAAGCGCATACCTCATCATAAGATTCACAGTAAGACCTAAGAATGAACTCAGGTTTGTAGATTGAGTCGGCAAGGGCGTGTGAAATTACTGCAGCGTTCACACAGTTAGAAACTAAGGTCTCACCGACAGAGATGTAAGAGTTGTTTCTCTTCCTGAATTTCAGTTCAAGAGGTGGCGGTGAGTTAGACGTAAAGTGTGAGGGAGTGTCCGGGGGAGGAGAAGCGGAGTTCGTAGTCGATAGCGGTTGTACGAAAGGTTGAGTTGATGGGGAAAGGGACATGGCCACGATAGAGATTGAGGAGGGCCCGAGCGTGGCGGTTTTCTAGCATTTGCTAGGAGAAGAACGGGGGGAAACTCCCTCACTAAGAAGGATTGCGCCTTCGTAATGGAATCCCCCCAGAGTCATTGACTTCGTCATCATCCACTTTTTCATTTCCAGAGCTTTCACAAAGTAAGCCGGTGTCTTCGGGTATTACCTCATCCTTATAGGGATTTACAATTTGATAAGATTCCCTTGATTTGAAGGAGTCCAAGAATAGAATCTCCCAACAAGGGGTTCGGGTGAAGGCATGTTCTAGTTTAAAGGCAACTTGAATAGCCAATTCTTTCCCAGATAATGAAGGGTCGATGTCACATCTGTAGCGCTCAAAGAATGACACAGGGCGCCGTGAAAAAGGAGAAAGTAAGTTTTCCTTTGTTGTGAACTGTGAGGGGAACCATTCCTTCCCAACAAGGTGAGATGTGAGCCATTAGGTGAGAAAGCGAGTAAAATCCACTTCGGTCACGGTAGAGAATATGAAGGCTGCAAGGTTGATACATTATAGTTTTATTAGGATTGCAGAAACAAAAGGTGAACATGAGAGAGTAGGAAAGTTATACCTAGATTGTCAGTGAAGTCTTTCCTGGGCAACAAGTCTAGTTGGAGGGATCGTCAATTACCAGAAATCATCAAGATCCTCGATTGCCAGTCATGAAAGTGCTTGAAGGGATCGGAGAATACTTTTAGTTTGGTGAAGGCTATGAAGTTGAAGTAACTCAAATTGCGCCCAGCTTTCACGCAATTATAATGACGTAAGAAGTCAAACAGGCCTAGAGAAACTTCCCACTTCAATCCCATGGCAAGGAAGGCAGAATGGAGGAGGTATGAATTCGGAGTAAGATGGAGTGGGTGGATGCCGAGCACTGCCCAAGTTAACTGGAAGACTGGGTATAAAGGGAACCTGAGAAATCATAGTTGCGCAAGGGATATGATGGGGACCTTTTCAAGGATGTTGTCGCCGGTACAAATGTTAGCGTCTAGAGGAATTCCAAAGATTTTCACGTTTGAAGGGATGGAGTACTCTTTGTTCAACAGTTTCAACAGGCTCAACGGAGGTTGCCACGGTGAGGGAGTGTTTTTTGTGTTCGTTATTCTTCCTTTCGAGGCAATGTAGTCGCTGGAAGGATTTGTGTGAACCATTGTTGCGGATGAGGCTGGTGGAAGAAAGGGATCAACGACAGAACATAATTTTTGGGGAGTAGAGTTGACCTAGGAAAAGTGGTGTTTTATAATGCAAAACACTAGTTGAGGAAGGAGAGGGGAATTCGAAATCCGAGAGGATTGGGATAGAATGTGCAAGCATTGATGCAGAAGATTAGGAAAAGGGTTTTCCACATTATGGGATTGCAGTCGGATTACGAGGCGTGATGGGCAGGACCGCAAACACTGGGTCACGGCCGCGAGTCATGGCCGAAGCTATGAAGAACTTATCGCAAGTTTTGGATGCAAACCGTGGTCATGGGACAATTGCACAATCCCGAATCCGATAAACTTTCTTTTTGAATTTTCCTTTTTGGGAATCTACGGCTGTTTGGATTCTTAGAAAAGGAAAATTTGGTGGCATTGTGGGGGTTGGAAATAAGAATTTCTAGGATTAATAACAAAGTTAATGATAGAAGGGGTTGAATGCAGCAATCAAGAATAAAATTGAATGTAGTGTTGAATGTTAGCAGTTACAACAGTTTCGACAGTTACAGATGTTACGAAAGTTACGAAAGTTAAGAGCATGTCATCAATCTGGCAGAAACTGATAAGTTAAATGAGCAATCAGTATGGTAATGATCACGGACATAACAGATAATGGCGAATACATAATGTGATAATTCGGCTCGTGCCTATATAAAGGGAATGTGAACTCAGGTAAGGCATGAAATATTGAAAAAAAATTTCTCTTCCCATCTTTGATAAGCACTGACTTAGGCATCAGAGGGTCTTTTGCAGATACCCCTACCCCGTCCAAACAGCTGCACAGACAAACCTGACTAGCTCTCGCTCTTGCATCTATGAAGCTTATGGCGTCATATATGTTCAAGTAAATTCTAGCGTTTAAAGTGTGGTGATGCTTCGGCCTTGCATTTGGCTAGTTCGAGCGGGTTCCATGGTTTTAGAAGGCAGTGTTGTTAAGATCCATGGAGGGCGAACCCCCTACAGAAACCAGGCAGGACTCGTTTAGTGATCACGAAGAGCGAACTCTCTATCGACCTCTTCACAGAGAAGACATATCATTATATTACCTTGACATCCAGTTAAACAAACCTGAGAACCATATCTATGAATAATAACTTACCCCTTAGTTGAGAACAAACTCGGGTCACTAGACCAGTCTACAAGTGTTAATCATAGCCGCCCTCAACCTCATGAGATCCGAAGATAACAAGTATACAGACTTGTTCCACCTGGAAAGTAAATAATACATTTAAGCATTTCCAAGGATTCTAATCACCCAAACCTTAGGTCCGAGATTTGAACCTAAGCTCTTATACCAGTTGTCACGCCCCGACCCAAGTTTACCTTCCTAAACCTGGGTTAGGACGTGCGGGACCCATCCCAAGAGAGATTTACTCGAAAACCCCCATGAGAAAGGATAACCCTCTTTCCAAACCAAATTCAAACAGTTCAAACGAGCCGGAATAGACCCCACAGCCGGAGTTTATCCCGATTTCCGCATTTGGATCTCAAACCAATCATTTAGAGGACCTAGGGGTTCTAATAATATTTGTGACTGCACCGAATCCTGGTCAAGCTGCCTATGTACCTTGTCCTCATGGATCAAGCCACACGTAGCTCTTATTTTATTAACGTCATAACAGGGCAAAACCCGTTTTTCTAATTATCAGTCGATCTAATATAAAGGGTAGCAAACGCCTAATACATACCCGAAATTTAACCTCTCCGCTGAGGTAATTAATGATCAACTATTTTTTCCGGGATTAACCCTAACATTTCAACTTACATATAAGCAACAGCCACACACAAACACATAAATATGAAATATAGACAACCACATAATATATTAAGCCCCTCAAAGGCATATAGGTAAAACCACTTCAAGGTATCCTTGAAGTTAAATTAAATTCTCAAGGGCAGTGATGTCAATTCACTCTTAATGGCAGCTTGGTAATTATGCTAAGCTAGGGGTATTATAGAAATTTCAGCCCTAATGGCAGCCCTTGTAAATAGACAAAACAATCAGAGGCAGTATGGTCTTTTTAACCTCAATGGCAGCCCCGTAAATATACAATTATCTCAGGGGCATTTATGGAATTTCCAACCAGGACAGTCCGGTAATTAACTCAAACTATCAGGGGTATTTTTGAAATTTCAGCCTGAGAGCACCCTTGTAATTTCTCCAAACTGCCAGGGGTAGTTCTGACATTTCACCTTACGGTAAAACAGTAAAAAGGAAATTTACCTCGGTAAAAACCAGGGTTTTTACCCTTGGTTTTCCCGAACGGCTGGTTCATCGGAAAACGAAGCTTTTTTCAGCCAAACCATCTCCCAACACCTACACAACACTCTCTACAACATCCCAACAACCCAACCAAGTACAAATCGAGAGAATAGAGAAGATTTTTATACCTCCAAGACGAAGAACACAGAGTTCCGGCCACCCCCTCTGGCGAAGCTCCACTCATCACCTCCTCCCTCTTCCATGCTCCTGGCTGCTCTAGGAAGCCCCTTGGACGTCCCTAGCTTCCCCTCTTGTTTGTTTCTGCATTGAGGCAGAGAGCAGACCTCCAGCCCTCTCTCTCTCCTCTGCTGGGAAGCGCTCATGGCGACGCTGGCTCGGCTGAGGTCGTCGGGGTAAGGCGAGTCCGTCTGGTAGAACAAGACATCTGGTAGAACACGTTTTGGTACCCCGACGACCCCGACGGACTCGCCTTACCCCGAATTTGAGAAAGTTTCCTTCGGGAAAGATGTAGAGGACGTTAATACGAACTCGTGGATATGTCCTATGATTTAATAGGAGTTCGTATGCGAAAGTTATGCGGGATAATGTGTTGTTACCATGCGGTAAAAGTAAATAGTAAAATATTTATTTACGGTAACTATTTTTGGCAGATTTGGACCGTTGGATTCGTGAGATTGAATCTGGGCCATTGATTTTCGTATAAAAAGGGGGGGTTGACCGAACAACGACACTCTCTCTCTCCTCCGTCTCGATCCTCCACTCTCACTTTCTCTCTCTACTCACTGTGCTCCCTTCACCGGAGCCACCGACGGACTCGCCTTACCCCTAGGACATCTGAATCCCCTCCATAATCTCGGTAGAATAAGTTATCCTGTTTTGACCGGGATAACTTTCCTAGTTGCTGTTTTCGGCTTCTCCTTGGTGATTTCTTCGATTCTTCTTCTAAACAACTACCCATATCATCATTAAGCTCCTCATGAATCATTTGGCATGCTTGGGAAGGACTTTGGTGAAGAAACACACTCACGAACTCGGTAGACAACTTCAGCAAAATCTGTCCTGTTTCCAGCAGACTGACATCCGGCCATTGTTTCCATCATAACTACTTCCTCATAACTTGGATTGCTGTGATTCTAAAAGATTTAGAAACTAGACATCCACAGCTTTCCATTCATATATGGAAAATCTTCTGTTTCCTCCTAGATCGTCCTAGGAAAATTTTTGAAGTTGGGTTATGGTTTCTGGAAATCCTCTGTTTTTGTTTTGATTTCATGCTTTCGACCTCTTATCTTTCCATGCTTCTTTTGCTGCCTTCCATAAGTCCGATTCTCATGATTCTTGTTTTGTTAAGTCCATATACATATCACCTAAACATTAAAGAAAATTAATCAAGTATTGACAATGTATAAATTCACAGAATCATAAGAAATATCACGATAACTTCATAAGTCAGCTTTTAACAATTTAGTGCACATTTTCTCTACTTTAAATACATTTTAGCCATTGCTCTATAGAAAAACTCTTATGATAAATAAATACAAATACTACACTAATAACGGATAAGCAAAGCATAAATGAGGGTAAAAACATATTAAGAACGTAGCATAAAATGCTCCTATTAGTGCAAACGATGGTTCCTACCACAACACTTACCAAACCAACTACCCCTTCACAAACTCATACTAGCACACACCACATGGTGCTAACCCATACCGGCATACATCACAGGGTGCTAGCTTATACCAGAACACAATTTTACCAAATTTTGTTCAACTAAACAATTTTGCCAATTTTGTTCAGCTAAACAATTTTGCCAATTTTGTTCAGCCTCAATTTTACCCAAATTTTGTACCATATAGTTCCTTCCCAAATGTTGCTCAGCACAGTTTGGGCTTGAATTCCACACCACACCAAAATTTTGCACATTACAGCTTTACACAACCACAACCATACGAGTTGATGTGCTATTTTTAAAACCAAGAACCCTCTATGAAGCTTTTTGAGTTGGCTAAGGTTTATGAAGAAAAAGAAAGACTCTTGAAGGCACTTCAAAGAGCTCCACCACAGACTAAAACAGTGGTACACACCCTAGGCCAGCCTTCATACCCCAACCTAGAGCCCCTCTGCAAGTTAGAGCACCAGTGCAATAGGGAGCCCTTGGGGGAGGTAACAATAGGAGGTTTACATAGGCAGAGTACCAAGAGAGGAGGGTGAGAAACCAATGCTTCTTTTGTGATGCAATTTTTCATCCTGGTCACAACTGCATTAGAGGACAGCCTCTGATGGTAATGGAGGTCTTGCAGGAAGAGTTGGAGATAGGAGAACTTGACAATGATCTAGTTGAGGAGAATCAAGAGGCTGTGGTGCAGGAAGACCAGGTAGTAGAGTTAAATGCTATAGGGGATGGAAGTAGTTGAAAGGGTTGTATAATAAGAGGAAGGTACACACTCTTATGGACTCAAGGCTTCTCATAGCTTCATATATCCTTCCATATTGAAGAATGTGAAGGCTCAGGTGACAAACATCCAACCTGTAAAGGTGAGGGTAGCTAGTGGAAAGGTCTTGATGACCTCTAGATTGGCCACCCTGGAATTAAAGCTACAGGGTTACGCTTTTTCTTTTCAGTACTATGTGTTGGACATCTCATGTAGTGAGGTTATCTTGAGAGCTAATTGGTTGAAGACCCTTGGTGATATAATTTGAAATTTTAAAAGGATGACAATGAAGTTTGAAGTTGGTGGGTACAACATGTGCTGCCAGGTGAAACTGATACTCAAGCAACTATGGTGTCTTGCAAGGCTATGAGTAAGCTTTTAAGAAAAGAAAGAGAGGTTGTTATGGTCCAAGCTTCATCAAAGTTGCAATCTACACCTATGGACAGCTGCAATCCAACCTCTGCTGGTGAAATATGCTGTGTTGTTTGAACCTCCAACTCATCTACCTCCAGTCAGGGCTCAGAACCACCAAATTGAACTGTCTCCTAACACCACTCCCATAAGTGTTAGACCTTATAGGTACCCCTATTTTCAAAAGGGAAAGATTGAGAAAATTGTGCTGGAAATGTTGGATGGTGGTATAATCAGACCTAGCACTAGCCCTTACTCATCTCATGGTTAAGAAGAAGAATGACAGCTGGCGACTGTGTGTGGACTATAGAGCTTTGAATGCTGCCACAGTAAATGATAAGTACCCCATACCAGTAGTGGATGAGCTCATTGATGAGGTGCATAGAGCAAAGTTCTTTCAAAGTTAGACCTCAGGTCAGGGTTGTTTGAGCCCAATTAACATTGGGTCTGAAATTAAACAATTTGGATAATATTTGGGCCAATACTAGTGACCCAATAAGAAGCTTTTTCAGTTTCGCCCTAGGAAGGTAGCGAGGCGAAATGCAAATGTGAAGGCCGCCTCACGTACATGTGTAGGTGTCTAGAATGAAGTTCACATGGGACTCAACAGTTCTATTAGGTCAATACCATTGACCTAGGCAAAGTCGGTTGTGATTGGGATTGTGTTACCCTAGTTACTTCATTGCCAAGTAAAATGAATTTTGTACAATTACGGTATTAGAAACCTACTTAGATTAAACAAAGTCTGCATCCTTATCAGTTAAACTTCGAGTCAGTATATATAGAAGGCTCGGGGATCAAACTAAACACACATAATCATTCAATCAACAACTTTTACAAACAAACAGCTCTACATCTACAAACAGATCTGACCTCGTCGATCATAACCTGACGTTATAGCATCTCGTCTTAGCATCCAACAATCCGGTTCCCCGGAACCATCCTCGACACACGGCTCGCATCTCTCTAGCGATGCCCCGCCCTGATTTTTTTTCCTTTTGGTTGCTCTACTAGTCTCTACACGAGTATCGATAGAAAAGAGTGGCAGACCGCTAGTAAATTATTCTCCCAATGTGACGCCTATAACCTACAGTCTACTGAAGCGAAGCCAGGTGGTGCGCAACCTCTTCACTTTTTCACATCCGTGTGGTGGCACGCCTTAATTTTCTTGTAATTTACTTTCCAGTAATTTAAATTTCAGTATTTGTACTACTTTCCAGCCAGCTGGAAGCGAGGCCAAAACAAGGATACATCAGATCAGGATGAGGGAGGAGGATATTGAGAAGACTACCTTCAGAACTCACTCAGGACATTATGAATTCCTAATGATGGTCTTCGGCCTAACCAATGCTCCTGCCACCTTTCAGTCAAACGTGAATGAAATACTCACGGATTTGCTGAGAAGAGGGGTATTAGTTTTCTTTGATGATATCCTGATATACAGTTCTTCCATGGAAGAACATCTAAAACACTTGGAGCTAGTTTTTCAAAGATTATTGCAGCATTCCGGCGAGGCGGTGATGTTGGATGACTCGGTCTTCCTGGTGCGGCCGTGACCGTTGTGGGAGGTGTTGGCGTTGGCAAGAGGCACCGATGAGAGGAGCGAGGCGGCTCTGACATGAGGCGGTAGTGGTGACTAAGAAGGAAGGAACGAGAGTATAAATGTTTGGTTGATGGGAAGAAAACTCTATTGAGAAAATTTCAGATTCTATTTTGGTTAGTGAGTAAATAATCTTTAAAATTAAGACAGTAAAGAATTTTCTAGCTTTTTTTGTTTGTTCTAAAAATGGATGGATCGAGACATCGAATTTACATCCTACCAAAATTTTCTAAGCATAATAAGTATATGGCAGTAGATAACTGCTACCATTTAGGTGATTAGCACAGCCCATTCAATAAACTATATCCAACAGTCTTAGGCTCGTAGTAAACACTATCCTTATGCTAATGGGTTAGGAACACAGTACTTCTAATGAGTCATGAGTCCATCTCCTATTAGTAGCCAAACACCCTCGAACAATAAGCCAAATTAAGGATAATGGTTTGCCCCTTGTTAATTAGCATGTTGATTAACAAGTGCTTAATATATAATGACGACCATATCATCATCATCCATCGATCGATTGTCAAACTCAAGCTTAATTTGCCGGCTCCGGCTTGGGATCCGGCTCCGGCTGGCTGCCTACACCAATAGGGGCTGCTTCCTTTTGTAGAGCTGTCTCACACTCTCACCAACCTTGCTAAATGTCTTTTCTGGAATCTGGATCTACATTTAGGCACTCACTCAAACACAGACAATTGCCATTTCACCAACCACAGACGACAACCATAGATCAGATAATCACCGATGACCGGTACGTGCCGGTTACCCCAACCTTTTGGGAATGTTTACCGGCCGGAAGTGGGAAGCGCACCTAGATCAGCCCTTAACAAAACCCAACTGCACCACTTTGGATATGATTATTGAAACCTAGCTAGTAGCTGATGCTCTGCTTAGTTGCCGCCATGTCATATCTGGAAGTTGAATGCTTCTTGAATGGGTTGGTTGGTTAAATCGCATTCCCGTTCTACCCTGGAGAAAGCGGAAATGGGACGTCAATTACTGGATTGGGGTTGGTGACCAAACTTCTAGTCTTTTTTTGGCAATCCCTAAAGAGGGAATTTACCAATATATACATCATGCAGCATGCCTTCCAAGTCAATAATAATGACTTTTGACCAAATTGGAGAAAGAGATCTAATTTTCGACAAAGAATGGATCCATCATGACCAAAGCCACCTCAAATCCATGTTTCCTACTTAAATTCATGAAACCTAGTTTTCATGCTTCATGATATGGGACTAACTAGTTTCTGTAGAGCTGAGCAAACCTAATATAACAAGCATTGCTTCAAGCCTCTTACCACACCCACCTGCTTATGCTCTCATTGCTCTGCTTATGTTTCTTCTCAATATTTGTTTTTCAGAATATGTTTCTTAATTATCATTAGTTATAGGATATATGACTTAAAACCTAGAACATTACCAAACTCCCATTGACCAAACAAGTCTGGTCTACGTGAATGAGTAACGTGACCATGGACCAAACGTTCATCATGCATCCTCGAACTGAAAAGAGATTCGGGATTTTTTTTAAAGAATGAGATGATCACTTCCAAGCTAGGGAGGGACATCTATATATCTCGGGGAATTTCGAAACTAAGTCAAAACAAAAATGTATTTAGTATTTTTTAAACAATAAACCAAATGTGCTTTCGTAATTTAATCATGTGTCCAATCTTTTACGTGCAATTTCAATTTTTAAGGAGAAAATTAAAGGACCGATTACATGAAAGTCCACTTTGAGAAGGTTTTTCCTATATAACTTCATCCAAACATTTTTATTCATTTACGTCCACTCAAGCCTAAATATAAATATTGAAATTAAATATAACTACAAACTGTCATTCATCAGAAACAAATTAGAATATCTCAATATTTAAAAAAACTACCATTAATATAAAAAGTCAATAACCACAAAAAGTCTCCGCGAGATCTTCAACGAACTTTCCGGCCTAACTCTGAAGAATTTTCTGGCCGACCTCCTATGAAAATTACGGTGACCACAAAAGCTACTAGCACTGACAACAAAATATACTACTTCTAGCAAATAAAGCAATTATCCCCTACAAATAAAGCTACTACCCCTGACAAATAAAACTACTACATCCGGTAACAAATAAAGCTACCAACCTTCGGCCGATCTCTGGTGAGGTTTCCGACGACCTCTGCTGAATTATCTGACTGACCTCCGACGAATTTTCCAACTGACATTCGATGAAGATTACAACGACAACAAAAGATTACTACTAATGTTAACAAAAAATATTGTCACTGGCAACAGAAGATATTACTGTTAGCACAAAAGCTACTACTACTAGAATCAAAAGTTACTACCAACAAAAACAAAGATTCTCCTGCTAGCAACAAAAACCGCTACTACAAACACTAAAAGCTACTAGTTACACAAGGACCAAAAATAAATACTATAAGAAACAAAATCTACTATTGCTGCCACCAAAAACTACTATTGTTGACATCAGAATGTTGTGATGGCACTTAAGAAGAGAAACACTGATGTCAAATTCAGTTTTATATTAGACAGAAGAACTGTTACTCATGTTCAGTCATAAATCTGAGGAGTGTAGTCATGGGCGTAGGGAGAGGGGGCGAGAGGATGCAATTTCCCATTCTCATATTTATTATTTAATCATATCTTGAATGTTATTGTATAATTATACTATAATATTCTTTCTAATTAAGGATAACAAATCATGATAATGTTGTTTATCTTTGATTGGTTCATTAAATGCATTATGTTATCTCTTTTCTTTTCATTTTGTATCATATTCTTTTTTATATTTCTTACAATTATGTCATACAATTATAAAGTATAAATGAAGTAGAGCTAAGAAAGACAATAATCCACATGCCAATATGAAAGGTATGTAAACTCTAAACCACAGAAAAATATATAAATTAAGTGATTTCATGAAAATCATATTTAGATAAACCTCATATGTTGGCAAAACTCTGAATCAAGATAAAAGTATCACCTACTAAAATTGCTATGAATTATTTCTAATCCAAACCAGCTTAACAATACGTATTAGCTATTTTGGTTTTACCCCTGCTAATTACAACTTCTGGCTACGCCACTGAGTGTAGTAGAGAACGCCATTTATACTAGCAATCTGTGCATGTGGAGAGAGGCATTATGAAAAACAATTTATTTGCCCAGAAAAATTCAGATAATATCCAAATATTGAGAAAAAGAGAAAATAGAATAAATGCAAACTAGTCACAATGTACATTATCAAGTGGTCATGAAGATTAGAAACAGTTTTCTTTAAGGTTTGTATTGCTACGTTCAGGCAAGTCTGTTGTTTACTTGTCTAAAGGCTTGTAGAGAACTATAAACATTTAGATAAATTTTCTGAAACTAAATTTGATATTTTGGTGTTTTCACAAAATTTATCAATGCCTTGCACAGTTGTAGCGGTAACAATCTGGTACTTGATGATCTACGAGTGGAAACATAGTAAATAAGGTAAGGCATAAGGTAATGTAGGTTCCTTACAAACAAAGTGCAACATTTTGATCCTCGTTCTCCTTTAACAATAGCGCCTGGTGGTGGATTCATTGATGGACTAACCAAAGCAGCAGCCTGAATGGCTTCATGTTCTTGCCTTACACCATAAATTGAAACAACAAACGCAAGCTGAGACTCAAGTGCACTCTCCTGGTACCCCCAAAATCTACTACTGCTGGCATCTAAAACTACTACCGCTGACATTAAAAGATATTACCACTAAAATGTACTACTACAAGAACTAAAAGCTACCATTAAAAGAACCAAAATATACTACAACAAATAACCTTCATCTCAAACTCTTCGAAGCCGAAGGTGCAATTAAGGTCGAGTTGGACATCGTCGTCTAGGTGGTGTCGTCATCGGAGCCGGAGAATCTCCCTCATAACCTCCATTTTCAAACCTCCAATTTCTTTCTTCAATTCCTCCTCCTTCTGAACCACAAGAATCATCAGCTCCGATCGTCAGGCACAACAAACAGATTAGAAATTCGAGAAAAGGGAGTTAAGAGTAAAACCGTACCACAACATCTCGCGGTGGTCGGTGGCGGCTTTGTGATGTAGATCTGCGAACAACAGACTGCTTTCCTCGATTGTTGAGCTCCCGAATGAAATTCAATGGGATCCAGAGAGACCATGTCTTCATTCATAGGATCCCAAGTACCCGGATCAATTGAAAGTTCGATTCTATCGAAACTACTCATTTTCAAATGACATCCACACTGTTCACAAATATTCATTTTGGATTTTAAAAATTTCTTATAATTTAATTCATAACAATTTTAACATTGAATTCACAAATGTCTTAATTTTTTAGTTACATTTAAATTATTAGATCTTATAGTTAAATCACTACCGTCTTTGGTAGTTTTGATACTGGAACTCCCGCTTTTACTACTATTTCTGCTTTCACCACAAATGTAAGCTTCAGTTGGATTAGGGTTTCAGCGTCGTCATCGAGGTCGAATCAGAAGATGACGGACGGCGAGTAGAAGGTGGAAGACGTCATCGTAATCGCTTGGATACACAGTCGAGGCCGAAACGGAGATCGGCGAGCCAACGACATCGTCGGAGATACAATCGAGGATGATCAGAAGTCGTAGTTGAGACGGCGGCGGCTTCATCATGGTAGCAACGTCAGAATTGAAGGTGGACGAATGTGTGGAGAGAGAGGGAGAGAATGAGTGAGGCAGGTGGTAAGATGTGAGAGATTGAGAGTACGTTTGTTATCCAGGACTGTGATAGCTTGGCTTAATTTCTACTAGAAACATGGACTATCCTAACTCAGGCTTATTCTATAGCAAGCAAAACCCACATTTGGAGCTGGCTATAGGTGTAGGACTCGGGAGCATCCCATTTTCCATAACATATCAATCTGAAAAATTGTACCTCTTGTATGACATCTGTAAAATTCCCAAAACAAAACTGAAAACTGTAATATTCTCCTCTCAATAACAAAATCATTGGACAAAGATCCATACAATGATAGCCTTCAATTTCTGCTTCAATTCATCTATACAATATTCTCCTCATTATCCTTCATTTTACTCATCAAATTAATCAATCAAAAACCAGAAAAACATAAACGTTTTTAATTGAGGGAGAAAACCCAGATGAAATTGATTATTCAATTGGAAAAACCCAGAAAAAATGAAATTGAAACAATTGAGATTGAATTGAGGAATACCTGATCAATTCTATACCAGAATCATTGAGGATCACCCAAACAGAAAACTAAGGACTGAAGAGAAGGAATTGAGCGAGGGAGAACCGCTGCGCTGTAGGAGAGTTTCGAGACGGTGTCACGATTGGAACCATTTCAAGAGCCACCCATACACCATCGATCACGATTCTTATAAAATCAGAGATGGTACCGCGATTGAAAATTCCCAATTTGAGATGGAGGCACAATCTGCAAATCTCTAATCCGATATAGAGTCGTGAATTGCCGATCTGAGATGCCATGTGAGAACCCAGTCTGAGACAGAATAAGGATTCGATGAGAGAATGAAATTGAAAGAAAAAAGGGAGAGATCGATGAGACTGAGGCAAGGAAAGAAGATAAAGAAGTGATCAGCACCAAAACAGACGAGGCTTCCATAAACCCACCAATTTTTAGGCCGCTCTGCAAGACGATGTGGAGGTCGAATTTGAGACTATGCTAGCTCATTAAATTAGTCCGTGTTAGCTGCCAAACACAAGTTTCTCTTTACTATAAAATCATGTCGCGTCTAATCCGTCCTAATTCCGGGTAACAAAGGTACCCTGACAGATCACGAGATATTTTAAAGCATAAGGATAAAATAATCATGATAAAAAAGATTAGCTTGCAAAATGGACTTATATGAATAAACAAATTTAATATAGATTTATGTGTGATAAAATGTTAAAAAATAAATTTAAAGCATACTTATATGAAATTTGCTAAAAAATAAATTAACTGGATTTTCTGTTGTGTAGTTGTTAATTAGTATAGAGGATGCTTACGCTAATAATAATCACTTTCATATTTAAAGATCTGCCGGAGCTCCTTTTCAAGAAATGACGTGAATCACTGTTTTGTCGGTAAACATGTAAAGACCAAAGTACGCTTCACTCTACAGCACATTGGCTTTAATCTACCATGGGTATCTTAGTACTTCCAAACGCCTCACGCATCATACTTCCATCCATGTCCCACATTCTGTTTAGATCTTCCTTTTTGGTCCTGAAACAAATGGAAATAAAAATTACACCAGTTGACAAACCTTTTGTCATTTTGTAACAAAAAAAAGACGGTTTGTCGTTTCACTATCCCGACTCAACTTCAATGGTTGCAATTCACTGCTCCTAATAATTACCACTCAACGGTAAATAGCTGAGCAGAGTAGATTTTATATATCAATTAAGGAGGATGGTCAAAAAGAATCATTATCTTATTTGACATTTAATGTTAACCATATACCATATTTATTAGGGTTTTCTACTCGAGATGTATAATGCTCAACTTCTTGTCTTAGTGCAACATGCCTCAAAGTTCTCAACCCACAAAACAATCACTGTCCTCTAAATGACCCTAAGGGCCAATAACAAGACTATGTCAACTTAGGTTTATCTTAGGAAAAATCATCTGTTTCCACATATTTTAAAATATCAACGTGGTTTGAACCCGTAACTTTAACATCGTTTTAGATATAAACCCGAACTCGCCTGTCAATGTAAATTAGACTCGTATCATTTTCAAAAATATATTCACAATTTTCTTTTTTAAAGGTGCAAGGGAAGAGCCAAGGGCACACAGCCATACGAGCCGAGAACTGGTTAGGGTTGGTGAAAGACCGGCACTAGCCGGTCATACCTAATCCCCTATATAAGTGCAAGATATTTCTCGCCAAACCCCGTACTATTACCAACCATTGAATCTCCCATCCAATGGCCACGACACCACGGATTTCCGGATATTGCTAAACAAAGGGTAAAATAAAGCGAAGCCCAAAACCGGAGGGCCCGGTAAACAGGTGAGCTACGCGGATCTATATATAAAGCGAGGGCGCAGGCATTTGAGGCTGCATAGACTTGAGTCATTTGTGTTTGAATTCCTTCCTGGTCGTTAGGGGTCTGGTTCGAATACCCACAGCCTCCGTCTCAGATCTACAGGTCCCATTTTGCTCTTACTCCTTTTTACCTTTTCGTTTGCTCAAGTTGCAGATCTAGACGGTTCTGGGGTTTGTGTTGGATTCTGATATTTTTAAGATCTGATGGATTTGCTCCTTGTTTAGTTGACATTTGCTCTTTGTTGCTCGGCTGTGTTTCATTTTCATATAGTGAATCTGCAGATCTGAGTCTACGCATATTTTGTTTTATGTATCGGCTTAATGCATGCTTGGTTGGTTTTTTAATTAGTTTCTGAAATCTCGAGCATTGTGTTCTGATTCTGTGTTTCGGATGTAGATTCTGTTTGGCTGTGTATTTGATATGACGTGATGCTTTGGAATATGAATAATTTTTGTAGTTACTTTTGGGAAAGCAGATGTTTTAGTTGAGATTTAACCAGTTGCCAACTGTGTGGGGTTCTCTATACTTTGAACTTGTAGTATTACACTGTTGTAATTGTTAGTGTTCAGATGTATAAATCTTGGCGTGATTCATTATATTGATGTATCTCGGTCCACTTTTGTTGTGTAGAAAATGGAGACTTTCCTATTCACGTCTGAATCTGTGAACGAGGGACACCCAGACAAGCTGTGTGATCAGATCTCTGATGCAGTGCTTGATGCTTGCCTGGAGCAGGACCCTGACAGCAAGGTTGCATGTGAGACATGCACCAAAACAAACATGGTCATGGTGTTTGGAGAGATCACCACCAAGGCCAATGTCGACTACGAAAAGATTGTCCGTGACACATGCCGCAACATTGGGTTTGTTTCTGATGATGTTGGTCTTGATGCCGATAACTGCAAGGTCCTAGTCAACATTGAGCAGCAGAGCCCAGATATTGCTCAGGGTGTCCATGGTCACTTTACCAAGCGCCCAGAGGAGATTGGTGCTGGTGACCAGGGTCACATGTTTGGCTATGCCACTGATGAAACCCCTGAGTTGATGCCCCTTAGCCATGTTCTTGCTACTAAGCTTGGTGCTAAACTCACTGAAGTCAGGAAGAATGGTACTTGCGCATGGTTGAGACCTGATGGCAAGACCCAGGTGACAGTTGAATACCACAATGAAGGCGGTGCTATGGTTCCACTTCGTGTCCACACTGTTCTTATCTCCACCCAGCATGATGAGACTGTAACAAACGATGAGATTGCTGCTGACCTCAAGGAGCATGTTATTAAGCCTGTCATCCCTGAGAAGTACCTGGATGAGAAGACAATTTTCCATCTTAACCCCTCTGGTCGCTTTGTGATTGGTGGCCCTCATGGTGATGCAGGCCTCACTGGACGCAAGATCATCATTGATACCTATGGTGGTTGGGGAGCCCATGGTGGTGGTGCTTTCTCTGGAAAGGACCCTACCAAGGTGGACAGAAGTGGTGCTTACATTGTCAGGCAGGCTGCCAAGAGCATTGTAGCAAACGGTCTTGCTCGCAGGGCCATTGTCCAGGTCTCCTATGCCATTGGTGTCCCTGAGCCCTTGTCTGTCTTCGTTGACACCTATGGAACTGGAAAGATCCCTGACAAGGAGATCCTTAAAATTGTGAAGGAGAACTTTGACTTCAGGCCGGGAATGATCACCATCAACCTGGACCTCAAGAGAGGTGGCAACAAACGATTCTTGAAGACAGCGGCCTATGGACACTTTGGAAGGGATGACCCTGACTTCACCTGGGAGGTTGTGAAGCCCCTCAAGTGGGAGAAGCCTCAGTCTTAAGTCTTGAGATTGATCGATTCTACCCTGGCTGTTATTCAGTGCTTGCATCAAAAGTGGGATGAATAATATAAGTGTTCTCAAAGTCTAATGTCTAGTTTTCATAACCTTATGGCTAGTCTTTTCTATTATTTGTTTTTTTTATTTCAATGGATTACTGCATTTTCATCCACCAGTGTCTCTGTAATGAACAGAATTTTGCCCAAAATGATGGCACTGAAGCTATCTATGCTATAAGTTATTACTTATTAGCCTTGAACATGAACCTGTGAGTGATTGCTTTCAGATTGTTATATCAAAGAAACAAATTATCTGGTTCCATCTTTTCTGTTATTGTTTCACTCTACTACATTGTTTGCTGAGACTTCCATACTGTATGGGTGCAAGTTCTTGTGTGTACAATTTGCTACTGCAAAGTTCTGTGAGCAAGGTTCGTAATATTGGCCATAGCAGGTACTATTGGCAGTTCGGCATTCAAATGTAGTGCGTTTGAGTATATCAGATGGTGAGGCAATTTGAGACCATCTGTCATTGAAAACAGGGATACAATAACGTAGTACAACTCTCATTATTGAAAAGAGGGAAACAATAACAAGTGCAATAAGAGCGACTGGCATTGCAGTCCTATGAACTCTTCTTCAAGCTTGGTAGTGGCAAATGCCAACAGATGGGTTCTGCTAAACGATTAAGCCAGTGCCATTGAAATGACAGTCCCAAGGGTTCTTTCCGGTGGCCTCGTAGAACAGATTCATCGCAACTGAAGCGTTCCGGCTAGGGTGCGGAAGTTTCTATTTACCCTAGATTCTATCTACCATCTTGGGTTGGTGTCTGGTTTAGGGTATCAGTTGCAGATCCGTCTTCGACCGGGAAGGAATGGAGATATGAAAACAACGTTGGTTGAGTGGTTGATATTGGGGGTTGTGTGCCCCGATCTGGTGTTCTCTTGTTCAGATTGGGCTGGTCTGGGCATGTAGCTGATTGTGGTGAGGATCTATGGTGATCTGATGTTAGATCGAATCCCATCCGGGTCTTTGGTGAAATGCCCCAGGAGTTGTTTGAAGAGAGGTGAGGTGGGTTGCGGATCTGAGCACGGATGCTTCGACGGTGGCGACGAGGTAGGCTGGTGGTGGTGACCACGATTATTAACTGACGGTAGCATTGCGGAGGCGCTGCCCGGACCTGAGGTGAGGGCACTGCACGCCCGGACCTGAGGTGAGGCCGCAGCAGCGGCGCCTCAGGGTCCAGGAAATTTGGGGGCACCAAAATCAGGACTGATGACCTCCAATCGTCCATGAAAGCTGAAGTTTTTATTTGTTTTTGAGAGAATTGGTTGGGTTTAGGAGAGAAGAGAAGGAAGATAGAGGTTTGACGATGCCGGGTGAACATTTGAATGTTATCTGAGTTTTAAGGTTCTGGTTCTGAACGATGGATGTCATCTGAGTTTTGAGGTTCTGGTTTTTGTTTTCTAAACTTCTCCCAAATCTAGAGGGACAGCATTTTTTGAAATTGCCTCATGTCTAGAAATATCAGGTCCGGCCCTGAGGTGCTGAGGGGAGCAAAAGCTAGGGTGCTATTGGGTTTGGGCTCAATGACTGCGCCCCGGGTTACACTTTTGGGCCTTTCCAGTTTCAGGTCTAGTCACTGACCCAGTGTGTTTTTCTACCTCCCTTTTATTTATTTGTTGGTGTTTGTATGTTGTTGATTTTCTGTGTTTTGAATAACTTTGATCCTTTGCGCTCGTGCTTGGGCTGATTACAATGCACCGTTGATACAGTGATGACGGTTTACACACAATTATCACTTGATTAGGAGACGAAGTTAACTCGAGCATTTGTCCTTGATGGGGTTAGAGTCGCTACTTATTGGGGATACCAACACTTTCTTACCAACTATGTTGGCAGCTTGTTGAACCAGTCTTCTAGTCTTGATGATCATTTTCTTGTCTTGTTGTGTACCAGAGATTTGGTAGCTCTTTCAAAAAGTCATTTTTCGACTTTTCAGTTTAAAATATGTTATAAGCGGTTTATTAATGGCCTTGTTTGTATTATTCATACTTGCAACATCTTTCATCTGAATACATCTTATTTGATCAAAAAAGGAATAAGGATAGAATAGGACAAGTGAGTTGATTTGCTTAAGTGGTACTTGTCCCTCCTCATGCACTTGTTTTGGTAAAAGGTAACCATTTTGTGCACATAGGCAACACAACATGCAAAGGAAAATGGTCAATTTATGTACTGAAGGACAAGAAGCAAAGGGAAAATAATGGCACATGTATCATTTTATTGAGTCGTTTTACTATTAATTTGGGAGTTCATGGGTCATGACAATGATGATTACTGCATCACTGCTATATCATTATGGGATCAATAAATTGGGAATGGTTTTGATTTATGTTTAAAGAATTGGAAATTATATTTCTCAAATTGTAGTCTACAATTCCACTTTCTTCTAATGATCACAATTTTCATCAGAAGACAAAATTTGAGTTAGGAAGACAAAATTTAGATTACCAAAAAGTGAAACATGAAGTTGGATTGTAAATTGAGGAGTGTTGAGTTCACAACCATGTATTTATATTTATATGTGATAAATAAACGTTCATATGAACTAACAAGGGGAATGTAAAAAACAACGAGAACTCAAACTCTCAAGAGCATCGGTTATGAAGAGGTGACTGACTCAATTTGGTTAGAGCATCAGCTAAGAAATTAGACTCTTCATAGATGCAAAAAAGAGCCAGACGGGAAGTGCTGAGCAAGATGCTTGAAGTTTTAGTTCAATCGTAAAGATGTAAAGTAATTTTATTGTTTGCAAAACAAATAAGTAATTTTATTGTTTGCCAAACAAATAAGTAATTTTATTGTCATGGCTTTCTAGGTTGGAGAAAATAGGGGTGTGACATGCTAGCCTTAGAGGTGGTGGCGACGGCTCCAAAATGACCAGCGAGGATGGGATCTCCCTCCTCCATGAAAGAATTTGAGGTTTTGGTTGTGGCATCTGACGACCCGGTGTCGTTCTCCTTACTTTGTTTGGCTCTTTCTCTCGTGGATTTCTTATTGATGTGGGGTGGAGAACCACTGATCTCTGAGTTTGATGATTTGCACCAGCCACTGTTAGTTCAGTGGAAGCCCTTGATTTGCGCCATACCTTATGACCTTACCAAAACATCCAACAACATAGGAGTCTAACCTCCTAATCCAACTATCATGGAGATCTTGCCATGACCTCATAATTAAAACGCTTATCCGACAAATGTCACTCTCGTCAATCAAAGATTGATCGAAAAGTCAACACATGAGTGACACCTTGCAATTTCTGAAATTCCTTGATAGTGACAAAACAATCAGCTCGTCACAATACTCATTTTCCAAAATGCTTTCACTATATAAATTTCCACTATCTTTTGCATCAAAGACCACAACTACATCAAAAACATTCCCTTGCTCTTCACCCTTAAAGAGCAATATAGATTGATACTGAGCCATAATATCATATTTCCAAAATATCCTCCTTTGATTAATCTATCCGACACCTCCAGGGCATGATCTAATATTTCAATTACTAAAATACACATCAAATGCCCAACCTTGCACTTAAATCAAGAACCAATCAAACAATGGATTCATGAGTCCTCAACTCATATCCTTTATCCAGACACAAATTTTCGGTCAGAGTTCAACGACTCAGAAGAAAAGTGTAGATAATTTACTTTTTTCTTAAGGGTACTTTGAGAGGTCGGCGTACTGAGGCATAGTCTTGAAGATTCAAATATTTATGGAACTACCCAGTCCATAACTCAACAAAGAAGTACTAACTCATATCCTTAATAAACACTAAGCGTCTAAAACATAAAATGTCAATGGATCCGCCGCGGTTGGACCATCACTCTATAGACGCTAAGTGCTACCAAGTACATGAGGTAGTAATAGGAAACGATAACCTAATGTTCTGATACCAACTGTCAGGACCCACCCCGGGTTAAAACCCCTTTAACCCGAAGTAAATCCTGCGGGGACCACCTCAAGAGAACTTCATACCGAAACCCCCTTGAAATGGACAACCCTTCCTACAAACCAACTCGGTACTTCCATGAATCATTTAAAACTCACCCCCAACTCCTGGTGTCATCCTGCTCCCCAAGTCACAACTACGCTTTATTATCTCATTCAACTATCATGGTTGGGGTAATCAGAGCAGTCTATATGGAAGTTATACTTAAAACACTAATTGAGCAACATCGGATTAATTAGCTATGCCTCGACTTCGGTACGCGCGACCTCCTCTCAGGAACCCTGTAACACTGGGCATTTGAAAACGAAGGGCCCAGGGGAAAACATTTAAAAACAATATTAGCGTGAGTGGACGAAAATCAAATATGAAAAGGTAAAAATCTTTTCATGCTTTCCCTTTGATTTTTCAAACTTCACATGCACGCAACCAATAAGAAATGAATAAATAAATCATAAAATAAATCCATTGGCTTAAATCCATAATTAAAGATGTGGGGTATTAACCTCAACCACGAGAAAATAACCGACCCGCTCAAATCGGAGAAGGTCCTATGACCCGCTCTACTCGGGAGGGTCCAACCGACCAGCTATCACCGAAGAGGATCCTGACAAGCTCTATCCGGGAGGATCCTACTGACCAGTTACCACCGAAGAGGGTCCTGACCTGCTCTATCCAGGAGGGTTCTACTGACCAGCTACCACCGAAGAGGGTCAGACCAGCTACTATCTAGAGAGGGTACCATCTCCATCTGGAGAGGGTCCATGCTAGCATGCAATACATATAACCATATCCATGAAAATTCTTTAAAAACCTCGTGGCAAAATAATTCGAAAACCAAGTCAAAATTCCCATGACTTTACCCTAAATATATAGGATTTAAAATATTTTCAGGAACCCGAAACCTGTTCTCTGACTTTACTTTAAAATCGTTAAATCCAAGAGCCAAGTTTCCCCTTTTAAAAATAATCCCCCTCCATAACCCAAAATGGTGATAACAATTAAAAACCATATTTTCGGGAAAATCCTTTAAAATCACGGAAAAGGTAGGAACCTCTTCCCCGGCTCACTTATCTTTAAAAAGTATTAAATTCTCATTTTTCCAAAATCACCATAAAACTTAAAATGGAGGAAATTCATAAATAAAGGAGAAATTAAATAAAATCTATTGCATGCATTAAATTTAAAATAAAAGTCCACTCACAGACTGAGACCTTAGCATGATGAAAACCTGAATTCCGCTCAAGCCAAGTCTCCACAACACGAGCCTCTTCGCGTCCTGTTCCATAATTAATATTAATTTTCTGGACGCAAGAATAATAATTAAATAGCATAAGCGTACACATTTAAAAGCGTACAGCTCGCTCATCGGCTCCACATTTCTCAAATTGTCAACTATAATCCCCGACCTTCACCAATAACTTAGAAGTCCTTAAAATAATTCTTAAACCTTATCCGGTAATAATCGATGGTCGGAATAATATTTAATTATCCACCAATAATACTAAACTAGAAAATTCCAAAACCTAACCAAAACTCTTCCAAAAATTACCAAATTTATACTATAGACTCCTCACAATATATACTATTTAATGGGCATGAAAAACTGCCCAAAAAGTGGCGGCACCGCCGCCAGCAGATATTCCTTCCATAATTCCGGCGACCTCCGATCACCACCAAATTTTACCAGTAGCTTCGTCTCGTCATTTGAAACAACTTTCTAGTTCAACTCGAAGGCTAATTCGGCCTCTAACTAGGTCAAATACTTGATGAACAGTAAACCCAAAAATTTACACTTCAAAACTTCAAATCCTCAATTCTTCCTACACACTTCGAATCAAGCTACCAAATTCTAGGGGATTATAGTACTCCTAAAACTCATCCTAATCATATAAAGAACTCAACAAATGGTGATTTTGGGAGGGAGAAATCCGATCAAGAACAAATCACTGTACACATGATGAACAAATCAGAATTTCTCCCGATTTACGGTGAGTTAGGTCGGAAAACTTACCTAGGAATGAAGTAGACTAGAAGGCCTTTGGGACCGGTGCGGCGGCGATTGGTGGCCGGACGACGGCGCTGTGGCGGCCGAAAGTTCCTGCAGGCGCTTTCCGTCGGGAGAGGAGAGAGGCCGGGTGAAAAATCAGATTTTTCACCCCGGTAACTCCTATATATAGCCATTTTACCGCACAGTAACTTTATATTTTTGTTTATAACTTTCCCATACGAACTCCGATTTGAGCGTGCTACATGTCCACGAACTCGTAACGACGCCCTCTACAACTTTTAAGAAGGAAGTTTTCCCAAATTCTTGATTTAACAAAAAGTCAACTTTACGATCATTGTACGGTTAAACGGTTACTTTAAATGGTAAAAGACCAAAGTAACAAACCGTAAAATAATTCTAGGATAGGGATGTGACACCAGATGCCAAGTGCAGCGCACTAGCTGTCGAGAGCTATGTTGCAGCTGCCAAGCGTTGGAAGCCAGTTGCCAAGTGCAGCTTGCTAGTTTTCGAGCGTTGTGCACATAATTGCTAAGCTCTGTCGACAGCTTCTGAGCGCTGCACACCAGCTGATAAGTGTTATGCACACAACTACTGAGTACTAAGCATCTAGCCTAATGCCACATTTGAGACATGATAAAAGAGCATTCATATGACAGATTGTCAACACAGCTCCGTGGTCATTAAGAATCCGGAAGAGCTCTATGATTGATATTAAAATCAGGGGGAGATGCAGATTTGAAAGAAAGTCTAGCATATACATGTCATCATCAAATGTGAAAGGTGTGGTTGTTTGTGTCAACCATGTTGCACTATTTTTCTCTTAGTCTAAGCTTTTTGTCTTATTGAGTTTTTGTTTAGCGAGGTTTCTAACGAGGCAACATTGCATGCACCACTTGAGGTTCAAGAAGGGCCGTAAAAAAGTGCATTGTCCATGAGGATCTCAACACTAGCCAGTCTCAGGACAAAGCTGCTGAACACTGTGCACTAGCTCTGCTGCCGAGCGCTACCGACCCAGCTACCAAGTGAAAAATTCTACTGCTGAAATGCTATGCACATCTTTGCACCTAGATGCCGCCACCATAGCCGGGTAGCACGACTTCCCTTCTACTCACGGAACCGCCGCTACCACCAATGCTACAACTTCAAGACATTCTCAAGAAGAAAGTGAAAGAGTTTTGGTATGCGAAGATCATCAAGTCTCTCCGACTAAGTTATTCGTCATGGGGAGCTTCATATGGTGGACTCTCAGTCAAGTAGCATGATGCGTTGTACTTTTTTGTCATTCGACCAAGATTTAGTTTTTCCCACAGGTTTTTGTTACCTAACAACGTTTTGATGAGGCAACCCCATATGCACCATCAGACATGACGAAAGACTATAAATAGAGCTCATTCTATCAATAAATTAGACCAAATTCTATTCTCCTACTATAATCTAGACATTATTTCTTGAGCAAAATTCACCATCTGTTCCTCAACTTTTGTGGCAAGGCCAATGTAATACCCAAACTCTAAACTCTATCAATGTGATACCTGATCATTTGTTATGATATTAATGAGATGTCTCCATCTAGTTTTTGTAACGACACCGTCAAATTAGTGACGTGATAAACAATTGTGGATAACCACCAGTGCTTCAACTCTTGTGACAATGTCAATGTGATACCTAACTTCTAAAACCTATCAATGTGATACTCATACTTAATTTTCGCTATTAATATGAGACCAGAGGCCATATTCCATCACACTGCTCTTTTTGGTTGAGGAATTAAAATCCCAGATTTGGACTACAATACATGGGGCCATATCGCAGATCTGGACTACAATCCCTTAATTGGTTGAGGAATTAAATATGAGAAAGTTAGTTGATCTTGTGTGTATGAGTCTGTGAGACGAAATATAATACTGTCCTTTTTAGGCCACGTGCGCTGTGCACATCACTTGAATAAACTGACGGCGACGTAACACCTCCGGCCTCACATTGATATCGAAATTAAGTATGAGTATCAAATTGACATGTTTTTGAATTTGAGTATCACATTGACCTTGACACAAGAGTTAAGGGACAGATGGTTATCCATAGTTGTTTGCCACGTCACTAATTTGACAATGACGTTACGAAAAATGGATGAAGACATCTCATTAATATCATAACAAAAAATCAAGTATCACATTAATAATGTTTAAAGTTTGAATATTACATTGACTTTTGTTCACATATCGGAGAAGACTCCACCCGATAGCCAAGCCAGTGATATTATCGCCTTCAAGGTCAACGGAGTCAATGCCCAGTCTATTCTCTGACACTTTCGCCCCTCCATACTCCAGGGCTAAATCAGTAACCTCCACCACCCGAATAAAGCCGGATCCGAGCAAGCTAGTCCAGACACAAACGACTCCAAAGTTCAGAGAGCGAGAGAGTGAAAATCCCCAAAAAAAGAAAAAGAGTTAGGGATCGATCGGTGTGATCGAAGAGGGCTTTCGGATTCGACGAAGAGCCATCAGTGGCAATGCTGGGAGATGTGACGGCGGCGAACATGGCGGAGAGGCAGTACGTGACGGCGAAGACGTCGGTGTGGTGGGACATAGAGAATTGCCAGGTGCCCAAGGTCTGCGACGTCCACGCCATCGCTCAGAATATAAGCTCGGCGCTCGTCAAGATGAACTACTGCGGCCCCGTCTCCATCTCCGCCTACGGCGACACCAATCGCATCCCCGCGTCTGTCCAGCACGCGCTCTCCAGCACCGGCATCGCCCTCAATCACGTCCCCGCTGGTATCTAATCTCTCTTCTTTTCTAATTCAAGATTTTGTTTTTGTGTTTAATTGTTTTGATTTTTAGATTGGAGTGTTGCAATTGATGGTCTTTGATTTAAACTTTTTACAATTGATGGTTTAAAATTAGTCACTTGAATTCAGTTTGCTTGATCACTGTAATGATTTGATGATTGTTCTTGTTCTGGCCCAAATTCATTGATTTTTCTTTACTTAATGTTAATTGATCGGAAACAGGTGTGAAAGATGCAAGTGACAAGAAGATTCTTGTTGATATGTTATTCTGGGCAGTAGACAACCCTGCGCCGGCCAATTATCTACTTATCTCCGGGGACAGGGACTTCTCTAATGCTCTGCATCAGTTACGAATGAGAAGATATAATATTCTTCTTGCGCAGCCACATAAAGCATCCGCACCCCTCATTGCCGCGGCAAAGAGTGTGTGGCTTTGGACTAGCCTTTCAGCCGGAGGCCCCCCACTTACGACTGGTGAATCGTCTCAGCTTGCTAGTGGTAACAACATTTCATATAACCGAGAAATGTTGTCGCAGCACTCAATGCCTAAAGATCATCAGATAAACAACCAACCGACACCTTACTTCGACAATCAAGCTCCGGGAAATCAGAAGCCTTCTAATGGTGGAAGGGGTGGTGGTGATCCTAAATTTAAAGGGAAGTATAACAGGAAAAACCCTAATCAACCCAACATATCAAGAACCTCAAGTGTGCCAGTTGGGGTCCATGATGACAAGAACAGTGACTATCCTTACCAAACAGATCAGACACAGGCAAAGCAGTTTAATAAAGCTCCACACGAATTCTTTGGTGCTAGTGAGAATCTTGTCTCCACTACCAGGTCTACGCCCAATTTCTTCCCTGGAAATTTTGCCCCTTCTGGAAGTAATGGAAATAGTTTTCTAGATCAGCCAAACCAATATCCTCCTCAAATGAGGCCAACCAACCTCCATATGCAACCTAATTTTGGTCCGGATAATATGCACCCTCTGATTTCTCATGCTCATGGTTTTCAACCCATTCCTCCCAGACCTGATGGCCCTCAATTTTCTTATGCTCCAATTTCTTCTGCTCCACCTACGAATGTGCCTGACATGGGAAAGCTAAATATCTCTGATTACCTGAATTATGCTCAAAATCCTAACAGGTTTCCACATCAAACCGGAGAAGATTATAATAGACCAAGGTCTAGTGAGTCACAGAATCCTGGAGGCTTTAATGGACCTCATAAAGGCCATAACATGCAGGGTGGCCAGCCCAGGTATCGTCCTCCTTCATCCACCCCTGTTACAGCAAACAACATTCCCACTCACGGTAATGGTAGCTGGGGAAGTCAAGGTTGTGCCCCGCCTTCTGAATATGTTCAAGGCCTTATTGGAGTTATTCTTCTTGCCTTGAACACGCTGAAAGTAGAGAAAATTATGCCTACTGAAGAAAACATTACTGATTGCATCCGTTTTGGTGATCCAAAACACCGAAATACCGATGTAAGGAAGGCCTTGGATTATGCAATTGAGCAACATATGGTAGTGAAGCAGAACCTGGGTGTTGCACTTCCAATGTATATCGGAAAAAATGAAAGATTATGGAAGTGTGTGAATCTTTTGGATAATCGTAATCAGCACTCTAAAGCTACATGGAATGCTATACAGAAATATCTGAGTTCATCAGATGGACGATCGGCACTAGTGGCTTCTCAATGCAAGTAATTATCTCGGAAATATATACTACTTGAGATTGCTGAATGATTTCTGACATGGCTCTTGTTTATTTATTTTTTCTACAGATATGAAGCAGCTATGATTATGAAAAAAGCATGCTTGCAAGAGCTTGCTTTGGGTGAAGCACTCAAGATCTTGAATATGACTATTAATACGAAGAAATGGATCATTCCTCATCATTCAGGATGGCAACCAATTTCTATTACTCTTGCAGAGACTAAACATGAAGTGGCTTCAGAACCTAGTACTTGATTTGATCAACTACTCTTTATGTGCAGCAAGTGGCTCTAAGATGGTCACAGCTGCAAGAGTATTATCAATTTATTGGACCTTTTACCAAATGGATTTACTTCTGAAAAAAAATCCACATTAGAGTATCTAAAGATCTAATGGGATGGAAACCTTTACTCAGTGAACCAAGTAAGTAGAACTAGGTTTCTTTGTTTTTTTTCCTTTTTTGTCCTACCTCCAGTTTTCCTTTTCATCCTTCCCTTTGGGTACTTAATGAGCTTCTAAGGAGTGTTAGTAATGCTGATAACAGAAGCCGATTACACCATCAAAGCTCTTACAAGCTGCCTATGTTACAATTATTTTTGCCCGTTACAAATAATGGAAGGAAGTATGTCGGGAGGAAGTGTTTTGTTTCAGCATGTGAGAGTGTAGGCAAGATTATGAAGCTGTGGACTAGTTAAGCATGTTCTTTCTCGGTAGGCACGATTATGAAGATGTGGAAAAGTTTAAGCTTGTTCTTTCTGGATCAGATGTCTATGTTATGCAGACATTAGTATTTGATTTCCCATGTAAATGAACTATATTGAAGACACTCGAGATCAGGTATATGCAACTATGGATTGGGGTTCCATGTTCATTTCTCTAGCATGGAGCTTGGTTATTTACTTGAAGAGAAGAAAGTTTGCAGATGAAATTCGTAGACGCTGATGCAGCATTTTGAAGCATGTTCATTTAAGAAAGGAAAGGTAAGCTATCCTACCAAACACATGCCTGTAGCTATGGTAGCATGTGCATGGATATTGCAATTTAAATTTGGACAGTTTTTGTATCCTATTCGCATCAAGTATTTTAATAGAACTCCTTTGTATATCTTGTTTTTCCTGATTCAGCCTTGGTGTTAGTTTGCAAGTAATTTGGCAACCTTTCAGTTATCATGCGTACATTAAAATTTTGGAAAGTTGAAATGTATTCCTCATATAGTCGGATGTGAAAATATAATATGCTACTAGATGCAGGGGCAGAGGCTTTGAGAAGAGGAAAATTGCAAAGCAACTTGGAAGTTGGTAGCTACTTGAGCTGTAGATGCAGATACAATATCAATAAGCATTTTGTGTTTTCTGTAACAAATGAGAGAACCAAAGCAGTTTGAGGTAAGCAACAGAACCAAAGCTTAGATCTCTAACAGAACGATCCCAAAGATATTTGCCCCATTGAGAACCTATATGTTCAGTAAAAGATTAGTAACAAGACTAAAATTTCAAATTACTACCTTAATAAACAAAAGCCTATTGTCTTACCATGTTCTCCATTAACATAAGCATGAAGAATGTAGCCAGTTTCATTTATCCTCAAAGTCGTGTTCCCAATCAAAACTGGATCATCCTTACTGATTTGAACACTGTAAAGGATAAACCCAGTAGTTGATTAAACTAGAATATCTTGATCATATATAGTAAAACTTAGTTAGAATACATACCTTGTCATGTACCAAAGATAATCGCTAGCATCATTTGCAGCTTCTTTTTGTTCCATAAGACGATTCGCCACAACTTCACCTTTTCCATGAAGCTGGGAGTCAATCTTCTCGGGCCTCCACGACCATTGAAGAGATTGAGGTTCATCCTCTGCCTTGTTCACACTTTTCATTTTGAGTGTAGTTTGGGTGTTTACCTAAACAGTCGAACACAATGGTAAAAAATTTATGCACAAAAAAGAAGAGATGTGAAGGTATGTAAAAAAATAAAAGATATGAGGTATACCTTAGCAGTGTTGTATGCTTCTTCTTTGCAATCAGGAAGAATACTAATAGACCAAGCAGGAACGATGTGTGTTTTTCCATGGAAATTTATAGTAGCATCAGCAGTGTTATTTGCATTGCCAAAAATGCAGCTACTGGACCCGTTGGTTGCAAACACAGTGGTCTGGAGAACACATAAACAACATTAGTTAAAATGGTGAACGAAATCAGTATAGAATTTCAGTCAGTTGTGTGTAAATGGTTTATCTACTTACCGAGACAGAGTTACCCAATTCTGTTGTGGTAATGTTTCCATAGGTGAGAACATGTTCCATGGATTTCAAAACCTCGTGAAGCTCTTTCAAATGCCCCCATTTTGGTTGATTCAGATGACCATACTCATCAAGAGGGGCATCATAATCATACGAGGTGGTAATATATGAAGCTGCTGTTCTACCAAAGTTTGTACCACCATGATACTGAAAACAAATGCATATAAATATATCAAGAAGTATTATATGAAAAGAACGTACTGATCGTGTCAAAATTTATGTAACCTATAGGGTTTCTATCTAGGGTTTGTATAAATGGTATTGATCACCTATAAGTTTTTCAATTTATGTAACTTTTATTTGTTGTGTGTTCATCTATCTCAATTTCATTTGCACTTTGGATCATGAAAAAATGCCTTGAGTAGATATCAGATTCTAATGTCTGATAGATACTGCACAGTTAACTGATATCTACCGGATAGTTTCCTAATAGCTAACTGATAGCTACTAGATAGTTTCATGATAGCTACTGCACAAGAATAGCTGATATTTGATCGTAATTGATGCACATAGTTTTTGATGGCCTTATTTATATGTTTGTACTCTGGACAGTAGATTTTGCAAACTAAATGATGATCTATTGCCTTTAATTGATCTCAGATTCTCATCCCTTGAGTAGATCTCAGATTCTAATGCCTGATATCTACTGCACAGTTAACTGATATTTACTAGATAGTTTCCTGATAGCTAACTGATAGCTGCTGCAGAAGAATAGCTGATTTTTTATCGTAATTGAGGAACCTTCACAAAATGACATAAAGTCTGCATGTACATCCATACAAAAACTATGTGCATCAACAATCTCATCTATTGTTTCAAACTACTACTTTAATTGAGGAACCTTCTAACTCAATTTTTTTGTTCATATTTTTTTTTTCTGGGTTGGCTGATATATATATATATAACATGATTTTTGGCTCCATTTCGTGGTACTCGATATCATCTCAAAGATTTTTGTGGCGGTGAAGGAAACCATTCTGTCAATGCAATTGAGTTATTTCATCTTCGTCATACTTCCTTGAGGAACGCACTTGAGAGAATATTTGAAATATTTAAGTCATGGTTCAAAATTTTCAAATCAGCACCACCATTTCCTTACAAAACATAAGCAAAGTTAGTTTTGGCATGTGCATGATTTCATAATTTTCTTTGACAAGAATGTCGTTCAGATGAATTTCCTCCTGAACTAGAAGATGTTCCGATAGACAATGAAGAAGATAATTTTGAATGGGATGATTTTTAGACTCAAGAGAAGCAAAGAGACAATGCTAATCAATGGAGAATGAGTATTGCTAATCAGATGTGAGCAGAAGCTCAAGCCAATGTCAACAATGTAAACAATGACAAAGAAGAAAGTGATCATGAAGGAGAAGAATGATCATATCATTATTTTACGGACGTCTTCTTTTCATGTTAATGATGATAAATTATTGTTTTTTCTTCACATTTTTGACACATGTATCTTTCAGTTCTGTTAATTATATTTAGACGTTCTTCATTATTTAACGTTTCTTTGTTTATCTTGTAAGTATTGAGAAATCTGTAGAAGTCGTTCATATAATGTTTGTGGATTTTCATAAATCTGTAGAAAGTCTGTAACAAAAGTCAATGATTTTAAGAAATCAGTAGAAATCTGTGGACTATTTAAAGAGTCTATGGACGTCTGTGGACTTTTTAAATAGTCTGTCAATTTCATACAAATCTATATACAATACACCCCCTACAGTACTAATTACCATGACTGTTGTTGTCGAGTGAAGAGCAAACCATAACCAAGAGTGCCTTTTATGTATCTAAGTATGCGTTTGACAACAAAATGAGGCATACGTGGTTGGCTCATGAACTGTGAAACTGTGTTAACTACAAAGGAAATTTCACGGTGAATGATGATAAGGTAATGCAGGGATCTAACAAGTTCGGGAATAGTAAAGAATTTTAAAGAGGAATCCATCAGCAACAGTAAGACTAGATTTTGCTGACATGTGTGTATTTGCAGGCTTGCTAAGTAAGTTGTCATGCTTCAAGAGGAGATCATGAGTATATTTGAGCTGGCTGATGTGCAGGTCATTAGATACAGTATGAACCTGCAAACCGAGAAAATAATGGAGATGACCTCAGTCCTTGATGTCAAAACCAGGTCCAAGAACATCAATGAATTGTTGAAGCATATGTGGGTTGCTGCCAGTAACAACAATATCTACATAGAGAAGGAAATAAATTGTGTGTGTGGCATGACGGTAAATGAACAAAGATGAATCAACAACACTCTGGATGAAACCAACATAGAGGAGAAAAAACCTCATGCGATGAAACCAAGTACATGAGTGCTTTATTTAGCTTGCACACATGATTAGTCCTAAAGGGGTCAATAAAACTTAGAGGTTGAACCATATACACATCTTCTTGGAGAATCCCATGGAGAATGACGTTCTTGACATCTAATTGTCTAAGGGACCAACCCTCAGACATAGCAATAATAATCACAGTACGAAAGAAAAATGAAAAGAGTATTGATGGAATTCAATGATTTATTCACTTAGACGACTTGATGGTTGACAAATTCATTGAATTCCATCAATTCTCTTTTCATTGCCTAGAACAATGTGCAACAATTTAATTTTTTTTTTCAAACATCAATATATAATCAAAAAAATTTCCATCTAAAAATATGTTCGGATACTTTAAAAGAACAATCATGTTAAAGAGTAGCACACAAACTTCAAAAGTACCTGTTACCTTCCCCACAAAAGAAAAACGAAAGTTAATTGGTAGCTTGTTTTTATAGATTGAGAGTATAAAATCTTGTTTAGAACAATTATTATTGTTATATATGAAAATTAAATTTCAATATTATTAATATTTATCGGTAATTTGTTATATTTTTTATTTGTGCCCCACTAGTTTAAAATTTGTGGCTTCGCCACTAATGATAGACACATTACTGCCCCATATGCTGTCGGACGTGCCGCAACAAGTGACTGAGCGTGGGACCCATGTGTCGCTCTAAAACCTGCAAATTTCAACAATCTCCCAACATCAAATATGAAGATTAAGATAAGAGAAACACTTTTATACATAAGACCAAAGTCCAATTCGGCCTGAAACTACCCCAAAATGCCGCCGCAAGCTAAACTTCCACTCTAGTCACTCCTCACCTCGAATCGAGCTTCAAGGCCACCGTGGATCGAACTAGAACATCGAGATGAAGCGAACCTGACCGGTTTTAGGCCTCGTCGCCGTCGTACGTCAGAGAACCAGTCAGATCTTCACCAGACCCGATTTGTCTCTGTGTGAGCTTCGATACTCACAAACCACGACGAATCGACCTCTTCTACCACCATAAGGTGGACCGCGCCACCGAGACGAAGCGACCCTGACTGGCCCCTCCGTCTTGATCGAATAGAGTTGGCTGTAAAAGTTGGGTCAGGTAAGCTAGGTTCGAGTTGGGTTAGAAGGAAAACTTGGATTTTGAAGGGGCACGGGCAAGGAATAGAAGGAGAGGAAAATAGGGTTCTGAAATTATGAGGACCCAAAAAGGATATTTTTCTATTTGAAAAATTATAGCAACAAAACAGCAACTTTGATCCACTGATAATTAAGGTGTCTGAACTTTGTTAAGTAACACATTAGTACATGAACTAACAAGTTAACCTTAATTTTCATACATGTCGTTATATATAATACAGTTAAAAATTACTGTTATTTTTTTTCATTTTTTTTCTTTCTTTTAAAGAGGATCAAAGAATTTCACTCATAGTTATAGTTCTGTTAGCTAAGAGAATTTTTCAGTAGTGTTAATAGCCTTAAGCTCACAATGCTTAGTCATATCTGATATTCATACGTAGACAAAAACACAGAGAAATGATGATAAACTTCAGACTAATTGTAACAACACGAATAACAGACTATGATGATTTATGCTTGTATTCTTTAAGAAAAGGGGTCGTAGTTGGCACTAGAATTGATCGATCTAATCACTTTTGACAGCGGTGGAGCTAGTACTGAGTCTTAGTGAGCAACAATATGTGGACTTTGAGGAAAAAGTCTCTTCAATCTATAGACGAAGATCAAACAGAAAGCACAAGTGCACAACATCAATTGATTGAGATGATTTATGTTTTTTGAACAGCCTCCTCGTAATTTTCCTTTTAAGGACTTAATAATTTGGTGTGTCATTGTCCTAAAAATTAAAGGACATATTCTCATATCTATTTAGGATTTCAATTAGAATTCACCTACATTCATTTTAGAATTAAAATTTGTTTAGTTCTTATGGTTTGAAGTCGACATTTGTTTAGTTCTTGTTGTTTTGTTTAATCTGAATAGTCCTTATATTTTAAAGTTAGTATTCATTTAGTTCTTGTGGTTTTGTTTTAATCTGAATAGTCCTTAAAGTCATAATTTTTCATTTAAGTGATCATTCCATCCAAAAAATACAAACAATATTCCATATGTTTTTGAAAATATCATTTTGAATAAACCATTTGAATGAGCCATTTTGGTATCTCATATTTACTTTATTTGGCACTTTGATATAATTAAACATAAAAATGACTATTTGAATGAAAAATCGTAACTTTAAAGACTGCTCAGATTAAAATAAACTACAAGGACTAAACAGATGTCAACTCTAAAGCATAAGGACTAATTAGACTAAAACAAAATCACAAGGTCTAAACAGATGTAGACGTCAAAGTAAAAGAATATACAATATTTTACCCTTCATTTTATATTACCTACAAAATTTTCAGTCTTTGTGGTAGAATTTGTATTTGTTTAGACAACTGGTTGCTTTCTTATCTCTATAGAACAATAATGTTTGACTTGATTTTTTTGATGGCATTGGCATAATGAGCTCGTATATTTTGCAGTGTGATCCAGAAGAATATGGTTCTTGTTGACTTAGGCTATAGTGATGGACTGACAACTAACGCGTTGAGTTCGCACTCAAGGCTAGTGGTTTGGAGAAAGAGAAGGACTACCCTTACATTGGGACAAAAGTAAAATTAATTTTCGTTACAAGAAGAGCACAGCCCTCAGAAGTAAACATTCCACAACATCTCTTTAAAAGAAAGAAAGAAAAATGTCAGAAAAAAGAGAGATCTTAGAAAAAAGAAAAAATAAATAAAGGAACAATAACTTTTAACGGTGATATAGCGACATACGAAAATTAGGCTTAACTTATTAGTTCAAGTACTAATGTGTTATTTAACAAAGTTCAGTCACCTTAATTATCAGTGGAGCAAAGTTGGTGTATTATTGCTATAATTTTCCCCTTCCTATTTATACTAAAAATTCCTGAAAAGCCACAAACTTATGTTGACCATAACTTCCTCATACAAAATCTGTTTTACTCTTGTCACATGTTTACGAACTCGTATCGCCGTGCTCTACAACTTCCGTGAAGCAAGTTTCATGAGAATCTCAACGAATAAGAAGTCAACTCTTTGACCCATCGATTTAAAGCTGCTTTCGAGTTAATTAAATCGTCTGAACACTTCCGGCCTTCTCTCCAGCCAAGAACCTCTCTAACTTCGAATATTTATTATATTATAATAAATATAATATTATAAATTATTTATAAATTTTCTGAGTACTACAGATTCCCTAATACTGAGTTTATAATATTTATTGTGATTATGGCCAGGAAAGATGATCCGTACCTTTCTCATGAGTTTCACTTAATCAATTGAATTTATTTATTAATTTTTGTTTGACATGTAGGTTATGTCGGGGAGACTTCCTATTACGGGATTTCATGTAGGTTATGTAGGTTAATCCGTCCGCTTTAACGGTGTGGCACAACCCCATTATCGTGTGCCCTTGCGCTCGCGCATGTGAAGTGGCCTGTTGTTTTTAATGTTTGTCATTTTCAGGAGTATGGGTACGTATACACCCATGTCTGTCCGCTACGATGGTGTGGCCCGGCCCCATGTAGTGTGTTGTAATCGCGCTTCTCGTGAGCGGAGCAGCACTAAATGGACCGATCAATTCATGATGGGATTATGGGCATGTGTGTATAACTTTCGGAGTCTGCATGTTTTCAGATGATTTTTCTTTATCCCCCATTTTCCGTCATGGTTTACTGCGATTTGGTTTCGGATTTTAAGTGGGAGAACATTTTTGAAAGTTTTAAAGAGTAATTTATTTTTATCCACTCACTCAAATGTTTTATTTAAATGTTTCTCTCCTAGGCCCTTCGTTTTTAAATGCCCAGTCTGCAGAGTTTGTGTTGGCGTCAGAATAAGGCGAGGCGTAGTCATTTCCTTCACCACCAGTTTTCACCATTAGGTGTCTAGTATGTCTACCTTCTGTAGTTATTTCTCTTATCCTTTCTAGGAGAATGCTTTGACAACCATATGTTTTACTTTTTCGTGTGAGAATTTAACTATAAAGTTGTATCAGATTTATGTGACGGATTAATATGGTAAATTCTGAAAAATAGGAAGGCATGCTTTTTATATATTTGGTGGTTGGGTTTGGGAGTTGGTAGGTTAAGGGTTGTCCATCTTTAGGGGAGGTTCGGTAAATCTGTTCTAGAGGTGGTTCCCGCAGAATCCTTTATGGATTTCAGGGTAAAAATCAGGGTGGGTCTTGATAGTTGGTATCAGAGCACTAGGTTACCTGATTCTTTCTAAGTGTCTACACAAATACTTGATGATACTTAGTATCTATAGAGTGGTGGTCCGACTGCGACGGATTCACTAGCATTTCATGATGTGGGTGCTTTGTATCTAGTGAGTATATGTAGTAGAACTGCCACATTTTCTCAATATTTACGAACAATTTCTTCCTCAAGTAATATGCCTCCTCGACGCCGAGCTCCTGAAGCTAACTCATCCAATGCAGAAAGGGAGAATGATGTTGGGGGTTTAACTGGATCCCTTGAATGTCTTTTAAGGCGTGTGATTGATAGACCTGCACATCCCCCTGAGGTTCAGAAAAAGGCAGTTGAGTCAGCTGGAGCTATTTATTTCTAGGATGTTAAGGGGCCCTTGGATGCCCATAATTGGATGGAACACATGGAGAGAGGTTTGCGTGATACCGATGTTCCAGAGAATAGGAAAGTAAGGATGGCAGTAACTTTTCTGGATATGGCCTCCTATCAGTGGTGGAGCCTTGCTAGCCGTGACCTAGGAGCAGTTCAAGACATTGTTCATGGATCAGTATTTTGGTCCAACTCATCGAAACAAGTTGCATCAAGAGTTTCTACATCTGAAGAAAAGAGATGATGAAAGTGTTATGGAGTTTGAGCAGAGGTTCACTTCTTTGAGCTATCATGTTCAACACTTGGTCTCAGATGATAAGAGCAGGATTACTATGTTTATTGATGGACTTGGAGGGATATACACTGATAAGATGAATGAGTCTGTATATCAGACTTATTTAGATGCAGTTGGTGCAGTTATGGCAATAGAGACTAAGAGGTCTTATGGAGTGAGGTTTAGAGAGTTTGGTGGTCGTAGCCAGGGTCCATCCAAGAAGGCTGCTTCCTCATCCGGTTCCGGATCCTTAGTGGGTAGCGGTTTTAGCAGTGGTTCGAGTTCTGGCCGAAATCGTGTCAGAGGACGACATGAAAGATTATCCAGGAGTCAATTAGTTCGGCAGCAATCTGGTCAGTTTCGCACTAGTGGGGGTGTGCAGAGTGGGACACCTGGTACTCAGCCCTTTTCCTTTCAGCAGCAGCAGTCTAGGCGATGTTATTAGTGTGGTGCTCAGGATCATTTCAGGAGGGACTGCCCATTTCTGGTTCAGGGGAATACCCCTACTCCTTCTCGTTCAGTGAGTCATTCTGCAACAGGGGATCTTCTAGTGGTGCCCACAACAGTGCAGCAGCGAGGGGTGGTTCACAGCTGGGCAGTGGACAGTGTGGACGTCCCACGAATTGCGCCAGGCTTCATGCTATGACCCAGCAGAAGGGTCGTACTTCTCCAGATGTCGTTGTGGGTACGTTACTGATTTTTGATCAACCTTCTTTTATACTTATTGATCCTGGAGTTACGCATTCTTTTATGTCTAGTAGATTTGTTGTTCATGCCAATGTTCCACAATCAACTCTTCCAGGTGAGTGGCATGTAGTGTTACCCTCTGGTGGTATAATGAGAGTTGGTTGGGTGTTTAATAATTGTGGGGTGATGGTAGAGGGTTTTAGCTTAGAAGCTGATTTAATTCCCTTAGATATTGTGGTGTTTGATGTGATTTTGGGTATGTTCTTTTTGGGGGCCCATAGAGTGATGGTTGACTGTTATCGAAAGGAGGTTGTATTCCGAAGTCCAGGAAGACCTGAGATTACGTTCCTTGGAGAGCGAGAGATTATACCCAATTGTTTGATTTCAGCGATGACTGCAAGGAAGTTGCTGAGTAAGGGATGTCAGGCGTATTTGGCACATGTTGTAAAAATCAATGTGGGTGTTGTTGATATTGATGATATACCTATAGTGAGGGAGTTTCTGGATGTCTTTCCTGAGGAGTTACCGGGTCTACCTCCTGAAAGGGAGATAGATTTAACCATCGACCTGCCTCCAGGAACTGTGTCTATTACTCAAGCACCATACAGGATGGCTCATGTAAAATTGAAAGAGTTGAAGACTCAATTACAGGAGTTAGTGAACAAGGGGTTTATCCATCCTAGCATATCTCCTTGGGTTGCACCAATATTGTTTGTGAGGAAGAAAGATGGCACTTTGCGGTTATGCATTGATTATAGGAAGCTTAATCAAGTTACTGTGAAGAATAGATATCCTTTGCCTCGTATTGATGATTTGTTTGATCAGCTGAGGGGTGCAGCGCTCTTCTCCAAGATCGATTTGAGATCCGGTTATCATCAGTTGAGAATTTGAGAACGTGACATAGCTAAGACAGCTTTTTAGTCACGCTATGGGCATTATGAATTCTTGGTGATGTCATTTGGACTTACTAATGCACCTGTAGCATTCATGGATCTCATGAACAGAGTATTTCGCCCTTACCTTGATCGTTGTGTGATAGTGTTTATTGATGATATCTTGGTTTACTCCAGGAATGATAAGGAACATGCCAAGCCTTTGAGGCTAGTTTTGCAGACGTTGAGGAATGCCCAATTGTATGCTAAGTTCAACAAATGTGAATTTTGGTTAGACAAAGTGGCTTGGTCATGTGTGGATCTCCAAAAGGTGGAGGCAGTGATGAATTTGAGTAGGCCTAGTAGTGTGACGGAGATTCACAGCTTTTTGGGTTTAGCTGGCTATTATCGACGTTTCGTGCAAGATTTTTCAAAGATTACAGCTCCACTTATGAGGTTAACCAAGAAAGGGGTAAAGTTTAATTGGACGACTCAATGTGAAGAAAGCTTTCAAGAGCTGAAGAGAAGATTGACTTGTGCTCCAGTGTTAGCTTTGCGTGATGATAGTGGAAAGTATGTGGTCTTTTATGACGCTTCCAGGTTAGGTTTGGGTAGTGTGTTGATGCAGTATGATAGAGTAATCGCCTATGCTTCCAGGCAGTTAAAACCTCATAAGAAGAATTATCCTACTCATGATTTGGAACTTGCAGCGGTGGTCTTTGCATTGAAGATTTGGTGACACTATTTGTATGGAGCGAAGTGTCGAATCTTTACAGACCACAAGAGCCTTCAATATATGTTTACTCAAAAAGACTTGAATTTTAGGCAGAGAAGATGGATGGAGTTGATGACTGATTATGATTGCACCATTGAGTATCACATAGGGAAGGCGAATGTGGTAGCCGATGCTCTTAGCTGTAACCCTTCATTGTCCTTGGTATATATGAGGACGGTGCGGGTTCCACTCCTCTTCGAGCTAAGGGCAACAAGAGTTGATTTAGCAGTGGATGAAGTAGGTACTTTGGTGGCCAGCTTCTATGTGAGACCTGTCTTGATAGATAGAGTGCATGAGACACAGCTTGAGGACCCTTCTATAGTCCGGTTGATTCAAAGGACGTGTAGTGGTGAAACTAAGGACTTCTCTGTTAAAAGAGATGGTACCTTATTGTTCAAGGGTAGACTGTGTGTTCCTAAGAGGAATCATGAGCTTAAGCAGGAGATTTTAGAGGAAGCTCACGGTGCAGCTTATGTAGCTTACCTAGGGACTACTAAGATGTATCGGACCTTGAAGAGTTTCTATTGGTGGCTGAATATATGATGAGGGAAATTGCAGCTTATGTGAGTAGATGTTTGATCTGTCAGCAAGTGAAAGTGGAGAGGAAGAAACCTTCAGGGTTGCTAGAGCCACTACCTATTCCCGTGTGGAAATGGGATCATATCACTATGGATTTTGTATTTGGATTGCCATGTACCCGTGATGGGTATGATGGTATTTGGGTGATAGTGGATCGGATCATGAAGTCAGCACATTTCTTGCCTGTAGGAAAGAAGTATTCTTTGAAGAAATTGGCGGAGTTGTATGTGGATGAGATTGTGACTCCATGGTGTGCCAGAGTCCATAATATCAGATCGAGACCCCAGATTTGTTTCGAGACTATGGGGAGCTCTCCAGGAAGCTTTGGGAACTCAGTTGCGTTTGAGTACGGCATTTCATCCTCAAACGGACGGTCAGTCTGAGAGGACTATTCAGACTTTGGAGGATATGTTGAGGTCTTGTGCCATGCAGTTCAGAGGGAGCTGGGATAAAAATTTGTCTTTGGTGGAGTTTGCTTATAATAACAGTTATCATTCCAGTATAGGTATGGCACCATATGAGGCTCTATATGGACGGCAGTGTCGTACACATTTGTGCTGGAACGAAGTAGGTGAAAGAAAGTTGTGTAGGCCAGAAATTATTCAGGTTACTAACGAGAGAATTAAGGTGGTCAGGGATCATCTCAAAGCAGCTCAAGACAGGTAGAAGAGTTATGCAGATAATAGAAGAAAGGATCTTAAGTTTCAAGATGGTGATCGAGTATTTTTTAAGCTATCTCCTTGGAAGGGAGTTGTATGTTTTGGTAAGCGTGGAAAGTTGAGTCCGAGGTATATTGGCCCCTATGAGATTATAGGGTGAGTAGATAAACTAGCTTATCGGTTCGATTTACCTCAGGAGTTAGCTAGGATACATAATGTGTTTCATGTATCCATGCTCAGGAAGTATATATCTGATCCTTCTCATATTCTGTATGAGCAACCAGTTAGTTTGAAGAAAGATTTATCCTATGAAGATGAGCTAGCTCAGATTCTTGATCGGCAGGAACAAGTGCTAAGGAATAAAATAGTTTTCTTGTAAAAGTACTTTGGAGGAGTCATCAAGTAGAGGAAGCCACGTAGGAGTCAGAGGAACAAATCAGGCAACAATTTCCATATCTCTTTGGTTGACAGATACGCAAATTTCGAGAACGAAATTTTTATAAGGGGAGAATTGTCACGCCCTGACTCTTATTTATTATTTTCTATTTTAGTAAGTTTGATTCAGGATTTTATTATTGACTGTATGTGTGAAGCGTTTTTATGAAACTTTTGGTTCACCGAGTATTTTAACCTTGTTCGGAATAAAAAGGTTATTTCGGTTTTTTTAAGAATTACCACTTGGGATAATTATATTTTACCTAAGATCTTTTGGTGGAGTATAAAAGGAAGGAAGAAAGAAAAAAAGAAAGGGAGATCGGGAAAGAGAGACCGAGAGAGACGGAAGGAGGTAGTCGAAGGAGAGAAAGGGAGCCGAGCTCCACCCCCCCTCGAATCCGGCCACCAGCAAACCTTCCAGACGCCTGCAGCAGCCCCCAGCAGCACCTCACGGTCGTCCGCCGCCCCAGCTCGCCGGCCCCGTCACTGCAACCGCTCGGGAACAGTAATCGGGTAAGCCTCCATCGAATTTTCTCCTTGTTTCTTCGTTCCTTGCTTGATTCATTGGTTTGGGAAGCTAATTCGGACCCTAGGGAGGATGTTTGTGGAAGGATTTAAGCTGTTTTGGAGTGAATTTTCGGATTAGAGGTTTTTGATTTGAATTTTAGGGATTTTTACTGTTCATCGTGTTTTGACTGTTTAGGCTGAGAATTGGACTTAGTGCTGGTTGAGAAAGTTTTTGGGCTCGATGAGAGGAAGCTACTGTATTTTTTTAGGGATTTTTTGGAGGTGGTCGAAGGAGCGGCTGTCCGGCCTGTGGCGGCGCCGCCTTCTGAAAGTCAATTTTTGTTCCCGGCAGTGTGGTTGTGGTGCTTATTAGGGTTAGTAGTTTTAATGTTGAGTTTTGATATTTTTCGGATGGTTAAGTTTGAGAAAAAGGTTTATTAAATTATTTAAGGAGTTTCCGGAAGATTGTTTTTAAGGAATAAGGTTATTACGGGAGGAATTCGTATTGGAGGTCAAGTTTAGTCTTATTTCTCTTAAGAGTAAAAAGGGAGAGTAAAGGAGAATTTATTAATTAAATACTTGGAATTTATCGAGAAATTAATTATCCTTTCTTCTCAGGATAAGAGGAGTATCGCACAGCAGGGGGCGAGTGACTTTGTGGAAATCACTCATACGGTGAGTGGATATTTTATTTGCTTATTTTGTTATTTGCTTGAATTTATGCATGCGTAATTTTATCATGATCCTTGCCTTTGCTTTCTTAATTATTTGCATTTGACAATTTAGTTTTTGGGGCATTTGCATATTTTGTTTTACGAGAGTGTGCACGAATGAAATTGCTAGCTAGCCCCCGTACCCATCCGCTTTAACGGTGTGGCATAGCCTCGTTATCGTGTGCCCTTGCGCTCGTGCATGTGGAGTGATCCACTGTTTTTAATGTTTGTCGTTTTTGGGAGTATGGGTACGTACGCACCCATATCTGTCCACTACGATGGTGTGGCCCGGCCCCATGTAGTGTGCCGTGATCGCGCTTCTCGTGAGCGGAGTAGCCCTAAATGGACCGATCAATTCATTAGAGGAGTATGGGCATGTGTGTATAACTTTCAGAGTCTGCATGTTTTCAGATGATTTTTCTTTATCCCCCATTTTCTGTCATGGTTTACTGCGATTTGGTTTCAGATTTTAAGTGGGAGAACATTTTTGAAAGTTTTAAAGATTAATTTATTTTTATCCACTCACTCTAATGTTTTATTTAAATGTTTCTCTCCTGGGCCCTTTGTTTTTAAATGCCCAGTCTGCAGAGTTTGTGTTGGCGTCAGAATAAGGCGAGGCGTAGTCACTTCTATCACCACCAGTTTTCACCAATAGGTGGCTAGTATGTCTACCTTTTGTAGTTAATTCTCTTATCCTTTCTAGAAGAATGCTTTGATAACCATATGTTTTACTTTTTCGTGTGAGAATTTAACTATAAAGTTGTATCGGATTTATGTGACAGATTAATATGGTAAATTCTGAAAAGTAGGAAGGCATGCTTTTATATATTTGGTGGTTGGGTTTGGGAGTTGGTAGGTTAAGGGTTGTCCATCTTTAGGGGAGGTTCGGTAAATCTTCTCTAGAGGTGATCCCCGTTGGATCCTCTCTAGATTTCAGGGTAAAAATCGGAATGGGTCTTGACATCTTGCTTTCTGCTGGTACTGATACAACCCAGAAAACATGTCATGCTTTCTTATTAGACATGTTCTCACTTGCACATACTCTTGGAAAATTTTGATTGTATAGTTTTTTTTTTATCAAGGTAAGGTATGTTCAGAAGCTTATGCAAAAGTATTTTATGTTTTGTTTTTCATTTAAAAAATTTGTTAATGCAATTGTATTTTTAATGAAAATGCAGCAGATTGCCTTTCCATTTGTAGTGAAATTGGAGAAGTGATGATCACAGAACAAACTCAACTTCAAATTTGGCAGGTTAACTTGGATTAAGTTAGATTTAACAGACGAGCGAGAAGGGTTTGCAAAGATGAGTACAAGACAATCCACACTGTGCGTACTTCAAGAACTCATACATTGAAACCATAGTAAAGATACAAGTCGAGGCAATAACAAAGGTAAAAATAGCCACCACTTCAAGTACATACTTATACGTGTAACCCGCTCCAACACTATCTATATCATCCTTTAATGGTCTAAAAGCAACTGAGATTTTCATGACTATAGACCAATAGATTGAAAACATCAATATGTAACCTAACAAATTTTTGCAGTTTTTGAATGGAGATGAATTTGATCATATTTCTCAACTATGGTGTTAACCTTATCACTATCAGCCATAAATTACTGGCCGCAATTTCATACTGTTCACAGTCCAAAAAGTGTTTTAACTTGGAATGCACACCAAAATGGATTGTTTTATCAATTTTAGCAAGTCATAAATCACAATTTTACAAACCAAAAGCAATATAAGGAAGTTAAAAGGAAAATGGATATGCTTTAAACTATATAAATGACAACTAGCAAAATGTTCTAGGAGTATAGATCATTTATTCCAATTTTGTAGAAAGAAGCATCAGATTAATGGATGAAAGGGAGTGTACACAAGAATGGTGACAATCTTTGAGCCCCAACCAACATGAAGCCTATTCTGCACGATGGCGAGCACATACTCGAGGAAAGTGTCCAGAGGCAGATATGGACTCAAATCATGAACAATATGTGGGACCAAGTAATAGGGACGAGTTTGCAACTAGTACTTTTTATCTCTATTAATTACATCAATTAATACAACCTTTCTCTTAATTTTCTGTTAATTTGACAATATTGCAACGTGCATATAAACCATATTAGTAACAAATAGAACTTGTAACATGAAATAAAAGTTGTACTTGATAGCTGGAATTACAACAAGTGAAAATTACATGTTATTATGTTAACAGAGCTAAACGCCAACCACAACATAAGTGCAACGGTTCCATCATATTCCCAAAATCATGATCAACAAGCTACAAGAGTGTTGTTGACGCATATAAGACAATTGACCCGTTCGTTTGTCTCTTGCACAAGCAATGTGGTCATTCAGAATTATGTGCCTGAACTAACATCGAGTCATGATGTCCAACATCACAATAGCAGTCAGCCTACGAGAGGGAATGAGGATCAGGACAACGACATTGGGCAAGAAAATAACTCAGGAAATCGGTGCATAACCAGAGTTAATCCGGTACGCCGTACAAGGAGAGCAATTGTAAATTACAACTGTGCTAGAGATTGCCACGAAAGATGCGTTGTTTCAGCATTTCGATTGCCATCAATAAAAACATGTCCATACTGTAATGCACAGTTATTTCATCGAGAAACATTCCATTTGTGTTGTCTGAATGGAAATATTGTTTTGATGCTTATACCTTCTCTTTTAGAGATGATCCAGCTCTTTTCTGATCAAACAGATCTTGGTAGAAAGTTTAGACAAAATATCCGAGCCTATAATATTGTGTTTGCATTCACTTCAATGGGTGTACATGTTGATGAATCAATTAATGCTCAAAACCGTGAAATATATACTTTTCGTGCTCATGGTTCAATATATCATAAGATTGGCGGCCTTTTACCAAATCAAGATGCGAGACCCCGGTATTTACAGGCTTACAAGCATGAACTTGATAATAGAATGGCTGAAAATACAGTTTTGGATAGAGAACTGGTTGTGAAGATAAAACATATATTGAATTTGTACAACCCTTTTGTCCACCAATTTCGATGTTCTAAAAATCGATCTAGGCGGCCGCCTAGGCGCTCGGAGGCGGCCTCCCATTCTAATTTCACCTAAAAAGATGTTTCTGGGCGGCCGGCCGATTAATTGGCTGGGTAGGTGATTAATCGGCTGGGCAGGTGATTAATTGGCTAGGCGGGTGACTAATCGGCTAGGTGGGCGACTAATCGGTTGGGCGAGACTAATCGACCGAGCGGGGTTGGGCTATATCAAAACTCTAAAGCTCGATCTCATAGTTGACTCTGAAAATTGGTGATACATACGATCGGGGTCTAGGTTTAATTCATTTTGGAATCTGGGTCAGGTTGTAATCAATATAGAAGAAGATAATAGACTTAGAGAGATGAGCGAAGAGGAAGCAGAGGACAATGAGGATGAGATTGACGCAGATGATTTGTCCTGACTCTTGAGTGGTGGGAGGGCTTGAAGTTTCATTTTTGTGGAGTCCGTCATCTATGCCTGCATAAGAGTTCTTAGAGGCGTAAAGAAAGGGAATAATTATGATTGTTAGGCTATACATATTGTTAGGTTAAACGTACAGCTAAGACTTAAAATAGTTTAACAATAGCATATTGGTTAAGGACTACATATTAGACTTAGGCTATACATCTAGTTATGGGCTTATCACTACGTCATTCAACAATTTTTTTTACTTTTCAGAAATTTTGTTCAATAATTTTATCCTTTAACACAATATATTTTCAGTATTTTTATTAATTTCTAATATTATAATACATACTTTAATATACTTTAATTGTATTTATATAATTATATGCTATTAAAAATTAAAATAAATACAAAAATATAAATCCGATTAATCCCCGATTAATCTTTTGAGAGCTGTCTGCCCTACTAGCGCCTAGCGATTTTTAGAACCTTAGTCTCGGACAACGACAAGACTTGCCCAATTGCAAGCTCATCATCAAAGACCAGGCTTCTAACCTACGTCAATATAGTTTACCATCTGCATCACAAGTGACGACTATTATAGTAGGAGCCGACGACATCAATCCATAGCCTAGAGATTTAATTGTCTAGACAATCAGTGGACGACTATGGAATGTTAAAGACAAAGTTGGATATTATGACCCCATGCAATATCCATTATTATTACCTTATGGAACATATGGGTAGAATGTTAATAGTCATGATGAGGACGGAAGAGAAATGTCATGTTGCGACTATTACGCATTATGTTACAGGTTGCTACCTCTTATTTTTCTTTTTTCAAATTTAGCTTCAGCTACATTAAATGATACGTGACACTTAAACATATGCTTACGAAAGCTTGACGTTGCAGATGCGCCCCGATCATGAAAATCCCTTACTCCGAGGCAGGCATCTCTTGCAACAATATGTTATTGATACATACGTGAAAATTGAATCATAAAAACTCAGATGGGTACGCAGTAATCAAGATAAAATTTGGATCGACATTTATCAAGGACTTCGAGACTCTTTATTAATTAGAGGGAAAAACAATGCTGGTATGAATTAATGTTTTATTTCCATCAATATGAGATATGTAGTTTTTCAATTGTTGTAGAAAAGTATAAACTAAAATCTTATTTTTGTAGGTAATGTTGGTTGCAGGACCATTCTTCCATCAACATTTGTTGGAAGCCCACGTTATATGTACCAATGGTATCAAGATGCAATGTCTTTGGTTCAAAAATATGGCAGACCAGATTTGTTTATTACTATGACATGTAATCCAAATTGGGAAGAAATTAAAAGTGAGCTACTCCATGGACAAACATCACAAGATTGTCTGGATTTGGAGGTTAGGGTGTTTCATTCAAAACTTGAGCGTCTGAAACAAGACATCATCAACAAAGGGGTACTGGGAAGAGTTGTTGCTTATGCTTTCGTTGTTGAGTTTCAGAAATGAGGTCTACCCCATGTACATATGCTGGTCATACAGGATGAACACGATAAGCTTAATAACCCTGAAGATTATGACCGCATTGTTAGAGATGAAATACCAGATAAAGATGAAGAGCCTCAACTTTATGATCTAGTGTTGAAACATATGATTCATGGTCCATGTGGCATTTTAAACCAACGGTCTCCATGTATGAAAAATGGAGAGTGCAAGAAAAACTATCCAAAACCATGTCAGGGAATGATGCATACCCTACTTATCGAAGACGAGGAAGTAGTTTACCGGTCCTATTACGTAGACGAGGAGACACAATGGTTGATAACAGATGGGTTGTTCCTTATAATCCATGGTTTTTGTTACGGTGCGATTGTCATATCAATGTTGAAATTTGATGAAGCATAAAGAGTGTCAAATAGTTATACAAGTATGTCTACAAAGGTCCTGACAGAGTAGCGATGCAAATGGAATCTGACCAGAAAGACGATGAAATAAGACAATTTGTAGATGCAAGGTGGGTCTGTGCACCAGAGGCATTATGAAAGATATTTAAATTTTTGACGACCAGAATATATCCATCAGTCGAGAGACTACAAATATATCTTCCTGATATGCAACAAATTAGATTCAAGCAACTGAAAGAATAGAAGACAATCTGACGAATGAATATTCATAGAGGACTATGCTTACTCAATATTTCCACATGAACTGTACCGATTTGGAGGCAAGAAGGCATATGTATCGAGAATTCCCACAATATTATAGGTGGGATAACAGATACAAAGTGTGGGGAAAAGGAGGAACAACATTAAGGTCATTGGGAGAATTTATAGTGTTTCACCATTCGAAGGAGAGAAATATTACTTACATGTCCTTCTCAATCATGTAAGAGGGCCAGAATCATTTCGAGATTTGCTTACTATCAATACGGTTTTGCAACAAACCTTTAAGGAAGTAGCTGAGAAACGAGGTTTGTTAGAAAATGACAATAGCATTTGAGAGTGTTTGTTAGAAGCGTCTACAGTTAGAATGCCATCAGCTTTGAGAAGATTATTCGTCACAATTTTGTTGTATAATCAACCAACAAGTGTCTGAAGATTATGGGATGAATTTCATCCTTTCATGGCCAAAGAATATTGTATTGCAAGTGCCATTGATGATACTTGTTTCAAAAATAGACTATTTCGAAATCTAAACAGAATGCTGGATCAATTTGATAAGAGCATAAGAGACTTTGATCTGCCTGAAATGACAGGTGAGTCGGAAGATAGTATGCGAGTATTGAGGTGTATTGAAGATGAACTTTCTGTTAATGTCTCCGATGAAGACATTCAGTCAATTATTCGCCTCAACAATGACCAAATGTTCGCCTTCAACAACATAATGGAAGCGGTCGTGAGAAGAGAACGTGCATTATTTTTTATTGATGATCCTGGAGGAACAGGGAAGACGTACTTATATCGTACATTGCTGGCAAAGTTAAGAATAATGGATCATATAGTCTTAGCAACAACATCATATGGAATAACAACAACTATATTGCCTGGCGGGAGAACGGATCACTCCAAGATTCCACTAAACATAAATGACGACAAAAGCATGTGTTCCATAGATAAACAGTCTGTCCTTGCATAGTTGGTACGAGTTTCCACTACAGTTATCTGGGATGAGGCGTCTATGACAAATCGAAATGCCTTTGAAGCCCTTGATAGAACTTTTCAGGACATAATGGATGTAAAAATTCCATTTGGTGGAAAAATTATGATTTTTGAGGGAGATTTTCGGCAAGTCCTTCCTATTGTTCCTAAAAGAACAAGGTCTCAGCTCATTAATGCCTCCATTGTAAAATCATAATTTTGGGCACAAGTAAGGATATTGAGATTGAGACAGAATATGAGATCCATAAGTGACCACATATTTGCAAAATTTCTACTTCGTGTTGGTGATGGGAGTGAACAAGTTATCAACGAAGAAATGAGAAGATTACCGGATTGCATGGTGATAGATGGGAAAGCGACCAATCTATCAAATCAAATTATTAATGATGCCTTCCCAAATTTAGGTGGTCATGTCAACGATGCAAAATACATGGTCGACCGAGCATTGATTACTTCTCTAAACGATGATGTGGACATGTTAAATGAGAAGATTATAAGTATGTTTCCAGGTGAAGAAATTACATTATATTCATTTGACACTGTAGAAGATGACATAAGAAATTTATACCAACCAGAGTTTTTGAACTCGATAAGCGCAAGTAGGATGCCGCCGCATAAGTTAACGTTGAAAATAGGTACTCCAATCATTCTTCTAAGAAATATTGACCCAAATTTGAGGTTGTGTAACGACACAAGATTGGTGTGTCACGGTTCGTACCAAAACCTGATAGATGCTGAGATACTAACTAGACAATTTGCTGGGACTCGAGTGTTTTTACCTAAGATTCCATTGAAAAACAAAGAAAGTGCTGGGCTCCCATTTCAACTAAGAAGAAAGCAATTTCCAGTGAAACTGAGTTTCTCTTTGACCATAAACAAATCTCAAGGTCAGACAATCCCATAAGTAGGTGTTTACCTCCCGGATTATGTTTTCAGTCATGGACAATTATACGTGGCATTGTTTAGAGAAGTATCTAAGTCGACCACAAAGATTTTAGTTAAAAAGGGCTCTCAACTTGGTCAAGCTGGGGTGTTTACTAAGAACGTTGTATTTAAAGAAGTTTTGTTACATTTCAACACAAATGACTGATGATATGTCGTCATAGGTACCTCAATGCATAATAAGATTTGAAAGTTCATTATTTGAATGTATGTTTTTTAATTTTAATTTTTTAATTTGTAGTTGTTTTTATTTGTTGGAATGGTATAAGGTAAGCTAGTTGAACAAAAGAAAAAGTTTCATCTGACATGACCAACATATGTAAGGCAAATATGTGACATGAACCACATGTTTTTTGGTTGTCAATAAATGTTACAAAAATAGATTACTACGTACATGTTAGAGGCAAATGTCCTACATGCGTTCATAAGTAAACAATTAACTAATGTTAGAGCTGCAAAAAACTTGAACGCACGCGCAAGCGTGGCCCTTTCGCACGCGCATCGCGCGTGCAGGAATGCTAGTATATTATAATGCTTATAAGAGTTTTTGTTAGGAATGAACCGTGTGGCACCAATAGGGCACTGCAACAAGTAAAATTGTATGTGAAAGGAGGATTAGGGCACGTGACCTAGTGGGTCTCAACGTGTCTCCGCCCCTGCTACTAGCCCCACTGTGGCGGGCAAGGAAAAAATTAAAATTTCTCATTTAATTTTAAACATTGCCTTCATATTATGCTGGTTTTTCATTTTTCCTAGGCTTTTAATTTTTCTACAAATAAATTAAAGCTCATGTAGAAATAATACTAACATACCAAGTTCTTTATCTTATGACTAGCCTTTGTGCACGCGTTGCGCGTGTGCCGAAGTGCGTTTTATCGGAAAAATGTATTATTATGCAATTTTCGGTAGTTCGATCAATATTATATAACAATTCTCTGAAAACTCAAATAAAAATAAACGCATTTAATTGAGATGAAGTTAGCCCTGATATTGGTTGTCTAGCCGAAGTGTGTTTTTGCTAGTTCGGTTAATATTGTACAACAACTCTCTGAAACCCAAATAAAATAGCACAACCCCAAAACCTTAAATCCGAACTCCTAACCCTAAACCCTAAATACATAACCCCTAAACTTTAAATTCAATGTGTTTGAGATTTGGTTATATATTTGTTAATATGCATAAACCTTAAATCCGAACTTCAAAACCTTAAATCCCTAACCCTTGAACCTTAAATATAATGTATTTGAGATTTGATCATATATTTGTTAATATGTTTTTGAAATCTATTAGATTTAATCACAAATTAAATTAAAGGGTAAAACTGAATCTATATATAAAAGGAAAAACTGATGCCTAGACTCAAAAAAAATCTAAATTGAAAAAAAAGTGACATGAGGGAACTGTTTCTATGATCAATGAACACCCCATCTCTTTTTTATATAAAGATATGATTCATATTTGAAAAAAAAAATTATATATGACCTTTCCTCTTTTTTTTGTTTGAACAAGATATATGACCCTTCCTCTTTTTTTTGTTTGAACAGGATATATGACCCTTCCTTTAGTAAACCAATCTAAACACAAAAACAATAATCCTCGATCTTGCAGTTGTAAAACAACAAAAACTAAAACTGACATTTCTATACTTGGTATGATGATTACACAACTAATCATCAAGCCCCACATAATCAAGTGGATTTCGTTAATATGTTATCCCTTTAACCTAAACTACCAAGATAACATTAACATGATTCATTTCTTTAATGTTCTAATAAAACATGTAAGGATGTCGCCCCCACATGACAAAACGAGAGAGACAACTCCCTTCCTGATTTCAAATATGTGGATTTCCATACAATATGGAATAACATTTTCTCACAAATCCTGCACCTTTCATTCTATATATAATTTATCTCACACGACTCTAATTTAAGAGGTAAATTTCTGAATGAAGTAATCTAACCTCTTGACACCAGGAATACCATTTATCAAGAGGTTTCTTATACCATTTGAATTTGTTTGATTCATGGTGTCTTTAGAATCTTGTCTTGTAACATTTTTTTTTGCAAATGGGGTCGGATCCCAACGGGCTCATCCCATTGTCTTGTAATATTCTTCTCTAGCCCTGTCATTCGGTCGGTTCGAATCAGTAATGGGTGTTACTACTTCAAAATCAAAGTTTTCGGTAATGAAATATGACTATTAAAAACCAACCAACTTTTTCAGTATGAGATAAATCTTACCAAATTCGGTATTTCGGTTTTCGGTATTACTAAACTTTATAACAAATATATTTTCTGAATATAACGAAACAATAGAGGAAACATTTTTTTTGAAAATATAGTCATTGACACCATAACGTGTCTACTAATATGGTATAACTTGTTTAGTAGGTTAATTATATACAAGTGTACATCTTTGTGAACCAACCGTATAAAGTATGCAAAACTTCTGAAAATATTATTAAATATGATATGATCAATATGGTGAAAAATAACTATGGTAGAAAAATCACATATTGCCTGTAACGTTTGGGTCTTGATCAAATCAGTCAACATTATTTATTCCCCATGTGGAGCCATATCATTGGGATGTAAATTTCCCAATATTTTTACACCGAAGCATTACTTCTCATTCATACGAGAGACTATGAGCGGAAGTATCGATCAAAATAAGACATAAAGGTCTAAATAATAGCGTGTTACCCATTGTCTTGTAATATATGACCCTTCCTTTTTTTTTATATAACAATTCTCTGAAAACTCAAATAAAAATAAACGCATTTAATTGAGATGAAGTTAGCCCTGATATTGGTTGTCTAGCCGAAGTGTGTTTTTGCTAGTTCGGTTAATATTGTACAACAACTCTCTGAAACCCAAATAAAATAGCACAACCCCAAAACCTTAAATCCGAACTCCTAACCCTAAACCCTAAATACATAACCCCTAAACTTTAAATTCAATGTGTTTGAGATTTGGTTATATATTTGTTAATATGCATAAACCTTAAATCCGAACTTCAAAACCTTAAATCCCTAACCCTTGAACCTTAAATATAATGTATTTGAGATTTGATCATATATTTGTTAATATGTTTTTGAAATCTATTAGATTTAATCACAAATTAAATTAAAGGGTAAAACTGAATCTATATATAAAAGGAAAAACTGATGCCTAGACTCAAAAAAAATCTAAATTGAAAAAAAAGTGACATGAGGGAACTGTTTCTATGATCAATGAACACCCCATCTCTTTTTTATATAAAGATATGATTCATATTTGAAAAAAAAAATTATATATGACCTTTCCTCTTTTTTTTGTTTGAACAAGATATATGACCCTTCCTCTTTTTTTTGTTTGAACAGGATATATGACCCTTCCTTTAGTAAACCAATCTAAACACAAAAACAATAATCCTCGATCTTGCAGTTGTAAAACAACAAAAACTAAAACTGACATTTCTATACTTGGTATGATGATTACACAACTAATCATCAAGCCCCACATAATCAAGTGGATTTCGTTAATATGTTATCCCTTTAACCTAAACTACCAAGATAACATTAACATGATTCATTTCTTTAATGTTCTAATAAAACATGTAAGGATGTCGCCCCCACATGACAAAACGAGAGAGACAACTCCCTTCCTGATTTCAAATATGTGGATTTCCATACAATATGGAATAACATTTTCTCACAAATCCTGCACCTTTCATTCTATATATAATTTATCTCACACGACTCTAATTTAAGAGGTAAATTTCTGAATGAAGTAATCTAACCTCTTGACACCAGGAATACCATTTATCAAGAGGTTTCTTATACCATTTGAATTTGTTTGATTCATGGTGTCTTTAGAATCTTGTCTTGTAACATTTTTTTTTGCAAATGGGGTCGGATCCCAACGGGCTCATCCCATTGTCTTGTAATATTCTTCTCTAGCCCTGTCATTCGGTCGGTTCGAATCAGTAATGGGTGTTACTACTTCAAAATCAAAGTTTTCGGTAATGAAATATGACTATTAAAAACCAACCAACTTTTTCAGTATGAGATAAATCTTACCAAATTCGGTATTTCGGTTTTCGGTATTACTAAACTTTATAACAAATATATTTTCTGAATATAACGAAACAATAGAGGAAACATTTTTTTTGAAAATATAGTCATTGACACCATAACGTGTCTACTAATATGGTATAACTTGTTTAGTAGGTTAATTATATACAAGTGTACATCTTTGTGAACCAACCGTATAAAGTATGCAAAACTTCTGAAAATATTATTAAATATGATATGATCAATATGGTGAAAAATAACTATGGTAGAAAAATCACATATTGCCTGTAACGTTTGGGTCTTGATCAAATCAGTCAACATTATTTATTCCCCATGTGGAGCCATATCATTGGGATGTAAATTTCCCAATATTTTTACACCGAAGCATTACTTCTCATTCATACGAGAGACTATGAGCGGAAGTATCGATCAAAATAAGACATAAAGGTCTAAATAATAGCGTTTTCGTGTAATAAGTGATATCATATTAAAGTTGAGGGCATTGATCAAGTTCTAAACATTGTCGAAAAATAGGTGAAATTTGTTCCATAGTCGTATTTAAGTATACTGACCAAAACGAACAGACAAATTTTGATTTTATGAATTTCATTGTTAGAAATCATAACATGCTTTCTAATGTGGTATAACTTGTAGATCTTTATGAACTAATTGTATGGTGGAAGCAAAATTTTTCGATACTCATGTGAAATAAGATATGATCAGTATAGTGAAAAAATACGGCTAATGTAGAAAAATTACATATTTTAGGTAATGTGTGTGCTCAGATTAAAGTGATTAACTTTATTTACAAATATAAGTGTTTAAATAATTAACATTTTAATAAATTTGGTATTTACCAAAAACCAAACCAACTTTTTAAATATTTTTTAATTTTAATTATTTTAATTTTAATTACCAAATTTTAATTTATTAAATCAAATTTACCAAATCAAATGTCCCTACTCTTCTCGGCAGCTAAATTTGTGAATAGATGTTTCACGTCATTATTTTTTAGTGAATAATTTAACATGTGATGATGAGGAAGCCGAGAAAGATACGGTGCAAAACGCAAATCCTTTGGGTCCCTGTCTGGACTTAAGGAGACAGGTTAACATATCTTACATTACCCTAAATGTAAGGTCAGACTAGATTTTCACTATTCTTCATATGCTTACCCGACAAACATATTCATCCAGTTTTATCTTTACCCATGTAAGTCCTTAAAAATGACCCCATCTCTGAATGCTTGGACATCATGAACAAGGAAAAGATGTGGTCTAATCCCTATCACACGTCTCTTTCTTTTCGTGCACGGCATAAACGCAAGCAATTATTTGAGCCCTTCTTTGTTTGTTTAATATTTGAGTCATTTGAATATAGTGTGATGCCGTAGTTGGGGATCTAACACCGATTGGAACCCATTGCTAGAATTGGAAACCACAAAACATAAACAAATTGGGAGATTCTTTGGTCTAGCAAGAAATGGTTAGTGAAGTTCTTGGTTTTGTCTGTTTTTGATCGTTACTTTCCAGTTTAGTTCCCAAATGGATTAAATCTCTTCTCCTCTTTTATACATGAATTTGGTTCAGGAGCTTATACAAAAATAGAATCAGAAGGCTTTGTTGCCCATGACAGATACCTGGGTCAGGAACCAAAGTAGACAAACTAAAAGGTTTTAGAAAACAAAAAAATCCCACCCAATATATTCTTCCGTCTACTTCAATGGCTTCTTGAGTGTGAATGTTTTACTGGGCCATCCTTATATTTCCCACTAACTGATTATAAAGAGAAGGGTGTGTTCTGATCTTGTTGTGCTGAGATGGAGGTGAGTATGAATGTTTTTCCAAAGGTGTTGTGTGGTTGGAGTTGTGAGGAGAACAAGTTGTTTGAGCTTGCTTTGGCTGTGGTTGATGAACAAGACCCACAGCGCTGGGAAATAGTTGCAGCCTTGGTTGGAGGGCAAAAGAGTGCAGAAGATGTGCATAAACATTATGTCATTCTTTTGGAGGATTTGAAGATCATAGAGTCTGGTAATTTGGATCACAAGCTTGGTGGAGTTGGAGAAGCTCAGAAACACAATTATGTTCAAGTGGACTCTACTCAATCCCTGTGCTGGACCGATGAAAATAACAAGTACGTAAATTCTTTTTGTTCATCAAATTGGTTATGTGGCTTTTGTTATCCGAAGTACAAGTTAATTGTCGGGTGTCTTGCCTTCTTTCCTTTCCTTTCGTCATTCATCATGATCCAGATGGCAAATATTGACCCTATACAACTCTTTTCTGTACAATGGTTCTGATTTGGTTTGAGTTTGCTACCAGGGATCCCATAGAGACTTCTTTTCATTATAGCCAAAGATGTTTCAATTCTGATAGCCTTCACCAAGTGTTCTAAGGGCCATCAGTTCAACTAATTTGCAGTGCAAAACTCAATTATTCTGTTGGCCCAACTATGTTAGTTGAGAAGTAACATTGATTGATCTGGCTTTTCATTCTACATAATCTGTCTGCTCAAGAATCTTCAGGTGGAAAGCTTTGTAAACGCCTCCGGTAAAAAAGAGGATAAAATTCAGTTTAAGACTGAACTTTTAAATGTCTACAACTTGGTCTAAATTTTCATTTTAGGCTCTAAATATGATATAAGATGCTGATGTGGAGCTGACAAGAAGGTCGTACATATTAGAATTGGTTCTCAAAATGTATGAAACGATCAAAAATAACCCTAATGGCCGGTAAAAGTTATGTTGGTCATTTTTATAAATATTGAGAGTTTACAATAATATGTAGACTCTCGTTACCGACTCTACATTAACATCTGACGTCATATTTAGGACTCAAAATAAAATTTTTGACCAAAGTATAGACATTTAAAACTTAATAGTACTAAAAAAGATAGATTTTCAAAAACACTGACTGAACTGATTTTAACATAGTAAACCGAACTTTATCCAAAAAAAATAATACTGAAATTCTAATTTGGGCCTGTAAACAACGGAACAAAAGGATTCATTTAGCATACAAGTTAATTACCTAGTGGAAAATTGTACATTCATAGACAGATCTCTGGATTATATATCCAAATTTGATTTTTGAAACATTGGTTGAACTCATACACACACATGAATGAGAAGTTATCAATCATGCTGGTATTACTGCAGTAGTAATGAACAAGGTAGTTTTCCACTCTATACTTGAAGAGAAAATAAATGCTTTTATTAGATCATCTTTTGTAATTTAAGACGCTTTGAGCAGAAGTCCTTTCTATCAGATAGTAAGTGTGGTCTGCATACATATCGTCAGACACTCTATGTATCCCTATTTTTAACTGCTGACAGAAAAAGCATTTCATTAACGAGTTTTCCTAACATTCGGAAAATGTTGTGTGACAGTTTGCTGGTTCAGTTGAAGTTGAATTGATCTGTATATTGGAGGGCCATTGTTATTTTCCATTGAAGCATCCCTATCCAAGCACATCTCCTTTTAGCCAGAAGTAGCTTGAAGTAAAGCTGCTGGTCATAGCAAATGTAAGAATGTGAAAGCTCTGTCAGCACCTTTCTCTTGTGTAGAACATTACGTTTGTTTTCGGTCAACATACTTACCGTTAGCTATCTGAAAAACTTGGTTCTCTGAATGCAATCAAAGATCAAATATATATTACAAAATAACATAGCCCGATAGGTGTGGAGTTGATCATTAGCATGTAGAAGAGACTACTAAAAGGATCAAATGACAGAAAGGTATAATTTACAATGCCTAATCTTGAATCTTAAGCGTCTTCGACAGTTCCATCTGCTGTTAACCTGTTACATGATCCTAAATCTTCATCGGTCAATTGCATAACTTGCAGCGGTGGAAAACAAAAGTAGCTTATATTATAAGATCAAAATAGTACATGAAGTCGAAAAAAAATAATGGCAGGGATGAGTAAAAGAGAATGGGAAAGCCAGGGAAGAGGCAGTGCATGAGTGGAGCCACAACAGCAAGACTCTTCTGTTGGGAACTCCATCCATGCTCTACCTCTCCCTGGCTTATTTATCACTCTCCTTCAGAACTCTCAGATGAACTAGTAATATGAAACTCTACCTGATCAACAACGGAAACAGCTGCTCCAGTCGACTGCTATCTAACTTGCCTAAATGCTTTGCTTATTTGAAGCCTGATTGATCTAAACCTTAATTGTGGGTACAATCTGCATGTTCCTTGCTCGTCCTTGTATATATACCAGATTAGCCAAGTGCAGCAACAAAGTACAAACATGTACTATATATATCCAGATTCAATTTCAGGACCAGGAAATACATTGTACTGTGTGTACTACTAACTGGAATTTTGGGTCAAGTGTGAAGAAGGAAGAAGATAACGGGACTTGATGTACTACATTACTGGCAGGGTTGTACTAGTATTACGTACAACCAACAACCTCCTCATTTCTATCAATAATGGCGCTATACTCGAAGGGGAATAAATTCTCAAATGCATATGGTATTTTTTTGTTGATTCGAAAGTAATTTAATTTATTAATAGCTTTGAAGGATAATACAATAGAAATTGAGTTTTCTATATATTTATTGTGTGATTGAAACATAGTTATATACAACATTGATTCAAACATAGTTATATACAAGTAATACAACAGCTCTTGTACTATATTACAAATAAGAAAATAAAAGTAATACAAGAGCTCTTGTACTATATTACAAATAAGAAAATAATCAACTGTTAATTACATAGATATCACTTGCTGAATTAAGGAAAGGAATGATTCACAAATCTTCAATCAATTTTGATTTATGGAAGAGTGATTTGTGAGAGTGATAGAGAGAGTATCTGAAACACCCCCGCTCCCCCCAAACTTGACGGGCCAGCACGTATAAATTTACTAGCAAGAAGGTGATGTTCCAGCTTGTGAAGGGTGTTGGTGAGCAAGTCTACCGGCTGATCTTTAGTTGGAATGAAGCAAACTCTATGACTTCCAAGGGAGACCGTTTCCCTAACAAAGTGATTGTCCAATTCTATATGTTTCGTACGGGTATGGAAAACTGGATTGGAGGCCATATATGTTGCACTTAAATTGTCACAGTAAAGCATAATGAGAAAATAAATACAGACACTAAGTTCATGTAACAAGTAGGCTAACCATGTAGTTTCTGCGCTAGCATGAGCCAGAGTGCGGTACTCTGATTTTGCTCTAGAGCATGCAATAGCCGGTTGCTTTTTAGCACACTAACTAATGAGATTGCTTTTTAGCCGGTTGTCGTTGAGGACACCGTAGACCTTGATCAATTGTGCCCTTATGTATCTAAGAATGTGCTTGACGACAGTGAAGTGAGGGACTCTAGGTTGACTCATATATTGAGAGATGGAGTTAACAACAAATGCTATGTCCGGATGAGTGATGGTAAGATATTGTAGTGAGCCAACCATCTCTCAAAATATGGTGGCATTAAAAAGAAGAGAACCATCTATGGCATTGAGTATAGCCTTGGCAAACGTAGGTATTTATTCTGGTTTGGAAAGTAACAGATCATATACTTCTTTAGAATGTTATGTGCATAACTAAGCTATTGTACATGAATTCCGTCGGAATGAGCTGTTGCCATGCCTATGAGTGTCGATAAAACATTGTAAGAGTTGATTACTACTTCCAGTCACCACAATATCATCAACATATAGGAGAAAAATATTGTGTGTACACCATGTTGATAAATGAATAAGGAAGGGTATGCTATACTGTGACTGAAGCCGACTGATTGGAGGAAGCTGCTCATTTACGTGAAACTAGGCACGAGGTGCCTTTTTTAGGTCGTACAATGTCTAGCTTGTTTAGTTTACAAACATGGTTTGGGCAAGATGGATCAACAAATCCAGGAGGTTGAGTCATGTAAACTACCTCCTACACGTATTCATGAAGAAAGGCATTTGTTACATCAAGTTGCCGAAGCAACCAGCCACGAGAAACTGCTAGAGATAACATAGTGTGAATTGTTATTGGCTTTATTATTGGACTGTATGTTTCGACATAGTCAACACCTTGTTGGTGGTAGCCTTTTGCTACAAGAAATGCTTTGTAGCTTTCCACAGAGCTATCTGGATTTTGTTTGATGCGAAAGACCCATTTGCATTCCACAGTGTGCTGAGAGGGTCTTGGTGGAACCAGAGACCATGTTCCATTCTTCAACAACGCATTGATCTCAGCAGCCATGGCAGCACGCCACTTCTCATCTTTCTTAGCCTGTGAATAGCAAGTACGTTCGAAATCATCAATTATAGAGAAAAGAGCACAAGGTATTAGGTACCGAATAGTGTCGCCTTGTCGCTAGAATGAGTGGATGTTGTAGGGACCAGAGGTGCCACCGGGGCGGTGTGAGAACCAAGAGAGATGCCGTTGGAGAATGTGACAACCCCCATCTGTGTTGATGAAGTATGAGCAGCAAGATTGTTGGTGTAGAAGTTATAGTAGTGTCGGCCGAGGTAGCGACAACCGCTGTGGTTGGTGGTGGTGTGATGTCTGTTTGTGCTGGATTCAGATTCAATCAGAGGTGGCGATGATATGTGAGAACTGGAGGTTTTGAGGGATGAATAGATGATGTAGGTGAAGGTGATGACGCTAGAGCCTGAGGCGACGAGGGTGCCGGAGTCAGTGGTGGTGTCGTAGTCGGAGGGGACACGGTAGAGGAGACGGGTGTTCATGTTGGTGTTTGTCGAATTAGGGATTATGGTGACGAAGAGGATGAGATAATGATATCAATATTTTGTTTAGGTCGTAACTAGAGGAGGATAGTGGGCTCGGCAGCTGGGTCTGTGGAGGATCAATATGATTAGGTGTTGTTATATCACGACCCACTCCAGATTTTCCCACAAAAAACCTAGAGTAAATTTTGCAGGGTCCACCTCAAAGGAAATTTTACTGAAAATTTCTGTATATCCTCCCTTGTAATGGACAACCCTATCCTGCAAACACCCAAGGAAACACTTCTAAAAGTCACCCCAACCAACCTCAACTCCGGGAGTCATACTGCTCACATAAATAAACATCAGTCTTAACAACAAATGAATATTTAAAGATCACTTCTCTTAATTGACAACCAAATACAACATTTAAGAGTAACATTTCTCAAGTAGTCTAAGTTGGGGTTATAGGCCCCTAGCACACTACCAAATAAATTACAACCCAACTCGTGGGCATCAGAGCTATAATCAGCAGGAAGTGAGAAAATACATAAGTAGGTATAATCGGAACCTGCTATAGAAAAATGTAAGCGGCGGTAACTATGGCTCGCCTCCTAGGATAACCAAGCCGAACTCTACAGACTGGGCATTTAAAACAAAGGGCTTAGGGGAGAAACATTTTAAATGTTAGCGTGAGTGGAAAAAAATAAATATCCTAAAGGAATAACTAATTATGCCATCCCAACTATTATGAAAAATATAATAAAGGCCACTATATATCTCGCGCCCAACTCACCTAGTGGTGAAGACAGCTATATCCTGCGCCCAACTCACCAGTGGTGAGGGCCGTTATATCTATATATATACAATAAGAACTTTTTTTAAACATCTTCCAAGTCTTCCAAAATTTAATCAAAATAATCACGAAATACTTGATGCATGCACATTATTTAAAATAAAAGTTCACTCACAGTATACTGCTATGTCTGCCATCGATCAGTAGACTTCTCAACACAAGTCTGCTTACAAGTATATATATATATATATATATATTTGTAAGCAGACTTGTGTTGAGGAGTTCCCAACTCTTAAAACTATAATTAAATAAATGGGCCGAAATAAAAGTGAGTGTACAACTCTCTAATCCTTGCCCAATTTCTCAATCCTCAACAAACTTACTCCAGACCTTCAATACTAGCTTAGAAGTTCTCACATCAACTTTCTAAAGCGTGCCAGACAATTAAGCTAATGGCCAATTGTTAATTTAATCTCCCCACAAAATATTGATCCTCAAAAATCCAAAACCAAACTAAAATTCATCCAAAAATTATCATCAACACTCTGTTGTACTCCTCATAATTTCTACAATTTAAATTACTTGATAAACCGCCGAAAGCGGGACAGCTTTGTCGGTGGTGCCTGGTTGGAAGAAAAATTTCGACCACATCCTTTCGCCACCAAAATTTGACAGCATATTCCTCTCAACATTTAAAACAACTTTCTAGGAGTCAAAGGCCAATTCTAAGCATAAATAGGTCAATTAGATCGAAATGCAAAAATTCCTAATTTTGAACCTTAAAAACTTCAAATCTTTGATTCTCCTCACACAAACCGAATCGATCTACCACATTCTAAAGGAATGTAGTAATAATCAAACATATCCTATCCATATATAGAAATCATCAAATGGTGGCCTGTGGATGGAGAAATTCGATCTACACTAAACCCCAACTGGTGGCACTTTGGAGCTCAATTTCTTCCACATGGCGACGCCACTCGATGAACCAACTTTAGCACCCCGGGAGGGGAAACTACAGTGACCATGAATTTAAGCCAATAAGAAGCCAACACGTCCGAAGAACGTACCAACAATTTATTAACCTAAAGTCGTAGGCTTTTTAGTAAGTAAAATAAAATTTAAACTTTAAATTTTGAGTGACACCACAAGAAATTCTTAAAACATTCATCAGAGGTTTTCTAATTTCACGGAATGTGGGCAAATTAAACAGTCAATTAAAAACTTTAGCGACAACAATAAAAAAATATAAAACATGGTTAACAATTCAGGGTGACACCTTTACTGTATATGTTAAATGCTCTGATAAATGACTCGAAGGGTAAAACAGGAAAAGTGAGTACAATTTGGACCAAACATCGAGGAAGGAATGAAGCTCCACACACACAGCTCTCTCTATCTATCCCGTCCCAGTATGCAGTACCTGCAAACAATCTGTTGTAGGGGTGAGCGTCGTCCTCACGTACTTATATATAGGCCCACCAATGATAGGTTTGAAAACCATATATAGATATACATATAGATTTGAGCTCTTAATAAAACCATTTAGAAAATCCTTGGAACACAAAAACATCATTTTATATCTTTCGGGGAAAACTATGCAGTATGCTTGGAACACAAAAACATCATTTTATATCTTTCGGGGAAAACTATGCAGTATGCTAAAACAGGGGCCAGAGCGCTCAATGAACAATACAACCTGCAGGGCTTCAATGAACAATACAGCCTGCGCTCAATGAACGAATCCCAGGTTTTTCTATACAGCAAACCAGGGCCAACTACCTATGCGTCTGAAGACGAATAGTAGCGAGAGTGTCCATTTACTACTAATGCCCAACAAATCTCTCGTAATAGCACACCACACTTACGTCTCGCTTAACTCTGTACGAGACGAGCGTAAGTGGGATAATTAAAATAAACAGGGCATTGCCCTCCGGAGGTTCACGGTCATCGACACCGTGGGAGTGCTATATACTAGGTCCTGTCACTCTCAGGTCACGCATCAGAAATCAGGACAACGGTGCTCAACATATCACATTATCATATAAAATCATTTACGTCTATCCTCGGGTTTTCTTGGCTCAATCATAAATCATTTATCTTTTAATATAAATAAAACTTTCCTGATGCATCGACCATGAGCATGCAAAATCAATGCACTTTCATATATATACAAAACCACTACTAAAGGGGGTTCAGATTCTCTACCTGGAAGAGCTGTTCCTTACTTACGCTCTAGGCATCCAGGAACTGCCTCGGTGAACCGAGGTCACCGTGTAAGCTACCTCGTCCAATAATCACTGCAGAATAGAGTAGCTTAGCAACCAAGATACAATAACAGTCAACAGACCTCAACATTCCTAATTTGACCAGGAATGTCCACATTGACTAAGTTGGCCAACCAATTTCCTTTTTAACTCTTTAACTTTTTTAACTTGTTTTTCCGGTTATCGACTCTTTACTCATTTACCGGAAGTCCGACTTAACTTCCGAACTTCCCTATACCATTTTAATGACGTTAGGGTGTCACATAATAATTCGTTGAATTACTATGGACACCCAACGTGTCACATTAACTAATTCTTTAGTCTTGAGTCGATTTACCGATTTACGTGAATCACCAATTTTTCTTAAAATAGTCAACTTGACATTTCCAGTTATCATTTTCCGATAACAATTTAACACTTTACCAAATTGTGTCGAACCTCAATTCTTTACTAAACCGTTTTTTCGAAAATGGAACTTTCCTGAAATGGAAACTAAACCTTAATGGAAACCTTTCCAAAATGGAAAGTTTCCCAAATTAGTAGGTTTCATTGAAATGAAAAAGATTCCAAATACGGTTAGTTTCCGTTTTTAGTAAGTTTCCTTAAAACGTAGTTTTCCGACTATGACTCCTAAACTCGGTTAAACGGAAACACATTACACTCTTTAAGGAGTCGAAGACTACCTTTCGGCATTTCTGCCGGTTTCATTGCATCGTCGGGACCTTTGCCAGATTCCGGCAAATTGCCGGAATCTCCTGTCGGATTCCGGGCAACTTGCCGGAATTTCGCCAGAGTTTCTCTCGTTTCTTCGTCTCCAAGTTACGACAAACATACAGGAAAACAACAACAATCAACATCAATTCAACAACAAATTCAACAACAACACTGTAACAGAAGCAATCATACAGTTTTTAGAGGGAGAAATTTTTACCCTCTGCCTGCCACTGCCTCGAACCCCTGCCTCTTCTCCAAAACCTCACCAGCTGCCTCCAACAGCCCTGCCTCAGCCTCAGAAATCCACGAACTCCAGGATAATTTTACAGTGAAAACTATTTTGGTTTGGACATCCACAATACACCTCTGCCGTTTCTACCCTCTGGCTACTTGTACACTGCTGCTCACTTCTTAGATGAGTTGATCAATCTCATCATGTGAGGAAGGGGTCGAGATTTATTCAGGCTCTCGTTTTGGGCCGAGTGTCTCTTTCCGGATCTACTTGTTTGTTTGAATCCTATATCGTATCTGAAAAATTGTACTTCTAATGTTGGCTACTTGGGTTTATGTATGGGGAAAGTACTTTCTACAGCGAATTGCTGGTTAAAAAAAATTGGGTTTTGATTTACCAAGTTATGGGTTGGGGCTTGCAGAATGATGGACCAAGGTGGTGGAGACATAGGTGGGGAGAGAGATATTTTGGCGCAGAGGAAACTTCCAGGATAATCACCACCATTTTGTGTGGTGGAGACATGTAGACCATTGGATATTAGATTTAACAGATGTCGTCATCCCGCTTACTAGTGTCGTTTCCGTTGTAAAAATGTATCAAAAAATAAAGAGAAAATTAGAAGAAAAAAATGTATAAATAAGGGAAAGGCATGTGGAAGGCGTGGTTCACTATCAGAAGTCTACCTCTTCCTCTCTCTTTCAATTTTGAATTTTGAATCTTCTTTCTCTCCGTTCCCAACGGTAACTCTCTTAATCTGTCTCGTGTGGTTATCGTGTTTATTCTTTTGGGTTTTGATTATGTTTCTCTTTGATTCAATCTCAGACGAATCGGGTATTATTCGCCGGTGGTGGGTTTCGTATGACGGTTTTGCCACAGCACCTCAATTCGAGGTAACAATACCTTACAGGGGTCATTGGTTTGCCATTTGACAGGTTTCTTTCTATTAAAGCGTCGCCTTTGATTTATATCTTGCCTTCGATTAATGTGTTGCCTTTGATTTGTATGTTGCCTTTCGATTTATAACTTGCCTTCGGTTTTTGGGTTGGCTTCGGTTTTGTGTATGGTGGATTTACATGATATGGTGTATCATAGGATGGTTCTGCCACATCCCCTCAATTTGAGGTAATAATGGTTTACTAGGATATTGGTTTTCCATTTGATAAGTTGCCTTTGAACTTCGGTTTACGATGCCTTTCGGTTTATATGTTGCCTTTGAACTTCGGTTTACGATGCCTTTCGGTTTATATGTTGCCTACGGTTTATTGGTTGCCTTCGGTTTTGTCTATGCTTAATAGAGAAAGAATGGATTTACATGATATGGTGTATCTTAATGACGGTCAGGTCCAAATGATGGTTCTGCCTCATTCCCTAATTTGAGGTAACAATGGTTTACATGGATAATGGTTCCTCATTTCGCAGGATGCCTTTGATTTATAAGTTGCCATTGGTTTATATGTTGCCTTCGGATTCTATGTTGCCTCGGTTTTGTCAGTCCTTAATACATAGAGTAAATCCATTATTTCTCTATGCTTAATAGAGAAAGAATGGATTTACATGATATTGGTGTATCTTAAATGATCGGTTCCAAATGATGGGTCTGTCACATCTCTAATTTAAGGTAACAATGGTTTTCATGGATAATGGTTCCTCATTTGGCAGGATGCCTTTGATTTATAAGTTGCCATCGGTTTATACGTGTCCTTCAGATTATAAGTTGCCTTCGTTTTATATGTTGCCTCGGTTTTGCCTATCCTTAATATAGAGAGTGAATATACAGGGATATGGTGTATCCCAATGAGAATGGGTTTCATATGATGAATCTGCCACAACCCTTCAACTTGATGTAGCAATGGTTTGCATTGATAATGGGTTCACATTTGGGTTGCCTTCGATTTATAAGTTCTCTATGCTTGATAGAGAGTGAATTTACAGGGATATGGTGTATACAAATGATAATGGGTTTCATATGATGATTCTGCCACATCACCTCAGTTTAAGGTAATAATGGTTTACAGAAATAATGGTTACCCATTTCTTAGGTTGCCTTCGATTAATAAGTCGTCATCGGTTTACGTTGCATTCGGTTTATTGGTTGCCTTGGGTTTATTGGTTGCCTTCGGTTTTGTCTGTACTAATAGAGAATGAGTGGATTTACATGGTTATGGTGTGTCACTGTATCCCAATGATTGTGGGTTTCATATCATATCCCTTTAGTTTGAGGTGACAAAGGTTTACAGGAATGGTTTCCCATTTGATACCGTCTTTGATTTATAAGTTTCTGTCGGTTTATAAGTTGCCTTAGATTTATAAGTTGCCTTCGGTTTATAAGTTTCCTTTGGTTTTGTCTATGTTCAATAGAGAGTGAATTTACAGGGATATGATGTATGCCAATGATGGTGGCATGGGCATCATATGATGAATCTGCCACATCCCCTCAATTTGAGGTAATAATGGTTTACATGGATAATGTTTCCCCATTTCATAGGTTGCCTTCGATTTATAAGTTGCCATTTGACAGGTTCCTTTTGATTAAAGCGTTGCCTTTGATTTATATCTTGCCTTCGATTAATGCATTGCCTTTGACTTGTATGTTGCCTGTCGATTTATAAGTTGCTTCGGTTTATGGGCCGCCTTCCGTGTATGGGTTGCCTTAAGTTTATGAGTTGCTTTTGGTTTTGTCTATGGTGGATTTACATGATATGGTGTATCATAGGATGGTTCTGCTACAACCCTTCAATTTGAAATAATAATGGTTTACTGGGATATTGGTTTTCCATTTGATAAGTTGCCTTTGATTTATAAGTTGCCTTCGAACTTCGGTTTACGTTGCCTTTTGGTTTATATGTTGCCGGTTATTTCTATGCTTAATAGAGAGAGTGAATTTACAGTGATATGGTGTATCCCAATGATAGTGGGTTTCATATGATGGTTATGCCATATCATATCAATTTGAGGTATTTTGCAGGAATAATGGTTTCTCATTTCACAGAATCTTAGGTTGCCTTTCGATTTATAAGTTGCCTTCGGTTTATTTGTTGCTTTCGGTTTTGTCTATGCTTAATAGAAAAAGAATGGATTTACATGATATGGTGTATCTTAATGATGGTCTGTTCCAAATGATGGTTCTGCCACATCACCTAATTTGAGGTAACAATGGTTTACATGGATAATGGTTCCTCATTTGGCCGGATGCCTTTGATTTATAAGTTGCCAATGGTTTATACGTGCCTTCAGATTCTATGTTGCCTCGGTTTTGTCAATCCTTAATACAGAGAGTAAATCCATTCTTTCTCTATGCTTAACAGAGAACAAATGGATTTACATGATATGGTGTATCTTAAATGATCGGTTCCAAATGATGGTTCTGTCACATCCCCTAATTTGAGGTAACAATGGTTTACATGGATAATGGTTCCTCATTTGGCAGGAGACCTTTGATTTATAAATTGCCATCGGTTTATACGTTGCCTTCGGATTCTAAGTTGCCTTCGTTTTATATGTTGCCTCAGTTTTGTCTGTCCTTAATATAGAGAGTGGATATACAGGGATATGGTGTATGCCATTGAGAATGGGTTTCATATGATGAATCTGCCACACCCTTCAACTTGATGTAGCAATGGTTTGCATTGATAATGGTTTCCCATTTGGTAGGTTGCCTTTGATATATACGTTCTCTATGCTTGATAGTGTGAATTTACAGGGATTAGTGTATACACATGATAATGGGTTTCATATGATGATTCTGCCACATCACCTCAGTTTAAGGTAATAATGGTTTACAGAAATAATGGTTACCCGTTTCTTAGGTTGCCTTCGATTCATAAGTCGTCTTCGGTTTACATTGCCTTCGATTTATATGTTGCCTTCGGTTTATTGGTTGCCTTCGGTTTTGTCTATACTAATAGAGTTAGTGGATTTACATGGTTATGGTGTATCACTGTATCCCAATGATGGTTGGTTTCATATCACATCCCTTCGTTTTGAGGTGGCAAAGGTTTACAGGGATGGTTTCCCATTTGATAGGTTGCGTTCGATTTATAAGTTGCTGTTGGTTTATAAGTTTCCTTTGATTTATAAGTTGCCTTCGATTTATATGTTCTCTTCGGTTCATTGATTGCTTTGGTTTATTGGTTGCCTTCGGTTTTGTCTGTACTAATAGAGAAAGAGTGAATTTACATGGTTATGGTGTATCACTGTATACCAATGATGGTGGGTTTCATATCACATCCCTTCAATTTGAGGTGACAAAGGTTTACAGGGATGGTTTCCCATTTGATAGGTTGCCTTCGATTTATAAGTTTCTGTCGGTTTATAAGTTGCCTTAGATTTATAAGTTGCCTTCGGTTTATAAGTTGCCTTTGGTTTTGTCTATGTTCAATAGAGAGTGAATATACAGGGATATGATGTATGCCAATGATGGTGGCATGGGCATTGTATGATGAATCTACCACATCCCCTCAATTTGAAGTAATAATGGTTTACATGGATAATGTTTCCCCATTTGATAAGTTGCCTTCGGATTGTAACTTTCCTTTGGATTATGTTGCCTTCGGTTTATGTCATTTTCCATTCTTCTCTCTGTTGACATTCTAGTTTGGATTATGTTGCCTTGCCATGAGATTTATTAAATGGTGGTATTACACCATATAGCTGATTGTTGCATTGTGCCAATGTTGCTTATTGATTACTTAGATGAGAAATTGTTACTGGAGAGATGTAAACTCTCTATAGAAGTGAGCTTGAAAAGGGGTAGTTGGGATGAGGCCAATTTTATTCAAGAGTCGTCTAAAGGATGTGATATGTTTACAGCATTTCTGGTTGATGATGAAGGAGGTTTATTTAATGTAGCTACCTTTGTGTCAACTTAGTGATTTAGATCCCGTTTATAGATGGTGACAAATACAATGTGAATGTGTCTTACAAGTTTGTGTGTTCGCAGAGTTGGGAACCATGGAATGATAAAAAAAAACCATATAATGATCATTTTGCTGATGCAGGAGAATGTTTCATGATTGAATATATATATATATATATATATATATATATATATATATATATATATTTTTCTATCTTGATGGTATTAAGGTATACAAATCTGAGTGTCTTTACAAAGGTTTATCATGCATGGCAGCTCATGCAAGGCAGCTCTGTGGGTTGAAGGCAGGGTTCTGGCTGCGTTATTAGATGTGGGGGATGATGGTCTTGAAAATGGTAAATGGAACACTTCATCACCAAAATCCTATTCAAAATGTTGCCGTAGTCTTGGATATGTTAGTTGTGGATTACCATGATAAAAGACATGATCATATGTTTGATTGTTGTGGTGCGGCTTGGGAGGGGTCATTAAGGATCATTAAAATCGGTATCACTGTAGACTACTAACGGCTGAACCAGTGTATCACCGAAATCCTATTCAAAATGTTGCCCTAGTCTTGGATATGTTAGTTGTGGATTACCATGATAAAAGACATGATCATATGTTTGCTTGTTGTGGTGTGGCTTGGGAGGGGTCATTAAGGATCATTAAAAGCGGTATCACTGTAGACTACTAAGGGCTGAACCAATGTATCATGGAATTAATGGTAAATGGATATCACAAATGAAGATGACTGATACATACTAGTCATTTCTTGTCCAATCGTTTGTTGGGGAAACAATACTTGTGGTTATCGTGTTTATTCTTTTAGATTTTGATCTAGGGTTTTGATTCTGTTTCTCTTTGATTCAATCTCAGACGAATTAGGTATTATTCGCCGGTGGTGGGTTTTGTATGATGGATCTGCCACAGCACCTCAATTCGAGGTAACAATACCTTACAGGGGTCATTTGACTGGTTTCTTTCAATTAAAGCCTTTGATTTATATGTTGCCTTCGATTAATGCGTTGCCTTCGATTTGTATGTTGCCTTCGATTTGTACGTTGCCTTACGATTTATAAGTTGCCTTCGGTCTTGTGTATAGTGGATTTACATGATATGGTGTATCATAGGATGGTTCTGCCACATCCCCTCAATTTTTGAGGTAATAATGGTTTACCGGGATATTGGTTTTCCAATTGATAAGTTGCCTTTGATTTATAAGTTGCTTTCGAACTTCGGTTTACGTTGCCTTTTGGTTTATATGTTGCCGGTTATTTCTATGCTTAATAGAGAGTGAATTTACAGTGATATGGTGTATCCCAATGATAGTGGGTTTCATATGATGGTTATGCCATATCATATCAATTTGTGGTATTTTGCAAGAATAATGGTTTCTCATTTCACAGAATCTTAGGTTGCCTTTCGATTTATAAGTCGCCTTCGGTTTATTTGTTGCTTTAGGTTTTGTCTATGCTTAATAGAGAAAGAATGGATATACATGATATGGTGTATCTTAATGATTGTCGGTTCCGATTGATGGTTCTGCCACATCCCCTAATTTGAGGTAACAATGGTTTACATGGATAATGGATCCTCATTTGGCAGGATATGGTGTATACAAATGATAATGGGTTTCATAGGATGATTCTGTGACATCACCTCAGTTTAAGGTAATAATGGTTTACAGAAATAATGGTTACCCGTTTCTTAGGTTGCCTGCGATTCATAAGTCGTCTTCGGTTTATGTTGCCTTTGATTTATATGTTGCCTTCGGTTTTGTCTTTACTTAATAGTGAAGGAGAGTGGATTTACATGGTTATGGTGTATCACTGTATCCCAATGATGGTGGGTTTCATATCTCACATCCCTTCAATTTGAGGTGAAGGTTTTTACAAGGATGGTTTCCCATTTGAGTTGCTGTCGATTTATAAATTACTGTCGGTTTATAAGTTTCCTTCTATTTATAAGTTGTCTTCTTTTATAAGTTGCCTTGGGTTTTGTCTATGTTCAATAGAGAGAGTGAATTTACAGGGATATGTTGTATCCCAATGATGGTGGCATAGGTATCATATGATGAATCTGCCATATCCCCTCAATTTGAGTAACAATGGTTTACATGGATAATGTTTCCCCATTTGATAGGTTGCCTTTGATTTATAAGTTGCCTTCGGATTATAAGCTGCCTTCGGTTTATGTCATTTTCCTTCTCTCTTTGTTGCCTTTGATTTATAAGTTGCCTTTGGATTATAAGCTGCCTTCGGTTTATGTCATTTTCCTTCTCTCTTTGTTGCCATTCTGTTTCGGATTATGTTGCCTTGCCATGAGATTTATTAAATGGTGGTATTACACCATATAGCTGATTGTTGCATTGTGCCAATATTGCTTATTGATTACTTAGATGAGAAATTGTTACTAGAGGGATGTAAACTCCCTATAGCAGTGAGCTTGAAAGGGGTTGTTGGGATGATGCCAATTTTATTCAAGAGTCGTCTAAATGATGTGATGTGCTCAGTCTACATCATTTTTGGTTGATGATGGAGGTTTATTTAATGTAGCTACCTTTGTGTCACTGGAACTTAGTGAGAGATGTAAACTATCTATAGCAGTGAGCTTGAAAATGGGTAGTTGGGATAAGACCAATTTTATTCAAGAGTCGTCTAAATGATGTGATCTGTCTACATCATTTCTGGTTGATGATGAAGGGGTTTATTTAATGTAGCTACCTTTGTGTCACTGGAACTTAGTGATATGGTGACAAATACCATGTGAATGTGACTCACAAGTTTGTGTGTTCGTGGAGTTGGGAACCATGGAATGATAAAAAATCATTCATGATCAAATGTTTGCTTGTTGTGGAGTGGCTCAGGAGAGGTCATTAAGGATCATTAAAAGCGGTATCACTGTAGACTACTAACGACTGAACCTATGTATCAAGGAATTAATGGTAAGTGGATATCACAAATGAAGATGACTGATACTTACCAGTCATTTTTTGTCCAATCGTTTGTTGGGGAAACCAGGGTACTGTCGGGGTAAAGTTGGGTTTAGCTTTACTGATATGACCGATTCAGTTGGTTTCCAGCCTGATGTTTCTACTTTGGCATGTGGTGTTGTAAATGATAGCGGATTCACGAATGTGCAGCAGTCAGGCTGTGTCTGCCCACCCAGGGTGAGCATTCTGATGGTGTTCCACTGCCTTCTCCAGCTTGTACAACTTGGTTCCCAGAAAATATGAGTATCAGTTTCGGTGTTGGGCATAATCTAATTGTTGGGGTAAGAATGTATTCAGTGCACCAGATGAGATATACGAGATGAAATATTTGAGATTGCAAAATGAATTATCATTCATCTCCATTTCTCAGAATTGTTATGAGAAGATGTTACAATCTTTTCGAACAGATGAGAGTTCTCTCCCTGCTCTTCCATTTGGAGTTGACAGTAGTAATATCTTTGTGATCAGAATACACAAGCCTTGAGTGGAAATCTTGTCTCTTGCACCTAGTGAAGGCGTACAAGTTCTTGCTTCTAGGGCAATCTTATTAACTAATACTTTAGGAACTGCTGTTAGTGGCTGCATTCCTCAAGATGTAAGGCTTGTATTAGTTGACCGATTGTATGTCCTTTCTGGATTAAGGAATGCATTGATGCTTCGGTTTGAATGGCGTAATGCCTCTAGAATGCCTTTATCTGTAGTACCTCAGAGTACTGTTGATTGGCTTACAGTTAATACAGATATTATTTTATCCTGTGTATCAGGGCCAACAAGTATATACTACCAAGTTATCAGAGAATATGGACAAATTTCCTTCATATAAAGGACAAACTTCATTCATAGTTAGGGATATTGGTTTCCCATTTGATAGGTTGCCTTCAATTTATAAGCCTTCAGATTGTAAGTTGCCTTGGATTTATATATTGCCTGGTTCACGTTGCCTTCGGATTATAAGTTGCCTTGGATTTATGTGTCTTTGGTTTAAATTGCCTTCTGATTATAATTCAGTTGCCTTGGATTTATTTGTTGCCTTCGGTTTTGTCTGTGCTCAATAGAGAATGATTTTACAGGGACATGGACATGGACGCATGGTGTGTCCCAATGATGGTGAGTTTCATATGATGGTTTGCCAGGATAATGGTTTCCCATTTGATAGGTTTGCCTTCGATTTACAAGTTGCCTAAGGTTTATACGTTACTTTCGGATTACAAGTTGCCTTGGGATTACGAGTTGCCTTTGATTTGTATGTTGCATTTAGTTTTGCCTATGCTTCATAGGGTGAATAAAAAGAGATAATGGCGTATCCCAATGATTCACATTTTGTCAGGACCCATCCCGGGTTAAAACCCATTTAACCCGAAATAAATCCTGCGGGGACCACCACTACCAGGATAAGCATCTTAGCCGACGAAAATTTTTCGTCGGCCTGTTCACCATATTCGTCGGCTAAGGTTATAGCCAACGACACGTCGTCGGCTAAGAAGTCGGCTATAATTCGTTGGTTAAACTTATAGCCGACGAAATAAAATCTGTCGTCGGCTATAATCCAACACTTAGCCGACGAAATAATATAAAAAATTCGTCGGCTATAATCCAACACTTAGCCGACGAAATATCAATATTTCGTCGGTTTATACGTATGACTTTGGCCGACGAAATATTAATATTTCGTCTGCTAAAGTTTTTTTAAAAATTTAAAATGAAATAGAGAAAAGCTGACGAAATATAGTTCATTCGTCGGCAAAAGTATTTTAAAAATTAAATAGAGAAAAGCCGACGAAATTTACAATATTTCGTCGGCTATGATACTTATAGCCGACGAAATTTGCCATATTTCGTCGGCTAAAGGTTGTTGGAAAAAAAAACTAGCATAGCCGACGAAATATGGTAAATTTCGTCGGCTATAGTACTTTTTATACTAGAAACCCAAACAAAATTTATACATTACCATCCAAGCAAGCTGCAAATTACAGAAACAATTTCATAACCAACAACAACACACCATCAAAAGTAACATAAACATTTTGCATTAAATTTTCAATTCATAAATTGTTCATAAACCTAAAAAGTAAATAAATATTTGTTCATAAACCTAAAAAACTAAATAAATAATTGTTTATAAACTTAAAAAACTAAATGAAGTCGATATCGTCTAAATCAATATCTGCGCCAGGATGAGGTTGTTGGGGAGGTTGGGGAGGTTGCGGCGGCTGAGGTAAGAGAATAGGCGTGGGCGGAAGCGGAAATCCCTGAAGCTGTGCAGCTGAAAAATCTTGCATGTACTGGAACATCTGTTGCTGCTGTGCCTGCTGGGCGGCATAGACTGCTGCATTGTACTCATGTAGAGCGGCAGTATATGCTGTCTGGGCGGCCTCTCTCGCGGCAGTATATGCTGTCTGGGCGGCCTCTCTCGCGGCAGTATATGCTGCTTGGGCGGCCTCTCTCGCAGCAGTATATGCTGCTTGGGCGGCTTGCTGTTCCCGTAACATCTGAACTTCCGCCTCAAGCTGAGTCGTTCTGCTGCTGGTCGAGGCTCCTTTTTTCTGAAACCCAGGAGTGGTCTTCAGTACCCCCTCGCCCTTCTTTCCCAGACCCCGACAGTAGAAGTTATTTCCTCGCGGTGGGAAGACTGTGCCCATGATCCTGGCCCCAACGCTGAGATCCGAACTGTCGATCCGGGACATGGCTTCGGACATGTCTTCCTCTTGCGTGTCAGGCCATGTCTCCCTGACTATAGCAGCCATCACCTCGTCACTAGCCTGCCTCACCCTCGCCTAATTTGATAGGAAAAAAAAATTAATTAACATTTTAAAATATATATATATATATACATATAATTTACTAAATTTTAAAACATAAAACGACTTACAATATCCTCCTGGGCGTCAGGATATGCCTTCTCGTACGTATAGACATACCGGTTGACCTCTGGATGTTCCCTGGCCGCCTCCTCCATCAACGATGCGAACGGTCTAGAACCGGCATGATGGTTCCTCATGTTGCGTTGCCGGTTTTGAGCTTTCACCCGGGAAACGGCCTACAAAGGAATCAAATTAGTAAAATATTTTAAAATGTATTAAATATAATTCAATATAATAAATAATTATTTTTAATTACCTGTTTATGTGGGTTGTTGAATTCCGATATCAGAAGCCAACGCCACTCGTACTCCCTGAACTGGAACTCAAGGGGGGTGTCAGAACGTTCGTTCCCATGCGTAGTCCAGTGGGTCCGTAACTCGTTCTTCCACTCCTTGTACCTGTAATACGCAAAAAAATATAAATATTATTAATTATACATAATTTTCTTTTGTCCTTAACTTTGCAACGTACCTTCCCCCGTGCACAACGTCCGCCCAGGTGTTCCTCAGGTACTGGGGAACGTCAAACCACACCTGCATTTAAACATTTATTAGTTTAGACGTTCATAAATCTACAATGTAATAAATAATGTTAAATATGAATTTTGTTATACTTACCGACATGGCGTTGTGGACCATGTCCTTAACCTCCTGTGGGACCTCGCCCCACTACCAGAATAAGTATCATAGCCGACGAAAAAAAAATTAGCAGGCCGACGAAATTTTTTTTCGTCGGCTAAAGTCCATTTTAGCCGACGAAAAATAATTTCGTGGCCTAAGTGAAATTTTCGTCGGCTAAAGTGGACTTTTAGCCGACGAAAAAAACTTTCGTCGCCTAAGTGAAATTTTCGTCGGCTAAAAGTCTACTTTAGCCGACGAAATGTTGTTTCGTCGGCTAAAATAGTTTTTTTCGTCGGCTATAGTCTGTGAACTATAGCCGAAAAAATTTTAAAACTTTGGCCGACGATATATATAATTTCGTCGGCTAAAATTCTTTATATTTCCAGATCTAGACAGTAGCTGATTTGAAAGAAAAAACGGGAGAAAAAATTTTGGGGTTGGCGAAATTGTTGGGTGTTGTCGAAATCTGTCCGAAATTAGTTTGTGGCGCTATATATAGGTACGTATATGTATATATCTTGTTTTTGAGTTGATTTAAGAGTTTTATTTTCGTTATGCACATTGATTTTGAGTTTTAATTAGAGTTGATTATATTGTGTTTTAATTAGAGTTGATTATATTGTGTTTTGAGTGTGATTGAGTTGAATTTGTACTACAATTTGATGTGTTTTATATGGTACAAGCTCTACAATTCATAATGTATCTTAATGTTGGTTATATATGCAGGAAATTGTTATGGGTACGGTTAAACCAACTGTTTTTTTATCTATTTGACAGTTTTAGCCGACGAAATATAACATGTTTCGTCAGCTAAGATACTTTTAGCCGACGAAATATGTTATATTTCTTCGGCTATGATACTTTTAGCCGACGAAACATGTTATATTTCGTCGGCTAAAAGTATCTTAGCCGACGAATACCCTAATATTTCGTCGGCTAAACCCTAAACCCTAACCCCTAAACCCTAAAGTATAGCCGACGAATACCCTAATATTTCGTCGGCTAAAGTTAAATGAATAAAATAATAATTTTATACCGCTAGTTGCTTCTCCTCGATATGAAACTATTTGTAGTTGACGGTTCGGACAGAATACGTATTTTAGGTGGCCAAATCACCGTTTGTTTGTGTTTAGGGGTTTGACCAACGAGATTGACCGTGCGGATCGAGCCCGACCGTGTGTCCGATGATGCTGAAATTTTACCCTCACACATGTTTCAACATAATGATGATATCAGACGGTCAGTTTTCCGTTTCACAAGATGGATTGTCACAATCAAAGTATGCCTACTAATGTTGTATAACTAATTGACTAAGTGTTAAGTAAATGATCCGTTTTAAAAACAAACTATACGTAGATGCTTCAAACAAACAAAAAGTCGTGAGATAAGATATGACCGGAACGATGAAATATGTCTACGGTTGAAATTTCACGTAATTCCGATAAGTTTCGGTGCCAATACTTGCGGTCATTGCATTTTTTCTATTCTTTCGCCATAGAGGACGCCCTATCTCCGACGGTTATTTTTCTTATAAATTTTATACCGCTAGTTGCGTCTCCTCGATATGAAACTATTTGTAGTTGACGGTCCGGACAGAATACGTATTTTAGGTGGCCAAATCACCGTTTGTTTGTGTTTAGGGGTTTGACCAACGGGATTGACCGTGCGGATCGAGCCCGACCGTGTGTCCGATGATGCTGAAATTTTACCCTCACACATGTTTCAACATAATGATGATATCTGACGGTCGGTTTTCCGTTTCACAAGATGGATTGTCACAATCAAAGTATGCCTACTAATGTTGTATAACTAATTGACTAAGTGTTAAGTAAATGTTCCGTTTTAAAAACAAACGATACGTAGATGCTTCAAACAAAAAAAAGTCGTGAGATAAGATATGACCGGAACGATGAAATATGTCTACGGTTGAAATTTCACGTAATTCCGATAAGTTTCGGTGCCAATACTTGCGGTCATTGCATTTTTTCTATTCGTTCGCCATAGAGGACGCCCTATCTCCGACGGTTATTTTTCTTATAAATTTTATACCGCTAGTTGCGTCTCCTCGATATGAAACTATTTGTAGTTGACGGTCCGGACAGAATACGTATTTTAGGTGGCCAAATCACCGTTTGTTTGTGTTTAGGGGTTTGACCAACGGGATTGACCGTGCGGATCGAGCCCGACCGTGTGTCCGATGATGCTGAAATTTTACCCTCACACATGTTTCAACATAATGATGATATCTGACGGTCGGTTTTCCGTTTCACAAGATAAAACAAATAAATTGTGCATGAACTTACTAAATATGAATAAAATATACTTTAGCCGACGAAATTACTAACATTCGCAGTAATTTCGTCGGGTAAAAGTTGAACTATAGCCGACGAAATTACTTAAAAAATTTCGTCGGCTATAGTTGGACTTTAGCCGACGAAATTAGGGTTTTGTCGTCGG